>OU343160.1:147281966-147961932 GCA_910595825.1 Philhelius pedissequus
ACTCCATTTTATCTTTGTAAAGCATTGTCTGAAAATTAGCAAGTAAATATTTATTAATTTATTTGAAACTACTTACAAATTCCCTGTATGTATGTATGCAATGGGTGGTACCATTTTGTATGTGTAAACGTCACAGCGGCCATCGAAGAGGACTGGAGGTGCTCAAATTGCCAAAAAAGCCAAAACGTAGATGCAGGATCTATTCACCCAAAAGACGTCGTCAAAAAATCGTCTTGAGATAGAAATAAAGATGCTTGAAGAGGCAAGATCACTTGAGAAAAAGAGGGATGAAGGGGCAAGGGCACTTGCCAAGAAGAGGGATGGAGAATATTTAGAGAAAAAAGACTCCTGGGGCCAAATTCCGCAAGCGTGAGTTTCTCTGTGTACACAAAAAATCGGGTATACATAGATATTTGCGATTCCGCAAGGGTGCGATTGATTTTTTTTGACAGATAACGTGTACACAGATAGGCAAATTTATTCACGCATATTTTGAGGGTGAATACATTTTTTGCACGGAAAAACATTCACGCTTGCGGAATTGGGCCCTGCTCGTGGAAGGTAGTCAACATGGCACGAACTCAGTGAGAAGTGCTGAACGAGTAGTTAAGAAATGGGTGCAGCTGGGTCAAGATGTGCAAATCGAACAACATCGTAATGTGTATGCAACAAATGCATTGGAAGATGCATTACAAACAAAATTTAATGATCATCTGGGAGCCAGAGCACACTTCTCGCATTCCAAACAACCCCTTCCAATCATCACATCACATCGAACCAGAGTCGTCTCGCTTCAACCAAAAAATTCCGATTCAAGAACTTTCACAGCCTAACAGAGTTCAAATGGTAAATCGGCACTCAATGTCCAGAGATCTGCCGAACTCCTATGGTAGCCCCGAGGAATGTCCACTATTTATAAGTACTTTCGAGCGTAGTACAAGGCTGGGTGGTTTCAGTGATAAAGAGAACCTCATGCGTCTACAAAAATGTTTAAAGGGACGAGTCCTCGAGGCAATGCGTGGCAGGTTGATGCTGCCATCAAACGTTCGAAATATCATACACACATTACGAATCATGTACGGCCGTCCAAAGATAATTATAAAGACACTTCTACAAAAAATCCAAGCTGAAACGAAAACAAACGTAGAAAAGATTGAAACCGTAGTATCATATTCACTAGCGGTGCAGAATTTGATTTCTACTACGGAGGCCTGTGAATTATATCCATATTTGGAGAATGCTGAGCTTTTGGATGATCTCGTAAGTAAACTGACCACACAGTTGATGCTAAATTGGACCGCGTATATTGAAGATATGCCGTCATTCAATCTATTGGATTTCAATGCCTGGTTGTACAGGGTAATTGACAACATATGTAGAGTCAGCCCGGGTACATCTTTCGATCCTGAGAAACCACAAACACGCAGGAAACAGAAGGCTCATGTCAACGCGCACACAGAAGATGATGATGAGCGAATAACATCAACCAAGCGGCAGTGTACAGTGTGCAAACAAGCATGTAGTGCGTTGGAGTTATGTGTACGGTTCCAAAACATGAACCTAAACGAGAAATGGGAAACCATAAGGAAAAATCGACTCTGCCGCACATGCCTGAGATCACATCCTAACTCGCGTTGCCGAGTAAGTATCTCTTTTGGTGTAAATGGTTGTGTTTACAGACATCATCGACTGCTGCACAAAAACACAACCGAATCTGTAACAACACCGACGTCAACAGCAGTTCAGCATAATAATTCAAATCTTAAAGAACTACCGTCAAGAGCTGGGTGAGGATAGCTCATTTCACAGGTCTTCCTCTACATTTATTTCCCTCATGAATTTGAGTATTTGAAGTATTTTTAGAGATTGTAAGTCAGTCTCTTCCACTTGCTATCGTCCAAGGTGTTTTTTCCTTTAATTTACAGTTTGTCTTTTTAATTTACAGTGTCCTGTCAGGAGACCCGTTATTATTCTGAGGTCGTTCCTGCTTAAGGTTATACAGTATGTGAAACGTTGTTGGTTATAATTCCATAGTAGTAGTTTGGACTGTCTCAGTTTGGGGAGTTTTATCCAATTGTTGGATCTTAAGGCCTCCTCTTCTTTTTTGATTTTATTTCTTATCACATTTTCTCCTATTCCGCAGTATGGTTCAGGCCCCACTAAGGGAGTCAACGCACCTATTTTTGCTAAGGAGTCTGCCTCCTCATTGCCCTGGACACCTACGTGGCCAGGTACCCAATGAATTGCGACATTATTATTTTTGCCGAGTTCATTTAACATGCCTACACATTCCCATACCAGTTTAGAACTGATAGAGTAGGAGCTCAAAGTTTTGAGTGCGGCTTGGCTATCTGACATGATGGCAATATTTTGTTAATTGTAATTTCTTTCGAGGTTACGATCTGCACATTTTCAGTGTACCACTTGATGGTGTTTGCTTTCAGAGTGTAGTTAACAGTTTCCCCTACCCAATCTTTCTTGCTACTTTACTTCGTTTGAAAGTTTTTCTCGAAGTTATATTTTTTAAATGTACCATCTCTTGGAATGTCAATAAGGTCTGTTACTGAGAACTTCTAAATGTTGTCTCTTTCCCTGAGACCTATACATTTGCCAGTCCCAGTTCCCTCTTTGGCAAATCTCATAATGGCTCACTTTGCAGCACTTCCAATAACCTCATGTAGAGGAGACAGATGAAGTATAACCTCCATGGCTGATGTAGGGCAAGTTCTCATTGCTCAAGTTATGACTAAGCATGCGAGGCTTTGTACTTTCTCTAGGGACTTCCTAGTTGTTAATATTTCGGTTCGTTTGTGCCATGCGACCGCACCATAGGTAATGATGGGTATTACCATCATGGTGTACATCCCAAGATTTTCCTGCAAGTCTCTTGCATATCATTAGGGCCTTTGTGGCTTTCCCGACGGTTGATTCTACATGTTTTTTCCAGAGGAGTTTACTATCTAGTGTGATACCTAGGTATTTTACCTCTCTCTTAGTTTTTATTACATCGCCAGCTACGCCGTGTGTGGTAGAAGTCTTTTCTTGGTAAATGGTATAATCATGGTTTTTGTAGTGTTGATATTTAGTCCTACAGAAAGACACAATTTCCTTGTGATTGTTAATCCTCGTTGGATTATATCACATAGTTTCTTCAAACTTCCCTAGGGCTTTAATAACTATATCATTGGCAAAGCGAATACAGTGTATACCTTGGGAGTTCAGATTTTCAAGCAGTTTGTCCACTACAAGACTCCACAACAAGGGTGATAATACCCCTGCCTGATGACATCCTCTTGTGGTGCTTATGCTCTGAACCGTAGTTCCTGGTGTTGCCTCCGCTGTTCTACTGACTAACATTTCTCTAATACATCTGGTTATGGTGATGGGTACACACTTCCTAACAAGAGCTTTGTTGACTGCATCCTCTATATCTAGGAAGGCAGCTAATGCCGTTTCCTTTGCATTTAGAGCTTTTTGTAAGTTGTTAGTGAGCACATTTAGGGCGGTTTCTGTAGATCTACCCGCTCTGTAGGCATGTTGTTGTTGATTGAGAGGCCGTTAACTAAAACTTCCGATCTTATAAAGTTGTCTATTATATTCTCTAAAGTTTTCAGTATGAAGGATGTTAAGCTTATTGGCCTGAAAGACTTTGGATGGGTTGTATCCTTTTTCCCAATTGCTCTTCTCCACAGGCATGGTATGTACCCAAAAGCAATGCTACTTCTGAGAATACTAATAAGGTAGGGCATTAGATCTTCTTCGCCCCTTTGCAAAAGGGCTGGGAAGATACCATCTACCCCTAGTGACTTAAACGGTAGAAAGGTGCTAATCGCCCACTCAATCCTTTTTCCTGAGCATATGGTTGCTGCAGTCTTGCAGTCTTCTTTGTTTGGTTTGAGAGGTATTCTCTCTATTGAGTTTTCTACCATTGGTAGACTGCCTGGAAAATGCGTGTTGAGTAGCAGAGTCGCCCTCTGCTCTTCATTTTCTGTGAAGCTCCCATCATTATAGCGAAGCGCTAATGATGTTACTGTCTTCTCTTTTGCAAGCATTTTGTGTTGAGGACAGAAAGACGTGAAACTGTTTCTTTTAGCTTTCCATATTTCTTTGTTATAATTAGTCAGTTCTGTGGAGTAATTATCCCATTCCCTGGTTCTTTTTGCCTCATTGAAGAGCTTTCTAACCTTGGATCTTAATTTTGACAGATTTGTATTCCACTATGGGGCGTCTTTTTGTTATTTAATCGGTTTAATAGGGCAACTGAGTTCAAATGCCTCCTGTATTGCCCCACTGAACTCATTAACTATAAATTCTAATTCAAGGTGACTATTTGTCGTGCTTACCGGGCCTATTTTCCCTAGATTTAATTTAAGAACATTTTTGTATAGGTCCCAGTTTGTTTTCTTGGGGTTCCTTCCAGAGGTATTCTCTGTGAGAAGGCCTTCCAAGTTAAACACTATTATTCTGTGGTCAGACATTGAGGGTTCATTGGATACCTACGTTCGGAGTTCCGAATGTTATATCTAACACTTCTTTTCTTGTTCTAGGAACAAAGGTAGGTGTATTCCCTACATTAAATATTTCTAGATTTTTAACATATAGTCTAAAAGGTAATCACCCCTTTGGTTAATGTCGGTGCTTCCCCACGCTGTATGGTGGGCGTTAGCGCAACATCCGACCAAGCAATGGAATCTTTTTCTGGCTGCAGTAGTCCACTAGCTTTTGTACCTCGGTTGGTGGAATGTTGGCCTCGTCACCGTCAAAGTAGGCTACTGCTACAACCATTGTGCGATACTTCCCCTGGATTTTTATTTGGGCCTGTATCGGGACCAAATCCCTCGTGATAAGTTCTGAAAGATATATAAATTTCTTAATTTTATGCAAGTGCTGGGTGAGTCATTTCTCGTGTCCCATATTAGTTTAGAGTCGCTACTTGTCAACTCTCTTACCTAACCCTTGTATATCCAAGGTTCTTGGATCAGTGCTAACCTTAAGTTCTCCGCAATGAACTTCCTCGCCAAGACAGCTGATGCTGTCAGTCGATCTCGTACTGTGGAAGTGTTAAGACGTTTTCGGCTTCCCAGTTTTTCCAATTAAAATTCGTGTGTGAGCTTAAGTTCTAAATTAAATCAAAATTTCACAAGTGGTGCAGTAGCACAGTGATAGAGTGGCCGACCGAGAATCCGAGGGTCGCCAGTTCGATTCCCAGGAGGGCATCAGAACTTTATCAGCTTTTTTTCACAACCGTGAAGTAGTTAACTTTATTGGTTGGGAAAACGAGCAAAGGAGGAGGAGTTTAAGCACCGGGGCATCGAAAGGTGTCCTAGGGCCAATGAGGCCAGCGATGGCATCAGCTGAGGGAACATCGAAAGATGTTCCAACTACAAGCAGTGATTCTGCAGCAACAACATCAACAGCAATAACAACAACGGCAACATCATCCGATGCTAATCAAAAGCGCAGAAAGAGGATCAAGTGCGCACCAAATTTGGTAAAAAGGAGATCCACGGCCACCTCAGCAAAACTGCCAGCTGGGGTGCATACGTCCGATATAGACGAGACGTCAGAGGCAGCAAGACAAACCGAGTTAGACACTTCACCCGAAGAGGGTATAGCATATATGTCTGAAGAAGGAGAAGGGCACTTCACGACGGGCGATAGTACTGCCTTCGTGAACCTCTCCACATCAGAGGCGTCATCTGAGGAGGACGAACAAAGAATGTTCGCCCAAATTGATGCTTTGGAGGCAGAAATAGAAAAGATAAAAAGTAAAGTTAAGGCCAGCCAAGAAGCGCGCCGAGCGAGGCAACTAAAAGAACTCGAAGAAAAAGAACAACAACAGAAAAAAGAACAAATACAAAAACAACAGCCACAGCAGCAGCCAAAACAACAACGGCAAAAACAACAACAACAACAGCAACAGCAGCAGACACAAGTCCAGAAACAACCGCAAGAAAAACAGCAGCAGCAGATTCAAAAGCAGCAGAATCAACAGCCGCAGAAAAATCAGTCTCAGCAGCAGCAGCCACAGCCGCCGATCATGAAAAAAGAAAAGGTGCCACCCATTAATACTTATAAAATGGAGTTACAGGATACCATAAATCTATGTAAGTTGACCATAGGTCAAAATTTTACTATTAAAAGATTAAATAACGATAGGCATGCTATCCAGTGCTTCACACTGGAACAGCACAAAAAAATTAAAGAGTTGCTGAAAGAAACTACTACCGAATTCTTTAGTTTCACCCCTAAAACCGAAAAATTTCAAACGGTCCTTTTGAAGGGCATAGATTCCTACACGGAACCACAGGTGCTCTTAAATGAACTCCGCCAAAAAGCGAATGACGATCTCGACTTTATCGGGGTCAAGCCGTTCGCTACAGTTAGAGCTAGGCGGGAGAAGCGGAGTCTTCCCTTCTTCCTCGTTCAACTTTCACCCAGCAGCAAACTGGATAGTTTGAGGAGTATATCCGTCCTCAACTGCCAGGTTGTAACTTGGGACAAATTAAAAAGGCGCGGCGACATGCTTCAATGCATGCGCTGCCAAAGGTTCGGCCACGCCGCAGCAAACTGCGAAATGCAGTCACGCTGCGTTAAGTGTGGAGAGAACCACAATGCAGATGAATGCAAGTTAGGAAAAGAACGGGTCGAAGATAGGACCCAGCTTAAATGTGTACTCTGCCGGGGCGCCGGACACCCCGCTAATTATCGGGGATGCCCGACGTTTCAGCTTATAAAAAACAATAAAGCAGCAAAGCAAACAGTGGTAGAAAAGCGTCCAACAGTGCGCCCTCCTACAACAACATCCGTCAACCCCCAAATTTCTTACGCCCAAATGGCGTCAGGAAGGGGAAGCACGGTACAGCCTACACCAAAGGTCGCCCAACAGGCCCCCGTGCCTAAGGCGCCGGCGGCACAGGCGGATATTATGGGCGTTCTACTGGCCATCCAGGGCGAGTTGAACGGCCTCCAAAACCAGATCAGGGAGCAGGCGACTAGGGTGGATTATCTCTACTCTGTTTTGCCGAGCTTAACGCAACTTAGAGGTTAAGGGCGCGCTGCCGGAGAGGCCCTTTAAGATCCTAGCTGTGAATGTAAATTCATTGATTAGGACCGAACGTAGAGCGAATTTATTCCAATTGCTTAAAGACATAAGTCCAGATGTGTTTATGGCTAGCGAAACTAAGCTTAACCAGAAACATAAATTGACTAACAACAATTACAATATCGTAAGAAGAGACCGACCCAACTCCACGCAAGGAGGAGGCGTCGCAATCTTTATACGTAAAGGCATTAGTCATAAGGTAATATATAATAGTGATGTGCGAAAATTTCGGACGTTAGAGGCATGCATCATATGCATTCATCTCCAACAGGGGAAGCGAATGTATGTGATCGCTGCCTATGCACCGGAAACACCTCAGCCCACGCAGTTTATAACAGAGCTTGAAAAGCTTTTTGAATGCTTAAGATTGAGCTCGGAAGAGAATTACTATATATTGGCGGGAGATTTAAACGCCAAGCACACAGATTGGGGAAATCAAATACAAAATCCTCGAGGTAACCATCTATTTAATTGGATGGGTCGATACAACCTTGAGTATCGCATCGATCTTCTAGCCACAGACAGGCCATCGTTCCCAAGAAGCGGTGCCTATCTGGATCTATTGCTTAAAGACGCAAGACTAACAATTACTGACGCTGTGGGTCAACGGCCAAGAAATTGTTTACGAACGATCGAGTACGACAGTGACCACTGCGGACTCGCAGCCGTAATACAACTTTCGAACCAGCTTATGGAGTTGGAGGAGTATGTGCCTGTGCATACTTACAATTACAGTAAGGTGCGCTGGCCACGTTTCTCCAATGCCTTATTGAGTGAATTACGTTCAAATGGTATATCCCCACCAAATGACAGGAACCTAACAAATACTGAAATCGACAGATACTTAGAACAAATTGACGAAACGATTCTACGAACAATGAACAGAACAATACCGAAATACAAAGAACGTAACGCAACTGACATGTACCGTAACGCGACAATTGACGCACTTCACAGACAAAAAAGTGGACTACTGACAAGACTAAAACGCTTGTACAGGCGGTTTACTGATACACGAGACCTGGAGATTAGGACACTGAAGTCGTCCATCAAAAACATCAACCAATTGATCAAAGAAAATTATAGATTGGCTATTAATTCGTTCTGGGACAATAAAATTCGTGCCGTTAACTCCAGCGACCCAAGTATGTTCCCAAAAATTAATAAGATTTTTAGAAGAAAGGATCAAAACGATCTTCCGTGTCTTAAGCTCCAGAGAACGACAGAGAACAGAGACGTACTTCTGACAGCAGGCATAGACCCAGAGGATGCCGTATTGGACGATGACCTCTATATAATCGAAGATCCGCAGGAGAGAGTGGAGGCTGTGGGGGCTGCTTTCCAGCAAGTGTACAAGGTGAATGCTAGCATTCGCCCGAATCATGACCTGGAGAACAGAGCTCTGCTTCATCACTTATGGCTCCGGAACGATATAACCGAATGGCGATCTGAGAACCTTGGTTTTACCAGGTTTAATGATGAAGATTTGGCAAACGCCATAATCGCCGACCGAAATGGGCCCAGCCCCCTGTTAATTTCGAAGAATGAGCTCCAGCTCATCTTCGATTCATTAAAGAAAAAGAAGTCTGCAGGACTCGATGGTATATCCAACGTTGTACTACGACATTTGCCTCAAGAAGCAGTTGACATTTATACCACACTGTTTAACAACGCGCTGAATAATGCATATTATCCAGTGCGGTGGAAGACAGCTGTGGTGCACCCTCTCCCAAAAAAGGGAAAGGACAACTCCAATCCGGCGAATCTCCGGTCGATAAGTCTTCTTCCGAGTATCAGCAAAGTATTTGAAAAGGTTATTAATAGAGCCCTGTTCAAATGGGCGGAGGACAAAAATATCATCCCGGATAATCAGTTCGGTTTTAAGGCGGGACATGACACAATTCATGCCGCGTCTAAACTTGTTTCTGATATCCAATGGAACAAAACTAAAAAACAGTGTACGGGTGCCTGTCTGGTTGATTTGGAGAAGGCCTTCGACACCGTATGGTTAGAAGGTCTCTATCTAAAGCTAACCAGACTAGGTATAAGTAAACCTCTATTGTATATGCTTTATGACATGCTAAATGGTAGAAAGTTTGTTGTCAAGAGTGGCAATGTAACTTCTACTGCAATTTTTAATATTAATAATGGTCTTCAGCAGGGAGCGGTTAACTCGCCGATTCTATTCAACATTTACACCAGCGATCTGATAGGTAGTCTAACTCAGGCAATTGCGTACGCCGACGATCTAATTGCGTACAGAACAGCTCATACAGTTGAGGTCATCAAAAGTCTCTTGCAGAGTGACTTCGACCAGATTCAGCGATATTGTGATGACTGGAAGTTGAAAATCAACTTCCAGAAATCAGAAACTATTTTGTTTAGGACTCCGCTGTCTAGCGCCTCAAGGGATACGAGAAAGAACTGGCGCAAGCTGGTGATCGTAGGGCCACATGGACATCCACTGGCGAGTAAAAGTGTAGTAAAGTACCTTGGCATCTGGTTGGATCAGTACCTGTATTTCGACAGACATATAGGTGCTGCTTTGGCCAGGGCTAGGGGAGCCTTAGCCTTGACAAAACGACTGTTTTATAGCAGCCGTCTTGACAGCAGGGTGAAGGTGATTTGCTACATGGCCCTCATCAGGCCGATGATTGCCTACGGATGCCCGGTGTGGTTCAACGTTGCCCCATCTCAAATGGAAAAGATTCGGGTGTTTGAGAGGCAATGTCTTAGACGTTGCCTTGGATTACACAGAACACCAGAGTCGGAGTACACAAGATATTATTCCAACCAGGTTCTATACAACGGAGCCAACATAAACAGAATAGATAATTTTTTGTTCAAGCTGATTCGGGGTCACGTTGCAAGAGCGATGTCCTCAACTAACAGCTTAATTTTTGGGGCTTATTACCCCAATAACGAATATTTTGAGAGTGCGCGGTTAAGTGGTTACATCCCTCCTGAGGCATTCCTCTATTTAGACAGTCGAGGGCTGATACAGGATGGAGGGGCGGTTCCGCTCATCTACCACGTCAGCCGGAAAACTGTGGATAGGCGACTCCTGTATGGTCGAGACGTCATCGCTCAAGGTGGAGAAGAGCGCCTTCGGTTCAGTAGGACTGTGTCCGATCGGGACCGGAGGGATAGGGCGAAACAGGAGAACCAGTTCTGGTGGCTCTCTGAACAGCATCGTGATATTTAAAGTCGATGAAGATGATATATCTTGGCCGACTTACATAGATTTAGGGCATTAGGTATAGGTAACAGTCAGGGTGGCACCAAAAAAAAATTAAAAATATGTATGTATGCGGGGGCATGCGTGCATGTATCTGCGTGTCTGTACATGTGTGTGCGTACGTATATGTATGTGCGTATGTACATGTGTGGGTGGGTTGCATGCTAGTGTGTGTCTGCATGCATATAAAAAATAAACAAAAAAAAATTAAAAAACGAAAAAAATGCTGCTGTGGCTGTTCTAGTTTTTAAGTAGTTATAAGTATTATTAGGTATTTTAAGTAGTTTAAGTTATTTTTAGTTAGTATAAGTTAGTTTTATTAGTTTTAATTATTTTTAATATATATTTAAGTTTAGTTTATAGGTAAAAAAAAAAAAAAAAAAAAAAAAAAAAAAAAAAAAAAAATGATCAGATACCAAGTTTTCTGTATAAAAGTTTCTTGAAATATAAAATAAATAAAAAAAAAAAAAATTTAGATTTAATTAAAATAGTTTTTAGGTCGAAAGACATTAGTTGTAAGAGTTATTGTTTAATTTAGAGCGCCCGTAAAGGGCCAGTAAATTAGTTGTAAGTTATTGATAATTAGGCTAGTTTTAAACATTTTTGTCTAGCTTTAAGATAGTTATAAGTTAATATGAAATAAAAATGAATTAAAAAAAAAAAAAAAAACAGCTGATGCTGCTTTTGCGTGATGGATGTTCACTCGGGCTAGCATTGTGCTGATCCCGCGTCCAGTCATCCTGTTCTGTTAAGCAGATTGGGGCGAATGCCCCATCATCTGCCAGTAGGTGTTCTTCCTCCTCTTCAGTGGGAAGCACTTCGTCGTGGTCCATGCGACTCTGAGAGAGGAACTGTGGATGGTGACGATGGTGGAATGGCTGGTGATGATGTTGGGAATTGGGTGGTGGGTGTACAGGGGTTGGTGGTGTCAGCTGATAAAGGTGCTTTCAGACCTCCCTCGGTTGAGACTTTTCTTTTATCACGGCTTCCTGGTTTAAAGAGGGCGCTTCGGGCTGATTCCCTTAAGCCAGAGACCGTTACCTTCCCGAATTTGTAGTGGAGTTGGTGGTTGGTTTTGATAATTGTCTCAGCTGACTTGGCATCGATGCTGATCACCAGCAGTTGCCCATTGCCTTCAATTTCGCTCTTCACCACTCTCCAGGCCTGAACATTCAGTCGCATATTTTGGGCTTGAACAAGTGCCAAAGATTTCTAGTCGTCTTGCCCCATACTTCTTGGCAAGAATATCGTGATGGTCTGCACTTGGGGGATTTGGTCACCCATGCAGTTCGTCAGCTCGATGTCCTTCCAAATGCTCAACACTCTACACAATAAAAAAAAAGAATATTGAAACGTTTGCCTTCTTGGATGAAGGGTCTTCGCTAACAATGATGGAAGATTCTTTGGCGGCAGAATTGAATCTCCAAGATAAACATCAACCACAGCTTCATAAATGGACTGGAAACACACATCGCAACGAAAATGAATGCCGAGTAGTGTCAGTCGAGATTTCGGGAAGTAATAACCCAAAAAAGAAATTCTCGATTCCAGTTATTAGGACGGTGAAATCGTTAAGCTTACCCCAACAGTCTCTAGATGTTAAACAGCTGGCAACCAAGTATCCTTACATGCGGGTGTACCCCATTGAAAAGGTTTTCAATTGCAAGTCTACGTGCAGCTATAAAGAAGGTTGTCAAGTGTTAAAAATCTGATGGCTAGGCCCATGCCACCTGAGATGGGCAATTTACCAGCAGCCAGGCTTTCTCCATTTTACAGACCGTTGACGTATATCGGAATTTACTATTTCGGACCATGTACGTGACAGCCGGAAGGCGTACCGAAAAGATATGGGGTGTACTGATAACGTGTATGACTATACGCGCCGTGCATTCGGCAGTTGCCAACAGTTTAACAACGGATTCTTGCATTCTCGCAATCAAGCGCTTCATTGCCCGCCGGATCATACCAAAGGAAATAAGGTGTGACAATGGAACTAACTTCCATGGAGCGGGAAAGGAATTGCAAGACACTTTAAAACAACAGAAAATTAAATTAGCCAACGAATTTTCAAGTGCTAGCACAAGGTGGATATTTAACCCTCCAGCCTCTCCGCATATGGGAGGAAGCTGGGAGAGGCTCATCCAGTCAGTAAAGAAAACTTTATACCGAATCATGCCAACAAGAAACCCAACTGATGAGTTGCTGCATAGCATGTTGCAGGAGGTTGAGCGGGTTGTTAACTCCCGACCGTTGACATATATCCCACTTGAAGATGACAACGATGAGGTGCTGACACCGAATCATTTTTTGCTGGGAACATCAAGTGGTGAGAAAACCGATAGTGTTTTAACATACGACAACAAATTGTAAAGACGAAACTGGATGAAGTCCCAACAGTATGCAAACCTCTTCTGGAAACGCTGGATCCGGGAGTATTTGCCAACCTTGACCCGCCGAACAAAATGGTTTAAGCCTGTAAAACCGATTGCCTTGAGAGATGTTGTAATAGTAACGTATGAAGCAAAACCTCGAAATTTATGGCCTAAGGGACGAGTAATAGATGTAACCATGGGAAAAATGGACAAGTCCGTAGGGCAACTTTTCAAACTGCATCAGGGTTATATGAAAGGCCCGCAATAAAATTAGCTGTACTCGATGTTTCAAAGGGTAAGCCGATCTCGCAGGACTCGTTGATTGCCATACCAGGGGGGAGTGTTGGTGAGAGTGGCATCACCGACATCTCGAAGAAATATTTGGCATAACTATTCGTTCTTTAGTTCAGATGGATTAAACGAAGATGTATGTAAATGGTTAAGTTGGTGAGTAGATGCAATACGAGGAAGAAGTGAATGAGATAACCAAGATGCAGTATATTACAAAGTCATTGAATTCAAGATTATCAACTCCATTTAATCTTTGTAAAGCATTGTCTGAAATTAGCAAGAAATACTAAAATTAAATATTTATTAATTTATTTGAAACTATGTATAAATTCTCTGTATGTATATATTTGCAAGAAATTTGTAGTGCACTTCTAATGTATTTAATTGCACTTCTAATGTATTTTTTTTTTTTTAAATTTTGAATTTTATTTGGCCCAATTGCCATTGAAGATTAGTAATATTTTACATTTCATGTTTTAATTACATTCAAAAACTGTTCTTGGAATTTCAAATAATAAAAGATATTGCATATACAAAAATTTGATTTTTAAATTGATTTAAGTTGTTGATGTTTCTAATATTTAGTGGAATATTGTTGTAGGCCTGTAGTCCCATGTATAATATACTTGCTTGTGCCCTAGTTGTTCTGGTTCTGATGATGTTAAACTCGTCCACATTTCGCAGGTTGTATTGAACTTCTCTTCTTGCAGGTATACTTGATTGAAGATATTCAGGACACATATTATGTTTAATTTTAAAGACAAATATCATTGCCATCATATATAGTCTTTGATTTATATTCAACCACTTTAGTGATTCAAGCATAGAAGATATTGAGGTATATCGGTCACACTTTAATATTGCACGAATAGCTTTGTTTTGGAGTTTTTGAAGTCTTGCTTTTTGAGTATTGTTAAACAAATAAAGAAGACTTGCACAGTATTCAAAATGGGGTTTTACAGTCACATTATACACTTTTATTGCACTATTTTTAGATATGTTTTTGCGTGTTCTTCTAAGAACACCTAGTTTTTTTGAAGCTTTTTTGCAGATGAGATCTACATGTTCATTAAATTATAGTTTGCTATCTAACACAACACCGAGGTATTTAATTGATGCTATTTGTTCTATTTGTGTATTATTTATTAATATATTTGTTTGTTTGTGTTTGTGGGGAAGGATTATTGAGTATTATAAATTTAGTTTTGTTAGTATTTAGGACAAGCCTATTCCTATTTAACCACGTATATATTGCACTTAAATCTTGTTGTATTTTGTCTTTTAGTGTGTTAAGGTCTTTTCCAGTTATATAAAGTAGACCATCATCTGCAAATAGCACAAGCTTAGATAATTGTATTACTCTTTCCATACCGTTTATATAAAGGATAAAGAGAAGGACCCCAAGATCGTTCCTTGTGGAACTCCTACATTCACTGTTGCCGAGTTGGACACATTGTTGTTAACTGTTGTTTTCTGGGTTGTGTTATACAAAAACGTTTTGAACCACTTTAGTTCTGTATTTTTTACACTACACTTTTCCAGTTTATTTAACAAAATAATATGATTTACTCTTTCAAAGGCTCGTTTAAGGTCTAAGAAAACGGCTTTAACACAATTTTTACTGTCAATTTCACTTTTCCAGTCACTAACCACAAATTTTATACAAGTTTCACACGAATGATTCGAGCGAAAGCCAGATTGGTGTATGCTTATTAGGTTATTATTGTTGAGATGTTGTTGAAGTTGCTTCGATACAATTTTTTCTACAATTTTTTCATATAAAGGGAGCATATTTATGGGACGATGATCACTACACTTAATTGAATTTGAGACTTTCTTTTTTGGGAGAATAAGAGATTCTTTCCAAGTTTCGGGAAAAACACCAGAGATGAATGATGTATTTACAATACGGATAAGGACAGGACCAACAATTTCTAAAGCATCTTTCAGCATTTTCGCATTCATAAAATTAAAGTCATTTTTAGAGTTTATCACAGTAAGGGCATTGCTAATATCATAGGTATCAACTAAAGTAAACTTAAATTCTATTATCATTCACGCTTTTAATGAAGAAATTATTAAGTTTTTCAGCGATTATAGCACTACTATTTTCTATATCACAGTTCTCAAATTGCACATCAGTTATTTCATCTTTGTTAGTTTTTAGTAAATATTTTTTTAATTGACTCCACATATCTTTTTGATTATTTGCACTATGTATTTTATTAGATATAAAAGTAGACTTAGCAGTCTCAATTTGTCTTTTGTAGAAGTTTCTATACTGACGATATGCTTGCCAGTTACTTAAGGTATTTGATGTGATGGCTGTTTTGTATAAATTTACTTTACATGTGTTTGCATTCCTTAATTCTCTGGTAAACCATTCTCCGTTTTGATATGGGATATCTCGGGTAACTACCATACTGTTAACTATATTTTTAAATTAATGTTCAAATTGTTCACTTAAAACATTTATATTATGTGGTTATTCAGAGTCAAGATTAGAGAAAAAATGGTTAGTTCTGAGTTCATTTATAAAATGTTCCCTATTGTACTTACAGTATTTGATAGTTCTTTTATTTATTTTCTTTTTTGTGCATTTAATGAAAATTTCAAGTGCCTCATGATCACTTATTTTTAGATTATGCTTAACTTTAGCACTGCAAATGTGTTCGTTGTTAGTTAGAACATAATCAATTAGTGTTCGCGAGGTTGATGTTACTCGTGTTGGTTCTGTATTCAGTATTGTTAAATTATTGTCAGTTATTATTTGTTTTAAGCGCCTAGTATATGTATTTGTTGTATCCAACCAGTCTATGTTCACATCTCGCATTATTTTATAATTACTATTGCACTGTTGTAGAGAGTCTATCCATTGTTCTAAGTCATCACAGAAGGCGTTTTTGGTTGACATATGAGATCGATATATTGCACTAAGGTATATCACAGATCTATTTTCATATTGCACTTTAATAATAAGACACCAAAAGTTCATAACAACAACATATTTTTTAACAATAGACCATTTAAACATTTTTTTAACATAAAACACTAATCCTCCGGTGTGTCTGGATTCACTATCGCAGTTTAGCATATAATAACCATCTCGCTGCATTTCAGTAACGTCATGGTTTTTTGTCACATGGGTTTCGGTTAATACTATTATATCACAGTTGTATTCATTAATTATTGTTTGCAGACTTGTGAAATTATTTGAAAGCCCCTCAATATTAGTGAAAAACAATTAATATTTTCTAGTTGCTAGAACCTATCGCGTTCTTCAGCGGCTTTAACTTTTCGCAAAAATACAGGGCAGTTATTGTCCGATGCTGCATGTTGTGTGTCTAAATGTTGGTTGGTTTGTTCATTTAGGAAAGCACAATTAGTACATTTATTTAATTCACTTCTGTAATCTTTCACATCATGGTTTCCTGCACACTTCATACATACTTTACTTTTATTACAGTATTTTGAAATATGATTATATCCACAACAATTATAACATTTAAGCACTCTTACGTATTGATACACACGACATCTATCCCATCCAATATTTAATTTACCCAAATTCATAATATTGGTGTTGGTAACACTGTTTACTTCAATGATCGCATTATATTTTTCTTATTTTGTGTGATCAATATATCTAGACACATTTTATATCACTATCACCGATCTTGTTTTGACATTTAATGGCTTCTATTAAATCATCTTCACTAATTGTCTCGCTCATTCCAACTATATTAATACGCGGGTTACGATGTTCTTGAATTTTTGCATCATAGTCACTCATTTTTGTTTTTATTTCAGATTATATTGTTTTTACCGATTGTTTGTCACATTTTATTAGAATACCACCAGTTTGAACATTTTTAACTTCTTCAATTTTTAGTTTCATACTCATTGGATTTATCACATTTTTTTTATCTTCTCTTGTTTTTGTATTGTTTTGATCACTTTTTGGTTTTATCACTATTACTTCACTATTTTCTTTTACTGCTTGTGCGTATGATAGCTTATGTTGTGTTGCTGTTGGTGCATTTAATATTTTTACTTCATCAACACTTTTTTTTTAATTCAATGTTATTTTTTGAGATTTCTGCTATTTGTTTACTTAAAGCGGATAAAATATTTGGACAATCTATACACATGAATTTGATTCTTGAGTTATTTTTTGGAGACTTATATCAAATTTGCTTAATTCAGCGCATTTGATATGAAATTTTTTTCCACACATGCCGCTACATAACACAAAATCATCATTTCTGTTTATTCTTTTGTCACAGTTTTCACCACTACAATTGTCTTCCATTTTCACTCAAATTTAGAATTATGCAAATTTGGTTTTATTAATTTGTTTAATTCACTAATTTACTTATTAAATTTCGGCAATTTATAAAAGTTTATTATTAAATAAAGCACGCTTTGTATAATAGACAGAATTTTATAATTTAATTCGCAAGAATAAATGAAATAAACACGAAATTCACAAGAGCAACAAATTTGAACGTTCAGTTTGAATTGGTTTCACTCATCATCATCATCAATGTATTTAATGTACTTTAAGGCACTTTAATTGCATTTCCATTGCGCTTTGAATTACACTTTGTATAAAATAAAGGTTAAAAAAGTCACTGACGGTGTTGTTAATTTTCGGAATAAACCTTGTTGTTAAAACAACAAACACCGTGAAGTCTTTTAACATTAAATGTAAGGATTTACAAAACGCCTTATTGACTTCACAAAAACTTCAATGATATTTATATTAAATTAATAAAATAAAACACATCAATTATTTTGAAGGCATTTCGGCATTTTATATGCCATCATCAGCAATTTTTAATTTTTGTTGACTTAAAAACTTTTACATAATTAATCGTGATTACACAAATTTTGTTTTGACTTTTTGACAAGAGTGAGAAAGCTATAACAAAAAATAAATTTGGTTGATATATTTGTCTACATTAAAACATATAACATTAAAACGAAAAAAAATGACTACATTAAGTAAGTATGTTGAACAGAGACGATTTAAACGGAGCTTCCATCGTGTTCATCATGATGTTTTTGTTTTTGTGCATGTAAATACTCTCGTACGCGTTTAAGAATCATTCATCACTTATATGTTTGATGAGCTTAAGATTTTCTTTCGTTGTATTGTGTTTATTTCCAAGCATATGTAAGGCTACAGCTGATTTATTAGGTCGATTGAACTTTATATTCATTAGATGTTCATTGAATCTTGTCTCTATATTTCGGTTTGTTTGTCCATAATATTTTTGTTCACAGTCGTTGCATGTTATTTCATAAGTTCTAATTTGTTGTTCAGTTTATCGTCCGATGTGAATACCAAATCAATGTTTTGTTGTTTAAAAACCTTTTTGAGTTTGTCGGTGATTGTAGGTGCAAAATGTATACGTTCGTCTCTTTTCTTCACATTCTTTTGATGTTTTGAGTGTGGTCAAATTGGTTCTTCTTAAGACTTTTAAGTGTTTGTTAAACATTCTTGTGATCATATCACTTATTAAATAACGAACGAAAATTTATGATGTGAAAACACCTCGAAAATGTTTTCCCAAATCCCACGACGAAATTGCAACAACCAACGACGAAACGAAAAGAAAAATATATATGGAAAATAAAATTTAACAATGAGCTTTATTTAAGGTTGTTACCCTGATCGTGTCCAAAATCCAAGTGCCCGAGTGATAAAACAATTTTACATGATTAGCTTAAGAGCAAAGAATTTAAGAGAACATAGATAACAGCTATACATGAACATACGATTTACTTACAGCTATGCCCTTGAACTTGAATTTAAATTTGTATGTACATAAGAAAAATAGGAAACAAAATATGAACTGTTGTTCGATATAACAAATTATAAGAATACAATTTTATAGGCTGAGTGAACAAAGTTTGGCAAATGAATAACAGAAAATTTTGAATATGAAATATAAATAATGAATATTGCACAAATGTTACAAATAATAATTCGTGATGAAATTAATGTTTTGTACGTTCTCAAACATTTCCCCCGGCCCTGAACAAAGTTTCAGCGGCGGGTAAGATAGCTAACTTGTGAATTGTTCGAACAAGATTTCCATTAGCTGTTTTAAGTGTTACTACGCGTACGATGCCATCTGTACCAGGATGGGTCTGAATGAATCTGCCCATTGACCATTTTCCAAGCGGTTGATTAGCTGATTCGATGACAACGAGATCATTTACCTTCATGTTTGCCTCTTTCGTTTGCCATTTGGGACGATTCTGAAGTGGCGTCTAATATTCTGTTTGCCAGCGCTTCCAGTACCCTTGTATTTTTGCTTGCAAGGATTGCCAGCTGGATAGTCGATTGATTGGTATATCCATCAGTGACGGCTCTGGGATAGCAGCATATGACTCACCTAAAAAGAAATGAGCAGGCGTTAATGGGTCTAAGTCGGAATCGGAGATCGAGCATAAAGGGCGCGAATTAAGGACTGCTTCAATTGGGGTTAACAGCGTGTAAAATTGTTCGAACGCAAGAACATCTTGTCCTAATACCCGGTGAAGATACCGCTTCACAGACTTTACGCCTGCCTCCCACAAACCGCCAAAGTGTGGTGCCGAAGGAGGGTTAAAGTGCCACGATATGCCATCTCGGGCTAACGACTCTGCGACGAGTGAATTATGTTGCTCACATAAAACGACTTAATGCTTCTCTGACAGTAACCGAGCACATCCCACGAAGTTGGTGCCATTGTCAGAATAAATGTGCGACGGTTTTCCCCGAAGAGCGACGAAAGGCAGCAAGGAAAGCATCGGTGGTTAAATCACGCACAAGTTCAAGATGTATCGCTTTCGTAACAAAACACATAAAAAGGGAAATATAGCCTTTAGAAAAAGCAGTTTTTCGTCCCGATTTCACTTTTAAGGATATTGGCCCAGCATAATCACAACCAAAATGCGTAAGCGGTCTACAAGGTCGAAGTCTTTAAGTCGGAAGATTTCCCATGAGCTGCTTATTGGTTCTAGTCCGTTGAAAGAAGCAGTCAACACATTCATGAGTAATCTGTCTTAACTCATTACGGCAGCCAATAATCCAATATTCTTGTCTTACAATCGTAAAAAGAATAGACACCCCCGGGTCTACGAACTGAACGTGTGCGTCGCAAAGGATACGCTTTGTGATAACATGTTCCTTGGGCAGAATGATGGGGTGTTTTACTTTGAACGAAATATCTGCGTTCTGGATTCTGCCTCCAACTCGAAGTAGATTGCCGCTATCTAGAAAGGGAGTAACTGCTACGAATAATCTGGCCAATAGAAGAGTGCCACAAAGTTCTAAACGGGGAATGCTCAGTTGTTTTAAAGGGGCAACAAGAGATTTAGCCGCAATTATATTGGTTTCGAAACGCCCATCCGATCGTCGATAGCGTGAATAGATCACCGCGGCGTAAGCAGCGCTCGAGGCATCCGAAAATCCGTGTATTTGAAACGAATCGCGTGATAAACCGATGGGTCTTAGTATTTGAATGTTAGTCAAGTTTGACATTTCACTGCGATACAGATTTCATTGCATAGCTATTGCGTTTGGCACTTGTTGATCCCACTCCAAATTCCGATGCCAAAGTTCTTGGAGGGGAATTTTTAACAAAAACGACCGAAGTACAAAAAAACCCGAGCGAATCAAAAATACGTGCAACATCGCGAAGAAGCTGTTGTTTGGTAACCCATTCGATAGTTGCACAATTCAACTGAAAGCTAAAGACATCGCACTTTGAGTTCCAATAGAGTCTACGAATCCGCGTCCTTATCGATTTGCACATTGGATTCACTGTTAATATCACGATTTGGAAAAAGTTTTACCGAATTGCTTTGCCACTTGCTTAATTGCATACCGCCTTTTGACACAAGTGCGATTAGATTTGATTGTTTATATAACGCTTCATCTAGGATATCAGCGCCCGAAACCACGTCATCAACGTAAAAATCGTTCAGCACTATTTCCGAAGCGATAGGAAAGTCTTTTTGATAGTCTCTGGCAAGCTGCTCAAGAACCCGAACCGAAAGAACAGGACGTTCCGTAGGTCACAGTGCGCAAACGAAAATGTTCTAAAGGTTCCGAAGGACACTTTCAAAAAACAATACGTTGAAACTCCGAATCTTTTTCCGAAACCCAAATTTGGCGAAACATTTTATCTGCGTTCTGGATTCTGCCTCCAACTCGAAGTATATTGCCGCTATCTAGAAAGGGAGTAACTGCTACGAATAATCTGGCCAATAGAAGAGTGCCACAAAGTTCTAAACGGGGAATGCTCAGTTGTTTTAAAGGGGCAACAAGAGATTTAGCCGCAATTATATTGGTTTCGAAACGCCCATCCGATCGTCGATAGCGTGAATAGATCACCGCGGCGTAAGCAGCGCTCGAGGCATCCGAAAATCCGTGTATTTGAAACGAATCGCGTAATAAACCGATGGGTCTTAGTATTTGAATGTTAGTCAAGTTTGACATTTCACTGCGATACAGATTCCATTGCATAGCTATTGCGTTTGGCACTTGTTGATCCCACTCCAAATTCCGATGCCATAGTTCTTGGAGGAGAATTTTTAACAAAACGACCGAAGTACAAAAAAACCCGAGCGAATCAAAAATACGTGCAACATCGCGAAGAAGCTGTCGTTTGGTAACCCATTCGATAGTTGCACAATTAACTGAAAGCTAAAAACATCGCACTTTGAGTTCCAATAGAGTCTACGAATCCGCGTCCTTATCGATTTGCACATTGGATTCACTGTTAATATCACGATTTGGAATTAGTTTTACCGAATGGCTTTGCCACTTGCTAATTGCATACCGCCTTTTGACACAAGTGCGATTAGATTTGATTGTTTATATAACGCTTCATCTAGGATATCAGCGCCCGAAACCACGTCATCAACGTAAAAATCGTTCAGCACTATTTCCGAAGCGATAGGAAAGTCTTTTTGATAGTCTCTGGCAAGCTGCTCAAGAACCCGAACCGAAAGAACAGGACGTTCCGTAGGTCACAAATGTTCTAAAGGTTCCGAAGGAGACTTTCACCAAACAATACGTTGAAACTCCGAATCTTTTTCCAAAACCCAAATTTGGCACATTTAACATTTTAACGGCGAAGAGGACAAACAGCGAAAAGATTTCTCTGTATAGGCGGACCTATCATCAGTGAGTCATTAACACATTGACCATATGAATCCTGAGACGAACCATCAAAGACGACCCGAAGTTTAGTGCTTGTATTATCTGATTTCAGCACAGCATGATGAGGCAGATAAAAGACATTTGGCTTATTGATGCCCGCATTGGGAATTTTGGCCATGTGGCCTAAATCCAAATATTCCTGCAGAAAGGTGGAGTAGCTTTCAAAAAAGCATTTGTCATTGGAAAACTTCCTTTCCATGGATGTGAGTCGTGAAATAGATCCATTAAGCGAATTCCCGAATTGGGTTTGAGATTTGTATGGAAGATCAACAATATACTTGCCATTTGGGTTGCGGCGATGAGTGTGTATAAAATGGTCAATTTCCTGATCTTCTTTAGAGATTATTGATTTTGGATCGACTTCTTCGACTGTCCAAAACGCTTGCAAAATAACATCAACGTCTAGCTCGGCGCGATGGGACACAATACTAGCCCTTTTAAACGATGGTAATTGACCAGCCAACACTCAACCGAAGATAATATTTTGTGCTATAGAGTTACCTTGGTGACTTTGAACAACAACTCCAAGCAAAACATTCCACGCTTTATCAGAACCTAGCAATATATCGACATTATGAGACTTATTAAATGAAGGATCAGCTAAGTTCAATTGCTGTAAATGTTTCCAATCCTTAATGCTAAACGAGATCATAGGTAATTTCGAAGTCACATTTGATAATATGTAAGTATCAACAGGGATACTAAATTTATCACAGCGTGACCTTATTACCAGCTATGAGAGACCTCTGGATTTACCCGCATTGGTAGATCCAATATCGCTAATTTTCGCGTTTTTTCGTTTAATTCCAAGACGTTAAACACATGACTCTGTGACGAAAGAAACCTGCGAGCCTGAGTTGATAAGGATACGAACTTCTTGATAAACACCGTGAATATCTTGCACCTTCCCTATGGCTGTTGTTAGCAAAGTATGAGGAATTTGATGAGCTGTGTTAAGGAACGCGCGGAATAAATTCAAGAACTGGTCCTCGATTTACAGAATTACTAATTGTGTTGGCTGAGGAAGTTTCATTACGATCAATGAAAACTGAAGCATCATGCACCAAGGTATGATGACGAGATTTGCAGACCGAACACCGAAATTTAGACTGGCAGCTACTTGACGAATGACCTATACGTAAGCAGTTAAAACAAACCTTGTTGGATTTAACGAAATCCCTCCGAAAATTAACCGTGAGCCCTAAAAAGTCTGGGCATTGAGAAAGCAAGTGCGAAGCATTGCATTTAGGACACGATGAAGCCGATGTGGTGTGCATGCTCTTAACTCCCTATTATTTTCGCGAAAACTAGGGTGTGCACACTCCAATGCATCACAACGGCGTTCCAAAAAGTCCAAAATCTCATCTGTTGTAGGACTGTCGAACATGTTGCTTTCCTCTGACCATGCTTTCCGCGTTTCAGAGTCCGCTTTGTTGAGGAACAAGTAAATGATCCACGGATCCATTGTATATATATTCCATAGCACTATCATGAAGCGGAACGTCCGAGGCGCCCTCTGGTGACCGCGCTGAAAGGCACAACTCTGCAGATTGGGCAGACTCTCGGAGGGCGAGAATTTGAAGGATTGCCAAATAAAAAATAAGTTAAGACAAATAGCTAATGAGGGCGAAGAATGCAAAAAACTAAAGCATTTTTCTTTCACATTTATTATAAACTGGATAAAATACCTATGTAGGAAGAATATCCCAATTTCAATTTGTAAGTATCCCGTTCGACCTACTTTTGGTTTAGGTACTACCTAGGTATATTTCGCTTTGTTTTGGTTTTTTTAACCAAAACTTTGTGTAATTTGTCTTTGGACATTGTAGGTTCGTGTGTGAAATATATTTTGCAGTCGTTTGTGTGTAAAAAAACAGATTTAATTTGATTTCGTACAAATGCAATTCGGTATTTTTTTAAATTTTTGTGTGATAAAGTATTTTTGTGAAGTTGAAGTTAATTAGTGGTGTTCGGTGAAAAAATTGTGAAGTGTCTTTATACCTACCTATATAGTAGTTAGCTACATATAGGTAGATAGGTACATAAAAATATTTTTTTCAGATGAAAATACCTAGGTATGTAGGTGCCTAACCCTGCAGTGAGTAAAAATGCATTCTTATAATAATAAAATGCGCCACTACTGGATCGTGCAAACTTGATATTGTTGCTAACAACTTTAATGTAGGTAAGAATTGAAGCTGTTAGAAAGTAGGTATTCTAGTTATCAATTGAATATGCTATTTGAATATGCAAAATTATTAAACATTTTTGGAAGCAAAATTATTTTGATCGGTTCATTCAAAAATGATAGAAAAATGGTTTTATACCTACATATTTGAAATTTGAAGTGCACATATTATATTATATATCAAGCCTTGAAATTGAATTGAAATGTAATGTAAATAAATCCGAAAGGAATACCTACATATAAAAATAATTTATGCATTTACAAACATTTAAAATTAAAATTAAAAAACGTTTGCATTATATATTAATAACAAACATTGAATAGCAAACCATTTACCTCTTTTTCCAGTAGGACAATTATATTTCACGTGCACCTACTGGATCCAGGATTGGATTTGACTCTAAAAACTATTCGGAAGATTGGCTAAGAATATTTTTACCTTTTTTCAAAAATGCAAAAAAAAATTGTTTCATATCGATAAAGAAAGTAGAAAATAAAATAATCGAGAATTTCGAAAATCGTAAAAAAATGATTCTATGGTTCTTTTTTGTATGCAATAGAACTTAGAGTTTGCCTGCGTATTGTCGTCATTATCAATAACCAACGGAGAATTCCACTGAAAATTAACGTATTTCTATTACTAATTTTCACACATTTATTAAAAAAATCGAGTTGGATTTTCGACCAATAACTAAGAGAATAGTTCAGTAGAATATTCACTCTGTGTCAAAATCAATCAATTAAAAAACGTTCGCTTTTCTTCTAACAATCGATTGGATTTTCATAATGATGAACAAAACAAAACTTTGTAAGTATGTGTCTACCAAGTTTGAAGAAAATCGCTTCAGCTTCTATTATTGGAATGCTGAGTTTGATGAAAATCTTAATATATACATTTTTTTATTACTTTACCCAATTGTGCCTAAATATATACACCAAAAGTATCGCAATTGAAAATAAAGATTTTTGTTTTACTTTGTTTATTTATTTGTTTTTATTTTAAATTATGTTCTAATATTTATGGAGTCTGCTCATAACAGCATAAGTCAATTTTATTAATAAAGGGAAAAGGTAGTTTTTGATAATTTTTTTTCTTTGAAAAAAATGGTTATTTTTAAATAATTAAATTTTTAATAAAAAACATTTTTTTGGCTTTCGATTTTCTGTAAAACGGTTCATTTGATTGGTGTCAAATTTTTCAAAACATTTAACCTTCCATGAAAATAGATTAAACACGAAAAGATGGTTTATCGTTTCCTATTTTAACGTTTCATTGTAACAAAAGTATACTTATATATATATATATATATATATATATACTCGATTGACAGGGAGTTGTAATTTAAATAAAATGTTTTGTTTCCTTTACCTCTTTTTTCAAAGTCTCCAAGTGCTAGTGCTGTTCTACGGTACCTTTTGGAGGGCGGAATTGAAGAAAAGTTTCTTGTTTTTTTTTTGACGCTAGTGAGTCTCGCCACACAGATGAGTTGACAAAGCATATTTTTTAATATTGTACTTGATATATTCTCCTGCAAGGGCAAAATAACTGGCGAATCTTACGATGGTGCGGCAGCTATGTCTGGGGAAGTGGATGGTGTTAAAAAGAAAGTCCTTGATGCTTGTCCAATGGCTAAATCACGTTTTAAATTTAGTTTTATCCCGATCACTTCAAAATATATCGGAATTTAGTTTTTGTTGGCAGTATTGTCAACTAAATGTACAAAACTTTTAAGACAAATAGCCAACCGACGAAAGCCTGGGTTATCGGAAACTCGCTGGTATTATCATTCGCTGATAATAAACGCCATTTTAAATTGTAGATCAGATATAATTCTAACTTTTATTAGAATATTAGACAACCCTAGTGAATGGGACACTGACTCGCTTTCTATTGCCGAGAGCTTGTTAATTATATTAGATTTTTGTTTTTTTCTTAATAGTCTTTCTGAAATTCTTGCTAAGACTGACTTTCTTTACAATTGGTACAAAATTAGCAAACGGATGTTGAATTTGCAAAAAGAGAAATCGAAAGTTTCATTCTTGGCATAGCTCTGACTTTCTTAATAAATTTAAATCCATTTTGGAAAGCATAAGCGATTGCACGGAAACACCACAAAAATGAGGATTGCTAGAAATTGATTCCAAAACACGTTATAAACGTCGTTTTGTAGATATAAAAGATAATATTATATCCCAAATAAATACAAGATATAAAACTTTAACGAATTTATTTTTTTTAGATTTACTTAATAAATCAAAATATGATAATTTCGAAGCTTCCAACCAAAATAAAAAAATATCTTCTTTAATAAATGTTTCCCCTATGTGCTTTGAGTCTACAGCTTTAAAAAATGAACTTAAAGTTTTGTATACAACTGCTTCTCTTCGACAACTTGACGTTTTAGCACTTCATAACCATTTAGAAAACGAAATATTGCGTGATACAATCCCGCAAATTTTTAACTTAACAATAAATTTATTTAAGATATTGTATTTGCATCCGCCAAAAAGTTTTCTTTCGAAACCGCTTTTATTATGCATTAAGCTCATTGTTACATTTAACATAAATGACTTAAGGTATAACAAATTTGGTTTAAATTGAAACCTTATGGTTTCATACTAACTTATGCATTGAACGAAATAATTTCAAGTAAACTTCTGAAATTTAACTTTTTCGTGACTAATTTTTCTTCGACCTACCTTTTGAAATTATTCACGCCTCGCCACTGATGCATACCCACCTATATCTCTCACTTTCACTATTAAATGTACATGTTTACATACCTAGGTTCTATGTTATTACCTTCCTAATAATTAAAAATAAATCCATTTCAATATACATTTGTACCATTCAACAATTTATTTTTCTATTTGAACCTTCATAGGCTATACATACCTACTAACAGCGTCAATGTTGAGCTACGTTAAAGTTGTTAGCTACAAGAGCAAGTTCGTCAAATCCAGTCCTGCATTTGATTTTAATCTGTCCATGTTAATGTCAATTCTTATTCCTTTACAAAACCCTCGTCTTTGATGGTTTAGCGAAGGACTAAGTTTGTAAATGTGAAATACCAGAAATTCTGTTGTATTATTAACATTTTGCACACACAATATGGAATAAGTCCTAAACCTTTATTAATTTAGGTGTATAACTTCATTATTCATTCCTGTTTTCTTAATATACTGTATTTTAATAATGTTTTTTTTCAGTTTTTCTTATTTTAAAGTTTTAATACCTACCTATACTTAACAACCTTAAATATGTTTAAAAAAAACATAAAATAATTTAACATAACAGCAAAGCACTTATAGTAGATAATAGCTATAACATTATACATGACCTAGTTTCTAGGACATACGTCACCCACATGCAACCTATTTAAATAAAAAATAAAATTCATTCAAAAATTAATTTTAATTAGAAAAAAATCTTATTCAAAATTTTGATATGCAGAATTAGTTTGGCTACCTAGATCTTCTCAGATATAAAATTTGAGAAAAATCTAATGTATACCGTTACCGAAAAACCCAAAAAAATAAAAAACCGTTATATGAAAGGTGCCGTTAATAGACTTTTCCCGTAAACTTGGTTCTTACTAAATGATAGCTAACAAAAGAATTCTCAAAAATTTTTATCTGAATCGTTGGAGCCGTTTTCGAGATAAATAACCGATCAAGCCATTTAGGCTGCAGCTCGTTATACATACAGACGGACAGACAGACATTTTTTGTCGATCACTATTATATGCTTCTCTGTGATCGTAATGTCATGTTTGATTGTTAGATTTTTTTTGTTTTTTACGAGTGCATAACTTGGCTAGTACCTACCTATAATCGTTAGTAAGAATAGTTAGGTGTGTATGTAAGTTAATTTGTCTTATACATTATAAATGTTAATTTACCTACCTACGATTGTTTTAAGCGCGACTGAGCCGCTTTTGTTGAAGTACCTATCATATATGTATCAGAAAACATCAACTCTAAAAAGCTATATAAAATAATACCTAGGTACTTAAAATTTGTTAGAATAATTTCTTTTTTTCACCAAATCCAAATCATAAAATAACTAAAATCTAAACAATTGTATGTAGGTACACATCCAAACTTCCCCAACAATTCAGTACCAAACTTATAATACGTATGCATCATTGTAGGTACGTATTCACGTATGAACAATCAATAAGCGATGGAAGTAACAAAATTACTTACTTTGCTACATTAAGGCAAAACGAAAAATAAAATCCATTCATAAGTTAATTGTATTTATATTCCTCTTTGCCTTATCCTCATATAAAATAGTAAACTACTCGTACAAATGTGATGTCAAAAAAATACACCACATTTGGTTTTCTCGCTTTTATTCAATATTGCTATAAGAACAGAAATAAAACTACCTCATCTCTTCTTTTCCTTCTTTTATTTCTCTGCCCCGCTCTCAAACAAATAACTGCAAAGGCAAATTTCTCGACACAAGCGCCATCTGCACAGGCGCGCTGATGAATAGATTTTCATGTTTCATGGTAGTACTATATAAATATAAATACAATGACGGATCTCTACCGAGAGAATCCACCGCTGTCAGACCCCTCACAATTTCATCCGCACCGTTCGATAGTTTCCTTAACTGTCCTACGTAGGACTGGTGCGAAGAAGGCAATTCCATGAATGATTTAATAAACCCCTTTATAATATGATGAGGCCTATCGTACCGCTTAACAAGTCTGGCCAACTCATCCTCGTACGTAGTTTGTTTAAGGCAACTGGCTAAGAAGACCTAACGCAGTGCTTCGTAGACATGATTTTAAGAACAGAAACTTCTGATTCGGCGTGAGATTTTGTTTGCTGTAAACAGCACTCGCAAACATATCCCTAAACGAAGGCCACTGATGGTAATCTCCGGAAAATGGCTCAATATGAATTTTCGGCAAAAAGAAATCCGACCCCGAATCTGTGCCACGATAACTATTCAACGTTCGAGAATTAATTTTTGCTGATTAGCAAAAAGGCCAACGACATCTTGGCTTCTTTCGCGCTTTTTCCGTTCTTTAATAGCCGATACTAAACCCGAATGCACCACTAAAAACTTTGCTTCGAATTCCTCGTACTCTGGAAGCGGGTCCGTATAGCCTTCCACACCTACAAGCTCATTCAAAAGTTTTTGAGTTGTGTTAAACTCCTCCCACGCACATCACTGATTGAAACCTTGTCATCGATGAGATCTATATAAGATGAAAGCTTCGTCAAGGAACCTTTAAGATGGCCACGTGTTGCACGAAGAGCCGCAAGTGTGAATGTATGAGCCATTTTAAACCGAGTTTGTGAAACTCCTTAAATACCCCCGACACGACACGATGTGAAGCACAACTCGAAATGTCCAGATTACAATCTCCTACAGCGAATAAAGCAGAATAATCATCCAATAATGCCGTATGTATGTCTAACACCGAACACACTCTTGCAGATTTCACAAAATAATGCACTCCTAGCGCAAGAACTACGAAAATGCGTTGAAGTTGGCTTAAATAAACACTAATCAAATCAGCAATGATGTTAATTTGTCGTCGAGCAACGAGAACTTGAACTTGAATTTAAATTTGTATGTACATAAGAAAAATAGGAAACAAAATATGAACTGTTGTTCGATATAACAAATTATAAGAATACAATTTTATAGGCTGAGTGAACAAAGTTTGGCAAATGAATAATACAAAATTTTGAATATGAAATATAAATAATGTATATTGCACAAATGTTGCAAATAATAATTCGTGATGAAATTAATGTTTTGTACGTTCTCAAACATAACTCTTATACCCATTGAATTCTGTTACATATTTTATATAGTTAAGTTCATATATGCAGTTTTTGGCGTTCATGGGAATCATACATAATCTTTATACCATACTGACTTTTGCGCAGAGGCGATATCGTAACCAATGAGGTTCTACCGAGGAGCGATTATTGCTAGTTGAAAACTTTCTATACCATACTGTTGAAAGCTGCTCTTTTATGTTGAATGGGGCAGAATGAATCATTTGGTATATACCTTGGGATGTTGGTAGGCTTTCTGTAAACTGAAAAATTTAATTTGTTTTCTTTGCTCCTGCTAACTAGAAGATCGAAAAACGGCAATTTTCCATCTTTTTCCATCTCAAAAGTTATCTTAAATGTAGGCCATTTTGTATTTAACATCTCTGATGTTTAAAAATTGTACATACGCTTACAAAATGAAAACAGTCTTCTTTCGACTTGATGGTGCATAGTGTGGAAAACGGATTATAACTCCCATTATATGGTTTTGCATTAAGGCTTAGTAGTTCGCATCTAACTTTGAATATTAAGGAAATGTCTGAGAAGATCTAGCTTTTTCAGCGAGGTGTTTACCAAAATACAGAGTTGGGTTAAGATTGACTCCAAGATATTTATATTCATTCGCTACTTCTAAGCGCCTTCCATTCAAAATCCAATTGCTTTTAGCTTCAGTACTTAACAACCTTAAATATGTTTAAAAAAAACATAAAATAATTTAACATAACAGCAAAGCACTTATAGTAGATAATAGCTATAACATTATACATGACCTAGTTTCTAGGACATACGTCACCCACATGCAACCTATTTAAATAAAAAATTAAATTCATGCAAAAATTAATTTTAATTAGAAAAAAAACTTATTCAAAATTTTGATATGCAGAATTAGTTTGGCTACCTAGATCTTCTCAGATATAAAATTTGAGAAAAATCTAATGTATACCGTTACCGAAAAACCCAAAAAATTAAAAAACCGTTATATGAAAGGTGCCGTTAATAGACTTTTCCCGTAAACTTGGTTCTTACTAAATGATAGCTAACAAAAAAATTCTCAAAAATTTTTATCTGAATCGTTGGAGCCGTTTTCGAGATAAATAACCGATCAAGCCATTTAGGCTGCAGCTCGTTATACATACAGACGGACAGACAGACATTTTTTGTCGATCACTATTATATGCTTCTCTGTGATCGTAATGTCATGTTTGATTGATAGATTTTTTTTTGTTTTTTACGAGCGCATAACTTGGCTAGTACCTACCTATAATCGTTAGTAAGAATAGTTAGGTGTGTATGTAAGTTAATTTGTCTTATACATTATAAATGTTAATTTACCTACCTACGATTGTTTTAAGCGCGACTGAGCCGCTTTTGTTGAAGTACCTATCATATATGTATCAGAAAACATCAACTCTAAAAAGCTATATAAAATAATACCTAGGTACTTAAAATTTGTTAGAATAATTTCTTTTTTTCACCAAATCCAAATCATAAAATAACTAAAATCTAAACAATTGTATGTAGGTACACATCCAAACTTCCCCAACAATTCAGTACCAAACTTATAATACGTATGCATCATTGTAGGTACGTATTCACGTATGAACAATCAATAAGCGATGGAAGTAACAAAATTACTTACTTTGCTACATTAAGGCAAAACGAAAAATAAAATCCATTCATAAGTTAATTGTATTTATATTCCTCTTTGCCTTATCCTCATATAAAATAGTAAACTACTCGTACAAATGTGATGTCAAAAAAATACACCACATTTGGTTTTCTCGCTTTTATTCAATATTGCTATAAGAACAGAAATAAAACTACCTCATCTCTTCTTTTCCTTCTTTTATTTCTCTGCCCCGCTCTCAAACAAATAACTGCAAAGGCAAATTTCTCGACACAAGCGCCATCTGCACAGGCGCGCTGATGAATAGATTTTCATGTTTCATGGTAGTACTATATAAATATAAATACAATGACGGATCTCTACCGAGAGAATCCACCGCTGTCAGACCCCTCACAATTTCATCCGCACCGTTCGATAGTTTCCTTAACTGTCCTACGTAGGACTGGTGCGAAGAAGGCAATTCCATGAATGATTTAATAAACCCCTTTATAATATGATGAGGCCTATCGTACCGCTAACAAGTCTGGCCAACTCATCCTCGTACGTAGAGTTTGTTTAAGGCAACTGGCTAAGAAGACCTAACGCAGTGCTTCGTAGACATGATTTTAAGAACAGAAACTTCTGATTCGGCGTGAGATTTTGTTTGCTGTAAACAGCACTCGCAAACATATCCCTAAACGAAGGCCACTGATGGTAATCTCCGGAAAATGGCTCAATATGAATTTTCGGCAAAAAGAAATCCGACCCCGAATCTGTGCCACGATAACTATTCAACGTTCGAGAATTAATTTTTGCTGATTAGCAAAAAGGCCAACGACATCTTGGCTTCTTTCGCGCTTTTTCCGTTCTTTAATAGCCGATACTAAACCCGAATGCACCACTAAAAACTTTGCTTCGAATTCCTCGTACTCTGGAAGCGGGTCCGTATAGCCTTCCACACCTACAAGCTCATTCAAAAGTTTTTGAGTTGTGTTAAACTCCTCCCACGCACATCACTGATTGAAACCTTGTCATCGATGAGATCTATATAAGATGAAAGCTTCGTCAAGGAACCTTTAAGATGGCCACGTGTTGCACGAAGAGCCGCAAGTGTGAATGTATGAGCCATTTTAAACCGAGTTTGTGAAACTCCTTAAATACCCCCGACACGACACGATGTGAAGCACAACTCGAAATGTCCAGATTACAATCTCCTACAGCGAATAAAGCAGAATAATCATCCAATAATGCCGTATGTATGTCTAACACAGAACACGCTCTTGCAGATTTCACAAAATAATGCACTCCTAGCGCAAGAACTACGAAAATGCGTTGAAGTTGGCTTAAATAAACACTAATCAAATCAGCAATGATGTTAATTTGTCGTCGAGCAACGAGAACTTGAACTTGAATTTAAATTTGTATGTACATAAGAAAAATAGGAAACAAAATATGAACTGTTGTTCGATATAACAAATTATAAGAATACAATTTTATAGGCTGAGTGAACAAAGTTTGGCAAATGAATAATACAAAATTTTGAATATGAAATATAAATAATGTATATTGCACAAATGTTGCAAATAATAATTCGTGATGAAATTAATGTTTTGTACGTTCTCAAACATAACTCTTATACCCATTGAATTCTGTTACATATTTTATATAGTTAAGTTCATATATGCAGTTTTTGGCGTTCATGGGAATCATACATAATCTTTATACCATACTGACTTTTGCGCAGAGGCGATATCGTAACCAATGAGGTTCTACCGACGAAAACTTTCTATACCATACTGTTGAAAGCTGCTCTTTTATGTTGAATGGGGCAGAATGAATCATTTGGTATATACCTTGGGATGTTGGTAGGCTTTCTGTAAACTGAAAAATTTAATTTGTTTTCTTTGCTCCTGCTAACTAGAAGATCGAAAAACGGCAATTTTCCATCTTTTTCCATCTCAAAAGTGATCTTAAATGTAGGCCATTTTGTATTTAACATCTCTGATGTTTAAAAATTGTACATACGCTTACAAAATGAAAACAGTCTTCTTTCGACTTGATGGTGCATAGTGTGGAAAACGGATTATAACTCCCATTATATGGTTTTGCATTAAGGCTTAGTAGTTCGCATCTAACTTTGAATATTAAGGAAATGTCTGAGAAGATCTAGCTTTTTCAGCGAGGTGTTTACCAAAATACAGAGTTGGGTTAAGATTGACTCCAAGATATTTATATTCATTCGCTACTTCTAAGCGCCTTCCATTCAAAATCCAATTGCTTTTAGCTTCAGTACTTAACAATCTTAAATATGTTTAAAAAAAACATAAAATAATTTAACATAACAGCAAAGCACTTATAGTAGATAATAGCTATAACATTATACATGACCTAGTTTCTAGGACATACGTCACCCACATGCAACCTATTTAAATAAAAAATAAAATTCATTCAAAAATTAATTTTAATTAGAAAAAAAACTTATTCAAAATTTTGATATGCAGAATTAGTTTGGCTACCTAGATCTTCTCAGATATAAAATTTGAGAAAAATCTAATGTATACCGTTACCGAAAAACCCAAAAAATTAAAAAACCGTTATATGAAAGGTGCCGTTAATAGACTTTTCCCGTAAACTTGGTTCTTACTAAATGATAGCTAACAAAAAAATTCTCAAAAATTTTTATCTGAATCGTTGGAGCCGTTTTCGAGATAAATAACCGATCAAGCCATTTAGGCTGCAGCTCGTTATACATACAGACGGACAGACAGACATTTTTTGTCGATCACTATTATATGCTTCTCTGTGATCGTAATGTCATGTTTGATTGATAGATTTTTTTTTGTTTTTTACGAGTGCATAACTTGGCTAGTACCTACCTATAATCGTTAGTAAGAATAGTTAGGTGTGTATGTAAGTTAATTTGTCTTATACATTATAAATGTTAATTTACCTACCTACGATTGTTTTAAGCGCGACTGAGCCGCTTTTGTTGAAGTACCTATCATATATGTATCAGAAAACATCAACTCTAAAAAGCTATATAAAATAATACCTAGGTACTTAAAATTTGTTAGAATAATTTCTTTTTTTCACCAAATCCAAATCATAAAATAACTAAAATCTAAACAATTGTATGTAGGTACACATCCAAACTTCCCCAACAATTCAGTACCAAACTTATAATACGTATGCATCATTGTAGGTACGTATTCACGTATGAACAATCAATAAGCGATGGAAGTAACAAAATTACTTACTTTGCTACATTAAGGCAAAACGAAAAATAAAATCCATTCATAAGTTAATTGTATTTATATTCCTCTTTGCCTTATCCTCATATAAAATAGTAAACTACTCGTACAAATGTGATGTCAAAAAAATACACCACATTTGGTTTTCTCCCTTTTATTCAATATTGCTATAAGAACAGAAATAAAACTACCTCATCTCTTCTTTTCCTTCTTTTATTTCTCTGCCCCGCTCTCAAACAAATAACTGCAAAGGCAAATTTCTCGACACAAGCGCCATCTGCACAGGCGCGCTGATGAATAGATGTTCATGTTTCATGGTAGTACTATATAAATATAAATACAATGACGGATCTCTACCGAGAGAATCCACCGCTGTCAGACCCCTCACAATTTCATCCGCACCGTTCGATAGTTTCCTTAACTGTCCTACGTAGGACTGGTGCGAAGAAGGCAATTCCATGAATGATTTAATAAACCCGTTTATAATATGATGAGGCCTATCGTACCGCTTAACAAGTCTGGCCAACTCATCCTCGTACGTAGAGTTTGTTTAAGGCAACTGGCTAAGAAGACCTAACGCAGTGCTTCGTAGACATGATTTTAAGAACAGAAACTTCTGATTCGGCGTGAGATTTTGTTTGCTGTAAACAGCACTCGCAAACATATCCCTAAACGAAGGCCACTGATGGTAATCTCCGGAAAATGGCTCAATATGAATTTTCGGCAAAAAGAAATCCGACCCCGAATCTGTGCCACGATAACTATTCAACGTTCGAGAATTAATTTTTGCTGATTAGCAAAAAGGCCAACGACATCTTGGCTTATTTCGCGCTTTTTCCGTTCTTTAATAGCCGATACTAAACCCGAATGCACCACTAAAAACTTTGCTTCGAATTCCTCGTACTCTGGAAGCGGGTCCGTATAGCCTTCCACACCTACAAGCTCATTCAAAAGTTTTTGAGTTGTGTTAAACTCCTCCCACGCACATCACTGATTGAAACCTTGTCATCGATGAGATCTATATAAGATGAAAGCTTCGTCAAGGAACCTTTAAGATGGCCACGTGTTGCACGAAGAGCCGCAAGTGTGAATGTATGAGCCATTTTAAACCGAGTTTGTGAAACTCCTTAAATACCCCCGACACGACACGATGTGAAGCACAACTCGAAATGTCCAGATTACAATCTCCTACAGCGAATAAAGCAGAATAATCATCCAATAATGCCGTATGTATGTCTAACACCGAACACGCTCTTGCAGATTTCACAAAATAATGCACTCCTAGCGCAAGAACTACGAAAATGCGTTGAAGTTGGCTTCAATAAACACTAATCAAATCAGCAATGATGTTAATTTGTCGTCGAGCAACGAGAACTTGAACTTGAATTTAAATTTGTATGTACATAAGAAAAATAGGAAACAAAATATGAACTGTTGTTCGATATAACAAATTATAAGAATACAATTTTATAGGCTGAGTGAACAAAGTTTGGCAAATGAATAATACAAAATTTTGAATATGAAATATAAATAATGTATATTGCACAAATGTTGCAAATAATAATTCGTGATGAAATTAATGTTTTGTACGTTCTCAAACATAACTCTTATACCCATTGAATTCTGTTACATATTTTATATAGTTAAGTTCATATATGCAGTTTTTGGCGTTCATGGGAATCATACATAATCTTTATACCATACTGACTTTTGCGCAGAGGCGATATCGTAACCAATGAGGTTCTACCGAGGAGCGATTATTGCTAGTTGAAAACTTTCTATACCATACTGTTGAAAGCTGCTCTTTTATGTTGAATGGGGCAGAATGAATCATTTGGTATATACCTTGGGATGTTGGTAGGCTTTCTGTAAACTGAAAAATTTAATTTGTTTTCTTTGCTCCTGCTAACTAGAAGATCGAAAAACGGCAATTTTCCATCTTTTTCCATCTCAAAAGTGATCTTAAATGTAGGCCATTTTGTATTTAACATCTCTGATGTTTAAAAATTGTACATACGCTTACAAAATGAAAACAGTCTTCTTTCGACTTGATGGTGCATAGTGTGGAAAACGGATTATAACTCCCATTATATGGTTTTGCATTAAGGCTTAGTAGTTCGCATCTAACTTTGAATATTAAGGAAATGTCTGAGAAGATCTAGCTTTTTCAGCGAGGTGTTTACCAAAATACAGAGTTGGGTTAAGATTGACTCCAAGATATTTATATTCATTCGCTACTTCTAAGAGCCTTCCATTCAAAATCCAATTGCTTTTAGCTTCAGTACTTAACAACCTTAAATATGTTTAAAAAAAAACATAAAATAATTTAACATAACAGCAAAGCACTTATAGTAGATAATAGCTATAACATTATACATGACCTAGTTTCTAGGACATACGTCACCCACATGCAACCTATTTAAATAAAAAATAAAATTCATTCAAAAATTAATTTTAATTAGAAAAAAAACTTATTCAAAATTTTGATATGCAGAATTAGTTTGGCTACCTAGATCTTCTCAGATATAAAATTTGAGAAAAATCTAATGTATACCGTTACCGAAAAACCCAAAAAATTTAAAAAACCGTTATATGAAAGGTGCCGTTAATAGACTTTTCCCGTAAACTTGGTTCTTACTAAATGATAGCTAACAAAAAAATTCTCAAAAATTTTTATCTGAATCGTTGGAGCCGTTTTCGAGATAAATAACCGATCAAGCCATTTAGGCTGCAGCTCGTTATACATACAGACGGACAGACAGACATTTTTTGTCGATCACTATTATATGCTTCTCTGTGATCGTAATGTCATGTTTGATTGATAAATTTTTTTTTGTTTTTTACGAGTGCATAACTTGGCTAGTACCTACCTATAATCGTTAGTAAGAATAGTTAGGTGTGTATGTAAGTTAATTTGTCTTATACATTATAAATGTTAATTTACCTACCTACGATTGTTTTAAGCGCGACTGAGCCGCTTTTGTTGAAGTACCTATCATATATGTATCAGAAAACATCAACTCTAAAAAGCTATATAAAATAATACCTAGGTACTTAAAATTTGTTAGAATAATTTCTTTTTTTCACCAAATCCAAATCATAAAATAACTAAAATCTAAACAATTGTATGTAGGTACACATCCAAACTTCCCCAACAATTCAGTACCAAACTTATAATACGTATGCATCATTGTAGGTACGTATTCACGTATTAACAATCAATAAGCGATGGAAGTAACAAAATTACTTACTTTGCTACATTAAGGCAAAACGACAAATAAAATCCATTCATAAGTTAATTGTATTTATATTCCTCTTTGCCTTATCCTCATATAAAATAGTAAACTACTCGTACAAATGTGATGTCAAAAAAATACACCACATTTGGTTTTCTCCCTTTTATGCAATATTGCTATAAGAACAGAAATAAAACTACCTCATCTCTTCTTTTCCTTCTTTTATTTCTCTGCCCCGCTCTCAAACAAATAACTGCAAAGGCAAATTTCTCGACACAAGCGCCATCTGCACAGGCGCGCTGATGAATAGATGTTCATGTTTCATGGTAGTACTATATAAATATAAATACAATGACGGATCTCTACCGAGAGAATCCACCGCTGTCAGACCCCTCACAATTTCATCCGCACCGTTCGATAGTTTCCTTAACTGTCCTACGTAGGACTGGTGCGAAGAAGGCAATTCCATGAATGATTTAATAAACCCGTTTATAATATGATGAGGCCTATCGTACCGCTTAACAAGTCTGGCCAACTCATCCTCGTACGTAGAGTTTGTTTAAGGCAACTGGCTAAGAAGACCTAACGCAGTGCTTCGTAGACATGATTTTAAGAACAGAAACTTCTGATTCGGCGTGAGATTTTGTTTGCTGTAAACAGCACTCGCAAACATATCCCTAAACGAAGGCAACTGATGGTAATCTCCGGAAAATGGCTCAATATGAATTTTCGGCAAAAAGAAATCCGACCCCGAATCTGTGCCACGATAACTATTCAACGTTCGAGAATTAATTTTTGCTGATTAGCAAAAAGGCCAACGACATCTTGGCTTATTTCGCGCTTTTTCCGTTCTTTAATAGCCGATACTAAACCCGAATGCACCACTAAAAACTTTGCTTCGAATTCCTCGTACTCTGGAAGCGGGTCCGTATAGCCTTCCACACCTACAAGCTCATTCAAAAGTTTTTGAGTTGTGTTAAACTCCTCCCACGCACATCACTGATTGAAACCTTGTCATCGATGAGATCTATATAAGATGAAAGCTTCGTCAAGGAACCTTTAAGATGGCCACGTGTTGCACGAAGAGCCGCAAGTGTGAATGTATGAGCCATTTTAAACCGAGTTTGTGAAACTCCTTAAATACCCCCGACACGACACGATGTGAAGCACAACTCGAAATGTCCAGATTACAATCTCCTACAGCGAATAAAGCAGAATAATCATCCAATAATGCCGTATGTATGTCTAACACCGAACACGCTCTTGCAGATTTCACAAAATAATGCACTCCTAGCGCAAGAACTACGAAAATGCGTTGAAGTTGGCTTCAATAAACACTAATCAAATCAGCAATGATGTTAATTTGTCGTCGAGCAACGAGAACTTGAACTTGAATTTAAATTTGTATGTACATAAGAAAAATAGGAAACAAAATATGAACTGTTGTTCGATATAACAAATTATAAGAATACAATTTTATAGGCTGAGTGAACAAAGTTTGGCAAATGAATAATACAAAATTTTGAATATGAAATATAAATAATGTATATTGCACAAATGTTGCAAATAATAATTCGTGATGAAATTAATGTTTTGTACGTTCTCAAACATAACTCTTATACCCATTGAATTCTGTTACATATTTTATATAGTTAAGTTCATATATGCAGTTTTTGGCGTTCATGGGAATCATACATAATCTTTATACCATACTGACTTTTGCGCAGAGACGATATCGTAACCAATGAGGTTCTACCGAGGAGCGATTATTGCTAGTTGAAAACTTTCTATACCATACTGTTGAAAGCTGCTCTTTTATGTTGAATGGGGCAGAATGAATCATTTGGTATATACCTTGGGATGTTGGTAGGCTTTCTGTAAACTGAAAAATTTAATTTGTTTTCTTTGCTCCTGCTAACTAGAAGATCGAAAAACGGCAATTTTCCATCTTTTTCCATCTCAAAAGTGATCTTAAATGTAGGCCATTTTGTATTTAACATCTCTGATGTTTAAAAATTGTACATACGCTTACAAAATGAAAACAGTCTTCTTTCGACTTGATGGTGCATAGTGTGGAAAACGGATTATAACTCCCATTATATGGTTTTGCATTAAGGCTTAGTAGTTCGCATCTAACTTTGAATATTAAGGAAATGTCTGAGAAGATCTAGCTTTTTCAGCGAGGTGTTTACCAAAATACAGAGTTGGGTTAAGATTGACTCCAAGATATTTATATTCATTCGCTACTTCTAAGCGCCTTCCATTCAAAATCCAATTGCTTTTAGCTTCAGTACTTAACAACCTTAAATATGTTTAAAAAAAAACATAAAATAATTTAACATAACAGCAAAGCACTTATAGTAGATAATAGCTATAACATTATACATGACCTAGTTTCTAGGACATACGTCACCCACATGCAACCTATTTAAATAAAAAATAAAATTCATTCAAAAATTAATTTTAATTAGAAAAAAAACTTATTCAAAATTTTGATATGCAGAATTAGTTTGGCTACCTAGATCTTCTCAGATATAAAATTTGAGAAAAATCTAATGTATACCGTTACCGAAAAACCCAAAAAATTAAAAAACCGTTATATGAAAGGTGCCGTTAATAGACTTTTCCCGTAAACTTGGTTCTTACTAAATGATAGCTAACAAAAAAATTCTCAAAAATTTTTATCTGAATCGTTGGAGCCGTTTTCGAGATAAATAACCGATCAAGCCATTTAGGCTGCAGCTCGTTATACATACAGACGGACAGACAGACATTTTTTGTCGATCACTATTATATGCTTCTCTGTGATCGTAATGTCATGTTTGATTGATAAATTTTTTTTTGTTTTTTACGAGTGCATAACTTGGCTAGTACCTACCTATAATCGTTAGTAAGAATAGTTAGGTGTGTATGTAAGTTAATTTGTCTTATACATTATAAATGTTAATTTACCTACCTACGATTGTTTTAAGCGCGACTGAGCCGCTTTTGTTGAAGTACCTATCATATATGTATCAGAAAACATCAACTCTAAAAAGCTATATAAAATAATACCTAGGTACTTAAAATTTGTTAGAATAATTTCTTTTTTTCACCAAATCCAAATCATAAAATAACTAAAATCTAAACAATTGTATGTAGGTACACATCCAAACTTCCCCAACAATTCAGTACCAAACTTATAATACGTATGCATCATTGTAGGTACGTATTCACGTATTAACAATCAATAAGCGATGGAAGTAACAAAATTACTTACTTTGCTACATTAAGGCAAAACGACAAATAAAATCCATTCATAAGTTAATTGTATTTATATTCCTCTTTGCCTTATCCTCATATAAAATAGTAAACTACTCGTACAAATGTGATGTCAAAAAAATACACCACATTTGGTTTTCTCCCTTTTATGCAATATTGCTATAAGAACAGAAATAAAACTACCTCATCTCTTCTTTTCCTTCTTTTATTTCTCTGCCCCGCTCTCAAACAAATAACTGCAAAGGCAAATTTCTCGACACAAGCGCCATCTGCACAGGCGCGCTGATGAATAGATGTTCATGTTTCATGGTAGTACTATATAAATATAAATACAATGACGGATCTCTACCGAGAGAATCCACCGCTGTCAGACCCCTCACAATTTCATCCGCACCGTTCGATAGTTTCCTTAACTGTCCTACGTAGGACTGGTGCGAAGAAGGCAATTCCATGAATGATTTAATAAACCCGTTTATAATATGATGAGGCCTATCGTACCGCTTAACAAGTCTGGCCAACTCATCCTCGTACGTAGAGTTTGTTTAAGGCAACTGGCTAAGAAGACCTAACGCAGTGCTTCGTAGACATGATTTTAAGAACAGAAACTTCTGATTCGGCGTGAGATTTTGTTTGCTGTAAACAGCACTCGCAAACATATCCCTAAACGAAGGCAACTGATGGTAATCTCCGGAAAATGGCTCAATATGAATTTTCGGCAAAAAGAAATCCGACCCCGAATCTGTGCCACGATAACTGTTCAACGTTCGAGAATTAATTTTTGCTGATTAGCAAAAAGGCCAACGGCATCTTGGCTTCTTTCGCGCTTTTTCCGTTCTTTAATAGCCGATACTAAACCCGAATGCACCACTAAAAACTTTGCTTCGAATTCCTCGTACTCTGGAAGCGGGTCCGTATAGCCTTCCACACCTACAAGCTCATTCAAAAGTTTTTGAGTTGTGTTAAACTCCTCCCACGCACATCACTGATTGAAACCTTGTCATCGATGAGATCTATATAAGATGAAAGCTTCGTCAAGGAACCTTTAAGATGGCCACGTGTTGCACGAAGAGCCGCAAGTGTGAATGTATGAGCCATTTTAAACCGAGTTTGTGAAACTCCTTAAATACCCCCGACACGACACGATGTGAAGCACAACTCGAAATGTCCAGATTACAATCTCCTACAGCGAATAAAGCAGAATAATCATCCAATAATGCCGTATGTATGTCTAACACCGAACACGCTCTTGCAGATTTCACAAAATAATGCACTACTAGCGCAAGAACTACGAAAATGCGTTGAAGTTGGCTTAAATAAACACTAATCAAATCAGCAATGATGTTAATTTGTCGTCGAGCAACGAGAACTTGAACTTGAATTTAAATTTGTATGTACATAAGAAAAATAGGAAACAAAATATGAACTGTTGTTCGATATAACAAATTATAAGAATACAATTTTATAGGCTGAGTGAACAAAGTTTGGCAAATGAATAATACAAAATTTTGAATATGAAATATAAATAATGTATATTGCACAAATGTTGCAAATAATAATTCGTGATGAAATTAATGTTTTGTACGTTCTCAAACATAACTCTTATACCCATTGAATTCTGTTACATATTTTATATAGTTAAGTTCATATATGCAGTTTTTGGCGTTCATGGGAATCATACATAATCTTTATACCATACTGACTTTTGCGCAGAGGCGATATCGTAACCAATGAGGTTCTACCGAGGAGCGATTATTGCTAGTTGAAAACTTTCTATACCATACTGTTGAAAGCTGCTCTTTTATGTTGAATGGGGCAGAATGAATCATTTGGTATATACCTTGGGATGTTGGTAGGCTTTCTGTAAACTGAAAAATTTAATTTGTTTTCTTTGCTCCTGCTAACTAGAAGATCGAAAAACGGCAATTTTCCATCTTTTTCCATCTCAAAAGTGATCTTAAATGTAGGCCATTTTGTATTTAACATCTCTGATGTTTAAAAATTGTACATACGCTTACAAAATGAAAACAGTCTTCTTTCGACTTGATGGTGCATAGTGTGGAAAACGGATTATAACTCCCATTATATGGTTTTGCATTAAGGCTTAGTAGTTCGCATCTAACTTTGAATATTAAGGAAATGTCTGAGAAGATCTAGCTTTTTCAGCGAGGTGTTTACCAAAATACAGAGTTGGGTTAAGATTGACTCCAAGATATTTATATTCATTCGCTACTTCTAAGCGCCTTCCATTCAAAATCCAATTGCTTTTAGCTTCAGTACTTAACAACCTTAAATATGTTTAAAAAAAACATAAAATAATTTAACATAACAGCAAAGCACTTATAGTAGATAATAGCTATAACATTATACATGACCTAGTTTCTAGGACATACGTCACCCACATGCAACCTATTTAAATAAAAAATAAAATTCATTCAAAAATTAATTTTAATTAGAAAAAAAACTTATTCAAAATTTTGATATGCAGAATTAGTTTGGCTACCTAGATCTTCTCAGATATAAAATTTGAGAAAAATCTAATGTATACCGTTACCGAAAAACCCAAAAAATTAAAAAACCGTTATATGAAAGGTGCCGTTAATAGACTTTTCCCGTAAACTTGGTTCTTACTAAATGATAGCTAACAAAAAAATTCTCAAAAATTTGTATCTGAATCGTTGGAGCCGTTTTCGAGATAAATAACCGATCAAGCCATTTAGGCTGCAGCTCGTTATACATACAGACGGACAGACAGACATTTTTTGTCGATCACTATTATATGCTTCTCTGTGATCGTAATGTCATGTTTGATTGATAGATTTTTTTTTGTTTTTTACGAGTGCATAACTTGGCTAGTACCTACCTATAATCGTTAGTAAGAATAGTTAGGTGTGTATGTAAGTTAATTTGTCTTATACATTATAAATGTTAATTTACCTACCTACGATTTTTTTAAGCGCGACTGAGCCGCTTTTGTTGAAGTACCTATCATATATGTATCAGAAAACATCAACTCTAAAAAGCTATATAAAATAATACCTAGGTACTTAAAATTTGTTAGAATAATTTCTTTTTTTCACCAAATCCAAATCATAAAATAACTAAAATCTAAACAATTGTATGTAGGTACACATCCAAACTTCCCCAACAATTCAGTACCAAACTTATAATACGTATGCATCATTGTAGGTACGTATTCACGTATTAACAATCAATAAGCGATGGAAGTAACAAAATTACTTACTTTGCTACATTAAGGCAAAACGACAAATAAAATCCATTCATAAGTTAATTGTATTTATATTCCTCTTTGCCTTATCCTCATATAAAATAGTAAACTACTCGTACAAATGTGATGTCAAAAAAATACACCACATTTGGTTTTCTCCCTTTTATGCAATATTGCTATAAGAACAGAAATAAAACTACCTCATCTCTTCTTTTCCTTCTTTTATTTCTCTGCCCCGCTCTCAAACAAATAACTGCAAAGGCAAATTTCTCGACACAAGCGCCATCTGCACAGGCGCGCTGATGAATAGATGTTCATGTTTCATGGTAGTACTATATAAATATAAATACAATGACGGATCTCTACCGAGAGAATCCACCGCTGTCAGACCCCTCACAATTTCATCCGCACCGTTCGATAGTTTCCTTAACTGTCCTACGTAGGACTGGTGCGAAGAAGGCAATTCCATGAATGATTTAATAAACCCGTTTATAATATGATGAGGCCTATCGTACCGCTTAACAAGTCTGGCCAACTCATCCTCGTACGTAGAGTTTGTTTAAGGCAACTGGCTAAGAAGACCTAACGCAGTGCTTCGTAGACATGATTTTAAGAACAGAAACTTCTGATTCGGCGTGAGATTTTGTTTGCTGTAAACAGCACTCGCAAACATATCCCTAAACGAAGGCAACTGATGGTAATCTCCGGAAAATGGCTCAATATGAATTTTCGGCAAAAAGAAATCCGACCCCGAATCTGTGCCACGATAACTGTTCAACGTTCGAGAATTAATTTTTGCTGATTAGCAAAAAGGCCAACGGCATCTTGGCTTCTTTCGCGCTTTTTCCGTTCTTTAATAGCCGATACTAAACCCGAATGCACCACTAAAAACTTTGCTTCGAATTCCTCGTACTCTGGAAGCGGGTCCGTATAGCCTTCCACACCTACAAGCTCATTCAAAAGTTTTTGAGTTGTGTTAAACTCCTCCCACGCACATCACTGATTGAAACCTTGTCATCGATGAGATCTATATAAGATGAAAGCTTCGTCAAGGAACCTTTAAGATGGCCACGTGTTGCACGAAGAGCCGCAAGTGTGAATGTATGAGCCATTTTAAACCGAGTTTGTGAAACTCCTTAAATACCCCCGACACGACACGATGTGAAGCACAACTCGAAATGTCCAGATTACAATCTCCTACAGCGAATAAAGCAGAATAATCATCCAATAATGCCGTATGTATGTCTAACACCGAACACGCTCTTGCAGATTTCACAAAATAATGCACTACTAGCGCAAGAACTACGAAAATGCGTTGAAGTTGGCTTAAATAAACACTAATCAAATCAGCAATGATGTTAATTTGTCGTCGAGCAACGAGAACTTGAACTTGAATTTAAATTTGTATGTACATAAGAAAAATAGGAAACAAAATATGAACTGTTGTTCGATATAACAAATTATAAGAATACAATTTTATAGGCTGAGTGAACAAAGTTTGGCAAATGAATAATACAAAATTTTGAATATGAAATATAAATAATGTATATTGCACAAATGTTGCAAATAATAATTCGTGATGAAATTAATGTTTTGTACGTTCTCAAACATAACTCTTATACCCATTGAATTCTGTTACATATTTTATATAGTTAAGTTCATATATGCAGTTTTTGGCGTTCATGGGAATCATACATAATCTTTATACCATACTGACTTTTGCGCAGAGGCGATATCGTAACCAATGAGGTTCTACCGAGGAGCGATTATTGCTAGTTGAAAACTTTCTATACCATACTGTTGAAAGCTGCTCTTTTATGTTGAATGGGGCAGAATGAATCATTTGGTATATACCTTGGGATGTTGGTAGGCTTTCTGTAAACTGAAAAATTTAATTTGTTTTCTTTGCTCCTGCTAACTAGAAGATCGAAAAACGGCAATTTTCCATCTTTTTCCATCTCAAAAGTGATCTTAAATGTAGGCCATTTTGTATTTAACATCTCTGATGTTTAAAAATTGTACATACGCTTACAAAATGAAAACAGTCTTCTTTCGACTTGATGGTGCATAGTGTGGAAAACGGATTATAACTCCCATTATATGGTTTTGCATTAAGGCTTAGTAGTTCGCATCTAACTTTGAATATTAAGGAAATGTCTGAGAAGATCTAGCTTTTTCAGCGAGGTGTTTACCAAAATACAGAGTTGGGTTAAGATTGACTCCAAGATATTTATATTCATTCGCTACTTCTAAGCGCCTTCCATTCAAAATCCAATTGCTTTTAGCTTCAGTACTTAACAACCTTAAATATGTTTAAAAAAAACATAAAATAATTTAACATAACAGCAAAGCACTTATAGTAGATAATAGCTATAACATTATACATGACCTAGTTTCTAGGACATACGTCACCCACATGCAACCTATTTAAATAAAAAATAAAATTCATTCAAAAATTAATTTTAATTAGAAAAAAAACTTATTCAAAATTTTGATATGCAGAATTAGTTTGGCTACCTAGATCTTCTCAGATATAAAATTTGAGAAAAATCTAATGTATACCGTTACCGAAAAACCCAAAAAATTAAAAAACCGTTATATGAAAGGTGCCGTTAATAGACTTTTCCCGTAAACTTGGTTCTTACTAAATGATAGCTAACAAAAAAATTCTCAAAAATTTTTATCTGAATCGTTGGAGCCGTTTTCGAGATAAATAACCGATCAAGCCATTTAGGCTGCAGCTCGTTATACATACAGACGGACAGACAGACATTTTTTGTCGATCACTATTATATGCTTCTCTGTGATCGTAATGTCATGTTTGATTGATAGATTTTTTTTTGTTTTTTACGAGTGCATAACTTGGCTAGTACCTACCTATAATCGTTAGTAAGAATAGTTAGGTGTGTATGTAAGTTAATTTGTCTTATACATTATAAATGTTAATTTACCTACCTACGATTTTTTTAAGCGCGACTGAGCCGCTTTTGTTGAAGTACCTATCATATATGTATCAGAAAACATCAACTCTAAAAAGCTATATAAAATAATACCTAGGTACTTAAAATTTGTTAGAATAATTTCTTTTTTTCACCAAATCCAAATCATAAAATAACTAAAATCTAAACAATTGTATGTAGGTACACATCCAAACTTCCCCAACAATTCAGTACCAAACTTATAATACGTATGCATCATTGTAGGTACGTATTCACGTATTAACAATCAATAAGCGATGGAAGTAACAAAATTACTTACTTTGCTACATTAAGGCAAAACGACAAATAAAATCCATTCATAAGTTAATTGTATTTATATTCCTCTTTGCCTTATCCTCATATAAAATAGTAAACTACTCGTACAAATGTGATGTCAAAAAAATACACCACATTTGGTTTTCTCCCTTTTATGCAATATTGCTATAAGAACAGAAATAAAACTACCTCATCTCTTCTTTTCCTTCTTTTATTTCTCTGCCCCGCTCTCAAACAAATAACTGCAAAGGCAAATTTCTCGACACAAGCGCCATCTGCACAGGCGCGCTGATGAATAGATGTTCATGTTTCATGGTAGTACTATATAAATATAAATACAATGACGGATCTCTACCGAGAGAATCCACCGCTGTCAGACCCCTCACAATTTCATCCGCACCGTTCGATAGTTTCCTTAACTGTCCTACGTAGGACTGGTGCGAAGAAGGCAATTCCATGAATGATTTAATAAACCCGTTTATAATATGATGAGGCCTATCGTACCGCTTAACAAGTCTGGCCAACTCATCCTCGTACGTAGAGTTTGTTTAAGGCAACTGGCTAAGAAGACCTAACGCAGTGCTTCGTAGACATGATTTTAAGAACAGAAACTTCTGATTCGGCGTGAGATTTTGTTTGCTGTAAACAGCACTCGCAAACATATCCCTAAACGAAGGCAACTGATGGTAATCTCCGGAAAATGGCTCAATATGAATTTTCGGCAAAAAGAAATCCGACCCCGAATCTGTGCCACGATAACTGTTCAACGTTCGAGAATTAATTTTTGCTGATTAGCAAAAAGGCCAACGGCATCTTGGCTTCTTTCGCGCTTTTTCCGTTCTTTAATAGCCGATACTAAACCCGAATGCACCACTAAAAACTTTGCTTCGAATTCCTCGTACTCTGGAAGCGGGTCCGTATAGCCTTCCACACCTACAAGCTCATTCAAAAGTTTTTGAGTTGTGTTAAACTCCTCCCACGCACATCACTGATTGAAACCTTGTCATCGATGAGATCTATATAAGATGAAAGCTTCGTCAAGGAACCTTTAAGATGGCCACGTGTTGCACGAAGAGCCGCAAGTGTGAATGTATGAGCCATTTTAAACCGAGTTTGTGAAACTCCTTAAATACCCCCGACACGACACGATGTGAAGCACAACTCGAAATGTCCAGATTACAATCTCCTACAGCGAATAAAGCAGAATAATCATCCAATAATGCCGTATGTATGTCTAACACCGAACACGCTCTTGCAGATTTCACAAAATAATGCACTACTAGCGCAAGAACTACGAAAATGCGTTGAAGTTGGCTTAAATAAACACTAATCAAATCAGCAATGATGTTAATTTGTCGTCGAGCAACGAGAACTTGAACTTGAATTTAAATTTGTATGTACATAAGAAAAATAGGAAACAAAATATGAACTGTTGTTCGATATAACAAATTATAAGAATACAATTTTATAGGCTGAGTGAACAAAGTTTGGCAAATGAATAATACAAAATTTTGAATATGAAATATAAATAATGTATATTGCACAAATGTTGCAAATAATAATTCGTGATAAAATTAATGTTTTGTACGTTCTCAAACATAACTCTTATACCCATTGAATTCTGTTACATATTTTATATAGTTAAGTTCATATATGCAGTTTTTGGCGTTCATGGGAATCATACATAATCTTTATACCATACTGACTTTTGCGCAGAGGCGATATCGTAACCAATGAGGTTCTACCGAGGAGCGATTATTGCTAGTTGAAAACTTTCTATACCATACTGTTGAAAGCTGCTCTTTTATGTTGAATGGGGCAGAATGAATCATTTGGTATATACCTTGGGATGTTGGTAGGCTTTCTGTAAACTGAAAAATTTAATTTGTTTTCTTTGCTCCTGCTAACTAGAAGATCGAAAAACGGCAATTTTCCATCTTTTTCCATCTCAAAAGTGATCTTAAATGTAGGCCATTTTGTATTTAACATCTCTGATGTTTAAAAATTGTACATACGCTTACAAAATGAAAACAGTCTTCTTTCGACTTGATGGTGCATAGTGTGGAAAACGGATTATAACTCCCATTATATGGTTTTGCATTAAGGCTTAGTAGTTCGCATCTAACTTTGAATATTAAGGAAATGTCTGAGAAGATCTAGCTTTTTCAGCGAGGTGTTTACCAAAATACAGAGTTGGGTTAAGATTGACTCCAAGATATTTATATTCATTCGCTACTTCTAAGCGCCTTCCATTCAAAATCCAATTGCTTTTAGCTTCAGTACTTAACAACCTTAAATATGTTTAAAAAAAACATAAAATAATTTAACATAACAGCAAAGCACTTATAGTAGATAATAGCTATAACATTATACATGACCTAGTTTCTAGGACATACGTCACCCACATGCAACCTATTTAAATAAAAAATAAAATTCATTCAAAAATTAATTTTAATTAGAAAAAAAACTTATTCAAAATTTTGATATGCAGAATTAGTTTGGCTACCTAGATCTTCTCAGATATAAAATTTGAGAAAAATCTAATGTATACCGTTACCGAAAAACCCAAAAAATTAAAAAACCGTTATATGAAAGGTGCCGTTAATAGACTTTTCCCGTAAACTTGGTTCTTACTAAATGATAGCTAACAAAAAAATTCTCAAAAATTTTTATCTGAATCGTTGGAGCCGTTTTCGAGATAAATAACCGATCAAGCCATTTAGGCTGCAGCTCGTTATACATACAGACGGACAGACAGACATTTTTTGTCGATCACTATTATATGCTTCTCTGTGATCGTAATGTCATGTTTGATTGATAGATTTTTTTTTGTTTTTTACGAGTGCATAACTTGGCTAGTACCTACCTATAATCGTTAGTAAGAATAGTTAGGTGTGTATGTAAGTTAATTTGTCTTATACATTATAAATGTTAATTTACCTACCTACGATTTTTTTAAGCGCGACTGAGCCGCTTTTGTTGAAGTACCTATCATATATGTATCAGAAAACATCAACTCTAAAAAGCTATATAAAATAATACCTAGGTACTTAAAATTTGTTAGAATAATTTCTTTTTTTCACCAAATCCAAATCATAAAATAACTAAAATCTAAACAATTGTATGTAGGTACACATCCAAACTTCCCCAACAATTCAGTACCAAACTTATAATACGTATGCATCATTGTAGGTACGTATTCACGTATTAACAATCAATAAGCGATGGAAGTAACAAAATTACTTACTTTGCTACATTAAGGCAAAACGACAAATAAAATCCATTCATAAGTTAATTGTATTTATATTCCTCTTTGCCTTATCCTCATATAAAATAGTAAACTACTCGTACAAATGTGATGTCAAAAAAATACACCACATTTGGTTTTCTCCCTTTTATGCAATATTGCTATAAGAACAGAAATAAAACTACCTCATCTCTTCTTTTCCTTCTTTTATTTCTCTGCCCCGCTCTCAAACAAATAACTGCAAAGGCAAATTTCTCGACACAAGCGCCATCTGCACAGGCGCGCTGATGAATAGATGTTCATGTTTCATGGTAGTACTATATAAATATAAATACAATGACGGATCTCTACCGAGAGAATCCACCGCTGTCAGACCCCTCACAATTTCATCCGCACCGTTCGATAGTTTCCTTAACTGTCCTACGTAGGACTGGTGCGAAGAAGGCAATTCCATGAATGATTTAATAAACCCGTTTATAATATGATGAGGCCTATCGTACCGCTTAACAAGTCTGGCCAACTCATCCTCGTACGTAGAGTTTGTTTAAGGCAACTGGCTAAGAAGACCTAACGCAGTGCTTCGTAGACATGATTTTAAGAACAGAAACTTCTGATTCGGCGTGAGATTTTGTTTGCTGTAAACAGCACTCGCAAACATATCCCTAAACGAAGGCAACTGATGGTAATCTCCGGAAAATGGCTCAATATGAATTTTCGGCAAAAAGAAATCCGATCCCGAATCTGTGCCACGATAACTGTTCAACGTTCGAGAATTAATTTTTGCTGATTAGCAAAAAGGCCAACGGCATCTTGGCTTCTTTCGCGCTTTTTCCGTTCTTTAATAGCCGATACTAAACCCGAATGCACCACTAAAAACTTTGCTTCGAATTCCTCGTACTCTGGAAGCGGGTCCGTATAGCCTTCCACACCTACAAGCTCATTCAAAAGTTTTTGAGTTGTGTTAAACTCCTCCCACGCACATCACTGATTGAAACCTTGTCATCGATGAGATCTATATAAGATGAAAGCTTCGTCAAGGAACCTTTAAGATGGCCACGTGTTGCACGAAGAGCCGCAAGTGTGAATGTATGAGCCATTTTAAACCGAGTTTGTGAAACTCCTTAAATACCCCCGACACGACACGATGTGAAGCACAACTCGAAATGTCCAGATTACAATCTCCTACAGCGAATAAAGCAGAATAATCATCCAATAATGCCGTATGTATGTCTAACACCGAACACGCTCTTGCAGATTTCACAAAATAATGCACTACTAGCGCAAGAACTACGAAAATGCGTTGAAGTTGGCTTAAATAAACACTAATCAAATCAGCAATGATGTTAATTTGTCGTCGAGCAACGAGAACTTGAACTTGAATTTAAATTTGTATGTACATAAGAAAAATAGGAAACAAAATATGAACTGTTGTTCGATATAACAAATTATAAGAATACAATTTTATAGGCTGAGTGAACAAAGTTTGGCAAATGAATAATACAAAATTTTGAATATGAAATATAAATAATGTATATTGCACAAATGTTGCAAATAATAATTCGTGATGAAATTAATGTTTTGTACGTTCTCAAACATAACTCTTATACCCATTGAATTCTGTTACATATTTTATATAGTTAAGTTCATATATGCAGTTTTTGGCGTTCATGGGAATCATACATAATCTTTATACCATACTGACTTTTGCGCAGAGGCGATATCGTAACCAATGAGGTTCTACCGAGGAGCGATTATTGCTAGTTGAAAACTTTCTATACCATACTGTTGAAAGCTGCTCTTTTATGTTGAATGGGGCAGAATGAATCATTTGGTATATACCTTGGGATGTTGGTAGGCTTTCTGTAAACTGAAAAATTTAATTTGTTTTCTTTGCTCCTGCTAACTAGAAGATCGAAAAACGGCAATTTTCCATCTTTTTCCATCTCAAAAGTGATCTTAAATGTAGGCCATTTTGTATTTAACATCTCTGATGTTTAAAAATTGTACATACGCTTACAAAATGAAAACAGTCTTCTTTCGACTTGATGGTGCATAGTGTGGAAAACGGATTATAACTCCCATTATATGGTTTTGCATTAAGGCTTAGTAGTTCGCATCTAACTTTGAATATTAAGGAAATGTCTGAGAAGATCTAGCTTTTTCAGCGAGGTGTTTACCAAAATACAGAGTTGGGTTAAGATTGACTCCAAGATATTTATATTCATTCGCTACTTCTAAGCGCCTTCCATTCAAAATCCAATTGCTTTTAGCTTCAGTACGATTGGTTCGAGAAAATCATTACCTTTGATTTTTCGACGTTAATTTCAAGTCCCTATCTTTCACTATATGCTGTCAGTCGGTTTATCACTAGTTGCATATTTTCTTGAGATTCTGACAATGTGACCAGGTCATTGGCATATAGCAACACATTTATTTCGAAACCTGCCATTCGAACTCCTCCAGGAAGATGGTCAGCGATGTCATTTATAAACAGTGCAAACAAAAGAGCGCTAAGCGGAAAAGTGCATTCCATCCCAAACTCTAGCTTCTGTATCTGTGTGCATATTTTTCATGACATGGATAAATCTGGTTGAGACACCTAGCTGAGAAAGTTTGTATATCAAAGCAGTTCGATTTACAGAGTCAAACGCAGATTTGAAATCTACAAACAATGCGTACACCCTCTTGCTTCTACCGTTTAAGGCTTTAACTATCGATGACAGAGAAAATTTTGTCAACTGTCGAAAAATTCTTCCTAAATCCAGCTTGGAAATCTGTTAGTATATATTTTCTTCTACCCTCCTTTTCAATCATGAATGATATTCCTCGGTAATTTTCCACTACATTTAAGGCACGTTTTTTGTTTATCGGAAAAATAACTGCTTTTTTGAGGATTTTGTTGAAAAGCGTTACAATGTGAAAACCAAAGGTTTGAGACGCATTTTTAAAAAGTTCGTAAGGCACTCCATCCTCACCTGGTGCTTTTCCATATTTAACTTTCTGAAGAACTGTTGTTCTTTCGGTGTCCAATATGTCATCGATAATAAAAGGTTCAGCGTAAGCATGCCAAGGCTGAGGTTTTTAGTAAAAGGCTCGAGAAATAAACGAAATATCATCCGCGGAGTGCCTATTACATGTTTTGAACCATTTATTTCCTTCGGCAGTCTCCAAAATTCCTTACTGTTCTTTGTTCCACCTAGTAATTGCGCTTGTTTATTTTCCAATTGTTGTTTCTTTGAAAAACATAAATTGTTGTATTGTCTGTTTGATTGATTGTACCATTTTCGTATTTCTTCGTCATCTGAGACACGCAATGCTTTTAAAAGAGCCAACGATTTTTTTCTTGCTTTCAAACGCATCTCTGGTTGACTTAGGGCCCTATTACGATTGTCAATTATCAATTTGATTATTGATACACTGAATTTTGGTTTTAAAACTTCGGCTTTTTTTTATATAATTTTGCACGCAGCGATTATGAATACCCTTTATATGTTTTTAACACAGCGCGGGCATCCGGTGAAAGAAGTGAAAGAAGGATAGGGAAGATGTGTGGCGCGATGTATTGAGACGGTGGTTGTTGTCTCAGATTTTATCTCCAGGGATGGCGGCTGAACTAATGCGGAGAAAATTACCGTGTTTTATTTATTTATGTCTCTTATAATTCGCATTATTTTATTTTATTTCGGTGCCATATTATGAGTGGTTTACTCAATCACATGTTGTTAGTGTTATGCCTGAACAACATGTAATGAGTAAACCAGCAACTCATTTTTATGAAATTTTTTAGAATTGGTGTATAATGGAATATAAGAAGACATAAACAACGGCAGGAATCGAACCTGCGACCACGAGGTTGACAGGCGAGCACACAACTATCGCGCCACTGCCAGCCCCTTATTTAAAAACTGCACAGCTATTTAATGGTAATTATCGATTTTCTTCTAATTCACAATGGTCTGCATCATTCTCAATTATCAAAACTCTTATCAATGAGTTTATTCAATAATAAATTTCAGAATTTATCAACCATCAACTGATCTCAGCCACATAACTGTTAACTCCAGCACACTCGAAGTGATACCATTTTTCGCAAGAACCACATTGTACCATGCGATCGAAAAGTACTTTTTGATCTCTCCTTTTTGCAGGCATTTTTCTAAGGCGCGATTACGATTCAGTAAGTTGAATTAACCGATACAATACAAAAAAATGGCGCAAAATTTTAAACGATTTAGTAAAATGTTAAAGCCACTTTTAGCAATTTATTAAGCTAAAAAGATGATTGAGATAATTTTAAGCGATCTTAACATTTTACTAAAGTTAAAATCACGGAATAGCTACTTTAACTTTTAGCAATTTGCTAAATCCATTATGAAATCTGATAGTATATCAGCCTTGCACGCGGGGTGCCCAGCTTCGAGTCCTGCTGGTGCACACTTATTTTTTGTTTTTTTTTTGTAAATAATGAAGTTAAAATGATGAAAATAGAAATAACTAATATCTTTTTAGAGTACATGTTGGGTTTTCATCAATATATAATTCATTTACAACGCATAAAAACAATTGTGTTCATCAAAATTCAAACCCTACAACTGATCAGCTTTCTGCTTAATTAGCAATTTAATAGTTTAAAAAATTTTGAAATAGTTATTCAATCAATAACTACTTAGGAAATTGCTAACTAGTAAAATGTTAAGCCCTTAACAATGGGTTGTTTAAAATTTTGCGCCAATAATTTTAAAGATTTGTTGGAGTCGAAAGTTAGAGACGTCAAATATATAGCCGACAACATTTTTAATAGCGAAAGTACAATTTATTGAATTTAAATACATGTATTTAAATTTTACGACATACAATATTAAGAGTTTTGTTTAAGGGTTTAAATTAATACTTTTAGAGCGCTTTAAAATTATTTTGTGTTGCTACCCAACTTATATTTTATCGACTTATTTAGATACGGCAATTTTCTAATGTTGAAGGATAGGTTATGAAATTTTGTTTACATGGTCTCAGATATTCAATGTGAAGTTATGAGAGTTATTAATTATGATTTGTTATAAAAATGAGATATTTATAAATAAAAGGTTAAGTATTCAGAAAAAATGAAAATTTAATGTTCATACAATTTAGTATGATAATTGATACCAGATATACCAGATAAATATTTATGTACTAACGAGGTAAATACTGTCCTCCAGTATGGTTAAGAATCATAGGTTTAGGATGTGATGAAGAGATGTCGTTTTATTTTGGAGTGTATAATGTTTTCAGAAGGTGAACTTAACATAAATTGCGTATTGGTAAGGCGCTCACTAACCAACTGATGAGTCCGTGAGATTGCCGGGACGAAACGCAAATTTTGTGGACTAAAGGCCGATAAAAGCTATTTTGAATCTATGATGTTTTCAATTAATTTTATGTATAGTGAACAGCAGTAGAGAAAGCAAAACTTTATATCAGATATGGAGCTGGAATTCAGTGCCTACTTTGACCCGTTAGTGTCGAGCAGTAGAATAGATGAGACGAAGTTTCCGTAGGCAAATGGGTCGCTGAGAGAATTCCGAATGGCGACGGCAAATCTACATTGTCCAGAGAGGACCCAGTCTGTAATGTGGACAGATTAATCATTAGGTCGTTTTCTGAAGCAACAAGATTTGAGAATTGATCATTGATTTGGGTTCCAATTTCTGTCGTTCCACTGACCGAATTGTGAACTATAATCTTTTCCGTGTTTTAAAATTTCAATCAGTAAAACCAGATGGCACACTGGTAGTGAGGCTTGCGAACTGAGCAGAATGGACGAGCGGTCGATCGCGCCGCACTTTAAAAAACGCCCTGTCCAAATTAAATTGCATACAAACTCGCTTGATTGAATATAATTTAGACGCGACCGCGAGTCGCGACGCTAGACATTGTTTAACTTTTAACTTATAGAAAAAAAAAAACGAATTTCTCACCGCTGTTTTAAAACAACCGCGCGGTCCATTGTATTCAAGTTTTTTTGCTACTCGCGGAGGCGGCTAATGTGAGCGAACGACCGCGCGTCCATTCTGTTCAGCCAGTGAAATGACTTTACTGTTTGCTATAAGCGACCATAAACAAAAAATATTCACTTTCATTCTGTTTCAACTTTTCCTGATACCCTGATGCGTCTTCCTGATTGTTATAGCTGCAAATCGATGTTTATGTTGAAACGGATTCAGCATTAGTTAAACACATATTTCTTTATAATGTCCCATTAAGAGTGCTCGATTTAATATAAAACTAAACACATATTTTGGGCGAATGCTGATATTTGTGTTGCATTGTAAAGTCGACATGGTCCGATTATGTATTAATAAAATTTTTGATATTTTGATAAAGTTGGGACTCGATCTTACCGATGACACGTGGGATGTAGGACTTGAACAGAGGAATTGGTTGTGATTTATTCACAACGGCCTGATTAAAAAAAAAAAAAAAAAAAAAAAAAACAAGAATAGAACGCCGTTGAATTGTACGATCTTGATGGCCAATCAACATCGGAATTATTTTGTTCACTTTGTCTGTCGGGTCAGTGTATTAATTAGGTATCGAAATTTAAAAAAAAATAATAAATTGCTATGCATCATTAAGCAAGGGGTTGCGCCACACTGCTTAAGCGCAACTGTCGCTTCTGTTTTCATAAGTTTGTTACTGTTTACTTATAGTTAAAACAAATTTCATGAACATAACCCACTAATCTCCGCAGCCACCAACTACGGACGCTTATTTAATATCTAGGAAAACAGTATATTATGCGGATAATATAAAATATGTACCTGCTACATGAATTTCCAAATAAATACCAAAACTGGTGCGATTCAATACAAGACCAGCCAGGGGTGACAACACAAATAAATTATTGCTGTTAACCGACTATCGCGTTTAACATAACATGGGGTCTCCACGAACTATATTTTCTAGTAAGCTAGGTTGCATTCTATGAAAATTGCTAATGGAGACCACAAATAGCATTCTATAAAAAAAATTCATACTAGACATTGCACAGCTCATATCATTCTATCGATAGTTTACTATTTGGCTGCCATTTTCATTTTGAGGTTAGCGTTTGCGGCCGGTGAACGTTTGTGGTGTTTATTGTTATAATTCGTTTTTTTTTTGTTTAATTCCTTTTGTTGAATGTTTTTGAAGTCTTGTCATGCTACTAGAGCAAGAACACAGCAATACGTACTATTTCGCGACATTTGTGCAATTGAAATAGTATGCTATGAAATACCCAATGTCAAATTTTGCAGCATTCTATTTTTCTACTTTCTATGAAAATGACAGGTAGTATACCATAAAATATAGAAGGTGGAGACACCATGTAATGCACATTTCTTTATCTGAGAACAAATCAATTGTACCTGTAGCACAAAAAAATATTATAAAATGACACACACACTGCAGTAAAATAATAGACTTAACCTCTGTATATAATATTAATTACATATCTTAATACGCCCAACTGTTTAACGTTAAATTTATAAGTAACGATTGATTATAACAAATGAAATATATGTACATACATAAATATAGGCTAAATGTTTCATAACAAACCTAATTTAGTGCAACTTATTTCAAAAATAAGACCCAATTCTTTCGTGCTATGACTGAAGAGCTAATTTAAAGCTATTTTCACTGATAATATGTTTTCATTTATTCGTGTATTTAGGGGTACTATATATGTAAATAAAATAATCTCATTTCATTAATTCAAAGAAGAGCTCTTCCAATTTTGAAATTGACATTGAAGTCGCGGCTACATATACCATAAACTAATAACCAAAAATAAGCCATAATAAGATTGGAAACTTTCGTACGTTTCACCCCCCACCCCCCCCACAAACCATTTTGTTTACAATATTCAATTTCTAGCTTTGGGAAATCGAAAAACAAAACAAAAACAAATTACTAGGGCTGTGTTGCCTATGTTTTTATAGGAAGAGGAAAGATTCATGTGTCCGTTTTTATCAATAACCGTGTTTTATTTTGAAATTTATCCGCCGTCGGTTTATCCATCGTAGCAATTTGCATACAATTCGCTACGGTCGATAAAAAGCTAATGTAGAAGCTACGGTGGATGGCTGGTTCCATAAACTAATAATGTAAGGACCGGAAACCTCTGCTTTCATTTGACATTTGCCTACAAGCTGAAACACGCACACAAGTAACATTTCTGTTCCTCTTCCAATAGACACATTGATAAAAACGCACCCAATAATATTTTCTGTTCCTCTTCCAATAGCCCTAGTAATTTGTTTTTGTTTTGTTTTTCGATTTCCCATCTATTCATGGATAGAGTTTAAAAGCTACAAATACAACAAAGTAAACAAATGCGTTTTGGGGGGTGAAACGTACGAAGGTTTCCGATCCTAGTATGGCTTATTTGTGGCTGGTTCAAGTTCAGTCGAGTCTCGATTCTGATTTTGTTAGTTTTGTTGGTACGATTGATAATTGAATTGAATCTCGATGGATGTGTTCATGGAGTGTTATAATTATTAATTTCATTCGTGAGACAAATCGATATTTTTTTGATTCTTTTTTTTTTAATAGTTGGCCAGTTTATATTTCTCAAATCTTAGATAACTCCATTTTTTAATAAATTATAAGTTGTTCTTCTGAAAAGTTTCTTACTATTAAAAGCTGTATTCTTTGCTCAATTTTGTGACTGCTGTACAGGGGTACCATTTTTACAAAAATAAATAGGCTACGGTCCATGCTACAATGAATAGATTCCCAATAAAACACACATAATAGCTGTGTCTTTTGCAATAATTAGCTTTTATTCGTATAAAATAGAAAGTAGAAAAACATACCAATATTGAATTTATGTTTCAAAATTATTTCTTGTTTTCATTTTTTCTGCATTTTAAATTCAAACATTCATTTTGCACCAATAGAAAGGAAATAATAAGTGAATGGGTTTGTTTATAGACTATGGTCAAGCCCCTTTTTACACAGGACACTTTTTGTATTGATTTAAAAAACCGTCTAAGCCTTTCACACGGGGAAACACAAGTGCCCGAGATTTGCTTGTTTCCTTTTAATGTTTCTTGGTTTTGAACGCACACTACAACTTAGCTTAACTTGTTCACTCCCCTTACATTTCCCCTTTATATTTCATGCTTTTATTTATTTTCTGAGTAGATCGAAAGCTAGAGTTTTATTTTTCAAGTCAATTTACAAATTTATTTTCTGAGTATGTTTAGCTTTCAATTCAATATTCACTCAACAGAGATCATACTGCACTTAACATACTCGAATAAAGGAACAAATAGTTAACAATTGGTTTGCAATTTCCATGCACATGTCCAGAAAAAAAACAATGGGATCACAAAATTGTACGCCCAGTCCATGTCCATGTAGTGAAGCGAATACCGTTCATGGTAAATGTCCATTAAACAGTGATGAAAAAGCACATTTTGTGAAGTTCAGTTGCCGCTTAGTGGGCTTAGGCCAGGCGCGCACATGCATTTTTTTCCGAAACGAAATGGTTTAATTACTAATTGAACGATGATCACGCACATAAGCAACTTAAAAATAAATCAACGAGATAAACCAACACACAGACAACATACTGATTTAATATGCGCGCAGTTACATTATAGTTCTGTGTGATTCAAACTGAAAAACTTTTTTGGGCCGATCGTTCGATTTGTGCCAAAACACAAATTTTTAAGTTGCTCGAATCGCGGACGGAATAGTTTTTGCATGTGCGCGCACTACCATATAAGTCCATGGTATTCACTTTAGCAACCAAACTGTTGCAAACTTTAAGTTGCATATGTGCGCGCCTGGCATTATAGCTCATAGTATTTCATACCAATAAATATTTTGCGGCGCAGTGTCGAGCAGTTCCCCTATAGTGCAGTTCCACTCAATGCGGTTTGTCTTCTCAAATTGCTTTTTTGTAGATCTAAATAAAAAGATGATTTTTTTCACCAAGCTCCGTTTATTTCTAACTATCAATAAAAATTGAACACAAAACGAATATTGGTCTTAGTTAGTCAAAAATAAAAGTAAAACCCAATTCATTCCATAGATATTGATTTTTTTTTTCAAAGTGGAAATCGAAATTTGTTAAAATTGATTAATTGACATTAGTGTTATGCAAAATTGCAGATATAGTTGGAATTTTAGATGTACTCCAGAAAATAATTGAGCAAAGAATATAATTTTTAATAATAAAAGTCAGAAACTTTTCAGAAGGACAGCTTATAATTTATTAAAAAATGGAATTATCTAAGATTTTAGAAATATAAACTGGCCAACTACAAAAAAAAAAGAAAAAAAAAAAGAATCAATAAGATCGATTTGTCTTACGAATTAAATTATCAATTATAACACTCCATGAACACATCCATCGAGATTCAACCCAATTATCAATCGTACCAACAAAACTAACTAAATCAAATTCGAGACTCGAATAAACGTCAACTAGCCATCCACCGTAGCTTCTACTTTAGCTTTTTATCGACCGTAGCCAATTGTATGGAAAATGTTACGACGGATAAATTACGTGGGATAAATTTCCCAATAAAACACAGCTAATGTGACTATTGGTAGAGGAACAGAAAAGTATACACAGACCTAAATCCTGATTCAATACCGATTCAATTCTCCATAGAAACGTAATAATTGATAAAAACGCACTCAAGAATCTTTTCAGCATAAACAAATAACATAAGGACCCAAAACCCCTGCTGTTTTTTTACATTTGCCTACAAACTGAAACACGCAACCAAGTAACTTTTCTGTTCCTCTTCCAATAGACTAATTGAAAAAACGCGCCCACGGATCTTTTCTGTGCTTCTTCCATTAGACATATTGACACCACACCCCTAGTAAATTGTTTTTGTTTTGTTTTTCGATTTCATATCTATTCAATGGTAGATATGAACGGTGTTATAAAAATGGTTCTGGGGGGTGAAACGTACGAAGGTTTCCGATCTTCGTATGGCTTGTTTGTGCTTTTCAGTTCCTTTTCCTATATAAACTTAGATAACAAAGCACTAGTAATTTGGTTTTTTTTTGTTTTCGCTTTCAGTTCTATTCTGGATAGACTGCCAAATGTACAAATACAAAATTGTGAACCCTTCGGTTTTTGGGATCAAAACGTACGAAGGTTTCCGATCTTATGTCGATTTCGTTTCAATAAATAGGATTCGCTACTAAAACCAATACTTTTTTGCTTTAAAACGAACGATTACGGACCGAATCTCTCTTTGGGGCTGTGTGTGTTGCTTGGCAGCTCTAAAAAAAAAAATCTTCAATTCGTTAAAACATTATATCGTTTTCATTTCCCGATTCCGACGCGGGGGAGTTCCTAAACCCACTTGCTCTTTTTTAATATTTGTTTTCAAGAAGTTTTTAAAATTTTTTTTTTAGTTTTTAATATATTAATTTACTTTTTCTGTACACTGGCACAAAATAAAAATTAATTCACAACACAATAATTGAGAAACTTCAAAACAAATATTGTAGTGTGTGTAAGAATCTGTGCACAAATTCGTTTTGAATCCGTCTCCAAAAAGAGATTCAATACGGATCTGTTTTTCCAGAAAAAAACTGGTTTTAATTTGAAACGAATTTGATTTTCAGAAATCAGGATCGACGGCAGATCGATGTTTTTGTTGAAACGAAATTGACATTAGTATGGCTTGTTTGTGCTAGTAACATGGTTTATTTGTGACATCAACTTAACCAAAGATGAGCAATTACCAGATAGGAGTCCTTTAATTGGTATAAGACACTTCAAACTTTTTATTTATGCAGGTACGTCAAGTCAGATATAACGGTTCAAAGGCATGACATGCACGTGCAAGTGGATTAGTGAAAAATTCACACGTATAGATTGGGTGTATGATTGAAGTAAAATCAAATCTTTTTGATTTTCCTTCAATCAAGTGTACTGCATTGAAATAGTATATGTGCAAGTTTGATGATTGATCATGCATTATGTGGCTCATTTGCGTATAGTACGTTGAAGCAATAAGAATATAGGAAGCGGAGAATTAAAAAAAAAATGGAAAAAGAAATTATATTGGAATTTAACGATTTAAATATTAAAATAGGAAGCAAACTTTGTATGATGAAATGGACAAAAACAATTACTCGGACAAAATTAAAAAAAATCTATTTTATATAGAAGAACGTCGCACAATACTGTGGATGTAAAAATTAAAGATTGAAGCCTCATGCTTAAATTGTGTATATGCAACTTCAATCTGAATTTACTAATACACTTAGACGTGCATGTCATGCATTTGAACAGTGTATGTCCCGCATCATATGTGAAACCAAATTTTCACATTGTTGTTGGCTGTGGATTAATTAAGTGTGCTTCACATATGACGTCATTAAAGTATTTAAAAACAAAGTAGTATCGCAATTATGTTAAATTTGATACATGTGTCACACAGGTACATGATACAAGTAATTGGCCTCGTTCGGTGGGAGGCCGAAGGGCTATCCAAGATACCTTTGTGGAAGATTTATTTTCGAACGATTTGGGTAGCTTTCTCGTTATGTCAGTTGTATTGCATACACATCTGAAGTTTTGAAACAGCTGTTCCTCACATTTCCAAACGAATCACAACAAATCCAATAATTTTTGGGTAGCTTGATTTTTTTTGTTCGACAACATATGTTTAGTCATCAGCTGTTTTTTGCTTAGGCGGTACAACAACACCAAGCAATCCCTTTCGGGTAGGATTTGCCACCGAACGAGGCCATTGGGGACGTTCACTCAATTATTCTCAGCATTCGTGAATAATTTTCTGTTGTTGTAATGCGAGCAAAACCTCATCTGATGAAAAAGCAGCTGCTCTCATGAAAGCTATCTTGAGTTTTCCGAAAAAAATTGGAATAACTAGCTATCCGAGACCAAATGTATAGAACCAGCTGACTGCAAAATTCGTTGGTATGCGTTTTGCTTTGATTTTTTGACAGCTTTCAGCTAACCTATCTGATTCGTCCACAGATATACCCTGATAGCTTGGTATCCGAGATAACATACGAGTATCTAATAAGTGAGTGATTGCCCGCAATAATGGCGTTTTATTTGGCAAACCAGCACCCCTGTTCTGTAATTATCGAATCGATAAAAATAGTCGAGAAACCTAGAAAATCGGAACAAAAATCAATTTATCGCTTCATCGGGTTTATGTATCGTTTGACAATCGTTAACTTTAACGACTGAAATAAACGGAACTGAAATTCTGGAAAAATGCGGTAAAATGTATTTCTGTATCTTTGAAAATCGTTAACTTTTTCGATTTAAACGTCAAATTGTATCACTCGCAAAATAGTGTAGCCCTAGCGGTTGGCCTTGTTTGAGTTTTTCTATATCTTCAATATAGCACTCACCTTGCGCTTGACTGTACAGCACTAGCAAAATAGTGTAGGCCTAGCGGTTGGCTTTGTTTGAGTGTTTATATCTTCAATATAGCACTCACCTTGCGCTTGACTGTACAGCAGTTGTTCAGCTTTAATACATTCCTCCGATGTCAGGTTGCCTATGATTCCTGAAAGATTTTTTGAGATGTTTCGTAAATTAGCTATATATACCGATACAAGAATGCACATGTCCTGATCATCCTCTTCCAGTTTGAGAATCTATTGGCTTGTATAATTTTAGGGTGTACAACCTCTCGGATGTGCAATACCGTTGTTTTGAGTTCTTCTGTTGTCCCAGCACCTACTAAATGATGAGGCCAGTGTTCTTTAGTTAAGTAAAGAATTTCTGGTCAGGAACTGATTTCCAATTTGTTGCGGTATCCGCTGCATTTTGTGTTGACGGCAACCAGTTCCATTCTGATCTCTGAACTTCCTAGGATCTCCCTAACTCGGAACGCAACGTACTGACGATACTTCGGCTGATCCGACTGCAACCAGGCGATAACGACTTCCGAATCTTTCCAAAAATGTCTTGATGCTATGTATAGTGTGAACGAGTTTTGTATGGAAGCGGCCAATCGCGTTCCCAGCAGGGCACATTCTAACTCCATTCTTGGAATAGACAGCATCTTTAGAGGAACCACTTTTGTTTTGGCGACAACCAGACTACAATCTATTTTGGTCTTTATCGATACGAAGATAAACCACAGCAGCGTATGCACTATTGGATGTTAGTATCCTTAGTGCGAGTTTCCTGCGCCAAGCATCTGGGTATATGGATGTTTTGTACTTGTGGTAGTAGTCGTATCAAATGTTTCCATTTCACTAATTGATCAGCTTGAATCGTCCCACTTAATATTAGATCTCCAGATGTCCTGTAGGATGATGTTTGCATATCATAAAGTGAGCTAGTAGACCAAGTGGATCGTAAACAGATATCAACACTCGAAGAACTTATCGTTTGCTTAGTGTCCGCTGACCATTTCGTATTTCTTTATTCTTTCCTTCGAATGCAATGATGAACGTAAAGGTGTCTGTTACGGTTGACCACCACGTGCCTAACACCTTCTCATTTTCTTGTTCGGATCCAATGCTCAAATCTTTCTTCTTGATTTTTGGATTGTTAAATTGTTCACTTTGTTGAATTGGAAAGCCATTAATGTATTCCGAATCAACATTGTTTGTGGATATAACGCACTTCATTAGCAAGTCGAATTGCTTCTGCCTGTAGTGTCTACGATATCAAATAGATCATCAACGTAGTGATTTTCCACAATCGCTTCATTCGCTCTGGGAAATTGGCTTTTAATTTTCATTTTCATCGGTGTCATTCGTTCGCCATAGAAATCTTTGCGAGTGCTGAATACGAGTGTGCGTCAAGTAATCTAGAAATTTCGAGTGCAGATATTTTAAAAATCTCTTCTAAGTCTAATCATGAAAATTATGATATATTATGCGTGTATAGATTGCACAAATACAATGTCTCTGTGTTTTTTGGAAGAATTTTCTAATATTTTAGAGAATGAACCCGGTAAAAATCTTATCATATTAGGCGATTTTAACATCGATATTTTAGGAGATAGCTTGATGATTTCAAATTATTTGAGTTTATTGGCAACTAACGGTTTAGTGTCACTTATAAATGAGCCTAGAAGGATTATCTCGGGTAAATGTTTGAATCATATTTATGCACGCTTTTCAAATATTTCTCTTGATCGTTGTGAAAAATTCCTCTTCGATTTTGACATAACTGATCATGTTATGACTGGTCTTATAGTAAATAAGCCCGAAAAAACACAGAGTATGTTTCCAAATATTTCTCCCATGCAATTCGATCGAGCTAAAGATGACTTTGAGAAACTGGAAAGATGTTTAGGGTTGGAGTTTTGGGATAACGTATACTTAGAAAGCAACGCTTCTAAATCTTTTGATGTGTTCATTCCAACTCTTTATAAACATATAAACAACTGTACCTACTCGGAAAGAAAAAAGAAAAATATAAAAAAAATAAAACCCTGGATAAAGCACAGCTTGTTAAATAAAATAAGTCTTGGAAAAAATTGAAAAGCTATAAACATCCCAATAATAGATCTTTAAAAAATAAAGTTAAACGTTTGAGTGCCGAAATTAAGAAAGAAATTCCTAGCTGTCGTGACAATTTTTATAAAAGTGAGTTTGCATCTGCTGAAAATGATTTAAAACGCAAATGGCGTGTAGTCAACGATATTGTTAATATAGGTACTATAAATAAAAGACCTACTGAACTAGTAATTGATAATTCAGTTATTTCTGATAAGATCGAGATTGCCAACTGTTTTAACCATTATTTTGCAATAATTGCAAGATCTTTAAAACCACTAAAGCAATTGCTAAGTTGTATTCACCATTCTCTAAATGAGCCTTTCCATAGGAACAGTTTTTTCTTTGAACCTATTAGTCCACTTGAATTAGTTTTGTCTATTAAATCTCTAAAAAATTCTAGCTCTTGTGGGCTCGATGGGATTTCTAACATTCACTTAAAAAATATTGCTTGGTTTGTAGTTGAAACTTTAGCCCACATTTTTAATCTCAGCATCACCTCTGGCATATTTCCTACAGCCCCTCAAGGTGCAGTTGTTATTCCGTTGTTGAAAAAAGGAGATTCTAAGAATGTATATAACTACAGACCCATCTCGCTTTTATCATCTCTTAGCAAAGTTTTGAAAAAGTTTTAAAATCCAGAATGTTAAAGTTCTTGGAAAAAAAAAATTTTAGTGACGTTCAGTTTGGTTTTCGAACGGGTAGATCAGCAGAAGATGCGCTTCTAGATTCTGTTCCGTAATATACTCTAATAAATAATACCACCTTGATTCTTGGTTTTCCCCCAACAGCTTCTAGGGCCTCAAAACGGTTCTTTAAAAACTTGAGCAATTATTCCATTGTAGGAAGTTCTCGAGGGTTTTTGACGGATTGCTCATAGAGTAGATGACTTTGTCGATCTAGTTTCTTCGTTAATAGGTGGATGAGTAGAGGAGCCCATGAGTCTGTATCAATACTGAGAGCCTTCATGGCTGCTAAAGATTGATGAATTGTATCATGAAATTCTCTCATGGCAATTATTTCTGAGTTTTGCTGCCGTAAACCCAGAATTTTTTGGATAAGGGACAATGTCTGGGCCCTTTTGTTGCTGAAACGATCTTGCAGAGTTTTCCATGCGATTCTATAGTTCTCCTCTGTCAATTCCAAATGTCTAAGCAGGCGTTCTGCATCACCAGGCACATTTGTCTTTAGATACCACATTTTTTGTACTAGTGGTAAATCTTGGTGTGTATCATCTTCGTGAAGATATCGGCAAAGGTTTGCCATTTTAAATAATCGCCGTCGAATTTCGGGATCGTCATCTTTGGAAGTTGAACTGAAAAATGCTCACTTCTTGGACTATTAGCAGATCCTTTAAGTACGGATCGTTTCTTCAGAAGTTTTATTTGAAGCTCTGAATAAGAGTTCATGTCGTAACCCTCTGTAAGTGGATTTTCGCATTTCTCCCAAATAGAGTAGTGAAGTTCTTCAATTTCGCTCCAGAGTTTATTAATTGCTTCAAGGCATTGTTTGGGGACTTCGTCCTTAATCCGACCATTGATGAGTCGGGGTGCCGAGTTCATAAGTGTCTTTTGGCGATGCATGAGAGTGAGCACCTCGGGTGATGTTTGTTCTTCTCCCTCGGTTGTCTTATTAGTTTCGCTGTCCTTTTTTTTTAGCTAGCGATTCTTTTGGCGAGCTGGACTCTACCTTAGTTAGAGACTCCCTAAATATTTGTTTATACTTTTCAGTTATTTCTTTGATTTTATTGAAATAACTCGAAGTGAAATATTCGTCATCGATTTTTGAATTCGATGACCGAATTTCTTCATCTCTGGTCTCAAAATCTTTCCAAGTTGCTTCGATTCGGCTTAGACGTGAAGCAAAGTATTAATTCGTTGTTTTTCGCGAAGGCGAAGTTCCGGATCATGGTTTGGATGTCTTCGCCGACCTGAAGTTGTTTGGCTATCGCGTTTTCCATCGTGGCTTTTCTTCAACTATCGATTCCGGTAGATGAATATATCTTAATTTACAAACAATAAGACTGGTGTTTTGGTTGATCTTATAGTACAAACTATAAGATTTTAATGAATACAAAATGCAGGCACTTGAAACCTGATCTTGCAATAATGACCTGATCGAAATAAGTACAAACACGATTGTAATTAAAATGATATTTATTGTTGGGCCAAATGCCTCTTTTATACTTAATATGCTACCTACTTAATGCTTACGCGGTATTAATTCATAATAATAAAGTGAGTAAATATTACATAAATGTACGCTACATACTTAATGCTTACAAATTATTAATTGATAATAATAAAGTGAGTCGATATACGTAAATGTAGGCTGAACACCACATTGTTCGATCGTTGCACTTTTTGGTGGTTTGCTGTGAATGTAGGTTGTCCTCGTCATCGTCGTCGTTGCTTTTTCCTATGATGTAGGTCAGCAAAGTTGACCTTAATCAATCTTCGATTGATAGAGGCCGGATCCAGTGAGTTCAATTTGAAGTGGTTTGGTTTTACATACAGCAGTTAGTTGAATGTTGTGAAGGGTTCCGAATATCCAGTGATTTCAGAAGTGTATTATTGACAATTGAAGGAAAGGGTATCAGATGTAACAGATTGAAGGATTCTTGTTCAACTAGTGGAATTTGGATGACAAATAACAGGTGATTTCCAGTTGCATGTCCTTTTGTTTCTGAGATCTTATAGAAATGAAGCATGTCTTCTTGCCCAAATGGTAATTTTTGGGATTGGGGTAAATTGTTTTTGATGTTGATAAATTTCTGCTCTCAATTGAGCTGGTGATAGCAGAAGGGGCTGATGGTTCCATAGTGTACTTCTGTAAACGTGTTGCGAATAGCGTCCTCAATTCGTTGCAAGTTTGAAGCTATGATCATTAATTGGATTGTCAAGGATGTAAAGATTTGGTAGATTCTAAGTTGATCAGTAGTTTCTCCAATTCTCGCGATGATGTGTGTAACTTGCTTCTGAAATATGGAGATTGTTTTGACTAAAAGATGCTTAGCTGATTTGAAAGCAGCTTTCCATAAACCACCGAAGTGTGGAGCTCTTGGTGGGATGAATTTGAATGTTATTCCCTTGTTGCTGCTTGCCTTGGTTATGGCTTCTTTTGCTTCAGGGGTGTGTAGTACACTGGTTAGTTCATGAAGTTGATTCTTTGCTTCCACGAAGTTGGTTGCATTGGCATAGTAGTGCTCCAATGAATGCTTCTGTTGTTAAGTCAGTCACTATTTCTAAATGAACTGCCTTAGTTGCAAAACAACAAAAAACTGCTAGGTAAGCCTTGTGCGGCTTCTTTCCTCTAATTTTGTAGTGTAATCACAGGGGGCCACAAAAGTCCATACCAGAGTTTAAGAAAGGTCTGTTTCTTGTGACGCGATCAGCTGGAAGATTTCCCATTACTTGAGTCATCAATTGTGGTCTGGTTTTGGTACATCTGATGCAGTTGTGAACTGTGTGTCGAGCCACGACCTTTCCCTTAATTGGCCAAAGTTGCTGCCTTAAAATTGATAGTAATGTTTTGTGGTCCACAGTGGTTACGCTCGTCATATTTCAACTTGAATATCAATTTTGTCTGACATCGAAGGAGATTGGTGCGGCCCCTAGTCTGCCACTAACTCGTAAGATTCCCCTTTCGTCTAAAGAGGGTGCCAAGGTAATCAATGTACTGGATCTGCATAATCCGCTGTGACTATTAAGATCTTGGATTTCATTTATGAATTCAGATGATTGTATTTGTTTCACGATTGCCATGAGAGCTTCATTGAGTTCCGTCGGCGATAATGTAGTGTGTTCTACTGGCCCTGTGTCTATTTTCCTGGCTCTATTGGTGAACCGTAGGATGTAGCCCATCGAATGTTGCAGAAAATTGAAGGAATTTCGATGTTCTCTATGGATGGTGGATCACTTTGCTTGAAGAATTTTTTTGTAATGCTACTGCCACTGTGTGTTTTCTTTTTATCTCTAGATCGGAGGGTATTTCAAGCTCTTTCTCTTTCTCCGTGATAGAAGGTCTGCTGGATTTTCATTGGATGGGACATGACGTCACTGAGCTGCCAATGAACATTCTTGGATTTTCGCAACTTGATTAGCCCCGAACGTATTGAATGATGATGAAGTAGAATTGATCCATGATAGGACGATTTGTGAATCTGTCCAGAAAACTGTTGGTGTGTTTTGAAGTCGTAAGTCTTCTCTGACTCTTGTTGTGAGTTCGGCTCCGAGCACTGCAGCACATAATTCAAGTCTAGGAAGGGCTTGTCGTTTAACCGCAGCAATTCGTGATTTGGCACAAAGTTGTCTGACGATTATTGTTCGATCTTTATAAGTTGACCGGAGATACACAGCTGCCCCATAAGTTTGTTCTGTTGCATCAACAAATGTGTGAATTTGTATGGATGTAGGATTATTTTGGTTGAAGATATGCCTGGAAACTCTTGCCTGATTGAGTGTTGATATGCTGTTTCTGAAGACTAGCCACTCTTCTCTTAGATGTTGTGGTAGATCGTCATCCCATGAAAGTTTTAGGTGCCATAGCTGTTGCATAAAGATATTGGCCTTGACTACTACCGGACCAAAGGGTCCTAGTGGATCGAAGAATGCGTGCTAGATCTGAGCTGACTGACTGTTTAGTAATTGAGCTGGCATCGGGTATCTGTGCTCTTCCACATAATTGGTCTGACTTCGGCTGCCAGATTAGACCTAGGGTTTTGATTGTGCAGTTGATTGAATCGCTGAAGTCAAGACTGACCTCTTGGTCCTCAACTGGGATGTCCTTTAGCAAGGATGAATGGTTCGCACACCATTTACGGAGCTAGAGTCCAGCACTGTTGAGTAAAGAAGTAACTTGAGTTTGTGGTTCTTTCACCAGAGGGATGCTATCTGACCCACTAATGTAGTCGTTCACATAGAAGTCATCTTGAAGTATTCGAGCGCAAGTTGGTTGTGTTTTCTTGTTTTGGGTTGCTAAGCATTGTACAGATTTAGTTGCCAAATAAGGTGGGGATGATGTCCCGTAAGTTACTGTTTTTAGGTTATATTATCTTATCTCTTCTGATGGTTGCCTTCTCCACATGATGAGTTGATAACCCTGATCTTCTTCATGGATTAGAATCTGCCTGTACATCTTCTCAACATCTGCTGTAAATAATATTTGTGCATGCGAAAACGAAGGAGTATTGACAAAAGTTCACTTTGAACTGTAGGTCCGGTGAGGAGGATGTCATTGAGTGATAGACCAGATAAAGTTTTTGCGGAAGCATCAAATACCACCCGTAGATTTGTTGTATTGCTATCAGGCTTTAATACGCAATGATGGGAAATGAAGAAGTGTTGGGTCCTCGAACGCTCTCTGGTTTGATTTCTTCCATGTGTCCTAGAGATTTATATTCGTCCATGAATTTGACATAATCTTCTCTTAGTTTAGGATTTTTGTCGAGTCGTCTCCCTAATGATGTAAAATGATGCAAGGCTACTTGTTTTGAGTCGCCTAAGGCTACGCCATTTTCTCGAAACGGTAATCTAACGAAGAAACGTCCGCTTTCTGATCTAAACACATTTTGGGTAAAGTGTGACTCACAATATTTTTCTAATGATGCCATCTGTTTGGGTATATTTTCGAAATCATCAAGCCTCCAAAATAGTTCAATTAGTTGACTGTATTGTTTGCTGTGTCCTCAACCTTTCCGGCTACTACCCAACCAAATACGGTATTTTGCAAAATTGGCATCTTTGCACCAATTTGTATTTGTTCGGGACGAATAAAATGATGATAGAACTCTACTCCCAGCAAGACGTCAACCTTATCGGATCGGTGGAAATAAGGATCTGCCAAGTTGATGTTTTCAGGTATAGATCAGGTATAGGTGCCCAGGTTTTGTGTGGGTTGAGGTGATACGATTTGGTAATATGAAGGGTTCTAGTCTGCAAGCGAAACCAACCATTGTTGAAAGAAGCTTGATGTTGACTCTGTGTGTCGTGGTTCGTGTTCTTTTGCCGATGCATTCAGTGCATAGAGATGATGGTGTTGGTGATAAGGATAAACGTTTAATAAGCCTCTCGGTTATAAGGTTTATCTGAGAACCGGAGTCTAAGATGGCTCTAACTTCACATGTTTGTCCGGTATTTGCTGTGATAAAAACCCTTGCGATGTCCAAAAGAACATAGCCTTGTTTGTTGTTTATTTGTTGGATGGTGGCTACAGTAAGTGGTGATGAATCTCCCGGTTCTGATGCCATTGATTTGGTGAATGTAGCACCTGCTACGATGGTTGTAGTTTGAATTGGTTTCTTTTGGTCTGGTTCTTTCTGATTCCAATAAGGTATTGTGCTTGCCTAGGCATTTAGTGCAGCTACGTGCTAAACATGTTTTTGTGGTGTGATTAGCCTTGAAGCAGTTAACACATAGATGTCGTTTTTGAGTAAACTTCAGTCTTTCAGCAGCTGACATCTTCAGGAACTTTTCACAATAAAAGATTGGATGGCTCTTATTGCCACATACTTTGCATTTTTCAGTGTTGGAGGTAGCAATGTTGGATACCACCTTGGTTCTTGGTTTTCCCCCAACAACTTCTAGGGCCTCTAAACGTTTCTTTAAGAACTTGAGAAATTCTTCCATTGTAGGAAGTTCTCGAGGATTTTTGACGGATTGCTCATAGAGTAGATGACTTTCTCGATCTAGTTGCTTCGTTAATAGGTGGACGAGAAGAGGAGCCCATGAGTCTGTATCAATACTGAGAGCCTTCAAGGCTGCTAAAGATTCATGAATTGTATCATGGAATTCTCTCATGGCCCTTATTTCGGAGTTTTGCTGCGGTAAACCCAGAATTTTTTGGATAAGGGACAATGTCTGGGCCCTTTTGTTGCTGAAACGATCTTGCAGAGTTTTCCATGCGATTCTATAGTTCTCCTCTGTCAATTCCAAATGTCGAAGCAGGCATTCTGCATCACCAGGCACATTTGATTTAGATACCACATTTTTTGTACTAGTGGTAAATCTTGGTTGTGTATCATCTTCGTGAAGATATCGGCAAAGGTTTGCCATTTTAAATAATCGCCGTCGAAAGTTGAACTGAAAAATTCTCACTTCTTGGATTATTCCCAGATCCTTTAAGTACGGATCGGTTCCTCAGAAGTCTTATTTCAAGCTCTGAATAAGAGTTCATGTCGTAACCCTCTGTAAGTGGATTTTCGCAGTTCTCCCAAATAGAATAGTGAAGTTCTTCAATTTCCCCCCAGAGTTTATTTATTGCTTCTAGGCATTGTTTGGGGCCTTATTTCTTAATCCGACCATTGATGAGTCGGGCTGCCGAGTTAATAAGTGTCTTTTGGCGACGCATGAGAGTGAGCACCTCGGGTGATGTTTGTTCTTCTCCCTCGGTTGTCTTAGTAGTTTCGCTGGCCCTTTTTACAGTTAACGATTCTTTTGGCGAGCTGGACTCTACCTTAGTTAGAGACTCCCTAAATATTTGTTTATATTTTTGAGTTATTTCTTTGATTTTACTGAAATAACTCGAAGTGAAATATTCGTCATCGATTTTTGAATTCGAAGACCGAATTTCTTCGTCTCTGGTCTTAAAATCCTTCCAAGTTGCTTCGATTCGGTTTAGACGTGAAGCAAAGTATTCCTCCGTTGTTTTTCGAAGACGAAGTTCCGGATCATGGTTTGGATGTCTTCGCCGACCTGAAGTTGTTTGGCTATCGCGTTTTCCATCGTGGCTTTTCTTCAACTATCGATTCCGTTAGATGAATATAGTTTCACTTACAAGGTCCTTAGGTTGATGATTTAAAGGTCGGGGTCACCAAAATGTTGAGTCTTAATTTACAAACAATAAGACTGAATGTAGTGGGTCTTATAGTACAAACTATAAGAGTGATGATTATGATGTTGTGTTTTATTGTACAAACTATAAGATTTTGATGAATACAAAATGCAGGCACTTGAAACCTGATCTTGCAATAATGACCTGATCGAAATAAGTACAAACACGATTGTAATTAAAATGATATTTATTGTTGGGCCAAATGCCTCTTTTATACTTAATATGCTACCTACTTAATGCTTACGCGGTATTAATTCATAATAATAAAGTGAGTAAATATTACATAAATGTACGCTACATACTTAATGCTTACAAATTATTAATTGATAATAATAAAGTGAGTCGATATACGTAAATGTAGGCTGAACACCACATTGTTCGATCGTTGCACTTTTTGGTGGTTTGCTGTGAATGTAGGTTGTCGTCGTCATCGTCGTCGTTGCTTTTTCCTATGATGTAGGTCAGCAAAGTTGACCTTAATCAATCTTCGATTGATAGAGGCCGGATCCAGTGAGTTCAATTTGAAGTGGTTTGGTTTTACATACAGCAGTTAGTTGAATGTTGTGAAGGGTTCCGAATATCCAGTGATTTCAGAAGTGTATTATTGACAATTGAAGGAAAGGGTATCAGATGTAACAGATTGAAGGATTCTTGTTCAACTAGTGGAATTTGGATGACAAATAACAGGTGATTTCCAGTTGCATGTCCTTTTGTTTCTGAGAGCTTATAGAAATGAAGCATGTCTTCTTGCCCAAATGGTAATTTTTGGGATTGGGGTAAATTGTTTTTGATGTTGATAAATTTCTGCTCTCAATTGAGCTGGTGATAGCAGAAGGGGCTGATGGTTCCATAGTGTACTTCTGTAAACGTGTTGCGAATAGCGTCCTCAATTCGTTGCAAGTTTGAAGCTATGATCATTAATTGCATTGTCAAGGATGTAAAGATTTGGTAGATTCTAAGTTGATCAGTAGTTTCTCCAATTCTCGCGATGATGTGTGTAACTTGCTTCTGAAATATGGAGATTGTTTTGACTAAAAGATGCTTAGCTGATTTGAAAGCAGCTTTCCATAAACCACCGAAGTGTGGAGCTCTTGGTGGGATGAATTTGAATGTTATTCCCTTGTTGCTGCTTGCCTTGGTTATGGCTTCTTTTGCTTCAGGGGTGTGTAGTACACTGGTTAGTTCATGAAGTTGATTCTTTGCTTCCACGAAGTTGGTTGCATTGGCAAAGTAGTGCTCCAATGAATGCTTCTGTTGTTAAGTCAGTCACTATTTCTAAATGAACTGCCTTAGTTGCAAAACAACAAAAAACTGCTAGGTAAGCCTTGTGCGGCTTCTTTCCTCTAATTTTGTAGTGTAATCACAGGGGGCCACAAAAGTCCATACCAGAGTTTAAGAAAGGTCTGTTTCTTGTAACGCGATCAGCTGGAAGATTTCCCATTACTTGAGTCATCAATTGTGGTCTGGTTTTGGTACATCTGATGCAGTTGTGAACTGTGTGTCGAGCCACGACCTTTCCCTTAATTGGCCAAAGTTGCTGCCTTAAAATTGATAGTAATGTTTTGTGGTCCACAGTGGTTACGCTCGTCATGTTTCAACTTGAATATCAATTTTGTCTGACATCGAAGGAGATTGGTGCGGCCCCTAGTCTGCCACTAACTCGTAAGATTCCCCTTTCGTCTAAAGAGGGTGCCAAGGTAATCAATGTACTGGATCTGCATAATCCGCTGTGACTATTAAGATCTTGGATTTCATTTATGAATGCAGATGATTGTATTTGTTTCACGATTGCCATGAGAGCTTCATTGAGTTCCGTCGGCGATAATGTAGTGTGTTCTACTGGCCCTGTGTCTAATTTCCTGGCTCTATTGGTGAACCGTAGGATGTAGCCCATCGAATGTTGCAGAAAATTGAAGGAATTTCGATGTTCTCTATGGATGGTGGATCACTTTGCTTGAAGAATTTTGTTGTAATGCTACTGCCACTGTGTGTTTTCTTTTTCTCTCTAGATCGGAGGGTATTTCAAGCTCTTTCTCTTTCTCCGTGATAGAAGGTCTGCTGGATTTTCATTGGATGGGACATGACGTCACTGAGCTGCCAATGAACATTCTTGGATTTTCGCAACTTGATTAGCCCCGAACGTATTGAATGATGATGAAGTAGAATTGATCCATGATAGGACGATTTGTGAATCTGTCCAGAAAACTGTTGGTGTGTTTTGAAGTCGTAAGTCTTCTCTGACTCTTGTTGTGAGTTCGGCTCCGAGCACTGCAGCACATAATTCAAGTCTAGGAAGGGCTTGTCGTTTAACCGCAGCAATTCGTGATTTGGCACAAAGTTGTCTGACGATTATTGTTCGATCTTTATAAGTTGACCGGAGATACACAGCTGCCCCATAAGTTTGTTCTGTTGCATCAACAAATGTGTGAATTTGTATGGATGTAGGATTATTTTGGTTGAAGATATGCCTGGAAACTCTTGCCTGATTGAGTGTTGATATGCTGTTTCTGAAGACTAGCCACTCTTCTCTTAGATGTTGTGGTAGATCGTCATCCCATGAAAGTTTTAGGTGCCATAGCTGTTGCATAAAGATATTGGCCTTGACTACTACCGGACCAAAGGGTCCTAGTGGATCGAAGAATGCGTGCTAGATCTGAGCTGACTGACTGTTTAGTAATTGAGCTGGCATCGGGTATCTGTGCTCTTCCACATAATTGGTCTGACTTCGGCTGCCAGATTAGACCTAGGGTTTTGATTGTGCAGTTGATTGAATCGCTGAAGTCAAGACTGACCTCTTGGTCCTCAACTGGGATGTCCTTTAGCAAGGATGAATGGTTCGCACACCATTTACGGAGCTAGAGTCCAGCACTGTTGAGTAAAGAAGTAACTTGAGTTTGTGGTTCTTTCACCAGAGGGATGCTATCTGACCCACTAATGTAGTCGTTCACATAGAAGTCATCTTGAAGTATTCGAGCGCAAGTTGGTTGTGTTTTCTTGTTTTGGGTTGCTAAGCATTGTACAGATTTAGTTGCCAAATAAGGTGGGGATGATGTCCCGTAAGTTACTGTTTTTAGGTTATATTATCTTATCTCTTCTGATGGTTGCCTTCTCCACATGATGAGTTGATAACCCTGATCTTCTTCATGGATTAGAATCTGCCTGTACATCTTCTCAACATCTGCTGTAAATAATATTTGTGCATGCGAAAACGAAGGAGTATTGACAAAAGTTCACTTTGAACTGTAGGTCCGGTGAGGAGGATGTCATTGAGTGATAGACCAGATAAAGTTTTTGCGGAAGCATCAAATACCACCCGTAGATTTGTTGTATTGCTATCAGGCTTTAATACGCAATGATGGGAAATGAAGAAGTGTTGGGTCCTCGAACGCTCTCTGGTTTGATTTCTTCCATGTGTCCTAGAGATTTATATTCGTCCATGAATTTGACATAATCTTCTCTTAGTTTAGGATTTTTGTCGAGTCGTCTCCCTAATGATGTAAAATGATGCAAGGCTACTTGTTTTGAGTCGCCTAAGGCTACGCCATTTTCTCGAAACGGTAATCTAACGAAGAAACGTCCGCTTTCTGATCTAAACACATTTTGGGTAAAGTGTGACTCACAATATTTTTCTAATGATGCCATCTGTTTGGGTATATTTTCGAAATCATCAAGCCTCCAAAATAGTTCAATTAGTTGACTGTATTGTTTGCTGTGTCCTCAACCTTTCCGGCTACTACCCAACCAAATACGGTATTTTGCAAAATTGGCATCTTTGCACCAATTTGTATTTGTTCGGGACGAATAAAATGATGATAGAACTCTACTCCCAGCAAGACGTCAACCTTATCGGATCGGTGGAAATAAGGATCTGCCAAGTTGATGTTTTCAGGTATAGATCAGGTATAGGTGCCCAGGTTTTGTGTGGGTTGAGGTGATACGATTTGGTAATATGAAGGGTTCTAGTCTGCAAGCGAAACCAACCATTGTTGAAAGAAGCTTGATGTTGACTCTGTGTGTCGTGGTTCGTGTTCTTTTGCCGATGCATTCAGTGCATAGAGATGATGGTGTTGGCGATAAGGATAAACGTTTAATAAGCCTCTCGGTTATAAGGTTTATCTGAGAACCGGAGTCTAAGATGGCTCTAACTTCACATGTTTGTCCGGTATTTGCTGTGATAAAAACCCTTGCGATGTCCAAAAGAACATAGCCTTGTTTGTTGTTTATTTGTTGGATGGTGGCTACAGTAAGTGGTGATGAATCTCCCGGTTCTGATGCCATTGATTTGGTGAATGTAGCACCTGCTACGATGGTTGTAGTTTGAATTGGTTTCTTTTGGTCTGGTTCTTTCTGATTCCAATAAGGTATTGTGCTTGCCTAGGCATTTAGTGCAGCTACGTGCTAAACATGTTTTTGTGGTGTGATTAGCCTTGAAGCAGTTAACACATAGATGTCGTTTTTGAGTCCACTTCAGTCTTTCAGCAGCTGACATCTTCAGGAACTTTTCACAATAAAAGATTGGATGGCTCTTATTGCCACATACTTTGCATTTTTCAGTGTTGGAGGTAGCAATGTTGGATACCACCTTGGTTCTTGGTTTTCCCCCAACAACTTCTAGGGCCTCTAAACGTTTCTTTAAGAACTTGAGAAATTCTTCCATTGTAGGAAGTTCTCGAGGATTTTTGACGGATTGCTCATAGAGTAGATGACTTTCTCGATCTAGTTGCTTCGTTAATAGGTGGACGAGAAGAGGAGCCCATGAGTCTGTATCAATACTGAGAGCCTTCAAGGCTGCTAAAGATTCATGAATTGTATCATGGAATTCTCTCATGGCCCTTATTTCGGAGTTTTGCTGCGGTAAACCCAGAATTTTTTGGATAAGGGACAATGTCTGGGCCCTTTTGTTGCTGAAACGATCTTGCAGAGTTTTCCATGCGATTCTATAGTTCTCCTCTGTCAATTCCAAATGTCGAAGCAGGCATTCTGCATCACCAGGCACATTTGATTTAGATACCACATTTTTTGTACTAGTGGTAAATCTTGGTTGTGTATCATCTTCGTGAAGATATCGGCAAAGGTTTGCCATTTTAAATAATCGCCGTCGAAAGTTGAACTGAAAAATTCTCACTTCTTGGATTATTCCCAGATCCTTTAAGTACGGATCGGTTCCTCAGAAGTCTTATTTCAAGCTCTGAATAAGAGTTCATGTCGTAACCCTCTGTAAGTGGATTTTCGCAGTTCTCCCAAATAGAATAGTGAAGTTCTTCAATTTCCCCCCAGAGTTTATTTATTGCTTCTAGGCATTGTTTGGGGCCTTATTTCTTAATCCGACCATTGATGAGTCGGGCTGCCGAGTTAATAAGTGTCTTTTGGCGACGCATGAGAGTGAGCACCTCGGGTGATGTTTGTTCTTCTCCCTCGGTTGTCTTAGTAGTTTCGCTGGCCCTTTTTACAGTTAACGATTCTTTTGGCGAGCTGGACTCTACCTTAGTTAGAGACTCCCTAAATATTTGTTTATATTTTTGAGTTATTTCTTTGATTTTACTGAAATAACTCGAAGTGAAATATTCGTCATCGATTTTTGAATTCGAAGACCGAATTTCTTCGTCTCTGGTCTTAAAATCCTTCCAAGTTGCTTCGATTCGGTTTAGACGTGAAGCAAAGTATTCCTCCGTTGTTTTTCGAAGACGAAGTTCCGGATCATGGTTTGGATGTCTTCGCCGACCTGAAGTTGTTTGGCTATCGCGTTTTCCATCGTGGCTTTTCTTCAACTATCGATTCCGTTAGATGAATATAGTTTCACTTACAAGGTCCTTAGGTTGATGATTTAAAGGTCGGCGTCACCAAAATGTTGAGTCTTAATTTACAAACAATAAGACTGAATGTAGTGGGTCTTATAGTACAAACTATAAGAGTGATGATTATGATGTTGTGTTTTATTGTACAAACAATAAGGCTGTTGTTTTGGTTGATCTTATAGTACAAACTATAAGATTTTGATGAATACAAAATGCAGGCACTTGAAACCTGATCTTGCAATAATGAGCTGGTCGAAATAAGTAAAAACACGATTGTAATTAAAATGATATTTATTGTTGGGCCAAATGCCTCTTTTATACTTAATATGCTACCTATTTAATGCTTACACGGTATTAATTCATAATAATAAAATGAGTAAATATTACATAAATGTAGGCTACATACTTAATGCTCACAAATTATTAATTGATAATAATAAAGTGAGTCGATATATATAAATGTAGGCTGAACACCAAATTGTTCGATCGTTGCACTTTTTGGAGGTTTGGTGTTAATATAGGTTGTCGTCGTCATCGTCGTCGTTGCTTTTGCCAGGTCAGCAATGCTGAATATTATTTTGTGTTGCTTAACAAAAGCATTTTCGTCTTTTTAACTTCATGTTTTTGTTATAAGGTAGGGTGCTTCAGAAATTAAAAGTCAAGAAAAGCAAATAATAAAACAAATATAGGCTATAGAAAGGAATTTTCTTAAAGAATATTTCCTGAAGTGTGTTTAAAGCCTAAGTTTCAATTTTTAAAGATAAGAATTTCAAAACTTTTTTCTAATAAAGCGGCTTAGATTGACTGTGATATAGAACATTGGTTTCCTTAATGTGTACCACATCTATCTTCTCTAAGGCAATTAAAGTAGGATAATTTTTTTTGTGCGTACGCGATTAGAATTAAAGCCCTGATAGAAAGTTTTTTCTAAATACTATGAAAAAACCTATGTATTTATGTACGTTGCAAAGCGAGAAATTATCAAATTTCGTCCGCATTATTTAACAGAGAAAATTTATAGTTCCAATGTAAACATTGATAATTAACACTAAAAATTGAATAGTTACATACATTCATTTATTTTTTATGCAAAATAATAAATTTTTTTTCTTGATAAAAAAAATATTTTTGATTTATTTTGGGCAACACCCTAATATAATATGGGTTCCTGAGTAGAATGTGTTAAGATATTAATACTCAGCTCTACAACCGATTTGAAATTGGTCTTTTAATGCTATTTTGACATTTCGAAATGCACATGCGTTATTATTTTACTTCTAAGGCTAAAGCTACTGTTAAGAGCTCTTTTCGCATCTTTTATTGCATTTGTTTAATTGAAAGCTGTACAACGGCCCCTTAGATGAGGGAAATTCAAGAAACTCGTTCATAGATGGCATAAAAGGCATTATGGAGCTAGTTTGAAAAACTAAACGTTGATCGAGCTAACAGTGCTGTTAAGCTTCTCTATAGTGCATGATTGAAAACAAAAATATATTGAGCTTTGAAATTGTACCTTATAAAGCCATAGCTTTCAATTTCACTTGTTTGGAGCTGCAGAAGAACAGTTTTTCATCTAATTGCTGTGACGATGTTACTTGGACGGCGACGAAATTTCTATTCTTTGGAAACGTCTTTGTATTCCTGTTGACTATTTGTTCTTTCTCTACGGGAGGTAGCGTAACTTCATTCGCATTTCTTCCTATTTGAGATATTCATTCGCTAAAGTTCGATACTGTCACTGTTCGAATGCAGTTTTTGTATCTTACCCAATGGAGTTTCATTTGTGCAGGTAATTTGTTGACGAGTTCTTTTAGCCAACTTGGATTACGAAGAGGTGGTCATGTAATCCCGAACTCTCCATTAAGGATATCACATTTTGGATAATCTGATCAGGGCTGAGTCGACGTGAACATATGTAATATATCCAGATGGAGGTGGTTTGCAATCTGCTTTTGTTACCATTGAATTGTTGTAATTACAATGGTTGCATTGGTGTTGTGTATGCGGATTTCCTTCCTGGAGTGGAGTTGATTGTTGAAGTGGCTGCTGAGCATGTGATGTTCCGGGAGCATTGATGGTGTTTGTTGTTGTTACAGTGAGTCCAACGATGTCAGTGATGATTCTTTTTGTCGACAGGATCCCCTTTTGTGTCGTTGGTGGTTGTTATCGGTCGGCATTGTTGCGCTTGCCGGAATTTGTTTCCCACTGTGACCTTGGTCAGGATTCCCTTTGCTCATTTGTCGCAGCCGTAGTAGGTACTGTTTCTTCATTCAGCCACGTCTGGATGCGGGTGTGTGTTTCTTCTTCTGGCGACGAATCGGACGACTGGTTATGATCGATTTCTTGTTGTAGCAGCTGGTAATTTTTATTCATGTATGCCTGCTAAAGTTTTCGCTCCTCGTTTAGGCGTTGAATTCTAACTCGATCTTTCTATTTTTTGATCGTCTAGAAATAGTGGACGCCAGAGATTTATTCTTTTTGTTGCTATTGGATTGCTTACCTTGGTTAGAGTCGGAGCCATTTGGAGAGGCTCCGCAACTGCACTTCCTATTTTCCACCTCTTCGGTGACACCGACGCAGTGAAAGTGAAACCATCTATCACACCTATCGCACTGCACCATATCAGATGTGTCTGGTTGGTGGCAGTTATTGGCAAGTATTATTGCCTTTTATTGATGGCGCAGTATCTTTTTTGGTGTGTGGAACATTTTGTGTTCAATGCAAATGCAATGTATTTTGCGAATATATTTGTATTTATAAATTAAAAAAAATTGTTGCAGAGAATCCGCCAAATAATAGCTACATTAACAACTATATTTATTTAGTACTCTTTATTATCTGTTCGGTCAGTATTTTCGTTAAGCGATGACGTGGAGATGGATATGTGCTGCCATGAAAAATGTGCTGCCATGAAAAATGTGCTGCCAGGTTGTCAGTTGTTTTCAATGTCGCTAACAATAATTCATATATAAAGTGTAAAGTTCAAAACAATATTAACCATTCAGACAAGAAGGTGGAACCTGGTCACTGGGAATCTTTTTTACAAATGGCCATCTAAAATATTGTTACCATCAAAAGGTAGGTAGTGAGATAAATAATATTAAATAGTCAGTCTACTCCGCGTCCTGAAAAAATAAGGTATTCTGAAAGCATCTCAAATTTCTAGAGAAAAAAGAACCCTCAAATGTATCTACCCCATATTGGAGTGTAGATGCAACAAACCACACAAGGTCTTGTTAGTTCACATCTGCTGATGGATTTCAAGCAGCCCGCATCTGACTATTTGTCAAAAGACAAAAAAGATTGTTTGTCTGGAGAATGTTTGTTAAAGATGACGAATCTCTCATCATAGGAACTGTTAAAGTTAAAAATACAGACTTTCAGAAAAAAGTCATTATCTACGTGATACATAGGGCGAATTGAAGACCCAAAAAGGCAACGACAGCTTATGTGATTTTTGATACATTTTCAATTAAAATAACCCTGTCCCCAACATCAAAGCGATTGGAGTTCTGTGTATATGCTACCGAACAGAAGTACTGGGACAACAACGACAGCAAAAACTATATAATTATAAAAAAATAACCTTTCTATTATCATGCTCTTGCTCCTTATGAGCCATACCGACATGGCACCAATCAGAGTTCCGACACTGGCATATCCAACTTTCGAATGCTTTATCTAAAACTGCAAGCCTATACAACGCATAGGAACCCAGTGCGTATTAATGATCGTATCGATTCAAATAATTAAATACATTTTTTAGCAATTCAAGACTCAGCAAACCACTAAACGCCTCCTATGGATGCGATTCTTGTAAGCGACTTCGAGAGCGGACAACAACAAACATCAAAAATGGAAAAACTATTATTTTTGTTGTTGCAGGGAATCCGACGTGAGATAGAATGTCGGCTGGCCTGTATACAGATGATCGCTCATGAACCCATACTATTATGGCACGAGGGCATATATATTCTAAAACCAGATCAATCATTGCCACCATATTATTATCACATGAAGGCTGTAGATGGTATACAAATTCTTGGTAGGTATTATAATTAAGCTATTCCAAGTAATGGTAAAATTTAAATACTGTTAATTATTAGAAAAAGAAATAGCGAGATGCGATGCTAGTGTGCTTCATGCGTATGATAGTCTGAGACCTTTCCTGCGATATGTACATATGAACATGACCGTCATGATCCTAATGACTTCGGAAGTGAAGAATACGATGTGTAAGTAACCCCTCTTCTGTCTCTAACCTTCCCAATTATAAATTTAATATTCTTCCCTTCCCGTACAAAAGAACTGAAATTCGTTTCAAAAAGTCGCAAATTTTCACCCTACCGCACACCATAACAACAAACTAAAATACATTCCCTCTTAGATCCATCCCGTTTGCGTCCACCTCTACTCAACACGGATCCTAATTCACCAGTTGTAGGAGGCAGAGAACTTAGTGGCCAACACTCTAAAGTGAATATAACATTAGGCTTTTAATTAAATCATATTCAAGATCAAGATCAAGAACGAGAAAATGTTCACAACCGCATTAAAAATAAATTCATCCGGCGGCCGGCGGTGGTGATGAAAACGAAATTCTTAGCCTTAATATATCAATATACCATGATAATAGTTCAAGTGTTGTAAGAGTGCGATTGCGGCAGATATTACAGCATATTTATATCCGTGTCATCATCTCCAACTTAGATACCAAAGTAAAAATGACTTCTTCAATCGAATAATTTTTTAATTGTTATTCATGCCTGCAAGCGATGTTGCTAATTAACGTAAAATTCGAATTTAAGCCAGACCAACCAATTTAACTTTAAGGTTTATAAACATCGTACAGAAGAATTAATATACGATATTCAAATTTAGAAAATTATAATAATTCTAAATAAATTTATTAGTTGATATAATGTATAGCTGTTTAACTTTTCATCAAATTTGCATTGGAATTTTATTTATATGCAAATAAATAATAAGAATATAGTGGTGGCCAAACAATTAGAAACAACAACTCGTAATACATTTTATCAATTTGTTTTTAAGTACACTGTTTGCTTAGCACCGTTATTTGTTAACCGTTATCATGTATGTTCTGAATATGTACCCTTGTTAACATGATGACCTGTTATCAAAACCCTGTTGTTTTAGAAAATTTATTTCTATTTGACAGTTTTGCTGGACACAAAATTAGAAACGACGAACTTAATAATAATAATACTTATTTTAACTTTATTTTCTTTGTAAGTTGATTGTTTCAGTATATTTTTTATTAAGATTTATTAAAATAATTCATGTACTCCCGAACTACAAAAGCTTATTGTACAGTGGTATGAGCACAGAAACGTATCAAATGATTGCTGAAAAGATTTCACTGTTCGAAGAAGTTGGTTTTTGGTGCAATACAAGTGCTCATAAGAAAAAAAATAGCTCGAAAACGACGCCACAAGAAGAAAGATTTATATTTCGAATCAGTAAAGCTGATCCTAAAATATAACAGTCTGTTACGTCTAGAATCCGTCAAGATCTATTATTTAGAACCATAAGGCATCGTCTCTTTGAACATGAACTTCGTGGATGCATTGGAAATTGAAAAAATTAATCGCTAGGGGCGATTAAATCTTACAAAACTGCACCTGAAAAAAGCTATGGGATTTGGGAAAAATGTACTGTGGAGCGACGAATATTAATTCAACATGTTTGGGTTCGCACTGGCTCTATTTTCCTCTCGCATTTGATATTCAGAAATTCAAAACCAATACGCATTGGTATCTCCTTTTAAATCATTCTCTACTTTCCTAACGCTTGTTCTGTGCTTGATCATTTTCATGGTAGTCAGTTTGTTTCTTATTGTATGGCCACCACTCTATATATGAGCTAAAACAGCAAATCTTTTGAACCACTCGTTTAGTCTATAGCGCAAAGTTCACCTGACGCTAAAAAATATATGTAACGTAAGCGATCACTTTGTAATATACATAAATAGAACCGCCAGCACATTCCCTAAGGAAATAATAGCGAAGTAACATCAACAAAAAAAAATTAAAGAATCGCTAACAAGTAAACTACCTACCTACCTGCAAATGAAATTCTAATGAAAATCTCTGGCTCCGAAACTATCACAGTTGTGGAAGTATAAGAGACAAACTCTAGTGACAAAATGATCACTTATCCTCAAATACAGGTATATCTGAACAGTGAGTATTGTTAAGGGATGGAACTGAAAAAATAAAGAACGAAACCAAGCCGAAATGCACGCAACCAAATGTATAAACAAATGTGAACAAACAAGAGAAAAACCTACCTGGCTTATATGTATGTATGAGTACATCTGAGTACTTGATGTGTATCGAGCTATACACGTCTACCCTCGACTATTGTTTTGCCTGCTGTTTACCGTGGGAATATCCCACAAGGCGACGCCATTTAGGAAAAGGTAAAACAATGCAAAACAAAATTAAAATAATACAAGATGACAGGATGACATTCACTGACACCTGACAAAACTAGTCCGAATGAGGGAGGTACCTTTTCAAACATGGAAACATTAGGTGTAGTCACTTAGAGATGGCGCTAAGATTATTACGAGTTGCGATCGATTAAATCCAAATTGATATACGAATATTTTTTTTACTATCATATTTTTATTTAGGAGTCTGTGTAATGTGAATAGTTAAGGTAGTATAAAGGCGGCTTTACATGGATCTACATCTGCAGACTTGAAGAAAAGTAGAGCGGGCCAATAATATAAAACAAATATAAAAGTAAGACAGGGTACACACTAATAACTTACTCGAACTCTGCTATAACTTTCTTGACACATCTCACAATCACATGTTCTTAGCGTTCAGGTATGTAGTTTTGAGAAGAAAATTTTCGCTTTTTTCGTTGTTTTTAAGCAAACTGAGGTGAAATGGTAAAAAAAAACTTGAAAATTCGTTATCTGAACGGAACAAATTATGGTGCAGATGAAAATGCTATAATGAAGATGAACATGTTCATCTTCACTATAATCTGCAATCTTCAGGTTCGTACTTCCTATAATCTTCATACGTGAAGATGATCTCCATTTTGGTTTTCGCTCTCTATCGCACAGGTATGAATTTTTTATTTTGTTTCCTCTTTTTTTGCAGATGTCAATGCAGATGAAGATGAAGATGCATGTAAATCCTCCTTAAGTATCGGTAAAATATAAACGAATAAAAATTTTGTTGATTATAGTTGTAGGTCGTAAGTGGATTGTATTTAGTGGGATGTAGGTCCTGGTAATTATTTTGGTTTGCGTCAAGCATTATTTTCGTATCCATACCACGAGCATTCATTCGATGTAAGCACAGATAATTTACACACAATGTTTTTTTAATAAATAATCACGTGATTTCGCTAATCTAGCGGAATTAAATTAATAGCGCTTGTATTTTATTTATTTTCGTAATTTTTTTTGGAGGACTTATAATAAATTACTAAGAAATGAAATTTAACTATAATTATATTCATAGATCATCATTTTTATGTTAACCGAGCTTTGAAAGTACCCATTTTTTTACTAAGGTAGATCCATTTTCAAAATTGAATAACATGAACAAAAAACAAACTTTTTGATATTTTTTTGTGTAGCATTCATTAATAAATAAAACGTCAATTATTTTTATAGTTTGTCAATTTGAAAAAAAAAACGGAGCTCCGAAAATACTAGCTTTTTGCACTGAAGTGGGCCTTTGGAAACTTTAATATAAGCTTAAACATTAATAATAATAATAAAAGATCTAGTTACCTTATTTAACACATAAAATGAATATTTTATTATAATTTCGTTATTTCGTAAACAACAATATAAAACATCGTTTGTAGGACCAAACTGTTAAATTTGACTACTTTTTATTCATTATAATATTAAACTAGATGTACGCGCAGCTCTCATGAAAAGTGCTTTAAACTAAGTACAATTATATATGTATATATTTCAATAAACAACCTAGACTTCCAAAATGAACGTCCATTCTAAATATATGTAGATGAATAAATTTTTGTTTAGTTTCGGATATTACATCTTTAATCTAAGCTTAAAAACTTTACCTCTTTAAAATATTTGTGTAGTTTTATATGAGAATTGTGTATATCATTATGTATGTATTTATTTATTTAATAATGTATATTTCGTATACAGCATCGTCATCATCATCGTCATTATTACTCTCATCAGATACATTGGAACTTGAAAAGGACATTTCTGAACCTTTAAATAATTGTCTCGTTTCATAAGGTATGGATTGTTCTTTCCGAGATTAGCAGGTGCTTGTAGATAAACTTGATAGATAGGGGTCAGAAGATAGTAGAAATCTGTTTAAGACATCCCTATTAGTGTGCTCCCTAGAAATCTTACGGCTAAAATGCTCCCGAAAACGTCTGTATTCCTTGTTACTGCTTACTTGGGCCTCTTCCGAAAGCTGTGCCAAAGGCAGAATACAGCTCTGAATAATTTTTTCACCATGGTATAGTATTTTATGAATACTGGCAGGTATGTAGTACCATGAGTAATTTCTCAAATAAATTTGTTTTGTTTCTTCAGCATATGCTGCAAACTTTTGAGAGTCAATTGCATGGTCACTTGCTAAGGCTTCAAGAATTACTCTAAAGTGGTGAATCAAATCAACATCAATTCCTGTGATCTCAGCAGATTTATGGGTGTTTCTAAAAAATCTTCGGGCAGTATTGCCGTCATTAGTATTCCCACAAGTTTGTTTCGGCATATCAATTAAAAGACCCATTTCAGATCGGTATTTTTCCTGCACAATCTTCTTTTTTTTAGCCACAGAATTAGCCACAGAATTCTTTTCTTCGGTGGTCCTAGCTTGCCATTTTTGAATTTCTAATTTTTATGAAATATGGATAATGCATTCAAAAGACCTGATCCAGGAGTGTAAGGGAGAAATACCAAATTAATACATTTCTTGATCTGCAACACGAAGAGCAACTGCAGCTTGATTCATTTCTCTTGGGCTTGCTCCACAAATAAACACTTTTGGGTGGAGTCATATTGAGAAAGAGTGCTACAAACTTTCCCATCAGTCATTGTCAAAAAAAGGCTGTGATTACATACAATTTCACAGTTTTCGATCCTTAATTGAGTTGAAATAAGGTTTTCAATCTGTCTTTTGATTTGTGATGTTTTCATTCTAGTCACATCTTTCGTTTATTTTTAATATACGAATCGAACTAGCCTGCAAAATCTTGTGGAATTCGGACGGGGGTTTTGCCAGTAAACTTTTTCGCTCAAATAGTCAACTAACCGAAGAGGCACTAACGTGATGGTGAAAAGATGTTCGTCATTATATTCAGAATGACTTAAGGTTTGTTTGTAACCGCTTTGAGCCGAACTTCCGTCACAGCCCCATTTCGTTAGGAGACGTAGGGATAAGGGTGAAATTATTTGGCTAAACATTTCTTTTTGAACAATGCAGATTTTCTTAATTGTCAAATCGAGCAAGGCTTGCAGGTCAACCTCAGCGGACATCTCTGTAATTGTTATAATTGCATCCAATAAAATCTTTCACTGCGTGGTCTATGATTTGTCGACCTTTAAGATGCTAGCAACTTATTCAATTTATCTGGAAGGGATAATTCCCTTTCAAGCCATGTTTCATTTGCAGCAAGAAACCTTGGAAGCCTCCGGTAGCTGCTCTTCCATTTTATGTCTATTTTTTTGCTTAAACTACTAACAAAAATTTTTAGACTTCTAAGGCTTGGATCTTCCACCTCAACATTGTGTTTTTCTATTATGTAGTTATAAATGACGTTATTTCTATTCTGCATTCTATTATGATGCCAAATTTCAAAAATTTCACGATTTTTCATACTGTGCATATAATTGAAAATTATAATAATTATTATGAAATTATATATAATTATTCAAAGCCAAATTTCACACAATTTGATAGATAGTGAATTAACAGTTATAAAAAAAATTATTTCACGAAAGATACACGAGGATACATTTTTAAAACTCAACTCAAAAAAAAAAGTTTAAAATTAAAAATTCTCAAATAGTGTTTTCAAAATGACTTGCTTACATTTTAAGTTATGCATTAATTCTTACCTTGCAAGATGCTCAGGACTCTAAAAAATAAATTTCCAAACTTTGATACTTATAACTTTTATCACTGAGACACACGCTTAATTGCAAGATCAAAGAAATACTCAGTGATTTGTTCGAATATAAACAAAGGCTTCACTTTCAGGGAGATACCTCTTTGTTAATATATGGATAATAAAAAATTTGAACGCCATATTAAAAACCGGTTTTCTATGAATCGTATTGCTAACTTTAATTATATATTTCAAGCAAAAAAAAAATAATTAAGTTCCACTCGATTTGTCATTTCCCACACTGTGCGTCGGCAGTTTGAAATCCCTCAGTAGAATCCAAGAGGATTCTAATTTTTAAGAAAAGTACTGAGTACCTCAGAGGAAATTTAATTGAAGAGGTGTTAGGTAGTGCAATCAAACTGCTACCACAGCAAACTCGGAGACTCCATTCCAGTATAGCAGAGTTAGGAATCTAAAGATTTGTTGTGTTAAAGTAAGCTTAAAATATAATTTAATTTTATAGGCTTAGGTCAGTGCAGTGAAATTCTGGGTGCAAAATAAGCCATCATATCGATCTACATAAATACATATATATACACAACCTCCAGAAGAAATCAAAAACTTTACCTATCGGCATGCATCGAAGCAATTGGCCTAAACCTCTGTAATTTTTTTACCCCAGTGTGATCATAATCCACAAAAAGGGGGTGGAAAAACTAAGGATAAAAAGGAGAAATTAAATTGTTGGATTAGAGGCTCGTTGAGTGGCTGATTGCACCTACCCCTCGAGGGTGGTATAAAAGGCCCTTATACCGGTCGTGGGAAATTGCTCAACCTCTTTTTTTGCTGTCCCTTCTGGACTATTAGAGTACATTTTTTTGAAATAATTTACATTTTAATAGATTTCTCTGATTTTGTTTTGATAAATTCGTAATATAAGAATCTTATGTGAAGTTTTAAAGTAAATTTGAAGGATGGAAAGAAATGCAATACCTAAAAGTGAATTTTTTTGAGTCGAATGAACATTACAATTACAACAGTGAATATTTAGTGACTAAATTATACTTATATGGCAACCTTACGATACCTTCTCAAATATAGAAGGATAATTTTTGAATTTGGCCACAAATCGGAAGCCATTATATATTGTACGGGCCTACGAAATTCTGTACACAGGACACCGAAGGACACCACAGTAACGCAGTAAGTCAAAAAAAAAAACAAACCAACATATTCTTAAAGCCATATTGATTTGGTCATTCCTTACGCTCTGGTACTTCAAATCGATACCAGATTTATTGATAATTTTGGTGATGAATTAATAATACTAAAGTTGTTTAGAACTTCTGAGCAAAAAAAAATAAAAGATTAATAATTTTTTTGATTTTTGCTTTAACTTTATTGACTTCCTTTTCTTTCCTTATTTATCTTTTTTTTGACCTTATAATATTTAAAATTTTGTGTTTAATATATACATATGTGATTATAAATGTATGAATTGAAAAAGAAATTTTTTGGACTGAAATACGAGTATCTCTGAAGTTGAATAATTTCTAGATGCAGTGCTAAACGATATTTAGGTGTGGTGAGGATGTGCTGGGCCGGCGATCCTGAGGGGTAAAATGATGGAACGAGCTAGGACTAGGACAATAACTTCGACATTTTTCTTTGTCAAAGACAAAATTTGGAACTTTCACCCTACTAACGCTTTTCGGCTCTAAAAAGGACGCGACATGACTCTGCATACCTACTTACCCAATGAATCTTACTAAATACTTAGTGGTATTTTCCATACTGTGTACTTACTATATAATAGACTTATTTATAAACTCAATTATGCAAACTTTTCTGCTTTTTTACATACCGACTCTTAACTAAACGTGCTAGACCGACATACATATCTATTTACTAACGAAACTATTTTGCTGAACGAATGTTGTGACTGTAAGTTTAAGTAAGGGGCTATCTCCATTATTCTGGCCAGGAGATAGAGAAGGTTGCACCTGTAAGATGCAAGGGTGGGCAGGTAAAACCATTGTCAAAACCATCAGGCAAATACCTTCAGGGATTCGGCGAACCACTGTATTAGAGGGACAATGGAACGGTTGTGATCATTTGGGGGAGAAAAATAATTTTTCTTTCGTAAATATAGGGTTTAGGATTAGGGTTAGATATAAGGTGATACATATATATTGATGTGTGTATACTTGCATATGTATATTTTGTGACACACACACACCAAATACACACTGCGACACGTAGAAAAGAGGAATCGAAATAACCGTTTGCGACGACACAGTTACAAATAGATCAGACCATCTTCAATATTCGACTCAATTAGTTAGTCTTCGTTTTCGCCTTCAGCCAGCAACATGTCTTAGCTTAAATAGAATTTTAATCATTTTTAAAGAAAAAATGTTTAGCAATAAATAGTATAAAAACTAAGTTGATGCTGACTTTTTGTTAGTGCGAACCACAGCAAAACATTGGTGACCCAAAGTTTTTCAATTTTTTTAATTAAAAAAGTGTTTTTTACGTGCTTGAGCAAGTAGTATATTTTTATGCCTGATTCAACGACTGCTCACGAAAATATCACGCCACATGGCAGCGGTGATCACACCACCACACGTGGCCACATCCATTTGGCTACTCGCCGCCTACCGTTCGACAAAAGAGCTCCTCCTTTCAGTCCCGAAAGACCAGCGCTATGGTTTGCCCAGCTGGAGGCGCAATTAACTGACTGTGGCATTATCGAACATCATAATAAATTCTACCCCACTATTCCACTCATAGACACGCGCTCCAATGCAGAGGTGGAAGATATAATAATTAATCCACCAGAAGACACCCCGTACCAAACTTTGAGATGCACACTGATTTCCCGTTTCTCAAAATCCAGAGAAGCAAAGATCTTTCAGCTTTTGGATAAAGAGAATCTGGGAGATCGCGAACCATCCCAGCACCTACGACACTTGAAAAGTTTGGTACCCGACATCGACGAGGAGGTGTTAAAAGCACGTTGGCTTTCACATCTTCCATCACAAACGCAAGTTTGCTTGGTCCCCCAAAAATCTTTTAATGTCACAGACTTGAGTGATATTGCTCATAAATTGCACGAGGTTTTTGCGCCAGCAACGGAAGCTGTAACAGATTATCTTCATTGACAAAATCCGTTCTAACCGCCTACGTTGCAGAACTATCTGCATTAATTTCAGAACGCGGACGAACAAAGAACCAGCAGCAACACAGTACCAGAAATAAATCCAAATCCAGGCAAGTACCTAAACAATCAAACATCTGTTGGTTCCAAAATAAATATGGTAGCGAGGCACGCAATTGTCGCCCCGGTTGTCAGTTTCAGAAAAGCGGGACCAAGAATCACTAATGGCGGTACACGATCCTCATACTCTACACCGCCGCCTCTTAATCACCGATAGAAATTCTCAACAACACTTTTAATTGATACGGGATCGGAAGTGTAAATCTACCCGCTCCAAAAAACACAAGCACCTTGTCGTCTGTCAACCTATCAGCTATTCGCTGCCAACAGCTCGCTGATTAACACCTATGGCACGATAAAATTTGACCTCGACTTTGGACTACAAAAACAATTCACATGGCAGTTTATTGTTGCTGATGTCAGCCGCGCTACTATCGGGGCCGACTTCTTAGGCCACTACGGATTGCTCGTGGATGTAAAGCAACAACGAATCATCGACAAACACACAGGAATGCCAATGCAGGGCGTATTTTCAAACATCCAGCTTTCATCTATAGCCACAATCCAAGCATTCATCGATCAGCCCTGCGTAACACGCCTCAGTACTCCAGCAGCAACGTCATGGTCTTTGGCCACCCTTAGCTTTTTTTAGCCAGAAATTGTCGCCTTCAACACAGAAACGCTCGACCTACGACGGGGAGCTCAACGCCGTCTACGAAGCTGTACGTCATTTCAGACACATTTTCGAAGGAAGACATGTTGCCATTTACAGTGACCACAAGCCACTTTTTTTCTTATATATAACTTTGCACGGGTTCAAGGTATTATGAATACCCTTTATAAGTTTTTTCTTAACACAGTAGGGGCATCCGGTGAAAGAAGAAAAAGGATAGGAAAAATGTGTGGCGCAATGTTTTGATACTAGAGTTGGTTGATGTCTCAGATTTATCTCCAGGGATGGCGGCTGAACTAATGCGGAGAGAATTACCATGTCTTATTTATTTATGTCCCTCATAATTCGCATTATTTTATTTATTTGGTTGTCATGTTTTATGGGTATGCTAGCTTACTCAATCACATGTTGTTAGTGTTATGCCTAAACAGCATGTAATGAGCAAAGCAACAAATTATTTTATAACAATTTTTAGAATTGGTTTTTAATGGAATATAATAAGACATAGACAACGGCAGGAATCGAACCTGCAACCACGAGGTTGACAGGCGAACTCACGACTATCGCGCCACGGCCACTTGTTCATGCATTTAACCAACGACCAGAGCGAGCTTCACCATGCCAATTTATTAGGTTGGACTACATCGGGCAGCTTAGCACCGACACCATGCATATCTCCAGTGCAGAGAATACAGTTGCAGACATTCAATACTTCAACTTTGCCGTATAAAATTCGATGACTCTGAAGCCGAAATCTTCAGCGATTCTCTACCGGCAGAACACGACCTTATGTGCCTCTTCGTCTTCGAAAAAGAATATTCAATTCCTTGCATTCTTTAGCACATTCTGGTCAACGCGCCTCAAAGAAAATTATCACTGCGCGTTTTTTCTGGCCTTCGATGAACAAAGATTGCTCAAAATGTTTCAAGCGCTGCATACGGTGCCAAGCGAACAAAATAACATGACACACAGTTTCACCAATTGTCAGTTTTGAACCGCCTACAAAACGCTTTGAGCATGTACATATTGACCTCGTCAGCCTCGTACCATTCAGAAGTTTTATTCAATATCTTACAGTCATCGACCGATTCACACGCTTCCCTGAAGCCGTCGCCTTATCAAATGGAACCGCCGAAACTATAGCAGAGGCTCTGCTATTATTCTGGATTGCACGATTTGGTGCTGCACTGCGGATTACTTCGGACTTAGGGAGACAGTTCGAATCAGACTTGTTCAAATGCCTAAGTAAACTTCTTGGCTGCAAATATTTGCGAACAACGCAAAATGGATCAAATGGACTGGTAGAGCGCTTTCATCGGCAATTTAAAGTAGCACTGCTATGTAATTGCGATTGCGGGCGGCTTTCAAGGAGGATTTTCATGCAACACCTGCTGAACTTGTCCTCGGTGAGCCGATTCGTTTACCAGGAGATTAGAAACACATCAGCTCCAGCCTTAGTGCAAATCTTGCAAACGCATTTTAAAAACCTAGCTCCGCAAGAAATGTCACGTCATGGATAGTGCTCAACATTTGTATTTAAAAACCGCCGAAATACCTCACATGTCTTCGTCCGCCACGACCATATACGTCACTCTTTTGCTACACCATATGATGGACCATATAAAGTGGTCGAAAAACATGAAAAATTTTTGTGGTTCTCGTCAGCGGAAGAAGTACACCGATCTCAATAATCCAGCACTCATGCTTTACGGTGAAGAGGAGGGCAACGAAACAGAATCCCCATCAACCACCGCAACCAGGAGCCAAAGAACAGTCCGATTCAATCTGCCAGCATAGTTTTTAATTTTCATTAAAGCTTATAAATTTTTTCCTTCTTTTTTTAAATTTCGTTTTTTAAGTAGGGGAGGTATGTGGTGACCCACACACCCCAAATACACACTGCGACACGTAGCAAAGAGGATTCGAAATAACCGTTTGCCGTTTGCGGCGACACAGTTACAACTAGATCAGACTATCTTCAACATTGGACTCAATCAGTTAGTCTTCGTTTTCTCCTTCAGCCAGCAACATCTCTTAGCTTAAATAAAATTTTCCACATTCCTATCCCGTGTTTTCCTATTTTTGCCTAGGCACGATGATTTTTTTGTTTGATGAGCAGGGAATACTTGAAAGAGGGCAAGAACCACCCCATTCCGTCGAGCTGAGCCGCGCTAGAAGCTTGCGTGTCGCCGTCCGTTTTCAGCAACGAAGACGCCCCTATAGCTTATCCTAAACTCGCAACAATGGCGCCCAACTATACGAACGGCTTTCGAGATCAATTGAGACTCCAGGGTGGTGATTTTATTTTAAAGTCATCTGCTTGTATACACAATAATCTCACTCAACTTCATCCTAATTTTTTTTACCTTCTAATCATCCTTCGTAGCACAAGCTTAGGTATCGTAGAAGCTCCTGGCTAAATGAATGATGAAGTTCGGCTGTCCAATCTGTTAGGCCTAGCACCAGTGGATCAAGTGAGGTGGAACAGATTTGTCCACTAAACGCGAAGCGGAATGGAGTGGAAATGCAAATCACTTACAGCTAACCGTACTGATCAGGCAAAGCCAGACGTTTAGAGAGGCGTAATTTAGATGCTTCGTAATTCTATTCCCTCCACATGAATAGAATTTCGAAGTATTGCTCCTCATACCTAGCAACCTTCTTTTAGGTTTTACACTAGAAAGTATGATGTGGCGGGAAATAAGGGGTAGTCTGAAACATTCGTCGAGTCACAGAGCCACCAGTCACAGCGATGACAGACTTTGGAACGAACAGACACAGACATAATAACTTGAAAATATGTCAAGACAGAACTGACTAGACACATTTACTACACTTTCGACATTATTTTCCCTCAGTCGCTTGGATACTCAGTTCAAACTCCACACACGTTTAAATGAACATAATAACTGCCTTGTAGCTAAAATTCCTTAAAAGTTCAATTTTAAAACCTTTGATTAATATAATATTTTCATTTTTGAATTACTTTTATTTTTGAATTTAATTATTTTTTATTTCTTTAAATTTTTATCCATTCCTTTTTTGAACTTATCTCAAGTTTTTTTTCTTTGAATATTTTTGTTCGTTTTCTTAGTTAGTTTACAATTTTCCATTTTGTTAATCAATTTTTAAAACCCTCTTTCTTTTATTTTGATTAAATTTTCTTACCCAACTTTTCATTTGAATGAATTTTCGCTTTTAATTTTTTACTTCATTTCCTTTTACAATCATACCTTACTTTCATACCTTTTGCAATTTTTAATTTTTTTTTACTTTTTATGTTTTTTTTTCAATTTTTCTATTCTTCACCCTTACAAAAATTCAATCGTTTTCTGGATTACCTTTTTGTTTAATCTAAATTTGTTTAATTTGAATTTTTCTTTTGAGATGGATAAGCGACCCACGGGTGCTTTCAGAAAGAGCACAGTTCCACACATTCTGCGTCCAACCAGAGCCCTCAGGTACACCTTGTGGAGCCCAGCAAAGAGCCCAATTATAATTTGCATAACCCATTTGATGAACTAGCAGAGAACGAGGTCAATACTCCGAGGAGGTTCTAGAATTAGGAGCAACAGGGGGAGGGGCTGGTTTACAACAACAAGATAGGTCTCCACTACTTGAGTCAGATCAGGGGTTTTGTCAATAGGACCTGATACCGTTAGATGAGAGCAGGCAGGAAACTAGGGAGAGTGTAGAAAGAGTAAGCCAAGCCCCAGAACAAGAACATTTCTTGCTAACACATACAGAACGGACTGCACAAGACAAGGAAGCGAACGAACGAACAAGACAGGAAACCACCATGCAGAATGCGATAGAATTCGCAGTTTCGCGGTCTATCTATGAGACTCATAGTAAGACAATAGTTCTACTGGCAGAACAAGCAAAGAATATCAATGCATACTATGGTCCAGGCAGCCAACAGTAATATGACTACCATGAGCGAAAGGCTAGGTTTAGTAGAGAAAGCTACCCTTGCACTATATGCTAAGCACGAACAAAAAGAAAAAGAATCCTTGTTAGCATTTGAGCAAAGAACGCAAGGGACTTCCTCCTCAGAAGCTCACACACGGATCTGTCACAAAAACCCACTATGTTATAACCATGCGAAGCGGACTGACATCCACAAGTGGGGAATTAAATTTGACGGAACATCAAAGAATATGACAGTGGAGAGCTTCATATTTAGAATTGAGATGCTGCAAAATAATAATATCGAAAGAGACAAACCAAAAGAACTTGCTAAAGACAAGACAATTATTTCAACAGCATGTCAAAGCATGGAATGTTAAAATTCCATGCTTTAACATGCCTTAGTTGCGGACAGCGCAATATTTCATTCTGCTCCGGCAATGTCAGGGAAACCTGAAGGTTAATATTATATATTAGGATGCAGTACATCCGGAGAACTACCGCCGATGAAAGTATCTCCTCCGGATCCCCAGAATCTGAAAAAATAAAAATATTAAAAAGGGAACCAAATTCAACTAACAGACAACCTCCAAAGATTCCGCAAAAGTCTCTACATCAAAGAATAGTAGAATATGACCAAGCTCTTAAGCGTATTTTCAATGAAGAAGTAACCTGTGATAAAATAGTTGTAAGTAATAGAAGTTTTAAAAAATTAGGGAAAATGTGCAATATTTGGAAATAGGATACATACAATAGAAGCAACGATCTTAGCAATATCAGACGATAATAGACCGTATGCGAAAGTAAAGTAGCTGGCGAAGAAATGCTAGGTCTGTTAGATAGCGGGACTTCACTAAGTTGTATGGGAAAAGGTGCGTTAGATTTTTGGTACTAAACATAATATTCAAATACCTAAAATGACCGTCAATATTAAAACTGCAGATGGTAAGAACCAACAAATAAACGGTAGATTTAAGACTGAAGTCTAATGGGGTGGTAAAACCCAAGAGATGGAGTTGTTTGTAGTTGCAAGTCTACATCAACATCTCTATGTAAGGGGTAGATTTTTGGAGAACTTTTAAAGTTGCTCCAAATGTGATTAGCGGCCTCGACATTACACCGCCGGAAGGGCGAGATGCCGATCCCATGCGTGTTCTCACACCAGCATAAACTGCAGAATTAGAGCGGATCAAGCAGCAGTTCCCTTCTTTCGCAGTACTGGGATTGGATAAAACAAATCTTAAAGAGCACGTTATTGAGATGGAAGACGACAACATTCCCATCAAACAACGTCATTACCCAATTTCACCTGTCGCACAGAAGCTGATGTACGCGAAACTTGATCGCATGCTTGAACTGGGTCTGATAGAAGAAAGTAACGGCGACTATAGCTCTGCAGTTATGCTTGTGCGAAAACCAGGAAAAAACAGACTTTGTTTATATTGACGTAAAGTAAACGCCGCAACTAAGAAATTCGCCTATCCTCTTCCCATATTGAGGGTATACTAAGCCGTCTCCAGGATACCCATTTTATCTCAAGCATAGACTTGAAGGACGCGTTTTGGCAAATCCATCTGGAGACCAAATCAAGAGAGAAAACGGCGTTCACAGTCCCTGGGTGACCATTGTATCAGTTCACGGTTATGCCGTTTGGGATGTGCAATACCGCTCAGAGAATGGGCAAGCTGATGGGCAAAGCCATTCCCGCTCGAATAAGAGAGAATGCCTGTGTCTATCTTGATGATCTCTTGATTTACTCTCTAGATTTTGAGACACATATGAAGGTATTTTGGGAGGTAGCGAGTTGCTTACGACGGGTCTCACGATAAACGTGGAGAAAAGCAAATTCTGTTAAAGGGGATCAAGTATCTTGGCTATTTCGTCAGTGATGAATGCCTGAGAACCGATTCCAAAAAGGTCTCAGCGGTGAAGTCCTTGTGCCAAGAACTCTTAAGCAACTCCATCGATTCCTGGGGTTGGCGCGATGTTATAGACGCTTTATCCCAAATGTTGTGCCTATATCAGCCCCAATGACAGACTGTCTGAAGAAAGGGAAACATTTTACCATGACAGACGAAGCCATTCAAGCATTTAATGACCTAAAGTCCATGCTAGTTACTGCGCCGATATTAACTAATCCCGACTTTACGTCAGAAGTTGACTTCAATTCACAATACTTTTCATCAGAGGAGTATGATGGCTTTGTATACAAATGAAGGGACAAGCGAACAGGTGACCCAATTCAAGAAGACAGGGCTTGAAAACTCTGGATACCGAGGGATTTGCGTATGAGCCTCTTGGCAACAGCACATGATTCCTTTTCCGCGCGTCATGGTGGGATGCACAAGACGTTGGTAAAACTTGGCCAAAGATACTTTTGGACAAATAAGACCACTGAAGTCAATGACTACGTAAAGGGCTGTGATACCTGTAAGTGCAATAAGCCCATGAATTCCATATCCAGACCACCCATGGGACAACAAATAATAACCGAACGACCTTTCCAACGACTCTATATTGATTTTTTAAGACCTTACCCACGAACGAAAAACGGACATACCCATATTGTTATCGTTTTAGATCACTTTAGTAAATATGTCTTTCTCAAACATATAAGAAAAGCAACAAGAATTATTTTCCAGCTTTCTGAAAAAGTGCGGTGTGAATCATATTCGTACGGCATTTTATTCTCCTCAAGCAAATGCATCGGAGCGAGCTTATCGTTCAGTATTAGCAAATATCCGGTCATATATTGATGGTGACGAACGAAATTGGGGGATTTACATGTGAGTAAGAACGCATTTTCTCTCCGTAGCGTGTTGCACGATGCAATTAAATTTGAGCCGTATTATGCCGTTTTCGGATCTCAAATGGTCCAACATGGTACTACCTATGAGCTTCTCAGAAAACTAGATATGATTAAGGACACCGAACTCGAAATCACAAATAGATGTGATAACCAAGCACTTCTGAGAAAAGAGATTTTTGAGAACTTGAAACTAGCTCATCAAGGAACCAAAAAAGCCTATATTTCAAGATGCAAAGACGTAGCATATAAAGTAGGATAGATCGTTTATAGAAGGAACTTCAAACAAAGTAACTTTCTTGACAAATATAATGCAAAATTAGGGCCAACATTTCTAAAAGCCATAGTTTTAAAGACAGTTGGAAATTCCCTTTATGAACTAGGGAATTTACAATTCGAAAAAGTTGGGGTGTACCACGCCAAGGACATCTATGCTTAATGATGCACTCATGCTGCTGTTGCTTTACTAATGACCTGTGATATATATGTTTTCCGTAATAGTATTTATTTAATTATTTTTTCATAATTTTATTTATTTATTTATTCATATATTTGTCCGTCATAGAGTTTATTTATTTATTTATTTACAGTTATTTATTTATTTATTTAAAGAATTATTTATTTATTTATAGTGTCTACTTAGTTATTTATTTACAGAGTTTATCTATTTACTTATCAGTTTATAGAATTTTATTTATATATATATTTATACTTTTATTTATTTATTTATGTGGTAGTCCCTCATAGAGTCTACCTTATTTCTTCTTATATCTATGTATGTATCATGCCATTGTGCTAAACAGAATCGTAAGGCGATCGGCAGTCAGAGTCAAAGACTGAATAGAATTTAGTTTAGAAGAGTTAAGACTGATCTACTTCAATAAGCTTCCTTTATTCCAAACAGATCCAGATCTATAAAACAGAAGCAACACTAAACATTGCCTAGGTAGTCAGAGATAAGACTGATAATTTTAAGTATACTCAGTTACCTGAAAATCTCTCCACAATTTTTACACTCTCATTCTCGAAACCCAAATAATAATTCAGTAAAGTCAAACGTAAGCTAAACGATTTTCAGACACGATTTCTAAAAAGATTTAAGGTAAAACATCCCCAATCACATTTGCATCAAATCAAACTAAAAGTTATGCTGATAAAGAAATAACTCAGGGTGTGGGACATGCCACACGTCACGAATGACACAATGATTATGAGATGCCAATTACATACATAAGTATCGCCAAATAAGTGTTCGCCCTACACTCTTTACGAGGTCAATCTTGTCGCGACCACTCCAAAATTGTCGTCGAGCTTGTAACGTAAGCGATGATTTTCAATTTAATTTCAATTCAATTCTTTATTTATTTTTGAAATCATAGAATACAATTTTATATATAAGAAATAATTACAAAGCATGGCAAATATGCCGTCTGCCGTAAAAAAAATACTTATACTATAAAAAATTTTAAAATATAATAAGAGAGTTTGATTTATCAAAGTTGTGCTCGTTTCAAGTCAATTATAAGTTATTTTTATACGCATATATTTAATTTGGGATTAATAAATAACAAACTGTGACTTTTAGTTTAGTCAAAACAAAGATAAATTAATTTTGGTAAAATTGTTTAGATATATTTAAAGCTTAGAACCTGTTTGTATATAAAAAGTTAGAAAGAAAGAAAAAATAATTAATCTGGACTTTTAGTTTAGTCAAAACAAAAACATATAAAGAAGTGAAAAAGGGCTTTTAGTTTAGCTAAAACGAAAATAATCTGCGACATGCGCTTTTTAAAATACCTATTCAAATACTAGTGGTGACTTTATCCTTCAAAACATGTTCAAATACTCATCTCGGTATTTTTTTGCATGCGAAACATATCCTACAACAGACTTCCAGCCACGGCCACCATTCAAAACATTTATACATTCTTCTAAAGAAAGGAAACTTGCGGAAAAATAAAGTCTACGGATCTCTTGTAAAATTGGACAAAACGCTATAAAATGTAAGATATTTTCATTCGTACCAAGGTTTCAAAGAGAACATAAAGGATTTAAGTGAGATCTATATGGTCTACAATACGTCTGCATAAAGACGAACCTTAATAGTTACATCACCTATTACAATACCTCCTGGGATGTGATTTTCAACATCATTTATAAATAGAGAGAATAACAAAGGACTTAAAACACAGTCTTGGGGAACACCAGTTTGACATTTGAAGTCTCTCGATTTCCTAGGGCCGTTCTGAACAAAAGCATTAGAGTTCTCAAGCATCTTCTCATAGAATTTTATTAACTTTGTTGATAAACCTATTACTGAAAGCTTGTAGATCAATGACTTTCCATTGACTGTGTGGAATGCAGCATTTAAATCGACAAAAAAGCATACAAACATTTCTTTTTATCAATAAATCGCCTAGCCACTGTGTTTAACACAAAAATTTGATCTATAGTCGAAAGGTTTACGCGAAAGCCAGCTTGGCAGCAACTGATTATATTATTTTGTTCAACCCAATTTGTAAGCCTTAAGTAAAGTAATTGTGAGAATAATTTTCTCAATGAGTTTAACACAGCAATACCCTTATAGTTTTCCGGCTGATCCCGATCGCCGTTCTTAAAGATGGCTGATATTTTGGAACACCTAAAGTTTTCAGGAACTATCTCCTTATTGTGTAACCTACTGAAGAAACTTAAGATGTATTCCAAAAACTCTGGAGTACCATATTTATAGAATTCAGCTGGTATACCATCAGGGCCAGATGCTTTGTTATTTTTCATTTTCATTACAGATGATTTTAATTCCATCATTGTAAATGAGGAATCATTTGGGATGGCAAAACTAATCATGCTAAAATTTGGATTGGGCAAGAGAAGTTTTTCAAAATCAGCCACGAGAACATTAACATCAATCGAAAGTGTATTATTATTATTCCGACCATTTAAACAGCGAACAGAATTCCAAAAAGATTTTGAATCTTTACACACACTCAGTTTCGAAGCTACGTTTTGTAGGTATCTATTCTTTTTTTGAGTACAGATTCGTTTGTATTCTTGGTTTGCTTGTAAATACAAATATTTGGTGCCAGGGTTATTTGTTTTTCGGAAAAGTTTCAAAAATGCAAAAGATTTTTTCCTAGCCTTATTGCAGTCATTATCGTACCATTTTGAATAAAAAGTGTTCCTATCACAATCTTTATTGTTGAAATTTGAGGATTCTCTAATCGTAGTAAGTATCGAAGTAGATATTTCTTCTAAATTGGTCGCTACTATGAATGTTAAGCTTGCTATATGTTGATTAAGCCTTCTAATATAATTGTTTAAGTTTTTATCACTCCATTTCAATCTGAGAGTGTTTTCTGTCGACTTTAGGCTTATAAAGTTACTATCTAAACCGCAAGTTACGAGAATAGGGAGGTGTTGCGAGAAATTTTCTGGAAGAATTTCAAAGTTTCGTGTTATGCTTAACCAATCGCCTTTAATAAGACATATATCTGTCACAGAGCAACCTTGGGCAGAAATAAATGTAAAGTTACCGTTTGAGTCGATAGAACTGATTCCTTTTAATAGAAGAAATCCAAAGTCTTCAATCATTTCCACAAGATATTTACAATTCTGATCATAGAGAAAATAATTAAATAGAGGCGCGACTCGTACCCCCCTTGCCTTAAACACCCGCAAATTTTTTTTTAGGTGAGTAAGAGAAAACTCTCTTAATTTACTCATTTTTTCCTATCCGTGAATACATGTGAGTGGTGGATTAAAAAACACTATTGCTCAAACTGACAGATAATTTTTTTTGTTTTTGGTTTGTCAAAAGTCTGTCTGACATTTCTAATTACCAAAACATAAATAATAGTTTTTTTTTCACATTTGGTAAGTTTTTTTCATATTTATTTAATTATTCTTTATTTCAATAAAAGAAATATATATATATATAAAAAAAATTATTTTTTTATGTTTGTTTGATAAAGATTTGGCCACAATGACGGAGATCCGATGGAAAGCGTACATCCAAAGGTATATCTTAGATTGGAAACTCAGAAACCAAACTTAGTTCATCTGGGAGTGATACCACCAAGCACTCCACTTTACACAAAAACCAATCCATCAACAAAAAGTGAAGATCGAAGTGAAAATCGGAAACAATTTCCCCAGCAAAATGACAGAGTAAGTAAACCTTTATTTTGCAAGTGCAAATTCATATCTAATCGATGTTTTCCTTATAAACTTTCAGAGATCTCGATAAACTGAAAGAAAGAATCGCTGAGAAAGTAGCCATATTATCTTTTTGGAAGAAATATATCGTCAGTGGCAATCTCATGAACGAGATCGATATGCACATGTTGACCGAAACACCTCGGTCTGTATCTTCTAAACAGATTGTTGGTCTGTCTGTGGATCATCATTCAGTCAAGCAGAAATAAGGTACGTTAAATACAAAAAAAGCTAATTTCATGTATTTTTAAGTATTTGTTTTTCTTTTAATTTTGTAGGATAAACAGCGCCTGCCATTCATCTCAAAATCATGACGAACAACAAGGTCAGACCACACAAACAATGAAGCCCAACAGGAAGTCATTATTGCCAGATAATATAATTAAATACATTGGGCTCAATATTTTAAAGTGTTCTCCTTATGTATATATATATATGTATATAGCTTAAGAATTGTGATTCAATTAATTTTTTTCGATTACATTTTCTTTATGGGTGTTCAAAAAAATTCTTTTCTTTTTAAGGGAAATGTAATGTTGTGTGTCTCAATGACACATAGGTAAGTATTATAGCCCTATGCTGAGGTAAATTAACACTCAGAACAGTTACAACCATCGAGATCAAGCAAGTACTTTGGAAATGACAGCTTGTCCAATGTAGCAAATCCAAGAAATTTCTACTGATATCAAGAAAAATCTTGAAATCAGTACATACGCCAAGCTCTAATTTCCAAACTACTTGCTTGATTTCGATGATTGTAACGGTTCTGAGTGTAAATTAACCTTAGCTTCTAAATCCCTGCAATCATTTTAAATTCAAAAAATTATTTCGAAAAATTGCTATCTAAAAGTAGTTTCTTTGTGTTTTAAAAAAATGAAAAATTACAAAATTACTTTCAGATGCAAATTTTTTAAAATATTTGCTCGAATTGAAAACGGTTTCAAGAATTTACAAGCTGACATAAATTAAAACTCACAACAGTTTCAATCATCGAGATCAAGCAAGTACTTTGGAAATGACAGCTTGTCCAATGTAGCAAATCCAAGAAATTTCTACTGATATCAAGAAAAATCTTGAAATCAGTACATACGCCAAGCTCTAATTTCCAATCTACTTGCTTGATTTCGATTATTGTAACGGTTCTGAGTGTAAATTAACCTTAGCTTCTAAATCCCTGCAATCATTTTAAATTCAAAAAATTATTTCGAAAAATTGCTATCTAAAAGTAGTTTCTTCGTGTTTTAAAAAAAATTAAAAATTACAAAATTACTTTCAGATGCAAATTTTTTGAAATATTTGCTCGAATTGAAAACGGTTTCAAGAATTTACAAGCTGACATAAATTAAAACTCACAACAGTTTCAATCATCGAGATCAAGCAAGTACTTTGGAAATGACAGCTTGTCCAAAGTAGCAAATCCAAGAAATTTCTACTGATATCAAGAAAAATCTTGAAATCAGTACATACGCCAAGCTCTAATTTCCAAACTACTTGCTTGATTTCGATTATTGTAACGGTTCTGAGTGTAAATTAACCTTAGCTTCTAAATGCTTGTAATTATTTTATAATCAAACAATTATTTAGAGAAATTGCTATCTAAAAGTAGTTTTTTCGTGTTTTTAAAGTTAGACCGTTTTTTTAAAGGTGAAGTTGAACAAACATTCCCGAAAATAAAAAAAAAAGAATCATATTCATGTGTATATATATAAATATTGTATTAATGACAACACAAAATAATTAAAATTATTATTATTATTCATTACAAATAAGTTTGCTGCTCACAAAGATATATAGAACATTAGGAAGAATAGAATAAGATCACATTTTTGCCAGGAACACATGAATGTTAATTATTATGATCCTTTTTTATTTCAATATTGGATGATGTGGATGATGTGGCGTCTTCTGTTGAAGATTATGTAGCAGTTTGTGAGGCAGAATCATCTGCAACAGTTGTCGCCTGTCGTCGGTGTTGGTGTGTGTATCGTAATCGGTCTCATTGACTGCAGCAGATATTTCTCCATTGAACTGAATCAAACACAAGGCACAATTGGATTCACACGCAGCAAATTTCCAACAAAAACTATCTGCAAAATAAAAATTTAAAAATCTGTAAATATTTAGAGAATTTGAAATCCGATTTTATGATTAATAATAATAATGGATGCTATGATAGATTTTTCAGGATTCGTAGTAGATTTGCGATTGCGATGGATTCTGTGAAAGGGCCGATTTATTAGTTTTAAATTTCGAGTTTTCTTTAATGTAACTAAACTTTGACGGTGTTTGTATGTAGGTCCAATTATCATTAGGTAAGTTTAAAGCCGATGTAGGTAAGTTCTTAGTATAATGAATAGAATTATTGTATGTTTCAGGAAATAGTTACTAGGTACCTACCTAAAAATGTATATTTAAATCTATAGTATGGATTTTAATTCTGTAAATTGGGATGGTAAAATGTACCTACATTACATACATATGTATGTATATGGAACCTAGGTATGTAAATATGTAGGTACATAATAATGTATAATGAAAGTGTTGGATGGTTATGTATCTATATGCATATAATTTTATATGATAGGTGCAATATACATAATATTCATTTGATTTTTAATGATATATATGTATATAAATGTATGAGAGCCCAAATACTATATACTGTAAGTAGATATGTATTCAGTGACGTAGATAGCAAAAACATGTGTATGTATGTAATTTAGTCATTATTATGCGTAAAAATGAAATATAATTAGGTAGAAGAAATGGATATACATATTTATATCGACCGATAGAGAGACAGACAGAATATCAAGTTAGATTAAAATTTCGGGTTCGATTTTTTTAAAGTGTAAAATTTGCAAAACGGTAATCCGTAATTCTAGATCACAAGAAATTGATTTTATTGATTTTTAGTAAATTTGTTATGGTAATTAATTTTTTTATAACATAACTTATTATAATAAAATATACTAGCAATCCATTAAACAAAAAAAAACTTAACTTATTATACTTACTATGAATTCTTTTCATTTTTCGTCGCTGAGTATTTCTACCTCTTTGTTGGTTGATAAATATTTGCTTTGTTCCTGATATGGAAATTCATCGGAAAGTAAAAGCTTGCGGCAAATTGTTTCCATATTTTTTATAAATAAATTAAATACACGGTTGGATCGTATGTACTTGCTCTTGTGTTCGATCACATTGTTAGTAGAAAAGGTTTAATATTACGAAATGTTGTATTAACAAAAGATTATGTCTCACACTATTCTTACATCCGGTGGGAGTTGCTTTGAAGCACGGAAAATGCTAGACAATCCATGCATATATTTCTTTTACTGGGAACGCTTTCTCTTTGGAGAATTCGATTGCCATGAAGATGAAGGAACTGTTGGGAGTTAGAAGTTAAATATAACATTTTATTTTTGTGTAAAGTTTCAACTAACTTACCTACAGCTATATGGCTGTTTATTGTGTGTATGGCACATTGGAAAATTTTGCTTTGGTGGAGTGGGAGTTTTTCCAGTTCCTGCAGCGCATGGACAAATGTCTCCATTGCAGTGGCCATATAGACTTGTGAAGCCACAACTTCCAGAGCGTTCATAACAGCTTCGGGGGTTTTCCGTCTTCCCAAGTAAAGCAAGCCCAGTATCGATGAAGGTGGAACGATTCGATCCAACGTAAAGAAATTCTTAGTCACATAATTGTACCAAAACGCATGGAGCAATTGTTGTTCAATTTAATCAGAAAGCAATGAATGAGCTGTTGCTGTACAGTCATTTGTTGCCATTCTCGCTCAAAAGCTTGTCCAGTACAAATCCGGCGTTGGCGAAGCCATTTAAAAAACGAAGAACTAAAATTTGAAAAGAAAAACAGATAACATTCATCCAATTGTGTAAGACATTATAATAAGAACAGAATTATAAAAAAATATTTACGTACTGATTACTAGAATAATTTAATATATATTATGTATGGTCGTTAATGTTTCATAAGTTAAATAAATATGTATATATATACCGAAGCGAATGTTTTGAATAAAAAAAGGTAACGGAAACCCTTACTGTATTATTTATAATTTAAGTGCAATATGCATATGTACATAAGATCCATGTGATTTTTAAAGATACATAATTATGTATATATAAATGTATGACGGCCTACATCGTATGAAGTATTCAGTTCAGTTATTTTGGAAATATATATTTTTTTTTTAAACTCAAAATTTCAAAAACGAATCAATAGATTTTTTCGAAACTTCGTAATTGGTATTTTTTTGACTTTATCTTAATAGTTAAAAAAAAACTTCTTTTAGGTATATGCATATAGCTACATACCCACCTACATCCTTCGTGTTCATTATTATATTTATATGTTTACATACCTAGGTTCCATCTATGTATGTACCTACATACATATTACTCTCCTATATTACAAATTTAAAATCCATACTATAAATTTAAATATGCTTTTGTAGGTAGGTACATGTGTAACTATATAACAAGTCATTGTACCATGAATCAAGGTAATCATACTTACATCGGCTTCAAACCTGCATAGGATAACTAGATTACCAACATACTAAACAGCGTCAATGTTTAGCTACATGAAAGTTGTTAGCTCCAAGATCAAGACAACCCGTTCCAAAGATATAGCTCAAAAGCACTGTTCACCTTGAAATACATAATCTGAAAATACTTTGGAGTGTATCTTTGGAACGGGTTATCCTAAAAACTTGGTTGGTACCTTTTTGTAATCTACTCTTGATACTCTCAAAATCAGCATCAAAAGTTTTCATGTAGAAGCCTTATTGCAAAAAATCACTCTTGAAATACGCATATTTAGAATGATGTATGCGTATTCCTGGAGCAATTTTTTTTTATTCAACTTCTTTGCAAAAAATGTTGATGCTTCCTTTGAAAGTATGAAGTGCTGATTCTAAAAAGATATCGCTCACCTTTATTGGACAACCCGTTGCAAAGATATAGTTGAAAATCTATTCACTGTTCACCTTGAAATACATAATCTGAAAATACTTTGAAGTGTATCTTTGAAACGGGTTATCCTAAAAACTTGGTTGATACCTTTTTGTAATCTACTCTTGATACTCTCAAAATCAGCATCAAAAGTTTTCATGTAGAAGCCTTATTGCAAAAAATCACTCTTGAAATACGCATATTAAGAATGATGTATGCGTATTCCTGGAGCAATTTTTTTTTATTCAACTTCTTTGCAAAAAATGTTGATGCTTCCTTTGAAAGTATGAAGTGCTGATTCTAAAAAAATATCGCTCACCTTTATTGGACAACCCGTTGCAAAGATATAGTTGAAAATCTATTCACTGTTCACCTTGAAATACATAATCTGAAAATACTTTGAAGTGTATCTTTGGAACGGGTTATCCTAAAAACTTGGTTGATACCTTTTTGTAATCTACTCTTGATACTCTCAAAATCAGCTATTCGTATTCTATATTAAATAAGATGTGTCTAAGGATCACATGAATCTTATGTATGCAGATTGCACCTAAATTATAAAGTTATATGCATATAGCTACCTACCCACCTACATCCTTCATTTTCATTATTATATGAACATGTTTACATACTTAGCTTCCATAAATATATATATATATATATGTATATTTTACTATCCTAACTTACATAATTCAAATCCATAACGAAGATTTAAATATACATTTGTAGATTGGTATTTACCTAAGTAACTATTCTTTTAATCATCTATCGGACAATTCATTATACTAAGAATTAAAGTAATCTTAACTACATCGGCCTAAACAGCTTTAATGGTTAGATACATTAAGGTTGTTAGCTACAACAGCAAGTTCGTGCGATCCAGTCTTGCATTTTATTTAATAATGACGGAGAAAAAGCAGGAGTTTTTGTTTTTTATTCTATACTATACTATACTATGAGACTTACCTTCTCCTTCCATTCCTTGATCATATCGGTACTATCAGCTGGCATTTGATCCGTATAAACCATACACATGTATCCGGATTCGCGCAAGCATTTCTCAACTTCAAGTACTTCATCTGCCGAATTGCACAAGACTGCACAACGCTCCAACTGATATGCGCACTTATCCAAACATTTCATAACACCCGACATCTTTTCGGAGTTACTTTGCAATTTAATGGAAACTTTAGCCTTTTCATAGACAGCAGCTTCTAAATAGTCTGCAATGCACAACAAAGGCTGATTAGCAATCCTTAAAAAATTAATAAATCGCCGAGTCCATGTCTTGGAAGTGACCACCAGTTGAAATGGAATCTTTTCATCTTGAAGAACTGGAGAGATAAGCTTGAAGAGGGTTTCATCAAACCCGGGATTCTCGTTCATTATGCTGTCCAAACCATCGATAACTAAAGTTTTACTTGGCATATGTTGAGTAAGTTTTCCTTCTCGTTGGCCTCGAGCAAACGTCAGGTTTTACCAGTTCTATTCGAGTTGATCACACAAAAGCAATTGCCACGAACTAAATGCGACCAAGCGTACGCGATGCGATACATTTTAGTCAATCGCATGTGCACCATTTCTTGGTAGATTTCTGCTGTAAACAAGGCATTCTTCATGCGTTCAATTGGTTTAACATTGTTTTTACTGTGAGCCAATACAAGATGCTTAAAGAAATTTGTTTTCAAAGTAGCTTTACCAATGACTTCGGGAAGATTAAGATTGGTTTGGTATGATGGAAGAAGAGGATTAGTTAAATTACGAAAGTAAGTTTTTTTGTTAATATTTTCGTAGAACGTATGGACGGATCGGAATTTTCACTATTAACTGGTGTGGAACACGGAGATTGTAAAAGTGATGAATTTGACGATTGGACAGTTTCATTTTTAATATATTTTATAAATAAATTACAGGACAAAATACAAAATAAATAAAATAAAACTCGCGCACTTCCAATATTTATTTTGAAATGACTATCTTTTTTTTTATTGTTTTGTCATCTGTCAAAATACTCACCTCACATTGAGTAAACTGGTCTTTTCTTGTGGTGGAATTTTGACACGTACGCATTAATATGCTATGGTTTGCTTCTACTTTTTGATTGGATTTTCTTCATTTTGGACATAAAATTAATAAATATTGCTTAATTTGTAAGCCAGAATCAACAAAAAGCTTTTATTAGTATGTTTTATGTTTGATTAAGGCCTTTAAAAATACAATTTAACTAAAAAGCAATTAATTTTTCAATTTTTGAATTTAACGGATTTCCATTTTAAATATATAAGGTCACCATATCTACCAAAATTGGGAATGCGCACTCCTCCGTTTCGATAAGCCTGTGTTGGTGTCTGCCCCATTTAAAATGCACGGGCAACTAACACATGCTTGTCGAAACGGAGGAAATCCTCTCAATTTAGCTTGTAGGGTGAAAGAGAATAAACCCCCGAAGTCGTGCCTCTATATTAGTTTCTCTATGATTCTGATTGAGACAAGTATCTAAAGATTTTCTTTCAATTGAAAAATTGCCGTTATTTAAATTAATTGGGTTGTGGTAGTCACTTATACGGCCATTTAAATCGCCAATTATCATCAAATTTTCATAATTGTTACTATTAAGAAAATTGTATAGCTCGATATATTTCGTATTCCAATCATTAATAAGCAAGTACACCGGAAGTATTTGAAAATGTTTTTTTTTTATGAATAATCTCTGTAAGAGTTATATAATTTTCAAAGTTTTTAAAATGTATACTAATATTTTTATAAGTGTTTTTAATACAAAACATGAGACCACCAATAGCCCTACCAAGTGTATGGTTACTGATTGCTGGTATACATTTTATATTAAAATCTTTAAAATATTTAGCATAATGCAGGTTATTTTCGTTTTCTAAGAAAGTTTCCAAAAGTATAAAAATGTCATATTTAATTATAAGGTTAAAAAATTCGGGCATAATAATTTGTTTTTAAAACCAGTAATGTTAAAACAAAAAATATTAAATTTAAAATTATTTGTGTAAGAATTAATATCTTGGCAGACGGCGATGTAATCCTATGTTATGCTAGGGCCTGCACCTTCATTATATATGTGACCACCCACAGATGGCGCTGGTGTCACATAATTCCTGGTATTGTTGGAGTTGACGTCTATGTTGTTTACAGCAGAGAAACATGCTGAATCATCGCCAAAGTTTGTTTTGATGTAATCAAGCTCTTGTTTTGAGGATATTTGCACACCTCCAAAGCTGTCATACGCAAAAGTGAAATTGCAAAATTGTAGTTTAGCACCTTTAACAAAGATTTTGGCGTTCGGATTTTTTGTGATTAATTTATTTTTTATGTCAAATAGTTGCTTTCTCTTGGTGCGGTAAATTAGTGATTGCTCACGATGTATGTACACCCCGGTATTCTTGAGCTTAGGGGCAGCGTCCATAATTTTTGTGACGGTGTCGGCGCTTTCGAATTTAAGAACCATTGTTGTTTTTTTTTGTTTGCCGGTTTGTGTATTCCTGTGCTTTGTTTAGTGATAACTCTGTATTTTCGTTGAGATTAAGAAGTCTTAGACAAGTTTGTGTTGCAAAGCTAAGCTTGTTTTCCATCTTATCTGAAGGGAAATGCATGACGACAGAATTTTCATTTGATTTCTTAGATACAGCGTCGAGTTGTTTCTCTTAAGTGACACAATAGCTTTCAAGTATAGAGAGTCGCTCTGCAAGCTGATTGTTTTTGCAAACGGAGTAGCTGCATGTCTTTTGAAATTAGCGAGATATCTTCTTTCGTTGCAATGTTTTTGAGATGATGATTTAAACATAGGGCAATGACCGATGCAATTTGCACAGCTGTTTATAATCGTGGAAAGCAAGAGTTGCCGAGAGTTGACACAGTTAAAATGGAATTCTGTTGTCGTTGTGCGGGCTTTTCATTTTTGAAGAAGAAAAGTTTTGGATATTATGTTAGACGATTTTTATTACATCTATTTGTAAATTTTTGAAAATATAAAAAGAAGTTTTTTTTATATATATAATCACGGAAATTAGTGCGACTTGGCCTTGCTGTCGGCAGGTTGCAATCCCTCAGTAGAATCGAAGAGGATTCTAATGTTGAAGAAAAGTACTGAGTATAACAGAGGAAATTAAATTGAACTGGTGGTAGGTAGTGCAATCAAATTGCTACCACAGCAAACTCGGAGACTCCATTCCAGTATAGCAGAGGTAGGAATCTAAAGATTTGGTTGTGCTTAAAGTAAGCTTAAAATATCTTTAATCTTATAGGTTTAGGTCAGTGTAGTTAAATTCTGGGTACAAAAATAAGCAATCATATCGATCTACATAAATACATATATTCATACATATATATATATACAACCTCCAGAAGAAATCAAAAACTTTAGCTATCTGATTGCATCGAAGCAATTGGCCTAAGCTCTGTAATTTTTTTACCCCAGTGTGATTGTTTCTTTGTGTAGCGCTGGTATAAATTTTACTTTCCGATAAAAAAATAACTCAGCTTTTTATAATTACGCTATAACGTCTTATTTTAATATTAAAAATATATAAAATGCCCTTTTCACATTTTATGAAGGTTGAAACATGACATGGCATAATTTAATTAGTTTGACAAGAAGTGTCATAGGTTATTAATTTTCTATGTTTTTTAAGGCCAAATCACAATTATAATTTAATTGGTATAATAAAATTAAATGATTTAAATAATAAATAAATTTAGAATAAATTGCATTATATGTACATGTATCAACATTCTCCGCCCCCGTGAACGATGTTCACAATAATTTGCAAAAGGCCCCTTCATATTGTAGCCGGACTGGTAAACACTTGTATTACGATAGCAGCAGTAGGAATCTCCAAATTTGTTCTTTGCTTTCTTTATTGATTTTACATGTAAAGAAAAAAAAACTTTAGTAACAAAAAAAGAGAAAACAATTCAAGGACAAAACAACAGTAACAGTTATGCGTATGCATCAACATCTGCATGAATTCTTCGTTCCAGTTTTCATACATTCCAATTATGCTCTTGGAACTGTTACACTACTAGGCCCATTGGGTATATGCATATGTACGTACGATGATAAGTTAATTTGTTGTTGGTTTTGTTTTACAACTAAAGATCAAAACCAATTATCATACAAATTCGGATTTTCATTGTAGTGCATAGTGTATCGGTGGTTTTTTTATTTTGTTTTATTTGTGTGTCAAATTAAATATCGTTTGTTTTGTAATTTTGATCGCGTCCTGTTGCGTTAAATGTAATTAATTGGTAGTGCGGTTACCGATTATGTTTATTATAAATTATTAATTATTAATTCGTGCGTGATAAAAACATAAAGTGTGAATTGTGATTGTGGTTCCTGGGTGCTGTTGCTGTGCTGCTGCGTTTGGTGTTGTTGTTGTTGTTGTTGCTGGTTTTTTGTGTTGTTGCTGCTGATCCTGATACTCCACATAAAGCGCGGAGTGGATTTATTTTGATAAGTGTCGTTTGTTATTTTGTTTTATATATTTTATTTCGTTTTTATTTATTCAATAATTTTTTTCAATAATTTCCCCTTAATCTTGTGTGTCTGTGTGCGTGTGCTTGGGATATTTTTTTTCTTTATCGCTACGGTTTCGCGGTTTGGGTTTCGATTATACATGGGGATAATTTTATGTTTCCCCTTTTACATATTGCAAATAATTCGCAAATGGCCGCGAAAAATATTTTGATTACGTCATGCCGGTTTTTTTTTGTAATTTTCCGAGTGTTCATCAATTTAAAAATAATTAATTAAGTGTGAGTGATCTTACTTAAAGTGATTTTTAATAAAAGTGTTTAAATTAATGTATTGTGTTAAGTGTTGTGTAGAATTTTGGTTTTCCAAAGTTTAATGCAAATCTTATGTTTAAATTCGTAAAATGTGAAATGCCGTCGGCAATTAAATATGACAAGAATTGCATTTTGTAATTCCGACGGGGTTTTGACATTTTATATGTACATAATTATTTAAATTGTGTTGAAATCAATTGTGTTGAAATAATTGTATTGAATTTAATTCTTTTGATAATATGTGTTGTGTTGAGTGAAATGTGGAATGCCGTCGGCAATTTGATCCGACGGGAATTGAGTTTTTATGAAATACATACTTATGTTATTTGTGTTGAATTTTAGTTGTGCAATATTTTATTTGTGTCGAATTTTATTTGTGCTGAATTTTATTTGTGTTGAGTTTATTTGTAAAATATTTTATTTGTTTTCTATTTATTTTGAAATATTTTATGTGTTGAATTTTATTTTAAAATAAATTATTTCGACAAAATATGTTTTACGTTGAGTTTTTATTTAAATTAAAGTTTCTTCATCGCTAGATTTGTTGCTCGGGGTGTAGCACATTTTAGTTATAGGACGTTTTATGATTCCGTTTTTCGTTTTTAGAGTTACAACTCGGATAAGTCCATCGGTTCCGGTCATTGCGTGTGAAATAATGTTCACATGGGTTCCATCAATACTTCCTATAACACCTGGTAGGTTGTAGGTTGTATTTCTCACTCAGACTGTTGAGCAATTTTGCGATGTTCAACTAGCGTTGCCCAACTTATCCACTGAGGGATATCACCTCTTCAAATATATCCAGAAATTCTGACAGTACCAGACTGAAGGTGCTTTGCGATAAACCAATTTCATAGTCCTTCCCAAGTCCTTTCTGATACCCACCCTCTGCAAAAAATCTCAAACAGGCGGCGAGCTTAACAATTGGTGGAATATCAAATTTTTGTTTCATCGAAGGCAAGGCATTTGTAAGTGTATCCAGCAGACACTTAAAAGCTGGTTTGTTGAGGATGTAATGCTGATAAAATCTGAAAATTATACACATTTAACAAGTAAAAGTAGGTATATATTTCATTCTTACAATGGTTCGCGCAAGTCCAAATGATTAGAATGATCTCTAAAATACCTTCGAACAGCTCTTTCTTCGCTACTTTCTTTTTCCGTCATTAACATTCTCAATGCAATGTTTATCATAATTTAACTTGTTCTTTGCTTTTTTTTCAAATATAAACAAATACAATAAACAAATAAAAAAACCACAACTTTTTCTTGTCACCAAATTTATTCCTTGCCGTCAAAACAAAAATACACAAATTTCGTTTGTTCAATTTTTAAACACGAATGACTTGCATGTTAAAAAACGGAGAGGGAAAATTTATATATTCCCTTGCTTTTTTTTTTAGATAAATTGATTGGAAATGGAATTAAAATTTTATCAGGATATTGCAGTACTATATTTATTTGTTACGTTTTTATATTTAGTAGAGATCGTATGTTCTGATTACATTCTCTGCTTTCATCACAGAGATGAGGAAATTTATTGAGAGCTCAGTTTTCTGAACATGTCTATTTGTCGAACTGGTGGTTCCATTTCGATGTGAAATTTAATTCGTGCGAAATTCCAATAGCTTTTAAGAATCCATGGGAACGAAAATGTTCCCAGTAAAAGGTTTTACATGTGAAACTCACACTAGGGCTGAATATCAAGAAAAATCTTGAAATCAGAACATACGCAGGGCTCTAATTTCGAAACTACTTGCTTGATTTCAATGATTGTAACTGTTCTGAGTGTTAACTTACATCAGCTTCTAATTCCTTAAAATAATTTTATAGTCAAACAATTGTTTCGAAAAATTGCTATCCAAAAGAATTTGTTCGTGCTTTTGAAAACTGAATTTTTAATTATTTTATTGAACTACATCAGTAGATGGAAAATACTGCCATTTCGAAACCATTTAACTTATTTGGATGATTCAAGAAATACTCACCTATGTGACATTCAGACACAGCATTACATTTCCCTAGAAAAGAAAAGATTTTTTTTTGAGCAACAAACTTAAGAAAAAATGTAATTGAAAAAAATTAAGTGAATCACAATTCTTAAGCCTAATGTATATATAGAAGAAAAATACTTTAAAATATTGATCCTTAAGTATCTTATTTTATAACCCGGCAATAATGACTTCGTGCTTGGCTTCATGGTCCATTTCGGGCATTTCTTATTCGTGTATAACCATTAATTGTGTGGTCTGACCTTTTTGTTCGTCATGATTTTAAGATGAATGTTTGTCCTACAAAATTAAAAGAAAAACAAACACTCAAAAATATTTAAAAAAAAGTTTTTTTTTATTTAACCTACCCTATTTTTGCTTGACCGAATACTGATCCACAGATAGACCAAAAATCTGTTTACAAGCTACAGACCCAGGTAGAGTTTTTTCGCTATATTTCTTGCCAAAAAGGCGAGCCCAAATCTTCGTTGCCGACACACAATGAGTTACATAATGTAGAGATCTAATACTTCTCGTACTATGGTGTGGTGGTTTAATCTGTTCCAAGTTAATCTTGATCGGAGTCGGGACACAAACAAAAATTAACACTACTTGAAGTTTGATTTTCAAATTCGCAATATCCTAGCACAAGAGAATTTGGCCAAATTCTCATAAGGATACCAATATGGGAAGAATGTGTACTCGGCTTCCGAGGACCGCCTAACTACACAGTATTGTGAGACTGATGTTATTAATTTTTATGATCGAGTTTCGCATTAAATTAGAAGACTTTTGGCGGAATTGTTTGCTAGAAACATCAATATAAATTAAAATCAATATAACATAAGGGGCGACTTTCCATTAGGGGACTACGCGTAGAACTTTGATTTTTTTTACAGTGAGCTAGGGGTCTCTATAGAACAGCTTTAAAATATTACCGTGAGGAAACACTGTTAAATATGATTATAAAATGTTTTAATTTTCAATTTTGGCATTTTTAGTACAACACTTTTGTTCAATTTGTCTTTAAATTAGAAGGTATTTCACCACACGGATACTCTTATATTCGGTAGATTTATTATTAAAGAAAATAAATAAAACGGTTTTAATATGAAAATATAAGTTCTTCTATTTTCAACATATTTTTAAAGTTTGCAAAATTATAACACATTATAAAAAATTTGCGGCAACGAAAAACTGTTTTGACAGTTCTGGTTAATACTTCTCTCTGGTAGGGTTCTGACAAGTTTTTTTTGCACCTAGGTACATTTTTTTGGGGAAATTTTAATCGAAACATTTTTTGGATTAAAAGTACAAGTGTAGTTTATTTTCAATAATAAAACTTACGTGATAATATTTAACTAAATGAAATATCATACTTTTCGAAAAGTAGTTATGCATCACTTTTAAAATATATCGTACTTACCTATTTCCTCTCGGTAAAAACGAATTGTAAATTAAAAAAAAAACATTAAACAAAACGTATGTATAGATGTTCCGTGAAGTTTTTCTGTAATTAAGTTCACAGCGTACAAAAAGCTCGGTGGGTAATGGGGGGCATGGCACTTGGGACTTGAGTACAAACTGCATGGGGACCTTCCCAGGCAGTACTACGAAATACTGAAATCATACGTTACGAACCGACTCTTTAGAGTACGGTACGACCAAAATTACTCGGAACTAAAAAAATTGAAGCCGGTATACCACAAGGAAGTGTCCTAGGACAAACCCTGTATCTATTATATAAAAGGGATATTCGAGTGGACATCAACGCTATCATGGCCACCTTTGCTGAAGATACGGCAATATAGGTGCCAGATAAATCCGTTACGAAGGCTACGCTAACATTGCAAAATGCTGTCGATAAAGTTAGTGATTGGACGCAGAAATGGCGTATCAAATTAAACGAAACAAAATCGACGCATATAATTTTTACTAACAAAAACATAAACAATGTTACAATATTTATAAGCAATACAGCAGTACCTTACTCCAATACCGCCAAATACATTGGAATGACCTTGGATGCAAAGCTTAAATGGAAAGAGCACATCAAAAAGAAACGAGAAGAACTAAACTTGAAGTATAGCAAAATGTACTGGTTACTAGGAAAGAACTCTGACCTATCTATCCAGAACAAACTAATGTTATATAAGCAAGTACTGAAACCCGTTTGGACATATGGCATCCAACTATGGGGCTTTACAAAGAAAATAAATGCTGAACCCATCCAAAAATTCCAAAGCAAGGTCCTTCGTGGAATAATAAATGTCCCTTGGTATATAAGAAAAAGCGATCTACTTCGTGACCTTCAAATTAAAATGGTTACAGAAGTGGTTAAAAAACACGCTGTATCACACAACCAATAAAAACTTTAAACTTCCCCCGAATGCGATTTAAATATAAATTTGCGACTGCAAAGTCATATCAACTCCGAAATGGAGACCGTCTCAAATGTACGAGACAATGCTCGGAGATTAAAAAGAACCAAGCCTTATGAGCTGATGGTCTAAAAGCTATGGGAAAGTGTAATAACTTTAAACTTCCCCCCAATGCGATTTAAATATAAATTAAGATAGTAAAATCATTTGTCGATCTTTCATAGATTGGTCCCGATTTCACCGGTGGTTTTCGTGCGGTAAGAGTCCCATACTACTCGGTACCGATTCTTACCGAGTGTCTTTTGAAGATTTCCATCGGATAAAAAAAAATCTAAGGTTCGAATGCACGTTCTCTTGCTGCCAAAACCTTGAACCATATTTTATTATAAAATTTTGTATTAGAGTTAGAATCCTTTTTGTTCTTTAAATAATAAATAGTAGAATTAAAGAACCCGAATTCAAAAACCAAATGCTTACAATAGGGCAATTATAATTGTATACTTTATTATTTTTTATTTATTTTATAAATATGTATGTTATTGTATTAACTTACCTAATTCTGTATTGTTTAGATACAAAAAATTATATATTGTTATTAATATTATTTTTTCGTAAAGCTTGGTGAATACACCTATAGCGGAAACCGAAAAAGTCGGTTAACGCAGCAAAAAGCATACATCATTGGTGGTGTGGAAATTCTTTCAAAGGTAACCATAACCACTCAAGCAACCAAATGCCTGATGGAGACTTGCTGATATGAAAAATTTCCCACGAATGTGCCTTATGATCCATTGGTGCATAGACACAATAAACCGCCATATAGCTGTAGGTAAATTTGTTGAAACTTTATACAAAAATAAAATGTTATATTTAACTTCTTAATCCTAATAGTTTCAGAATGTCTAAGAGTGAAGAAGAAATCGAAGATTTATATGCTCCTTTTTCGCCGTCCTCTCGATATCGTGTGCATTGGTGCATACACACAATAAACCGACCGCCATATAGCTGTAGGTAAGTTTGTTGAAACTTTATACAAAAATAAAATGTTATATTTAACTTCTAAATCCTAACAGTTTCAGAATGTCTAAGAGTGAAGAAGAAATCGAAGATTTATATGCTCCTTTTACGCCGTCCTCTCGATATCGAAAGTATATCGTACATAGTGGAGTTTGTAAAATTGTCACTGAGATACTCATAGAATTGTCATTAAATTGTGCTCAGAATCCCAGTGATACATGGCAATGATTTCTTACACTTCGTCAGAGTGATGATGCAGAACTAAGAGTTGAGTGTTATAAATACCTTTAAAAAATACATGCATATAAAGTAAATAATAACAGCACTCTGACCACAACCCACATCCGCACAAAAAGTACCTGCGTGAAAACATGAACGGTATCGATCAGAGTAGTGACGATGTTGGTGGAACCAATAACAATTTAAAAAGCTCAAGCTAAAATGTTAGAATTAATTCTGTATTCAAAACGAGCTCCAGCACTAGTTCAAGTGTTTCTTCTCCAGCTTCAACTGTCGCAAACTATGCCATTACAATTGTCAGGCATACATCGTCATAAGGAAGAGTGTACGATTTTTTGAATTATTTAAAATTATATTTTCAAAGATTTTTTTTTTTTTGAATCAGTTCAAAACTATCTCCAGAACCACCAAGAGATTACCATACACAAAATTTACGCCTGCATAGTGGCATGAAAATTTCCCCATTATTTATACTCCACCATCTTAGAGCTACGAGAATGATTCGATCAAATATTTTGAACTTATATCAGTACCTTCCACAAACAATAGTCGGATACCCTCGTCAATAACACACAGCAAAATTCAAAACAAAAACATCAGCAACATGAACATCAACCCCTACCCCTCCAGAAATCATCACCTACTCCACCAAAGCAAAAGCTTCCAGCGAATGTGCCATATGATCGCACCAATGGACACACAATAAACCGCCATAGCTATAGGTAAGTTAGATGAAACTTTATACAAAAAGAAAATGTTATATTTAACTCCTTACTCCACACAGTTCATGCATCTTCATAGCAATGGAATGCTCCAAAGAGAAAGCATTGCCAGTAAAAGAAATATATATATGGATTGTCCAGCATTTTCCGTGCTTCAAAACAACTCCCACCGGATGTAAGAATAGTGTGAGGCATAATCTTTTGTTAATATAACCTATCGTACTCGTAGTATTAAACCTTTTCTACTAACAATATTGTGCTTACTATGTGATTCAACACAAGAGCAAGTACATGCGATCCAATCGTGCATTTAATTTATTTATAAAAAAATGTGGAAACAATTTGCCGCAAGTGTCTACTTTCCGACGAATTTCCATATCAGAAACAAAGCAAAATGTTTATCAACCAACAAAGAGTAGACTTACTCAACGATGAAAATATCAAAAGAATTCATAGCAAGTATAATAAGTTAAGTTTTATTTGTTTAATGGATTGCCAGTATATTTGATAAGTTGTTACAAAAAAAAATAATAATTACTATAACATATTTACTAAAAATCAATAAAAAACTCTTTTTGTGATGTCGAATAGGAATTACCTTTTAGCAAATTTTACACTTTAAAATAAATCGAACTCTAAATTTTAATCAAATTATTCCGTCTGTCTCTCTGCAGGTCGATATAAATATGTATATCCATTTTGTCTACCTAATTATATTTCATTTTTATGCATTTTTGTCCTGACTAAACTATATACCCACCTACATACATTATATACTATTTGGGCTTTCATACATTTATGTACCTTTATATCTTTGAAAATCAAATGAATATTATGTATATTGCACCTATCATATAAACTGATATGCATATACATATCTACCTACTTATCACCAACCTACACTTTCAATGTACATTGTATCTACATATTTACATACCTACATTCATATCTGTATGTAGTGTAGGTACACAATTATCATTCTAATTTACATAATTAATATCTATAATCTAGATTTAAATATTAATTTGTAGGTTTGTAACTATTCCTTGAATCATCCATTCGAACCTAACTATTAATAGCGTCACTACACTAAAAAATGCTCAAATTTAGTTTAAAACTAATAAATAATTGAAAAAAAGAAACTGAATTTGTGAATTCCGGATCAGGCCAGGGCAAATTAAATTTATAAACATATTTAAAGTTTTATGACTAGGGAGCATAACTTTCTTTTCAAAATCATAATCATACACACGAATGCAACATTAGGCCAGTATAAATGTACATATTTAAAAAAAAAAGTTTTATTTCTTTAGCAAACAAACCAAGCACATCTTTAGCAACAACGACTTCTTCCAATAAAAAGCAAACAGAAATGAATCGAGGCTTTAAAACAGCTGATGATGCAAAACTGATTCATTATAGTGATAAATTTGATGACAGTGACTCAGGTGATCATAATAACGATAGTGATAACGTAGATGAAAGTGCGGCCGGTCCCAAGAAAACACCTAAACGAGGAATGGAAGATGATAGTATTGATGGTGTAGTGGTCATGCGCCCTCCGACTTACTTTTATAATCTCACTTAATTTTATAGTCTCATATTCGAAACACCAGGAGCGCGTGTGAAGAAGAGAGAAGAGTTCAGTCATATATTCATTTTTTATTTTCTAGTCAAATATATTCACTATCTTATATTGTACTTCATTGTAATTTTAGTCACTTAAGACGAAACAACTTGTGTCTCTAAGAATAAATGCAGGAAGTGTTTCATTTAAACGCCGAAGTTACTATATTGGTGAGTCAAGCAACATCGACAAAGAAGCAAATTAAAAGTTACCGTGGCCATCAGAGAACAGTATTTGTGTAACAGTTATACCACGCCATTCCATGGTTATACCGTGCGTAACAAAAATCCCCCCTACTTTCACACACCACCACCGCAGTTAATTTGCAGACCACCGCTACTTTGCTTCGCTCATCTCCGCACACACATGTGCATGTGCAATTTTTTTTCATCGAACCTTCACCTCGTCATCGCTCCAAAACCCACTGCCACATTTCCTTACGAAGTTATGTAAGCCACAACAACAAATTTTCGAGTGACCACCGCCACATCCGACGAGCCACCACAAAACTATTTTAACACGGCAACGGACCGGTGCATGTTACGAACAAGCACAAGAAATCTTGGGTGAACGACAAGCATAGTGTTTTTCGAGCGACCAAGGTCAAGTTGGGCCATCTATCATCGCTAATTGTGACTATCAAAGTCAACCACTAGTGCGATTTGCCATCGCCACCACCATTCGCCTATCGCGAGCTGCCATCAGCTGTCCATTGTGAACCACTAACAATCGTCCGCCGAAACAACACCAGCTATAAGCAACGATCATCATCACAACCTGTCATTGACGATTTCATCGAGCATCAATGCAATCAGGACATGAAACATAGAAAATAGCATGTAATATCTATCAACATTTATATTTTCATATCATAAATATTAAATATTAGAATTACATACTTGTACACATGTATATTAGATTCAGTAGTTTATGATTCAAATTTTCATCTCTAACAGTCAAAACTAATTTTTTTTTGCAATCACATACAATAAAATTTCAATTTAAATTAAATTTTCACTTAATTCTCAATATTCGCCTCGAAGATTAATAAAAAACAGACCTTATTAGTATTTTCTTAAATTCAGTTGTCAAAATTATTATAAAAAAAATCTAATCTCAGTCATAAAACAGTTTTTTCATAAATACATATATTTTCAAATTATAGGTACTATAAATTATAAACTTTTCAAATTATTTAATTACCTATTAAACTTAAAAATAACCAAAATTTTAAACTTTTAATTGAGTTTTTTTTTAATTTTTTGCGACCCTTAGTCCAAATTAATATGCGTTTCGCACAGGTACTACAGATGGGCTCATCAGTTAGATGCTGTAGTACCTTTCACACACGCAATATATTAGTCGATGGCTACCGACACAAATAAAATTTACAGCTTTAAAGCACTGTGAATTATATTCTTCTATGGGAATACGGTCGAATTCAGACACCTAGAAAATAATACCCGTGGTCTGGCTTGCCAGAACATATGTTCAAAAAGTGGAGATTTGGAGTTCCGAACTCAATCACAACCGAACAAGGTTCCCAATTCGAATCCAAGCTGTTCCAAAAACTTAAAATTTTTTTAGGAACGAATCGAATTCGAACCTCAGCGTATCACCCACAAGCAAACGGGATGGTGGAAAGATTCCATCGCCAGTTGAAAACTGCCCTTCGTGCGTCAAGTGACAGAATTCACTGGACACAGCAGCTTCCACTCATTTTATTGGGAATCCGCACCACAGTCAAATATGATGTTAAATACACGCCCTCCGAACTCCTTTACGGAGAAAACATCAAGTTGCCTTTAGATATATCCGTCTGTTCTTCTCAGTACACAAACGAACACAACTTTGTAGACCAACTCCAACAGTTCTTCAAAAATATTCCAGAACAGAACCTCAAAACAAGAAAAACTGCGAAATCAGTGTACATTCCAAACAATCTAAACTCTTGCGACCACGTCTTGATCAGAAACGACAAAATGAAAAAGAGTCTGGAATCTCCGTACCAGGGTCCATTCAGAGTTTCAAGAAAACTTCGAAAACAAATCATAGTCGATAGATTCGGAAAAAATTATTCGGTTTCCATCGATCGTGTAAAACCATATTTCAGCTAAAAATAATTTTCGTATTCCGCAAAATATCGTGAAATAAATTGATTTCACTGGGAGGGGAGTGCTTTAGCGGTGGTCATGCGCACTGCGGTAGTAGCCATGCGCATCATACTTAACGTTTTCAGTGTAAACTACGACTTAATTTTATAATTTTATATAGTGTGCGTGAAGAAGAGAGAAGAGTTCAGTCATATATTCATTTTATACTATCGAGTCGAATATATTCACTATCTTATATTGTACTTAATTGTAATTTTAGTCACGTAAGACGAAACATTTTAAATAAAACAAATTGTGTCTCTTAGAATAAATGCAGTAAGTGCTTCATTTATACGCCGAAGTTAGAATAGTGGTAAGTTCCAAAGAAATATTTCCTTTTTTTCTCATGTACTTAATTTTAATTAAACATTGCAAAGGAAGAAACTGCAGCTACACCAAGTCGGAAACATAAAGCTGCTGACTCTTTGAATGTGAAATCGGGGCGGTCTTTCAAAACGCATTATAATAATCATTTTTACAAATACGTATATATTCATTTATTTTCTTTTATTTTAATTAAAAAAAAACTCAATTTGACAAAAAGTACGAAAGTATTTTCTTAGTATGTTCAATTTGAAAGCGTGGTCAAATTAATTTTTGAATTCTATTCAATTGCAACTCTTGAGTGTAGTTTAGCATTTGGAATTTTTTAAGGAAGAAAAATGGCTTGCAATTGTTTGTTAGAATAAAAAGCTTTCTCAGAACATAATTTAAAATGAAAATAAAATACAGTTACAGTTTTGCAGCAAAAACAGTAATTGATTTGAAAAAAATTATTTATTATGCGAAAGACCTAATAAAAGCACTTCGTTGTACACACATTTTATGGATTAATTTTTTTATTTTTAATCGCGAATAAAACCGATAACAGAATTCATCGTACTCATCATTTTTCAAAAACACAAAAAAACTAATTTTAGATCGCAATTTTTCGATATAATTGTTTGATTACGAAATGATTTTAAGGATTTAGAAGCTGAGGAAAATTAACCCTCAGAACAGTTACAATCATCGAAATCAAGCAAGTAGTTTGGAAATGAGAACTTTGCATAGGTTCTGATTTCAAGATTTTCCCTGATATTAGTAAACATTTCTTGGAATTGCTAATTTGGACAAGCTGTCATTTCCAAAGTACTTGCTCCATTTGGATGGTTCAAACGGTTTTGTTTTCTTATTGCAATTGTCCTAGATGTCCCTTAAATAATTTTCCATTTATCCGAAAGTTTCAAAAGAAAATTCATATAGGACAAGTTTCAAGATTTGGCATTAAATGGCAGATGGAAAACGCTGACATTTCGAAACTGTTTGCCTCATTTAGACGATTAAAACGGTTTTGAGTTCTTATTTTTATTCTGTTGCGTATCATTTGAACCTTTTTTCCATTTTAGCAAAATTAAAAAAAAAAAACATAAAAATCCCTACATTGCAGACCGTCACAAAACGCAGTTTACCCTTATTTCTTGCGCAAGGTCCAGTATAGCTTAAACCAAATCTCTCTCGATATCGTAGAGAGAGGATTCAAGAGAACGAAAATGGAGCGCAAGATTTAATGAGTACAATACCATAGATGAAATACTTTTTTGAAAACTGCAAAATAAACTACAATCATACCTCATTAGGAATATGGCCTTATTGTCGACAAAAAAAGTACGACCCAATTTAATATGTTGTAACATTTCTTCTTTTTATTTTATTTTATTTTCTTTTCTTTTCTTTTCTTTTATTTTATTTTATTTTATTTTATTTTATTTTATTTTATTTTATTTTATTTTATTTTATTTTTTATTTTATCAAAACCCATTATTAGATGGAATTTTTTTAAGACTGTTGGTATTCATTGTTTATTGATTTTACCAAATCTTCTGTGATTGTTTGTATTGCCCGTCCTCCAACCAATAACTCAGTTTCTTTATCCTTAAGCTCTTGAATAGACTTTCCTAGGCAATTGTGCAAATGATCAGCTTGTACTTATTACGATGCCAAACGATATTCTGACATACATTTGGTCTTCAGATCTTCAATTTTTTTAAATAATTTGCTCCTTGATTGTGGTCGTTGTCGTTGATACTGATCGTGATGAGTTATCATTTTGCACTTTGAAATTAAATAATTGAAAAGATATTCCAAGGAACCAAGAAAATGAACTAACACTTTATTGTTATCACATCCAGGAAAAACATTAGGATGGACCACAGACGATCCAGTCGCTGCTGTACTACAGCAACAACCCGCCACTACTAATAGCCCATTGTATTGTTGTTTCTCTTCACATAGACGAGACACGAATCGCTTATTCGTGAAATTTCATATTTTGTTCGCCAATGTCAAGTCTCGAATTCTAAATAAGCAATTCAATCTTTACTTTTTGTTGATGAATTGGTTGTTGTGTAAAGTTGAGTGTTATCACTCCCAGCGTAACTAAGCAAGTCTTCACTCCCAATCTAAAAAAGAAACAACAAAACAATAAAATAGAAAACAAGAAGCAATTGAGTTTGGATTCTAACTGCAACTATTGAGCTGACTACAATTAAATTCTGCAATGATTTTGGTTTCTTCTGTGAAACAATTCTGCTGTTCCTGGGGCTCTTTATAATGGTTTGTGTTGCGAGTGTTGGGTTAGACATAGATTAATATCAATTGCGTATAGTTTTCCTCTTTAGGCTCACCTTTGGTTGTACCGTTTCCGTCGGATCTCCGTCATTGTAGCCAAATCTTTATGAAAAACTTAAAAGAAAATTTTGTTTATAGTTATATATATTTCTCTCATTGAATTAGAGAATAATTAAATAAATACTAAATAAAACTTACCAAATGTGAATAAAAATATTAATTCTGTATTGGTAATTGGAAATGTCAGACAGACTTTTGACAAATCAACAACAAAAAAAACTTAGCTGTCAGTTTGAACAATAGTATAATTTAATCCACCACTCACATGTATTCACGGATAGGAAGAATAAAGTAATTTAAGAGTTTTCTTTTACTCAACTCAAAAAAAAATTGCGGGTGTTTAATGCAGGGGGGTACGAGTCGCGCCTTTATGTAGTGTAGATTCTCTATGGACCATCATATGAAGCCAGATGTTCCTTGATTGATTTAAAACAATTAAGTATAAGACGTGAATATTTGTTTGCTCTTTTTATACGAGGTGTTTTAACTAGTCATATACACTGTTCACAGTAGCTTACCAGTGACGTTTACACCTAGATGCGCAGGTGTTTACCGCACACCTTACCAAAACCATCTGTATTTTGCATATGTTACCAAAATACCTAAATGTTCTCATTTTTATTAGTTGTCCAACTACCTGCCTAATTCAGAGATTTTCTCATAACTTCACCGCAGCAATTCCACGTACGAAATTTAAAACAGACACTAAATTCATGCTTCCTTATAAATATTTCTATAGCACTTGGTGTTCAGGTTCATCAACCGCATTTCTCAACCGTTTTCCTTTTTCGGACAGCAACAGAATTCATTCTCAATCAGAAAAACACAAATGCACACATTTGGGTGTTCTCCCAAAATCAGCGCACCCAAGTGAAGCAAATCCCCATATTAAAAACTATCCAATAGAAAGAGAAGAGACAATTGCAAGTACAAGTCTATATGGTTAGGTGTTCAACAACAATCAGTCCACCGCCGCTCAACGTCGTTCCTTCCACCATAGGTTTTCGGTATTGGTAGTGCAAAAGAAGCAGGATCATTACGCAGTACGAAGAGAATGTGTATTCATTTTTAGTGAGCCTGCTGTGGCTGTGCGCTGTTGTGCGGATTCATTCTCTGTATCTGTACGTAAACGTGCCTCATAGATACATAGATACTACCATAAGAGAAATCAGATATGCCAGCGACACGTGAAAACAGGATAAAGAAAAAAAGAGAGCTTTAATTTCTTTTTACTTTTAGTGTTTGGCGTTGGCTCTTATTTTGTTCATTACGCGCTTGCGTTTCGGATTCATTGCCTGTACTTTGCACAAATACAAGTATACTCATAAGCGACGCTCACGTACAGGTGTATATAAAGCGACATTGAAGGTTGAACAAAATACAAAATGATTTAATTAATGCAGTATTAAATGTTATTTCTGATTCTGATAATATTTAATGCACATTTCATTAACAGCGTTAGATTTCAAATAAATAACTTGAGAACGAGTTTTCATCATATTTTTGAAGCATCCAAAAAATGCTATTGATCTTTTCCAAAAGGAGGCCTAGAAAGTTTTGAACTGCGATATCGCCAATTATTTTTTTAGAGAATCTTCAAATTGAAATGCGGTTCGAGTGGTTGACATTCAATCATTTTTAAGGGAAATCAAAATAAAAAACAATTTCCATGATGAAGTTTTGCAATTTGTTTTGAAGAAATCCCGACGAATTGAACTTTTATTGAATCATTCAGTTTCTAAATTATACTATCCTTATAAAGAAAAATACATAAAAGTTAAAAAAAAAACTTTGAAAAATATAGTATAAAAAACACAAAAAAAATAAAACAAAATAAAAACAACAAAAACAAAGTCCTCGTCGTGATAATGAATCGTAACTAAGAATAGACAAAATTTGAAGGAGCGGTAAGTGAACGATTGCTGAAAGCACCACGGCACGTCACTGTTGCTCACATTGTTTAATTTCTATGTCCCTGTATGACATCTAAGGCCACCCAGTAGGAAATTTCGAAAAATGCATGCATGAATCACCAACTTTTTCATAAATGAGTGGAAGCTACACCCCATGAATGGTATGAAATTATCGATGAATTTAACATGGGGCTGTCATAGGCATTCACCAAGTGATTTTCGAGCTGAATATTTACCAGCTAAATCACGGAGTAGGGGTAGCTAGTTTATTCATAAGCAAATTATATGTGATGAAAAATAGCATGAACGTTAAGTTGTGAATTCACTAGATAACTTAGAGTTGCCTATTCAGCCGGTGAAAAATGACATGAATGATAATCCATTAATTCACTTTGTTAATGTAACTCGTTAATTACCATATGAATTATGTATAATGGAAAATGCATTGAATGTTCAATTATGGAATCACTATGTAAAGCGCGTATGATACCTACTTCTTGTTTTCCTCATTTTTAATGCATTAAATCACATGAAAGTGTCAGTTTTCTGTGAAAGAGGAAATATGTTTTTTTATCGAAAGAGAAACAATGTATATGTATGGTATATCCTCAAAAACACCATTTTATTAATTTAATTTGTTAATTCGACGATTATTCAATAATATAAACATTCAATGAAGAAAAAAAATGGGTTTAGCTTATAAAAATTAAAATGTAGTCTTGACGAAATCTTGATGCAAAAGTAAACCTTATTTTTTGTTTCTTTTAAATTTGATTTGATTTCGGTTTTAGCAATTCATTTAATTAATTCTGCGAAGGTTTTGCACTTTCAAACGCATTACGTATTGAGTGTAGGTACCTACATATAAGCCTAGTACTCAGTTCGAGCAAACGCAAATGTTATCTCTACAAATTTTTTTCTCAAGAAAAATTTCGAAGGTGTAGAGATAAACTTTCCATTCAAATGAAAACAGGAGCGTATCTCAGATATGCTTAGTAGGGGGAAATAGGAACACAGTCACTGATGATATTAATGTTGGTGACTGTTTTTAAGGAAATAATATACATTGTTTAACTTGCTTTGCTCTAAACTTCATGTGAGTTATGTGCTTAAAAAAGCAGATTATAATGTAGATAATATGATATATAATATGATGTTATAATATGAAATAGTATATATCCATTTCAAAGCATTTACAATTAATGAGAAAAATAACGCTAAAGATTAAACAACATTTAACAAAAATAACGCAAATTCATTTGATTGTTTCTAAGCGTTTTCAATATACATTATATATAAAGTCAATATATATATATATATATTTATATATATATATGCAAAAATATTATTTGTCCCGTTTCGATTCTAATTTTTTTTAACTGATTTATTATATATCTCGATTCTTGCAGCTTCAATCTTTCAGTTCTAAAGCTAATTGATTTTTCTTAATTTATTTATCCCTTCTATTCAAATTTATACAAACACATACCTCGATAAGAAAACACATAAATATCAGAAATATTTTCATAATTTAATTCAAAGTACGTCCTCTTTGTACCTATTAATTCTCGTTATACTCGTACCTACGCTACTGCCTAACTAAAATCAGCTTAGTTGAGTTGATTTCATTCTTGCAACTAATTTACTTACACACTTTTCCCAATCATTTTTTTCTGGTCATATACTCGTACCTACTTCCTAATATCTTTTAATATTGCAAAGGCTAGGGGATACGATATGAGGCGATAAAAGGCACGATTTACATCAAACATCACAATTTGTCTAGCAAAATAATGATTCGGACATTGTTTGGCTTGGAAAAATTAAGTGGAGATTTTTGTATTTACAGTTCGAAACATTTTATTTTGCGTTGAAGTGCGTACTGGGCCGGGATAAATTAGAGATAAAATTTGTTCTAGGAAAAAAAATTTATGACAAATAATATTTTTCCCGAACTGAGTACTGGGCTATATGCGCTAAAAGAAATATTGGCATTTTAAAATTTTGTTTTGAATAAAGTCGAAAAAATACCCACCAGTCGCCAAATATTTTAAGGGTAATAATTGTAACCTTTCAGCAGGCTCAATACAATTACTGAACAAAAAATCACTTTGAAAAAAAAAATTCTTTTGATGTGGAAGCTGGAATTTCTGGTTTATGTTTTTTCACTTTCTCTTAAAAACCCACGAATTCATGTCATGGCCAGCGAAGACTGAGCAGTGAGCGCATTTCTCGGGGCAAGTAGAAAAACGCAATGTTCGTCGCTCTTCTCATGGCAGCGAAAACCTGTTTTTATTTTTTCAAGGCTTTTTTGTTTGCATTTTTTTTTTGCTTTCGGGAAGAAAACATAACAACCACCGCAGAGAACCAAACATCATTTACGAACTCATGAGCCCATGCATTACTCTTCATCAGTTGAATCATCGTTTATGATTTTGTAACTGAAATTCTAGTGAATCGTAAGCATTCAATTCATTTGAATTTAGTTAACTGATGAAACAATGCGCAACCTTTTTGTTATGAAATCATTACATACTACATTGATAAATTCACCAAAAAATTTCATTGATGTCGAAATTGCCCACTGGGCTAGAACGGGTGATTTCCTACATAGAACTGACTATGGTCTTAGTGATTCAATAACTATGGCTTCCTTAAGTTAAAATAGCTGCGTTTTATTATCTACGGGACAGGGTCAGGGTTATTTTGTAACACGCATTACAAAAGCAACACGAGATCCAGGTCTCTATCGGGTTTTTATCTGGGTTTATACCAATTGGTTGAATTATTAAAAGTGTTCGAGATTTAAATATATCTCTTTCGGCTGTTTTGGTCGTAATGTTTTTTTAATGAAACAATTTCATTTCCTTTCCCGACGTTTCGACGGTGGTTGCCGTCTTCTTCAGGGGATCTTTTATTAACAAAAATAAAATGAACATATTATACACATAAGAACATTTAGTGTAAAATTTTGGCAAACTTAGATTTCGTACGTATTACAGATAGACATAAATAATACAATGAAAGACAAATATAAAGCAATGTTTGAAAAAAAAATGTTATGATATAAAAAAAAACACTTCGATTGAAGTTTAGTCGGCTTTAAATTGTCACGGATTCTGCTTAGTCACCAAAGAGCAGTAAGCCGGTGAAATGTTCTCGCTGTCGTGTTTACGATTCATATTGTTTTTGTTGTTAATAATATGAAGCGTTTCTAGAGTATACCGCTTGGAGACTAAAGGGGTTTTGACTATATGAACAAGAACAGTGCGAGCGTTAGGAGATTTGGGAAGGATGCAAGAGGAGATACCGATGCACATTGGTTTTGAATTTCTGAATATCAAAATGGGAGGGGAAAATAGAGCCGGGTAAAGTATTCCACATTCGCGTTGTACGGCTAAAGAAAGAATCTCTGTACTTGACAGTACGTCCGAAGTTGGGCTCATGGGTAAACTGATGAGCATTCCTAGAAGGGCGAGTATTACGGTTGAAAAATTTAAGGGGAGGAATGCAACTGGCTATTTCGCTGGAACAGTGTTTATAAAAATAGCGATAAAATAATGACGGACATGTAACATTCCGACGGTGTTCTAGAGATGTAAATGTCTCTACTATATTTCTATCGCCTATCATTCTTAGAGCTCTATTCTGAATTCTATCTAAAAGAATCAAACGTGTTTTTTGAATTTTGAAGAATCAAATGTGCGAGTTATACTCCAGCTTTGGACGAATGAAAGCCTTATAGATTACAGCCAGATCCGACGGGGAGAAGAATTTCTTACACCTTCGAAGAAAGCCCAGACACTTTGCTCGAATATGTGGTCGTTCCACAAGAGGTGGTCTGTGATGCACATGCCAAGAACTGAAAGCTGATCGGTTTCTTCAATGTAAGTACCGCTCATGGATAGCGGCATGGGGATTGGGTTCTGCTTTAACGACAGAAGACAGCACTGAGTTTTTGAAGCATTAAATTCTACGCGGTTTTTTATTCCCTATTGGAGAATGCTGTCGAGATCAGAATTTAATGAGTTTATCATACGCTGCCGTTGCAGTTGCACTTATTTGTTTACTTATTATCTAATTTCCAATTATACCCGTATTTATATAATATACTTCCTTTTTTTTTAAGAAAGGAATTACTTGGAGTTTTTTCTTTGTTCGTAAGATATGGAAAAAAAATAGAAAATAAAGAATTAGTATGCGATTATGCGACCTTATCGACGACAGTCCGAAAACTACAGTGCCCGGTGTCTGCCTCGCTACCCGACTCGAAACCGGAAAAAATATGCAACATGAGCACAAGTGTGCCTGGTCACAGTTGCGATTGGGTTTTTGAGATCAATGCACGTTTAATATGGTGAAAAGTAAGGGAGTGCATTGATCGTTGGATATATAAAATAATGATATGGAGACTTAGAAGAGTTGGGCAATGAAATGGGTTTTGGGATCAATGCACGTTTAATAGGTTGAAAAAGTAAGGGAGTGCATTGATCGTTGGATATAGAAAATGAAAATGATGATTTGGCAATTAAAATAAATGATGAATATGGAATATTGGTAAATCAAAAGGAAATGATGACTGTGGGAATTTGAAGTTGCAATGGGTTGAAGTAAGTATGGGTTTAGTTGGATGGAATGATAAGGGGAAATGATAAGAGAAAGTTGTAAGGTACGTACTTTACAACACCTCCCCCCTTAAGAACGAAACTTATACCTTGGAATGGTGTGAGGTTCGGCTTTAGAAGATGGAATTGGAAGTGAACGAGAAAGGTTAGATGGAGCTAAACGAGGTGTAGGTGTTGGTAATGGTTCTAGAATTTGTTCTATGGTTTGGACTGGATTCGAGATTTTTATTTCTTCTAATGGCATGGAATTCGATATTTGAGTATTTACGGAAGTTTTTTTTATATTTCGCATATTTCGCATGAGTAGTATAATTATGACCATAAGTATGGCGGAAAACATTGTAAGAAGGAACACGACTATCATATTATTAGTTCCGTGATCGACTTTTGGATATATGATCTGGGAATTTTTTATATTTTCTATATCTTTACTGATGGAGCTAAGTTCATCAATTTGATTATGTATATTAAAAGATTTTGTCACGTAGCTGGGAATTTTCTGAAATTGTGGTAGTGTTATGTTAAACGAAAGGTTAGGATTTGATGAAATAAAATTGAGATTAGTTATTGTATCGAAATTTGTTTTGGAGTTTAAAGATTGGTATCTTGTATTTGCTATACAGTTCGGTTGGATCTTAAGAATACCAGTTGCATTTAATTTGATTTGAGAGTTAAGGTTTTGGCATTTAATCATAAGGTTTTCTGGATTTGGGGAAACGAAAATCCAAGAGTTGGAGTCTGCTAGCTGAAGGAAAATTGGGTGATGTATTTGCATTACTTGAATATTGCAATTACTGATTTCACTTGGCAGAATAGAAAGTAAATTCAGTTCGCAGGCATTGCTTGAAGATGTGAATAGGATTGGCGCGTTTCTCTCGCAAAGATAATTATTTTTTGTAGTTGTTTGACATCTGTCTAAGTCATGTTTATCAAAGAGGAAATACGATTGTTTTTCTGAGTCTACGATAAGAAAAGGTTTTTCGGGGATTATAATTGCATAGGTTTTGTTTTTGATGCGATTTGGTATGCTAGTCATTTTATAAACGTTATAGTTTTTTGAAGAAGTAAGAGGAATTCTTAATACAAAATTAATTTGGTTGTCAATATAGTAAACATAAGTTTCTAAGAGATTAAAGAGTGTGTCTATATATTGCTCTTGTAAAGGAAGTGGTAAGCGATTTTCTTCTGGAAGGGGTAATTGTATCTTTTTAATTTCTTCGGTGAGTTTAGAAGGGTCAATAAGGTATGGATGAAGTTTTCCATGAGCTGTGGAGTAAATAGCATTAAGGAGGTGATCTTTGGTTGAATAATAATATTCTGATAAGGAGTTGAACATCGTAAAAAGTTCGTTTAGTTGAAGAAAGGATTTATTTATTACGTTGTTACTATTTGAGTTTTTGCTCACTTGATTAATGATTTTACTGGTTTCTTCAATTTTTTCTTCTATCTTAGTAATTTGGTCGTTTGTAAGGTTTAATTGATGGATGATTTTTCGATATTGAAATTTGTTTTTCATGTAATTGGGATTCGTAATATTGTTGTTGTTTAAGTTTGTTTATATGATGAGTAAAGGTTTTTGCGTCTTCGTCATCGAGGGTACCAAATAGTTGCTTGGATATAGAACCAATAGCATTTATTAATCCTCTCTTCTGCAGTCTAGGTTTTATAGTGGTTCCTAAGTATTTATTAATAATTTGGTCTTGTGATTTTATTCGATCAAGTACCATAGTAGAAAGGGTAGGACGAGATTCGCATTGGGATAGGTATTCGTGAGAAGAAAGAAGTTGTTTGCATGAAGATAGAATCTTGTCATAGGTCAGTAAGATAGAATTATATTGTAAGTTAAGTTCGGTAAGGTTAGTATAAATGACTAAGTTCCATTGATTAGAAAAAAGCTTAAGATTACCAACGTATTCGTAGTACAGCCCTGTTTTGTTTTGCAAGTCGATGCTTTCATATAGTTGCTCCTTGTTATGTATATTCGTTTGGGAGATCAAGATTAGGTTGTAGATGAGAGTCACAATTAAAAGTTTCTCCATTTCTGGAAAGGAATATTGAGATTGAGGTAAATTAGTTAGGTTGAATAAATTTTTAGTCTGTTGTTATGAACTTTTATTATTTTGTTCTTTATTTTAATATTTGAGTTTACTCCTGACGTAGATATGATTTCGTATGGGCCTGACCAAAGGGGAAGTAATTTTTTATTTGTATTTTTGGGATTGCTTTCATTTTTGAGTAAAACTAGGTTTCCTATTTGAAAATCGACAGGGTTTTGTTTTTTATCGTATTGTAGTTTTGAGGATTCTTTACTCTTGAGCAGTTTGTCTCTTGCTATCTTATGGCAGTGTTGAAGTCTTGATTTAAGTTCATTGGCATAAAGGTCGTAATTGTAACAAATTTCAGGATTTCTTGTCTACCATACATGAGTTCGAACGGAGTAAATGACGTTGAAGTATTCGGGGTCGTGTTATGGACGAAAACGGCATATTTTATCCAGCTATCCCAATCATCTTGAGATTTGTTGATAAAACAACGAAGATACTCAACGAAGTTTCTGTGACCTCTTTCGCAAGAACCATTTGATTGTGGTCGGTATGCAGTAGTTTGGAGTTTATTAATTTTAAGAAGCTTACATACATTTTTGAATATTTCACTAAGGAAATTTTGGCCTTGATCGGACAACACGTATTTGGGTGTGCCATATCGAAATATTATTTCCTTGACGAATGCCTCGGCGATTGTGTTCGCCTCTTGGTTGGGTATTGGTATAGCATCGGTGTATTTCGTGAGGTCGTCAATGAATGTTAGGAGGTATCTGTTTTTATTGTTGGTCATAGGATATGGACCAACGATATCGATGGAAATTTTTTCGAATGGTTCCTTAGCGGTTGATGTTATGACCATTGGTTCCATCGTGTACTTTGTTACCTTGTTTTTCTGACAGAGTTCGCAGTTTTTTATGTAGTTTTTTATATCTCGGAACATATTCTTCCATTTGTGATATAATTGAATCCGTTTGAAGGTTCTGTTCACACCACAGTGTCCACCTATAGGATTTAAGTGGAATTCCTTGAGGATGGTTTTTATATCGTTCTCTGATAGGTCTTGTTTTGCCGAAGGAAAAGTCGAAAAGTTAGTAGTTTTGGCTAAAGACGTTGAACAAGAATTGGAGTTTGTTTTTGAAGATGTTTGAGGACTCGAAGATGAAGAATTAGAATTTATGGATGAAGGAAAGGCTTCTGGTTCAATATTAGAAGATGTGGGACAAGAATTAGTAGCGTTTGAACAAGAATTGGTATTTAATGATTTGGAGCTGGAGTTGGAATAAGACGATGTTGGAGACGAGTTTGTATTTATAGAATTTGTACAAGAATTAGAAATTGGTTTTGAACAAGAATTAGAAGTTGAAGATTTAGAAGACGAATTTAAATTTATTGATGATGGACAAGAATTAGTAATTGGCGATGAAGACAAATTTGTACCTGTTGGTGATGATGAACAAGAATTAGGAACTGACGATGTAGGAAAAGAATTGGTACTTGCAGACGATATAGGAGATGATGAAGATGACGAATTTTGAGAAGAAGTAGAAGAGGATTTTGTAACAGATCGAAGAGTCATTTTCGCAATTCTGCTAAGACAGTCAGCGTTTGTATTTTGATCACCTTTTTTATGAATGATTTCATATTCAAACTCTTCGAGCTGTAGACGATATCTCATCATTCTGGAATTTATAGCTTTACAGTTGTGAATATAAACTAGAGGTTTATGATCAGTGTATAGTTGAAATTTTCTACCATACAGATAAGGTCTGAAATGTTTGACTGACCAAACAATAGCTAAAAGTTCCTTATCAGTAGTAGAATAATTTTTTTCGCTTTTATTAAGAGTTCGTGATGCATAAGATATAGGGAGGTCGTTACCAATTTCACCTTGCGAAAGGACACTACCAAAAGCTACATCGCTAGCATCCGTTGTTAAGATAAAGTTTTGGTGAAATCAGGATATTGAAGAAGGGGTGGATTAATTAGTCTTTCTTTTAATCCATGAAAGGAATTTGAACAAAGAGGAGTCCAGTCAAAACGAACATCCTTGCGTAAAAGATTAGTAAGGGGTTTGGAAATTTTTGCAAAATCTTTTATGAAACGGCGATAATATCCAGCGAGTCCCAGAAAGCTTTTTATTTCTTTGGGATTTTTGGGTTGAGCGAAATTCTTCACGCATTCGATTTTTTGCGGATCAGGTTTGATACCTGATTCATTTATCACGTGTCCTAGGTAAGTGAGTTCCGTTCGCAAAAACAGGCATTTTTCGGGTTGCAATTTAAGATTATGTATTTTGAGACGTTCAAAGACCTCTTTTAATTTCAAATTGTGTTCATCTAAGGTTTTACCATAGACCAGGATGTCATCCATGTAAACGAAAGTTTTTATACCTTGAAGACCAGTCAATACATTATTCATTAACTGTTGGAAGGTGGCTGGGGCACCTTTTAATCCATAAGGCATTCTAATGAATTCGTAATGACCAAAAGGTGAAGAGAAAGCGGTCTTCTCTCTATCTTCCGGTCTAACTTGGATTTGATGGAATCCACTGGCGAGATCTAAAGTAGAAAAAAATTTTGAACTTCCCAACTGATCTAGAATATCAGTTATGTTGGGTAATGGAAATGCATCACCGACAGTCTTGTCGTTGAGTTTGCGAAAATCGACGACGATTCTCCATTTCTTATTACCATCTTTATCAGGTTTTTTAGGGACAACGATAAGAGGAAAATTCCACGGACTATTCGATGGCTGGATTATATTATCGTCCATCATCTCGTGGTTTTGTTTGTCAACCTCTAATCTTTGTGCTTCCGACAACCTGTAGGGTTTGATATAGGTAGGTGTTGCATCCGGGGTAAGGATTGGGTGTTGTACAGAAGAGGTATGAGTTAACTTATCCCCTTTTAGATAGAAGAGTTCGCTATACAAGATACAAAGATCTAGTATCGATTCTTTTTTATTCTTCGACATGTGATCTGTCACGACTGACTCTTTTATAGCTTGGATTCTGTCATATGATTCGGGATAATTTTGAATTCGTAAAATGTTATAGTTGGAGACCTCATCGAATACAAGGTCTTCGGTATTAAATTCAATAGAATAGATAGAACTATTGGCAGGAGTAATGCTGTTGCCAATATATAATCCATTAGAAAATTGTTGGGAGAGGCATATACTGTCCACATTTACTTCTTCAAGAACAGGGACTACGGTTTCGGATCTAGGTGGGATATTGACTAAATTTGAAGGGATTAAATCATATTCAATAATGAAATTTTTAAAAGAGAATGTAAGCATTTTAGTCCCATAGTCGATTTGGGCCTTATGATCATCGAGAAAATTGTTACCTATGATTCCTTCAGTGCTTATAGGGAAGTTTTTATCTACAACGTGAAAGGGATAAGAAATAGTAATCTTCTTGGGTAGGTTTATGCGTAAGTATATAACACTCTTAGTACGAATCACGGAATCTGTAACTCCAGATAATGAGTGAATAATGTTTGAGTCGATGGATAGTTCTGGTTTTAAGTTGTCTATTTTAATCAGACAAATTTCACTACCACCATCGATGAGAAATTTCGCAGGTTGAGGATTTAGCAAGGTTTCGGATGAAATTTTTATTGAGTCTACTCTACTTATTTTATTATTTAAGTTTATTTGAAGGATGTGGCGAGATGAGATTAAGTTTGAGTCCGAAGCCTGCCACTGGTTCCGGCCTCTGAAATGTTTTCCGTGTTTATTTGTTGAGGAAGAGGGAATTGGATTAGTATTGTTTTGTTTTCTATTGTTGTTATACTCTCTTTTTCTGCATTCGTTTATATGATGTCCTATATTCTTACAATAACTACAAGTAATTGTAACTTTTTTAAACTCACTCTTGAAGGAAGGAAGCTGTTCTTTGTTTTTCCTTGAGTAGCATTGTTCGATGCTATGTCCGGTTTTCTTGCAATAATAACATGAGATTAAATTTCTAGATTTAGTATGAAACGAGGTAGTAGGAGCTTGGGACAAATAACTGAATTCATTTTTCTCTTCTAGTACAGCAGTCTCTATAGCTTCAGTGAGAGATGTAAATCGCGAGGCTTTTATTATTAGTCCTATCTTGGGATTAAGACCCCTTTCAAAAGCATTTAGAGCAGTTTTACGGTTAAGGCTCAAAATTGTCTGCGAATGCTCTGAGCCTTCGCTAGCAACGCAAGCATCGTTCAGATTTGCTAGCGTTTGTTCCAATCTATTGGAATAAGAACGCACCGTCTCGTTTATTCTTTGTTTAGTATGAATAAGCTCTAATTGGAGTTGGGACAAGAATTTGGTTTCTAAAAATTGTTGAATTAATTTTTCTCTAAGGGATTCCCAAGTGGAAAATTCCGTATATTTTACTATATTGTACGCCGGGCCAATAAGTTTTGTTTTTATTATAAGGAGTAGGATTGAGGTTTCGGATGCGGGGATGTCTTCTGCTATTAGATTACACGCATTTAAAAATTTATGTAGATGTGCCCTGTTCCCATCAAATTCGGGAATCAATTTAAGAGCAAAAGATCTATCTAATTTTGGGGCCATTTTGGATTCAGTTTCTACAATGGAATTGTCAGAGGAAGAGGAACCCTCGGTAGTACCAGTTTCAGAATCTTCTGAGTCGGATGTTTCGACACTCTTATTTTCGGACATAAACTGATAATATTACAAAAACAATATCGGACATAAATTGATAATATTATAATAAAAAAAAATTTACAAAATATTTTAATTCAAGCCCAAAAAAAATTTAGGCTAATAGAAGGGTATGATAAATATGATAATAATAATAATAGTAAAAGTAGGTAATAATATTTGGTAAAAATCAATAAGTATCTAATATATTTTATTTTTAAATTCTTGCCTCTTTTTATTTTATGAATTAAATAATTAAAGTTGAGATGATGGTTGGCTAAAGATGAATATGTTGGAGATGTTAAAAATGAGAGATGTTAAAGATGTTGTAGATTAGAGATGACTTGATTGTCTTTTGTTTTCGTTTGGGTGGGTCAATTGTCTTTTTTTTTTTTTTTTAGTACAGTTTTGTATTTTTCACTTGTTCTTATCTATTTAATGCGTCACTTGAGTTTCTTTTGGATTTTTTTTTAAATTTTTGTTTCACTTGACACAAACACTTTTCAGGCGAACCCCACATCTGACACCAATTTTTTATGTTGTGCTATTTTATTCTTTTGAATTCGAGAAGCACGATCCTCGAAAGGGGTCTTACCTTTTTAGTGTTATAGTCTTATGTGCCACATAAATTAGACGAAACTTGTATATGTATTTTCTATTTGTATTTTTATTTTATTGTTTATCTTTTACATTATTTGTATACTTATTATCTAATTACCAATTATACTCGTATTTATATAATATACTTCCTTTTTTTTTAAGAAAGGAATTATTTGGAGTTTTTTCTTTGTTCGTAAGATATGGAAAAAAAATAGAAAATAAAGAATTAGTATGCGATTATGCGACCTTATCGACGACAGTCCGAAAACTACAGTGCCCGGTGTCTGCCTCGCTACCCGACTCGAAACCGGAAAAAATATGCAACATGAGCACAAGTGTGCCTGGTCACAGTTGCGATTGGGTTTTTGAGATCAATGCACGTTTAATATGGTGAAAAGTAAGGGAGTGCATTGATCGTTGGATATATAAAATAATGATATGGAGATTTAGAAGAGTTGGGCAATGAAATGGGTTTTGGGATCAATGCACGTTTAATAGGTTGGAAAAGTAAGGGAGTGCATTGATCGTTGGATATAGAAAATGAAAATGATGATATGGGAATTTGAAGTAGTTTGTAGTTGGGCAATTAAAGTAAATGATGAATATGGAATATTGGCCAATCAAAAGGAAATGATGACTGTGGGAATTTGAAGTTGCAATGGGTTGAAGTAAGTATGGGTTTAGTTGGATGGAATGATAAGGGGAAATGATAAGAGAAAGTTGTAAGGTACGTACTTTACAACAATAGGGTCGGAGACAGTACGGAGCCCTGGGGCACACCAACATTTATTTTGTGCATATTAGACTTGAAACCGTCCAATACAACTTGTATTGATCGGTCCGAAAGGTAATTTCTAATCCAACGAAGAAAAGATTCATTGATACCAAATGCACGCATTTTCGATAAGAGAGCTCGATGCCAAATTCTATCAAATGCTTTTGAAATATCAAGCGCAAGAATCTTACTTTCTCCAAAACGATGTACAGATTTGTGCTACTGCTCGGTGAGATATACCATCAGATTACCAGTGGAACTATTGCTATGAAAGCCATACTGCCGGTCATTAAGGAGCTTTCGTTCTTCAAAATATTTCTTAAGCTGATAATTAATCAGCGTTTCCATGACCGTGGAAAGAAGGGACGTAAGTGCAATTGGACGGTAATAAGCGGGTGAAGAAGATTCGGCATTTTTTAGGGACAGGCTGGACAAATACTGTTTTCCATCCACTCCGAAAGAGGCCAGTAGAGTAGGACAGATGGGAAAGCTTAAACAGTGGTTTTGCCAGCGTTGAAGAACACCTCTTCAGAACGATGGGAGGGATACTATCCGGGCCAGCGGATTTGTGAATATCAAGATCTTTGAGGACTCTAGCAACTGCACGAGTGCGAAAGAAGATTCGTCCCATAAAATCATTTACGCTCTCAAGTACAGGAGGAGTCAGTACACTTTCTGGCAGCGTCTAATTTACAGCGAACTGCGCTGTAAGCAAATTGGCTTTTTCACGTGAGCTGAAAAAAGGGGTGTCATTAAAGACGAGCGTTGGAACCAATGAGGACGATGAATTCCGAATGTTTTTTTTACAAAAGACCAAACATTTTTACTACCTTTGGCGCTTTGTAGTATTTTTTGCCTTCATTTTTGGTCATGTAAAAATTTGGTTCTCTGAATGTGAACGTTGCAAGTCTTTCTAGCTTGTTGATACTTTTTCCGGTTATCCTCAGTGGGGTTGGCTTTATATTTCCGGAAACTTACTTCTCTATCCCTAATAACCTTTTTACAGCTCGAGTCAAACCATGCATTTTCTTTCGGTTTAATAGGTTTCACCCTATTCGGAAAAAAATTTCTCATTCCGTGAAGAATTAAGTTTGTTATCATATCTACGCTGGAGTCTACGTCACTACCGAGGAAGCATAGTGACAAGTTAAAGTTCCTGAAGAAGTTATTGAGACCGTCTGAGTTGGCTTTCTCATATTGCCAAACGGTTGTCTGAGGTGGCTTTTGTTTAACTAAGAGGTGTTGGCATGAGAAATTTGGAGATATGACACAATGGTCTGATGTGCCTAGAGGCGATAATACATTTTACTTGTATTTATCGGGGTCAGAGGTAAGAAACAAGTTTAGAGTGTTGGCGGTTTGACCTACAACGTCAGGGGTTCGAGTTGGCTTGTCAACAAGCTGATTCAGTTGATTTAACTCAGCAAAGACCTTAGCATACCTTCCTTGGGGTGTTGTCTGGCTCGAAAAGCGGAGCCAGCTAGAATTGTGTACATTGAAATCACCCGCAATGACGATTTCAGTGTGAGGGTAGTGGGCAACAATTCTTTGAATGGAGTCGCACAGAGCATCAAATTCGTTAAAAGTTGAATTTCTGTCTAGATTTGGGCTCCGATAAATGAAACATGTGTGTATGATGCACTTGTTTACCGAGAATTTTAACCACATGAAATTAAAATTTGTGTGTGAGCACACACCATATTGTGGTTGAAGATGGTACGCAACATCATTTCTTATGTATACGGCGAGACCAATGTGGAAAAAGAATAATGGTACTAAGTTATACCCAAACAGATGAAATTCTGACTGATCAGAATTTTCACCTATTTGGGTTTCGCTCAGTGTCAAGACAGCTGGCCTGTTTTTGACAGTGTGGACATACACAGCACAAAAATTTTTCCTGACAACTTTTTATGTTTCAAATCATTATAAAATTGATAAATCTTTAATTTGTGTTTCAAATCATTCTAAAATTGATAAAACTTATTGTTTCAAATCATTATAAAATTGATATAATCTTTTTTGTGTTTCAAATCATTTCAAAATTGACACCTATTCTTGAGGCTTTATTAAATTAAATGCTTAATAATTAATTAACTTATATAATGCTTAACATTTAATTTTAACTTCTTTATCTGTGTTATGTAATGAAATGTCGTTCAGGCAGACGGCAGAATTGACATGTCCTTAATCTTAAAGAAAGAAATAGTGTAAATAATTTTTTTTTTTTTTTTTTAATAAAAAAATTATCTATCTATCTATCTATCTATCAGTGCCTCGATTGTGGGTAGAGACTTGGTCAAGATGACATGGCTACACAACACCAATAGCTATCGTCTGAAAATAGCAACAGGAGAGGCAGCAAGAGTGTACGGAGGAGTTCTTCATCCGCTCCGCAGATTTGCATTGGAGTCGACTTTATGAAAGAGAATGGAGCAATTCTGCATATCGGTAAGCAAGTTCTTAAGTAGAGAAATATAGAAATTCTCACTCATCAGAAATCTCATCAACTCTACTGACTGTTGTAGTCAAAGAAGGCATATGTTTCGCTCCTTCTTCAGCAGTGTTTGTTTGGACAAAATTAAAGGGTGACTCGAATAGCCATCAGTACCTAATTTTGGAACCAGACTCTGAGCAATGTTCCCAAAATCTTATGGTAGGTAAAACTAAAAGAGTGAGTTTATTTCTTACTTAGCTGCTTTATTTTTTGCTCTGTATTTCGTTTTGAATTTGTATTTGATTTTCTTAAGTCTTATGTGAAAAGGAAACAAATTAGTGAACTCAAGCTACTTCGACACTGGTGAAATTCTTATTTGCGTTGTGGAATTGATTTTTTCATTGTGCAAAGTGTATTTCAAAATTCTAATTCTTGAACATTAAATCTTTTATTGTTTTTTGTCTCTCTTTTGATTTGAGTGCTTGATTTTGTTCTATCTCTTCGAGTTTAAATTTTTAATTTCTCTCGCGATAAATATTACTATTATTGTCTACATTTTTGTCGAGTGACTACTTTTTAATGGCTTTTTTTCCTTATTTACTGCATACTTTTTTGCCTTAATTAATCAAACACTCTGCATACCATTTAAGCGGGTTCCTATTGTATATTTGTAGGCAACTAATTTAAATAATTTTTGTTACTTAAATTTTAATTCTAAATCTTTAAAATTTAAACTGTTAATAAAAATGAATTGCCTCCATTGCAATGAAATAATTGGTAGTAGTGAAAAATATGCATGTGTCACGGCAAAATTTGTCGCGACAAGTTTTATTCCCGTGGTTTGTTTTTACTAATCATTTTTCTGACAGTTCTTCTTCCACTTTACTAAGAGGAAGCGGGACGTCCATGGTTCATCTGCCATCGGTTCTTGCTCTCAGTAATGTGGAAGACAACAAGATGAATGAATGTGGCGAATTAAGCCAAATCGCAGTGTTACCCATCTGACATTTACGGAGGAGAACTAATATTAGCATTCGTATTGAAAACTATATATCACTCCGGGTGGAGAATGGGGGAACTCTATGTTTTATCGAAAACCAGTTCACAGTGTCACGTTTCACCGCCGATTTTCTACTACATTTATCTAATACTTTTATTTGGGAGCGACATTAGACACTACCCTTAATACTTTGAAAAGTATTAGGGCGTACTTTTTTAAAAATATTTTATTTTTGGAATTATTTTTTAGATTTCACATGGTGGCGGAAAGTATTTAAGCAGTTGTGATTGCATTGGATTCTTCAGTTCTTATTAGAACTCCGAAGAGGTAACAGCTCTTAGAGAGATAGAAATAGATTATGGTATTTTATTGAGTGATGGTACGTAGGAACAGGACTTGGACGACGTTTCGGACGTGGTGAATGGCCTTTGTCACGTGAACGCTTAAAGTGGCTTTTAAGCGTCTTGAAAAAAGTACTCGTAAAATGCAAAATTGAGATAATATTCAATCAAAGCGCTTAAAATGGGTTTTAAGCGTTTAAAAAAAAATCTTGCTTACACCATGTAAACTGACTGAAATTTAAAAAAATATATTTTTTTTCGACTAAAAACGCTTAAAATTGATTTTAAGCGGGTTAACATCCTAAAATTCCCTTAGAACGCTTAATTGGAAGCGTCCTAACCAAACCCCCAGCCGCAATCCATAAGCAGATTAGTAAGTGAAAACGCTTAAACTGCTTTTTAAGCGTAAGAGCAGTTTCTCTTACGCTTAAAAAACGCCTAAGCGCTATCACCTACCTACCATGAAATTCCGCAACCATTTTATATCTCCTGGGAGGTCTTGCCACCATGGAGTTCTAATAAGAACTGAATTTTATTTGGAAATTACACTTCCTTTTATACTGGTCGGTTCGTTCATGTTGATTCTCACAGATTAATATGCCCCTCAACAAATATTTTGCAATTGCTTGTAAGAAAAATATTTAAATCTACAAAAACTTTGTACACACCTAGACTCAACCCCACCCCAAATCTTATAATTGGCCCAGGCAGGGGGGTTGCAGGGGGGCAGCATGCCCCCCCTTACGCGCCGTGCTTTTTGCACCAAATAAATTTTATATATTATTTAAAGACAAAATGTAGGACGCCGAGAACATAAACGAATGCAATTAAAAGAATGATGTTTTCGTTTCAACGCTTTATTACAAACTGAACTTATTTCTTAACTTAAACAACTATTGATACCATGGTACAGTAAGTACTCGTAGTATGTACTATTTTACATATATAGGTGTAAAGGGCATACTGTTCTATGATTCGATCTATTTCAGTTATGAGTTGTATTACATAAAAAATGATTTGTATAACATATTAAAATAAGTAAGTAAATGAATTTGCAATTGCACTCAATTGCGTACAGAGTGTTTCATATTAAAATATAACCAATTAATATTTATATATACGTATTTCATTTATAAAATAAGATCAGCTATAAAAACTGTCGATTTTCAGGTCTCTAAGAAGGTTTGTTCAGATGCAAACGTGATTTGAATTAGATTAATTAAAAAATATTTCGATTTTGAAAAATTATTTGTGAGGCCATATGCAAAGTTCTTAAGTTCAAAAAACTTTGCGTACGCCCAAGCTGGACCCCACCCCAAATCCTATAATTGGCCCAAGCAGGGGGGTTGCAGGGGGGCAGCATGCCCCCCCTTACGCGCCGAGCTTTCTGTACGCCGTGAACTTCAAACTTAAACACAAATCAAATACAATTTGATTTCTTTTGGTTTGCAGCTAAGCTTAATATGAAACTAAATTTTAAATTTTTGTAAACGTATCTAATATCTCTTTACAAATATTTGGTCGTCCTGAAAAGGACGGATTGGTAAATTAATAAAAATAATATTAATTTAACTTATATTAATGTCCGATGCCACATTTTGTAAAAAGGCCGTTTTGTCGGTGGTCGATCTACTTCTTAACACATTCTGCAGCCTTTCATATTTTCTTTGCGTCTGGGTTATGTTCGGAGGCCTCTCCTCGCTGAATTTTCTCTATGGAAACTTTTGCCATTACGGTTTCCTTTGCAAGGTCCCCAATTAGCTTATACAACCCAGCATGCTTTTGACCGACTACAAGTTTTAATCGGCGATGCCAAGCTTCCACGCTGTTCTGTGTGCGTGGAAAGTACGCACTACTTGTTGACGCGGCTCCCGTCGTCCAGAATGTTGGGTCATATCGCGGCCTATTTCTTTCGTCGCCAATATAATTTTTTTTAAACCATCTCTCAAGCGTTTTGCTCTCTTCATATTGCAAATTGGTAAAGAATTCGTCGAAATATGAACTCACCTCGTTCGCCGGAACAAAAGCGAGAGCTTTAATCATGCGAATTTCCATCGCAAATTCTTCAACTGCTCCATATTTTGCCGCCAGTCCCAGAGCTTGCACTTTGCGATAAATTATTTGGCCGAAGTGAAATAGGCACCCATGGCATTCAGCTTGTTGAAAAAAGCCTGACGCGGAAGTTATAATGGCCCGTTCGAAATCTGAAATTATAATGTCCGGCCGTAAATGGATATTATAGTTGCAGGCACAATATAATAGCTGAAGCCAAAACTCTTCATATGCTTCCATTGACTTACTGCTCATAAGGCAGTAAACCAATGGCACAACGATGCCTTCAATATATCCATGCACAGAGAAGAGCTGTCCCATTATAGTCGGAACCACAGCAAAAGTCCCGTCTACCAGCCAGCACTTTGCTTGTGAAAGGAAGAAATAAAGTGCTCCTTGTTCCCAATAAAATGTTTTTCCCGGTTGAATACATAGTTTCGGCGAGCACAAATAATTCGCCATCTATATATTTTATATTCTCGGGAATACAAATTTCTTCTAGGGTTTGTGGCTCTCTTATGTTGCTGGCTCGCACCCTGAAAATCTTCATTTTCTGTGCCCTTTTTGAAGGTAGATGCGGAGGGCATATGGGTTGGACTCTTACTGTCGTATCCCTTATTATAACGCTTGGCGGAAGAGCTCCCTGTGCTGTTTGTTTTAGATAAACATTCGCATCCGAAACCTCCTTTTCGTATGCAAGTGCAGCATGGCTATGGCTTTCTACCATTTTTGTTATATTGTAGTTTTCACCGTTTTTTATTGCGTGCATCCTAGCTCTGCAATACATCGTTTTCTGTTCGGCGCAGCGCCAGAAGGATTTTTCATCGTTTTCCTTCTCCAAATGGTATAAATATCCATTTTTTTTCCAATTTTGGCTTTCCGCGCTTTGAATATGTTATCTGAAAATCGAAAAAAAAAGAATTAGATAAGTTGTTATACAATTGTCACTGCAAAATTATAATCACGGAAAAATTTAAAAACAAATTGATCTATCTGTGGCTATTTTATTTCTTTACTTACATTTGCTATATTTAATTCCATTTTTGTATATCTAGCTATCCACTTTTCACTGATTAACTTTTTCACTTCTTTACTTTTTCACTGTTAACACTGTGACCTTTTTTTTAAAAATCGACCGATTTAATTAGTCACGGTTTTGAAGTTTTGAGAATCAATTAGTAGTAACTATACAAAAATTACTTATTTTAGCCAATATTTTACCAAAAAATAAACAATATTTTTATTTTTAGCAGAACAGTATGAAACATTTTTTTTCCTTTTCCTAATCTGTCTATAATTTCTTGAGGCACAAAAATCAAAAATTATGAAAATACCAAAATATTATTGTTTTTACTTGTTATTCCAAGAATTGTTCAGAAATTTTACAAAAATTTGCAATTATTGCATCGCCACTGTCCAGGACGAAATATTCTTGCAATATTATGCATGTATGCCAAAAAATGTCTGGGTTAGTCAGAATCTTAAGCGTTTTGTTCAAACTTTATAAAACTTTTCTTAGAAATTAACTAAGATGTCAAAATGAATTATAAATATTTTAATTTACCTATTTTAAAATCACTCAAGACACTGAGCGTTTTGGAAAAATATATTAAGTCTTCATTAGGACCTTTGTCAACCCAGGACTTAAAAATAAAAGAAAACAAAAATAAACATTTTAAATTTATTTCTTCTAAAAACTACAATAAATATTATTCAAAATTGCTTAGAGAGCCCTTTGAGCTGTTTATCTTTTTTTATTTTGAAAACGCTTAACGTAGCTTTTAAGCGTAAAAAACATCAATATCGATTTTAAGCTTTAAAATAGCCGTAATTTTGAAAAAAGACCAAAACAAAAAAAGATAATCAATTTAAATCTCTTATATACTTATATGTGTGTTCTTAAAAGAACAATTATCTCCTTGATCCATGACAAGATACGAGTCGCCAACACGCCAACACACCAACACAAATTGTTCTTACCAACATTCACTAAAAAACACACAATTCACTAACGAAAACTACACTTCACTTTTCACTACACCGAACAACTTAGAATAATAAGAAACGTACACACCTATATCCCTTTAAATACAGAGGTCCGGCCTCCACGGAGTTCTAATAAGAACTGAAGAAATTACAAAATAATCCCTCCTTTTATACTATTCTGCTGATACGTTTTCTTTAAATCAGGGAAGTCGTCTGCGTACTAGGAAAACTTCGTTCATGTTGAAATGTATGGGAAACAACAATTTATACAGAGCCGGTATAAGGTATTGAATTAGTATTGAATTCGTATTGAAAAAGTAGGATTGCGCGGTGAAACGTGACACTGTAAAACGTGACGCGATAAAACGTAGCCAACCCGGAGAATGGCCAACGCCCCCACCTAATTTTTAATGTGTTTATTTTACATGTTATTATAAGTTTTTAATTGGTTAACAAATTTTTTGGTGTACAGATGGACTCCCACCATCTTAAACAGTCAAACACAATAGGCAGGATTTATAGGATTTAGGCTCTTTCACGCTGGGTTGGTTCATATTTGTATTTTAACTTTCGCTATGACTGGAGTTTTCGTTTTCTTTCTTTTCCTACGGATGTCGCGTTTTAGTTTTGTTAGTTTTAGAAAATAAGTTTAATTGATTTTTCTTGTGTTTAAAATTTTGTTTCCAAAGAACAGTATGTACGAGGTTGAATGCAGTCTTGGAACTGACGTAACCTGGAAGTGAATCCAGTGCGGCAAGTTCAAGATGACTTGCATTTATTAGGGAGAAAAGGTTATGAGTAAGCAGGACGGCGAGATTTCCACACGTCGATACTCTTCTAAATCTTTGCGCTGAGTGTCCCGTGGTGACGCGATTAGAAGGCCTCTCCTCCAGATTGGCCGAAAACCACAAAGACTGGAATGGTAAGAAGTGTTCGCCCAGGAAAATAATCCAGCGAAATCACTGCTAAAGAGATCTCGATTGTGACAAGAAGCTGAAAAAAAATAAAACAGAATTTTTAATACAAGGAAAACCCAGGAGGAAAACCGGAAAAAATAAAGTTTCGATTCGAGGCATTTTGGGGATACCCAAGAAAAAATGTAAAGGAGAGGAAAAAGGAATATTCGAGTTGGAGAAGGAAAATTTGGAGGGGAGTACCAAAAAAAAGTTAGTACAAAGATTTTAACAGAAAATAAATATATATTTATCGGTTTGATAGATAGATATATATAATTATTTTTCACATTATTGCGTGCTATAAGATCGTGTTTGCCTGCAGGGGTTTGCTTACATATAAAACAAATTAAAATATTAATTATTAATTATTCGCAAAATTGTGCCTTATCCGGGAAACAGACCTTAACGGTTCATCTCTTGTCTTTTTTTGCTTAAATATTTATTTTCATTGTAATACGTTTCAAAAAGATCCTGTGTTTTAATCCTAGTTAAAAAGTTTCCCAGACAATACAAATTCAAAAAACATAATTCGGCTATCTTTTCGTTGACAGATTCATTGGGTGTATTTTTTTCTTCATCGTTGCATTCAGCTCAATAAGGTTTGCAATTTCCTTAAATTTCAAAAAAAATTTGCTGACGCCCTTTTCTCTTAAACAGGTAGGCCCCTGGAAACAATAAAACAGTTTGATTCTGAATAATTAATGCATCCAATAAAAATTAATCACCGAGCTATTCGGGGTGGCAGCACAGATTTTGTTGCTCTTACAACCTTTTTTTTAATTCATCGCTTTGCCTTGAAATTTATTTATAGCTTAATACAAGCAACTAACAATTACTTAATTAATATCTTAAAACTAGGTAACAATTTAAAGACTTAAGATTAAATTTAAACTAAGGAACCAGGTACACAGGATACAGTAAGGAAATTTTTAAGATTGGAGTGCTCGTTGTAGAGAGGATTTGGAAAGGTTTGGATCAAAAATGCTTGAAATATTAGCTTTCTGAAGCATTCTAGTCATCGGTTCATTTTTGCCGTAGTCGGTACGATGGAAAGGGATTGCGAAAAGTGGTATAGATCTTAGATGACGATGGTTAACGTTCCATGTGATCTTGTCATACAGGGCTGGACAATCAATGCTTCCAGTTAGAAGTTGGTGAATAAACATTATATTTGCATTATCACGACGGCGGTTTAATGTTTGTAAGTTTATCAGTTTTAGTCGATTTTCGTAGGGAGGTAAGTGGTAAGGGTCGTCCCATCTAAGGCCCCGTAAAGCGAAGTGCAAAAATCTACGCTGAACAGCCTCAATACGAAGAATATGGATCTGATGGTATGGAGACCAGACTTGCGCGGCATATTCAAGGAGAGGCCTAACAAAAGATATATAAAGAGATTTGGTGACATAGGGATTTGAAAATTCCTTAGACCAGCGTTTGACAAATCCAAGGGTAGAATTGGCTCTATTAATTATAGAATCAAAATGATCCCGGAAATTAAGCTGGTTGTCACAAATAACACCTAGGCCGCGAATGGAAGATACGGTGGCAATTGGTTGGTTATTAATCAGATATTGGCGTTGCAATAGGGGTGGGTGTTTACGGGAGTAAGTAATGGCTTGACATTTGTTAATATTGAGCTCGAGAAGTTATGTTGACATTTCTAAATTGTCAATCGTCAGTTGTCATCTAATTGTACGAACTTGGTGTCGCGCCGTTTAATTTTAATTCGTTTAGTTCTATAATTTGTGTTTAAAGTCTAAACCTTTTTCGATTTGTCTGATGTCTTAAATTGCTCCTTACCTCGGGTGGGGGCTAGCAATGACAATTAAACAATCTGTTTGGCTTTCGAAATATAAGTGACTTATTATAAATTTGTAAGACTTTATTCTAATTTACAAAGATGCAATTCGGCAATAATTTTTGTGGGAACATAAATGCAATTCGATAGGCGAGCACCTATTAAGAATGCTGAATTATTTGGTGGGAGCATACATAAATGCAATAGGAGAGGTGAGCACCTATAAAAAGTGCTTATTTGGCAATATGGTAAGCTTTAATACGGAATAGGGTGTTTGAAATTTATATAGGGTGTTTTGCATTTGCAGGTACATGGTAATAAATTAAAAGTTTTTGGCTTAAACATTCTCCTCGGCGTTGAGATCTTTGAGCTCAAATTCGATGTCGTTTGGAGATCTAGTTGTTGTCCTGCTTTTTTGGTTGACTAAAAAGATGTACAGTGCCTAGGACCAAGCCAATCATGAGTGCAAGATACCCAATAGAATATTGATGGATATCATGATGAGAAATATTGGATGGAAATGCCTGTTGCGATTTTTGATAAGAAGTCTTCTTCCTCAGAAGTGTTAAGTCGTCTTCCCCTCGAATGATGATTTCGTCCTTATTATGAATTTCCTCTTGGAGTGGTTCAATGTGAAACTTATCGAAAAATAATCTTAAGTTAAGCGTAGGTAAGAATGAGACTATTCTATTTGATGTGTAGAAATTATGAGCATTAATAATCATGGTTCGTTGCTTAATGACACAGTCGTTTGCCAGTTTCATAAGTCCTATGCCCTGCAGTTTTGTAGTTAAAATATCTGATCCGCACACTACAGACAATATTTCGTCGTGATGAAAGGCAAAAATTCAGTGATTAGGATTATGAAGTTGAATCCATACTTTGTCAACGGGGGTAGATTTTAGTTCGCAGTATGATGAAAGTTTCTTATTATGAATCAACATGTGCATTTCGCATTGATTTTCAACTGAGTACATAGATAATTCTTGTCACCAATATGTAAACAACTCTGGTATTTAGTTTGTGATATCGCAATATGCTGATCCTTGAGTGGAGTTACTGCTAAGAATGCCGTTGATGGTTGTATGAAGATAAAGGATGTGTTATGCTTTGACATGTCCTTAATCTTAAAGAAAGAAATAGCGTAAATAATTTGTTTTTTTTTTAAATAAAGAAATTATCTATCTACCTATCTATATATCACTACCTCGATTGTGGGTATAGACTTGGTCAAGATGGCATGGTTACACAACACCAATAGCTATTCATCCGTTTCGCAGATTTGCATTGGAGTCGACTTTATGAAAGAGAATGGAGTAATTCTGCATATAGGTAAGCAAGTTCTTAAGTACAGAAATATAGAAATTCTTATGATCTACGGCAATAAAAACTCAACAACTCTACGGACTGTTGTAATCAAAGAAAGCATATGTTTCGCTCCTTTTTCAGCAGTGTTTGTTTGGGCAAAATTAAAGGGTGACTCGAATAGCCATCAGTACCTAATTTTGGAACCAGACTCTGAGCAATGTTCCCCAAATGTTATGGTAGGTAAATCGAAATGAGTGAGTTTATTTCTAACTTAGCTGCTTTATTTTGTGCTCTGTATTTCGTTTTTAATTTGTATTTGATTTTCTTAAGTCTTATGTGAAAAAGAAACAAATTAGTGAACTCAAGCTACTTTGACACTGGTGAAATTCTTGTTTGCGTTTTGTAATTGATTTTTTCATTGTTTAAAGTGTATTTCAAAATACTAATTCTTGAACATTAAATCTTTTATTTTTTGTGTCTCTTTTTGTGATTTGAGTGCTTGATTTTGTTTTATCTCTTCGAGTTTAAAATTTTAATTTCTCTCTCGATAAATATTACTATTATTGTCTACATTTTTGTCGAGTGAGTACTTTTTATTGGCTTTTTTTCCTTATTTACTGCATACTTGTTTGCCTTAATTAATCAAACCCTTTTCCATTCCATTTAAGCGGGTTCCTATTGTATATTTTTAGGCAACTAATTTAAATAATTTTTGTTACTTAAATTTTAAATTTTAATTTTAAATATTTAAAATTTAAATTTTTAATAAAAATGAATTGCCTCCATGGCAATGAAATGGGAGTATTGAAAAAATATGCATGTGTCACGGCAAAATTTGTCGCGACAAGTTTTATCCCCGTGGTTTGTTTTCACTAATAATTTTTTTGACAGCTCTTCTTCCACTTTACTAAGAGGAAGCGGGACGTTCATGGTCCATCTGCCATCGGTTGTTCCTCTCAGTAATGTGGAAGACAACAAGATGAATAAATGTGGCGAATTTAGACAAATCGCAGTGTTACCCATCTGGCATTTACGGAAGAGAACTAATATTAGCATTCTTATTGAAAACTATACGTCACTCCGGGTGGAGAATGGCCAACGGCCCCACCTAATTTTTAATGTGTTTATTTTACATGTTATTATAAGTTTTTAATTGACTAACAAATTTTTTGGTGTACAGATGGACTCCCACCTTCTTAAACAGTCAAACACGATAGGCAGGATTTATAAGATTTAGGCTCTTTCACGCTGGGTTGGTTATTATTTGTATTTAAACTTTCGCTCTGACTGGAGTTTTCATTTTCTTTCTTTTCCTACTGATTTCACGTTTTAGTTTTGTTAGTTTTAGAAAATAAGTTTAATTGATTTTTCTTGTGTTTGAAATTTTGTGTTTATGGAACAGTATGTACGAGGCTGAATGCAGTCTTGGAACTGACGTAGCCTGGAAGTGAATCCAGTGCGGCAAGTTCCAAGATAACTTGCATTTATTAGGGAGAAAAGGTTGTGAGTAAGCAGGACGGCGAGACTTCCACACGTCGGTACTCTTCTACATCTTTGCGCTGAGTGGCCCGTGGTGACGCGATTAGGAGGCCTCTCCTACAGATTGGCCGAAAACACCAAAGACTGGAATGGTAAGAAGTGTTCGCCCAGGAAAATGATGTTAGCGAAATCACTGCTAGAGAGATCTCGATTGTGAGAAGAAGCTGAAAAAAAAATAAAAGAGAATTTTAAATAAAAGGAAAAGCAAGGAGGAAAATCAGAAAAAAATAAAGTTTGGATTCGAGACATTTTGGGGATAGCTAAGAAAAAATGAAAAGGAGAGGAAAAAGAAAAATTCGAGTTAGACTAGGAAAATTTGGAGGGAGTACCTAAAAAAGCTAAGTACAAAGATTTTAATAGAAAATAAATATATATTTATCGGGTTGATAGATAGATATATATAATTATTTTTCACATTATTGGGTGCAATAAGATCGTGTTTGCCTGCAGGGGTTTCCTTACATATAAAAAAATTAAAATATTAATTGTTAAGTATTTGCAAAATTGTGCCTTATCCGGGAACCAGACCTTAACGGTTCATCTCTTGTCTTTTTTGCGTAAATATTTCTTTTTATTGTAATACGTTTCGAAAAGATCCTGTCTTTTTATCCTATTTAAAAAGTTTCCCAGGCAATACAAATTCAAAAAACATAATTCGGCTACATTTTCGTTGTCAAATTCATTGGTTGTATTTTTTTCTTCATCGCTGCATTCCGCTCTTAAACAGATACGCCCCTGGAAACCATAAAAATGTTTGATTCTGAATAATTAATTCATTCTAACAATAAGGAAATAAAAAGAGAGAGTATGAATTTTTATTTGACAAAGTGGCTTGGGTTGATGAATTAGATAAGAAAAATGGTTGTTGATGGTGCTTTTGAGACGAAATCGTGGATTTTGCGGTGTGAACACCAATTTGAAATCTCCAGATCTTTCTGCTGGAATCCCAGATATTCCGCTTTAGTGGGAACATATTATTAAGTGACTAAAAATATGAAAAAAACACTATTATTTTCATTGGTACATCAACATTTTTTATTGTAATATTGTAGCAAGGATTGACTGTTTGTTGTACTAGAACAAAGTATCATCAAAAGCTGTGAAATAGAATCATACATTTTTGCAATAACTCTAGTACATTCTAAGTATCCACACTTGTGTACTACAGCTAAAAACCGAACCAGATAAGAGTTCTATAATAAAAATGCGAGATAGGGTCGGAGACAGTACGGAGCCCTGGGGCACACTAGCATTTATTTTGTGAATATCAGACTTGAAACCGTCCAATACAACTTGTATTGATCTGTCCGAAAGGTAATTTCTAATCCAACGAAGAAGAGATTCATCGATACCAAATGCACGCATTTTTAATAAGAGAGCTTTTGAAATATCAAGCGCAATAATCTTACTTTCTCCAAAACGATGTAAAGATTAGCTCGGTGAGATATACCATCAGATTACCAGTGGAACTATTGCTATGAAAGCCGTACTGCCGGTCATTAAGGAGCTTTCGTTCTTCAAAATATTTCTTAAGCTGATAATTAATCAGCGTTTCCATTACCGTGGAAAGAAGGGACGTAAGTGCAATTGGACGGTAATAAGCGGGTGAAGAAGATTCGCCTTTTTTAGGGACAGGCTGGACAAATACTGCTTTCCATCCACTCGGAAAGAGGCCAGTAGAGTAGGACAAATGGGAAAGCTTACGCAGTGGTTTTGCCAGCGTTGAAGAACACCTCTTCAGAACGATGCGAGGGATAATATCCGGGCCAGTGGATTTGTGAATATCAAGGTCTTTGAGGTCTCTAGCAACTGCACGAGTGCGAAAGAAGATTCGTCCCATAAAATCATTTACGCTCTCAAGTACAGGAGGAGTCATTACACTTTCTGGCAGCGTCAAATTTACAGCGAACTGCGCTGCAAGCAAATTGGCTTTTTCACGAGAGCTGAAAAAAGGGATGTCATTAAAGACGAGCGTTGGAACCAAAGAGGACGATGAATTCCGAATGTTTTTTACAAAAGACCAAATATTGTTACTACCTTTGGTACTTTGTAGTATTTTTTGCCTTCATTTTTGGTCATGCAAAAATTTGGTTCTCTGAATGTGAACGTTGCAAGTTTTTCTAGCTTGTTGAAACTTTTTCCCGTTATCCTCAATGGGGTTGGCTTTATATTTCCGGAAACTTACTTCTCTATCCCTAATAACCTTTTTACAGCTCGAGTCAAACCATGCATTTTCTTTCGGTTTGAGAGGTTTCACCCTATTCGGAATAAAATTTCTCATTCCGTGAAGAATTAAATTTGTTATCATATCTACGCTGGAGTCTACGTCACTACCGAGGAAGCATTGTGACCAGTTAAATTTCCTGAAGAAGTTATTGAGACCGTCCCAGTTGGCTTTCTCATATTGTCAAACGGTTCTCTTAGGTGGTTTTCTTTAACTGAGAGGTGTGGGCATGAGAAAGTTGCAGATATGACACAATGGTCTGATGGGCCTAGAGGCGATAATACATTTAACGTGTATTTATCGGGGTCAGAGGTAAGAAACAAGTCTAGAGTGTTGGCGGTTCGACCTACAACGTCAGAGATTCGAGTTGGCTCGTCAACAAGCTGAGTCAGTTGATTTAACTCAGCAAAGACCTCAACATACCTTCCTTCGGGTGTTGCCTGGCTCGAAAAGCGGAGCCAGCTAGAATTGTGTACATTGAAATCGCCCGCAATGACGATTTTAGTGTGAGGGTAATGGGAAACAATTCTTTGAATGGAGTCGCACAGAGCATCAAATTCGTTAAAAGTTGAATTTCTGTCCAGATTTGGGCTCCGATAAAAGAAACATGTGTGTATGATGCACTTGTTTACCGAGAATCTTAACCACATGAAATTAAAATTTGTGTTTGAGCACAAACTATATCGTGGTTGAAGATGGTACGCAACATCATTTCTTATGTATACGGCGAGACCAATGTGGAAAAAGAATAATGATACTAAGTTATACCCAAACAGATGAAATTCTGACTGATCAGAATTTTCACCTATTTGGGTTTCGCTCAGTGTCAAGGCCTGTTTTTGACAGTGTGGACATACACGGCACAAAGATTTTTTCTGACAACTTTGTATGTTTTAAATCATTATAAAATTGATAAATCTTTAATTTGTGTTTCAAATCATTCTAAAATTGATAAAACTTATTGTTTCAAATCATTATAAAATTGATATCCTTTTTTGTGTTTCAAATCATTTCACAATTGACACCTATTATACTATATTAATAATGTTTCAAATCAATTCAAAATTGTTGAATACGTTCTTGATGCTTTATTAAATTAAATGCTTAATAATTAAGTAACTTATATAATTGAATGAATTTGTGAACTTTAGTCCAAAATGCGTTTCGCCCAGGTACAACAGCTGGGCTCATCAGTTAGATCCTGTAGTACCTTTCTAAGACGCATTTTTTTTTATCGATGTTTACCGACTTTAATAAAACTTGCAGCGATTACTCACTGTAAATTATATTTTTCTAGGGGAATTTGGTTAGATTCATGCACCTAGAATTATGTTTTGCCCGTGGTCTGGCCAGTGAATTAATTGAAGAAAACGCAAACAATATGTTTATATTATTTTTGTTTTTGTTTTAGTGGACTGTGTGGACTTAAAGCCAATTGAATGAATTTGTGACCTTTAGTCCAAAATGCGTTTCGCCCAGGTACAACAGCTGGGCTCATCAGTTAGATCCTGTAGTACCTTTCTAAGACGCATTATTTTTTGATCGATGTTTACCGACTTTAATAAAACTTACAGTATGAACGAGGCTGAATGCATTTCTATTTGTATTTGTATTTGTATTTATTAGTTCATTGTATGCTTACACAGTAAGAATTCACTTCTTTTAAGACAGTGTTAAGCTAAAAGTATACAAAGATAAACTATAACAATAATTAACAATTTTTAAGTATTAGTTAAATTTAAGTTTAAGCAATAAAAAAAAATAATAAAAAGAAAAAATAGTTATAAATACAATATGTCTCTGTTGACAAAAGAAAAATTAAATCAAAGAACAGTTAGGGAGGAAAAAAAAAAAGATTTATTTAATCATGAAAGTGGCGGATGGCGTTGATGTAAAACTGTCTCTCCGAAATAAGACATGAGTGACGCGGAATAATTAGTTGTTGCGATCTGTTAGAGGAACAAAACTGAATCCTATTGTATAAACTGCACGGCTGTTTGCTTTGGATCACTTTGAACAAACAGTAGTATAATAGTACGGAAGCCCTTAAGGTTATCGAGAGAGATATTAAAGATTTGTATTGAAAACCTTGATATGTAGTCAGATCTTCGCAAGCCAAAGACATATCGCGCAGTGTATTAAAGGCGACATTAAGCTTTCTCTTGCTTACTGAGTCGCAATGACAAAAAACTTCACAAGGTCTTTATTGATTGTGTAAACACAGTCTTAGATAAGCCCAAGCGGGCAGCTTTTGTAAAGCTGTACATCGTCAGCATACATTTGGATAGAACATCCTCTGATCTTATTGGGGAGTTCATTAATATATAGGGAAAATAGAAGTGGGCCTAGTATCGAACCCTGAGGAACTCCTCTAGTAGTCGGAAGGAAATTCGACATTTTATTGTCATGTGAAACTGCTTGTTGTCTATCCCGAAGATAGGATGACATCAAGCGCACTGCCGACGAAGAGAAACCATAATCTGCAAAGAGCTTGTGACAGAGATTGAAGTGATCCACGGTGTCAAATGCTTTCGAATAATCGAGAAGTACAAGAAAAGATACATGATCATCATCCAAAGCATGTCTGATATGTTCGACAACGTTTAAGATGGCGGTAGCGCAGCTATGTTTTTGACGAAAACCCGACTGTTTTGGAGAAAGGATATTATGAGATCTTAGGTGCTCATTAATTTGCTTTTGCACAACTCGCTCAAAAACTTTTGACAAAAAAGAAAGAATGGAAATAGGTCTGTATTCATTACCATTTTTCGGGATAGACAACACCTTAGCCGATTTCCATTGGGATGGAAATAAACCAGTCATTAAAATCTTGTTAAAGGAATGAGTGATAAAGGGTAAGATGACAGGTAAAATTGACTTCAAGAAAATTGGATGAATATTATCAGTACCAACAGCATTGGATTTAACGGATAATATACATTCAACAATATCGTTGCTTTCAACACGTTGAAAATCGAACAACTCATGAGATTGACGAGCATTAGGAAGAAGATCAGTACAAACTGTGCGAGGGACGGATAGAGGTAGAAATGGTAATGTAACGAATTCTTGGTTCAAGGCATCTACATTGATATATGTATCAATATGTTGATACTGTTTTCCTAAGCCCATATCCTTTATATTTTTCCATAACTGACGACTATTCATGGTATGAGATAACTTGCTCCAATATAGTTGGACTTTGCTTTGCCTTATCTTACAAACTACTCGATTACGCAACATCCGATACGTTTGATGGTCATTATCTAGTCTGTAACGTTTCCATTTGTTGTATTCCTGGTCCCGTTGTGAAATAAGACAACGGATTTCATTCGAGAACCAACGACGTTCACCCGGTTTTATAATTCTAGTTCGTAGAGGAATATAACTGTTAAACAAATTGAGGATATTATTACTAAGGAATTCAATTTGGTCGTCAGAGTATTCTAAAAAGTACACTTGTTGCCATTGAACTCCGAGGGTAGCATGCTCAAGACCCGCATAATCGACATTTTTAAAATCGCTATATGTATAAGAGGTTTCTACTCCTTTGACAATGTACCTGAAAGATAGGAAGATAAGGTCATGTTTAGAGAAAGCCGGTGCTGATAACTGATCATATAGCTGAACGTCACTTAAATCACTGACAAAGAATACATCTAAAAGAGTGGCCGAGTTTCTAGAAAAGTGTGTAGCACTAGGCGTGTTTACCGGAAACAAATTGAAGGTTCTCATACCATCAATGAGAGATGTCTGATCGAGAAGGTTGGAGTTAAAATCCCCACAAATGATGACCTTGGAACATCCAAGAGTGATGGTTTCGAGGAGGCTTAGCAATGGATTAATATCAATGTTATTATTAAGTCTATAAACCGCACCTAATAGAAAGTTACTACCTCCTTCATTTAAAATATATAAAAATTAGTAATTTATCTCACTATTCACTTCTGACTTACAAATAATTTTGCAAATAATACCATTGCGTACATATACCGCCACTCCACCACCTCTTCTACCACATCTATCCGCTCGAAAAAGCTTATAATTACGCAAACGATACATAGAATCACTGTTTTTGCTTGAAAACCAAGTTACTGAAACACAAATTATATCTACCCCTGATTCCTCGAAAACATCCCTAAACTCATCGAATTTACAGTAGAGGCTCTGGGCGTTGATGTGACAAATCTGTAAACCTGTCTTCTGTTTACTTAAAATCTTAAGCATGGAGCGAAATGTAAAAAAATAAGAAAGAAAAGAAAAAAAAAACAAAAAAATTAAAAAAATATTTGAATGAAGAGAACCAAAAAAAAATAATAATATAAAATAGAGATAATGAAAATATGTATATAAATAATAAAAATTAACAAGAAAAAACAAAAATAAATTTAAAAGGTAAAAAAATTTAAAATAATTTAAAAATAAAATAGTTTGACAAACACTGGAAGTCGAAGAGAAGAATAATTTATTAGATGCAGGCGGCAATTCCATCAAGGGATTCGAAGTTAGCTATATGTACTCCTCTCTCATCTGTCGGTTGACATTTGACATATACGAGAACACGAATTGTAAACACAGATGCTATTTTATGTTGTTTTTTTTTAATTGCAAGGCGGATCACATTAATGAGTTGTTTTTGGAAGTTAGGCACTCGCATAAATAAATTTGTGCAGTAAATTTAAGGCCTACGTAGGTTAGTGAAAGTTGTGTGTTGTTTTTTTTTTGTATTTAGCTGAAGAGGTAAGCACAAAGTTCTTATTGTAAGCCGATCGGAATTTAAGAATTATGGCTGTATCGTGTTTGTTGTTTTTCTTCGGGCGTATACGGAAAATGTCAAGCAGTGCGGGCGGTTTGATATGAATATCGTGCCATAAGTAATTAAACATAGAACGAAGATTCTCGTCGGGCGTGCACGGTATTCCAAAGAGAACAGCGTCTCCAGAAATTCTTTTATTGTCTTGATCGTCTAGTAAAGCAATTGTGTTATTGAGTTTTGTTGTAAGATCAGCAATGACGTTTTTCATTTCGGCAATTTCTTGTTTGTTGGTATTAATATGAAACTTAAATTATTGACGTCAGATTTAAGTGCCTCTATGTCGGCGATAGTATTGCTGATTGATGATTCAATTTGTGACACTCTTTTAATGACATCAGAAATGTTTTTGTTTACTTCGGCAAATTGTGTTTGTAGTTTTTGTGCTAGTGAGTCGTGCTCTTTTCTGAATTGTGCGGATGAAGTAGAAGTAATAAACTCACTTTGGGTTTATAATTTTTCATCCAAATTATTAAGCAAGGAGCTTTCGTCCGCCATTATTTTAATTGGTTTTAAAGAGCCTGTAGAAGTACGAGGTGAGTAATTAAACACTTTAGGGTTTGATGGGTTGCTTCGTTGATTGTTTGGGCCAGACATATGAGAGCGTTTTATTTGATTTGGAGAAAGGCTATGATAGATGTTTTAGGTTCGAAGGAACAAACAAAGAATTTATTTTTTTCTTTTAAATTTTAAAAGAGTTTTCAATTATAATAACTTAAAAACTTTGCACAATAATGTGGTTAATGTCACTTGAATAGACTAAACTAATAAACAGATTTTCTGTTTTTTTTTTTTTTTTTTTTTTTTTTTTTTTTTTTTTACACGTTTAAAGTCTAAACCTTTTTCGATTTGTCTGATGTCTTAAATTGCTCCTTACCTCGGGTGGGGGCTAGCAATGACAATTAAACAATCTGTTTGGCTTTCGAAATATAAGTGACTTATTATAAATTTGTAAGACTTTATTCTAATTTACAAAGATGCAATTCGGCAATAATTTTTGTGGGAACATAAATGCAATTCGATAGGCGAGCACCTATTAAGAATGCTGAATTATTTGGTGGGAGCATACATAAATGCAATAGGAGAGGTGAGCACCTATAAAAAGTGCTTATTTGGCAATATGGTAAGCTTTAATACGGAATAGGGTGTTTGAAATTTATATAGGGTGTTTTGCATTTGCAGGTACATGGTAATAAATTAAAAGTTTTTGGCTTAAACATTCTCCTCGGCGTTGAGATCTTTGAGCTCAAATTCGATGTCGTTTGGAGATCTAGTTGTTGTCCTGCTTTTTTGGTTGACTAAAAATATGTACAGTGCCTAGGACCAAGCCAATCATGAGTGCAAGATACCCAATAGAATATTGATGGATATCATGATGAGAAATATTGGATGGAAATGCCTGTTGCGATTTTTGATAAGAAGTCTTCTTCCTCAGAAGTGTTAAGTCGTCTTCCCCTCGAATGATGATTTCGTCCTTATTATGAATTTCCTCTTGGAGTGGTTCAATGTGAAACTTATCGAAAAATAATCTTAAGTTAAGCGTAGGTAAGAATGAGACTATTCTATTTGATGTGTAGAAATTATGAGCATTAATAATCATGGTTCGTTGCTTAATGACACAGTCGTTTGCCAGTTTCATAAGTCCTATGCCCTGCAGTTTTGTAGTTAAAATATCTGATCCGCACACTACAGACAATATTTCGTCGTGATGAAAGGCAAAAATTCAGTGATTAGGATTATGAAGTTGAATCCATACTTTGTCAACGGGGGTAGATTTTAGTTCGCAGTATGATGAAAGTTTCTTATTATGAATCAACATGTGCATTTCGCATTGATTTTCAACTGAGTACATAGATAATTCTTGTCACCAATATGTAAACAACTCTGGTATTTAGTTTGTGATATCGCAATATGCTGATCCTTGAGTGGAGTTACTGCTAAGAATGCCGTTGATGGTTGTATGATGATAAAGGATGTGTTATGCTTTGACATGTCCTTAATCTTAAAGAAAGAAATAGCGTAAATAATTTGTTTTTTTTTTAAATAAAGAAATTATCTATCTACCTATCTATATATCACTACCTCGATTGTGGGTATAGACTTGGTCAAGATGGCATGGTTACACAACACCAATAGCTATTCATCCGTTTCGCAGATTTGCATTGGAGTCGACTTTATGAAAGAGAATGGAGTAATTCTGCATATAGGTAAGCAAGTTCTTAAGTACAGAAATATAGAAATTCTTATGATCTACGGCAATAAAAACTCAACAACTCTACGGACTGTTGTAATCAAAGAAAGCATATGTTTCGCTCCTTTTTCAGCAGTGTTTGTTTGGGCAAAATTAAAGGGTGACTCGAATAGCCATCAGTACCTAATTTTGGAACCAGACTCTGAGCAATGTTCCCCAAATGTTGTGGTAGGTAAAGCGAAATGAGTGAGTTTATTTCTTACTTAGCTGCTTTATTTTGTGCTCTGTATTTCGTTTTTAATTTGTATTTGATTTTCTTAAGTCTTATGTGAAAAAGAAACAAATTAGTGAACTCAAGCTACTTTGACACTGGTGAAATTCTTGTTTGCGTTTTGTAATTGATTTTTTCATTGTTTAAAGTGTATTTCAAAATACTAATTCTTGAACATTAAATCTTTTATTTTTTGTGTCTCTTTTTGTGATTTGAGTGCTTGATTTTGTTTTATCTCTTCGAGTTTAAAATTTTAATTTCTCTCTCGATAAATATTACTATTATTGTCTACATTTTTGTCGAGTGAGTACTTTTTATTGGCTTTTTTTCCTTATTTACTGCATACTTGTTTGCCTTAATTAATCAAACCCTTTTCCATTCCATTTAAGCGGGTTCCTATTGTATATTTTTAGGCAACTAATTTAAATAATTTTTGTTACTTAAATTTTAAATTTTAATTTTAAATATTTAAAATTTAAATTTTTAATAAAAATGAATTGCCTCCATGGCAATGAAATGGGAGTATTGAAAAAATATGCATGTGTCACGGCAAAATTTGTCGCGACAAGTTTTATCCCCGTGGTTTGTTTTCACTAATAATTTTTTTGACAGCTCTTCTTCCACTTTACTAAGAGGAAGCGGGACGTTCATGGTCCATCTGCCATCGGTTGTTCCTCTCAGTAATGTGGAAGACAACAAGATGAATAAATGTGGCGAATTTAGACAAATCGCAGTGTTACCCATCTGGCATTTACGGAAGAGAACTAATATTAGCATTCTTATTGAAAACTATACGTCACTCCGGGTGGAGAATGGCCAACGGCCCCACCTAATTTTTAATGTGTTTATTTTACATGTTATTATAAGTTTTTAATTGACTAACAAATTTTTTGGTGTACAGATGGACTCCCACCTTCTTAAACAGTCAAACACGATAGGCAGGATTTATAAGATTTAGGCTCTTTCACGCTGGGTTGGTTATTATTTGTATTTAAACTTTCGCTCTGACTGGAGTTTTCATTTTCTTTCTTTTCCTACTGATTTCACGTTTTAGTTTTGTTAGTTTTAGAAAATAAGTTTAATTGATTTTTCTTGTGTTTGAAATTTTGTGTTTATGGAACAGTATGTACGAGGCTGAATGCAGTCTTGGAACTGACGTAGCCTGGAAGTGAATCCAGTGCGGCAAGTTCCAAGATAACTTGCATTTATTAGGGAGAAAAGGTTGTGAGTAAGCAGGACGGCGAGACTTCCACACGTCGGTACTCTTCTACATCTTTGCGCTGAGTGGCCCGTGGTGACGCGATTAGGAGGCCTCTCCTACAGATTGGCCGAAAACACCAAAGACTGGAATGGTAAGAAGTGTTCGCCCAGGAAAATGATGTTAGCGAAATCACTGCTAGAGAGATCTCGATTGTGAGAAGAAGCTGAAAAAAAAATAAAAGAGAATTTTAAATAAAAGGAAAAGCAAGGAGGAAAATCAGAAAAAAATAAAGTTTCGATTCGAGACATTTTGGGGATAGCTAAGAAAAAATGAAAAGGAGAGGAAAAAGAAAAATTCGAGTTAGACTAGGAAAATTTGGAGGGAGTACCTAAAAAAGCTAAGTACAAAGATTTTAATAGAAAATAAATATATATTTATCGGGTTGATAGATAGATATATATAATTATTTTTCACATTATTGGGTGCAATAAGATCGTGTTTGCCTGCAGGGGTTTCCTTACATATAAAAAAATTAAAATATTAATTGTTAAGTATTTGCAAAATTGTGCCTTATCCGGGAACCAGACCTTAACGGTTCATCTCTTGTCTTTTTTGCGTAAATATTTCTTTTTATTGTAATACGTTTCGAAAAGATCCTGTGTTTTTATCCTATTTAAAAAGTTTCCCAGGCAATACAAATTCAAAAAACATAATTCGGCTACATTTTCGTTGTCAAATTCATTGGTTGTATTTTTTTCTTCATCGCTGCATTCCGCTCTTAAACAGATACGCCCCTGGAAACCATAAAAATGTTTGATTCTGAATAATTAATTCATTCTAACAATAAGGAAATAAAAAGAGAGAGTATGAATTTTTATTTGACAAAGTGGCTTGGGTTGATGAATTAGATAAGAAAAATGGTTGTTGATGGTGCTTTTGAGACGAAATCGTGGATTTTGCGGTGTGAACACCAATTTGAAATCTCCAGATCTTTCTGCTGGAATCCCAGATATTCCGCTTTAGTGGGAACATATTATTAAGTGACTAAAAATATGAAAAAAACACTATTATTTTCATTGGTACATCAACATTTTTTATTGTAATATTGTAGCAAGGATTGACTGTTTGTTGTACTAGAACAAAGTATCATCAAAAGCTGTGAAATAGAATCATACATTTTTGCAATAACTCTAGTACATTCTAAGTATCCACACTTGTGTACTACAGCTAAAAACCGAACCAGATAAGAGTTCTATAATAAAAATGCGAGATAGGGTCGGAGACAGTACGGAGCCCTGGGGCACACTAGCATTTATTTTGTGAATATCAGACTTGAAACCGTCCAATACAACTTGTATTGATCTGTCCGAAAGGTAATTTCTAATCCAACGAAGAAGAGATTCATCGATACCAAATGCACGCATTTTTAATACGAGAGCTTTTGAAATATCAAGCGCAATAATCTTACTTTCTCCAAAACGATGTAAAGATTAGCTCGGTGAGATATACCATCAGATTACCAGTGGAACTATTGCTATGAAAGCCGTACTGCCGGTCATTAAGGAGCTTTCGTTCTTCAAAATATTTCTTAAGCTGATAATTAATCAGCGTTTCCATTACCGTGGAAAGAAGGGACGTAAGTGCAATTGGACGGTAATAAGCGGGTGAAGAAGATTCGCCTTTTTTAGGGACAGGCTGGACAAATACTGCTTTCCATCCACTCGGAAAGAGGCCAGTAGAGTAGGACAAATGGGAAAGCTTACGCAGTGGTTTTGCCAGCGTTGAAGAACACCTCTTCAGAACGATGCGAGGGATAATATCCGGGCCAGTGGATTTGTGAATATCAAGGTCTTTGAGGTCTCTAGCAACTGCACGAGTGCGAAAGAAGATTCGTCCCATAAAATCATTTACGCTCTCAAGTACAGGAGGAGTCATTACACTTTCTGGCAGCGTCAAATTTACAGCGAACTGCGCTGCAAGCAAATTGGCTTTTTCACGAGAGCTGAAAAAAGGGATGTCATTAAAGACGAGCGTTGGAACCAAAGAGGACGATGAATTCCGAATGTTTTTTACAAAAGACCAAATATTGTTACTACCTTTGGTACTTTGTAGTATTTTTTGCCTTCATTTTTGGTCATGCAAAAATTTGGTTCTCTGAATGTGAACGTTGCAAGTTTTTCTAGCTTGTTGAAACTTTTTCCCGTTATCCTCAATGGGGTTGGCTTTATATTTCCGGAAACTTACTTCTCTATCCCTAATAACCTTTTTACAGCTCGAGTCAAACCATGCATTTTCTTTCGGTTTGAGAGGTTTCACCCTATTCGGAATAAAATTTCTCATTCCGTGAAGAATTAAATTTGTTATCATATCTACGCTGGAGTCTACGTCACTACCGAGGAAGCATTGTGACCAGTTAAATTTCCTGAAGAAGTTATTGAGACCGTCCCAGTTGGCTTTCTCATATTGTCAAACGGTTCTCTTAGGTGGTTTTCTTTAACTGAGAGGTGTGGGCATGAGAAAGTTGCAGATATGACACAATGGTCTGATGGGCCTAGAGGCGATAATACATTTAACGTGTATTTATCGGGGTCAGAGGTAAGAAACAAGTCTAGAGTGTTGGCGGTTCGACCTACAACGTCAGAGATTCGAGTTGGCTCGTCAACAAGCTGAGTCAGTTGATTTAACTCAGCAAAGACCTCAACATACCTTCCTTCGGGTGTTGCCTGGCTCGAAAAGCGGAGCCAGCTAGAATTGTGTACATTGAAATCGCCCGCAATGACGATTTTAGTGTGAGGGTAATGGGAAACAATTCTTTGAATGGAGTCGCACAGAGCATCAAATTCGTTAAAAGTTGAATTTCTGTCCAGATTTGGGCTCCGATAAAAGAAACATGTGTGTATGATGCACTTGTTTAACGAGAATCTTAACCACATGAAATTAAAATTTGTGTTTGAGCACAAACTATATCGTGGTTGAAGATGGTACGCAACATCATTTCTTATGTATACGGCGAGACCAATGTGGAAAAAGAATAATGATACTCAAACAGATGAAATTCTGACTGATCAGAATTTTCACCTATTTGGGTTTCGCTCAGTGTCAAGGCCTGTTTTTGACAGTGTGGACATACACGGCACAAAGATTTTTTCTGACAACTTTGTATGTTTTAAATCATTATAAAATTGATAAATCTTTAATTTGTGTTTCAAATCATTCTAAAATTGATAAAACTTATTGTTTCAAATCATTATAAAATTGATATCCTTTTTTGTGTTTCAAATCATTTCACAATTGACACCTATTATACTATATTAATAATGTTTCAAATCAATTCAAAATTGTTGAATACGTTCTTGATGCTTTATTAAATTAAATGCTTAATAATTAAGTAACTTATATAATTGAATGAATTTGTGAACTTTAGTCCAAAATGCGTTTCGCCCAGGTACAACAGCTGGGCTCATCAGTTAGATCCTGTAGTACCTTTCTAAGACGCATTTTTTTTTATCGATGTTTACCGACTTTAATAAAACTTGCAGCGATTACTCACTGTAAATTATATTTTTCTAGGGGAATTTGGTTAGATTCATGCACCTAGAATTATGTTTTGCCCGTGGTCTGGCCAGTGAATTAATTGAAGAAAACGCAAACAATATGTTTATATTATTTTTGTTTTTGTTTTAGTGGACTGTGTGGACTTAAAGCCAATTGAATGAATTTGTGACCTTTAGTCCAAAATGCGTTTCGCCCAGGTACAACAGCTGGGCTCATCAGTTAGATCCTGTAGTACCTTTCTAAGACGCATTATTTTTTGATCGATGTTTACCGACTTTAATAAAACTTACAGTATGAACGAGGCTGAATGCATTTCTATTTGTATTTGTATTTGTATTTATTAGTTCATTGTATGCTTACACAGTAAGAATTCACTTCTTTTAAGACAGTGTTAAGCTAAAAGTATACAAAGATAAACTATAACAATAATTAACAATTTTTAAGTATTAGTTAAATTTAAGTTTAAGCAATAAAAAAAAATAATAAAAAGAAAAAATAGTTATAAATACAATATGTCTCTGTTGACAAAAGAAAAATTAAATCAAAGAACAGTTAGGGAGGAAAAAAAAAAAGATTTATTTAATCATGAAAGTGGCGGATGGCGTTGATGTAAAACTGTCTCTCCGAAATAAGACATGAGTGACGCGGAATAATTAGTTGTTGCGATCTGTTAGAGGAACAAAACTGAATCCTATTGTATAAACTGCACGGCTGTTTGCTTTGGATCACTTTGAACAAACAGTAGTATAATAGTACGGAAGCCCTTAAGGTTATCGAGAGAGATATTAAAGATTTGTATTGAAAACCTTGATATGTAGTCAGATCTTCGCAAGCCAAAGACATATCGCGCAGTGTATTAAAGGCGACATTAAGCTTTCTCTTGCTTACTGAGTCGCAATGACAAAAAACTTCACAAGGTCTTTATTGATTGTGTAAACACAGTCTTAGATAAGCCCAAGCGGGCAGCTTTTGTAAAGCTGTACATCGTCAGCATACATTTGGATAGAACATCCTCTGATCTTATTGGGGAGTTCATTAATATATAGGGAAAATAGAAGTGGGCCTAGTATCGAACCCTGAGGAACTCCTCTAGTAGTCGGAAGGAAATTCGACATTTTATTGTCATGTGAAACTGCTTGTTGTCTATCCCGAAGATAGGATGACATCAAGCGCACTGCCGACGAAGAGAAACCATAATCTGCAAAGAGCTTGTGACAGAGATTGAAGTGATCCACGGTGTCAAATGCTTTCGAATAATCGAGAAGTACAAGAAAAGATACATGATCATCATCCAAAGCATGTCTGATATGTTCGACAACGTTTAAGATGGCGGTAGCGCAGCTATGTTTTTGACGAAAACCCGACTGTTTTGGAGAAAGGATATTATGAGATCTTAGGTGCTCATTAATTTGCTTTTGCACAACTCGCTCAAAAACTTTTGACAAAAAAGAAAGAATGGAAATAGGTCTGTATTCATTACCATTTTTCGGGATAGACAACACCTTAGCCGATTTCCATTGGGATGGAAATAAACCAGTCATTAAAATCTTGTTAAAGGAATGAGTGATAAAGGGTAAGATGACAGGTAAAATTGACTTCAAGAAAATTGGATGAATATTATCAGTACCAACAGCATTGGATTTAACGGATAATATACATTCAACAATATCGTTGCTTTCAACACGTTGAAAATCGAACAACTCATGAGATTGACGAGCATTAGGAAGAAGATCAGTACAAACTGTGCGAGGGACGGATAGAGGTAGAAATGGTAATGTAACGAATTCTTGGTTCAAGGCATCTACATTGATATATGTATCAATATGTTGATACTGTTTTCCTAAGCCCATATCCTTTATATTTTTCCATAACTGACGACTATTCATGGTATGAGATAACTTGCTCCAATATAGTTGGACTTTGCTTTGCCTTATCTTACAAACTACTCGATTACGCAACATCCGATACGTTTGATGGTCATTATCTAGTCTGTAACGTTTCCATTTGTTGTATTCCTGGTCCCGTTGTGAAATAAGACAACGGATTTCATTCGAAAACCAACGACGTTCACCCGGTTTTATAATTCTAGTTCGTAGAGGAATATAACTGTTAAACAAATTGAGGATATTATTACTAAGGAATTCAATTTGGTCGTCAGAGTATTCTAAAAAGTACACTTGTTGCCATTGAACTCCGAGGGTAGCATGCTCAAGACCCGCATAATCGACATTTTTAAAATCGCTATATGTATAAGAGGTTTCTACTCCTTTGACAATGTACCTGAAAGATAGGAAGATAAGGTCATGTTTAGAGAAAGCCGGTGCTGATAACTGATCATATAGCTGAACGTCACTTAAATCACTGACAAAGAATACATCTAAAAGAGTGGCCGAGTTTCTAGAAAGGTGTGTAGCACTAGGCGTGTTTACCGGAAACAAATTGAAGGTTCTCATACCATCAATGAGAGATGTCTGATCGAGAAGGTTGGAGTTAAAATCCCCACAAATGATGACCTTGGAACATCCAAGAGTGATGGTTTCGAGGAGGCTTAGCAATGGATTAATATCAATGTTATTATTAAGTCTATAAACCGCACCTAATAGAAAGTTACTACCTCCTTCATTTAAAATATATAAAAATTAGTAATTTATCTCACTATTCACTTCTGACTTACAAATAATTTTGCAAATAATACCATTGCGTACATATACCGCCACTCCACCACCTCTTCTACCACATCTATCCGCTCGAAAAAGCTTATAATTACGCAAACGATACATAGAATCACTGTTTTTGCTTGAAAACCAAGTTACTGAAACACAAATTATATCTACCCCTGATTCCTCGAAAACATCCCTAAACTCATCGAATTTACAGTAGAGGCTCTGGGCGTTGATGTGACAAATCTGTAAACCTGTCTTCTGTTTACTTAAAATCTTAAGCATGGAGCGAAATGTAAAAAAATAAGAAAGAAAAGAAAAAAAAAACAAAAAAATTAAAAAAATATTTGAATGAAGAGAACCAAAAAAAAATAATAATATAAAATAGAGATAATGAAAATATGTATATAAATAATAAAAATTAACAAGAAAAAACAAAAATAAATTTAAAAGGTAAAAAAATTTAAAATAATTTAAAAATAAAATAGTTTGACAAACACTGGAAGTCGAAGAGAAGAATAATTTATTAGATGCAGGCGGCAATTCCATCAAGGGATTCGAAGTTAGCTATATGTACTCCTCTCTCATCTGTCGGTTGACATTTGACATATACGAGAACACGAATTGTAAACACAGATGCTATTTTATGTTGTTTTTTTTTAATTGCAAGGCGGATCACATTAATGAGTTGTTTTTGGAAGTTAGGCACTCGCATAAATAAATTTGTGCAGTAAATTTAAGGCCTACGTAGGTTAGTGAAAGTTGTGTGTTGTTTTTTTTTTGTATTTAGCTGAAGAGGTAAGCACAAAGTTCTTATTGTAAGCCGATCGGAATTTAAGAATTATGGCTGTATCGTGTTTGTTGTTTTTCTTCGGGCGTATACGGAAAATGTCAAGCAGTGCGGGCGGTTTGATATGAATATCGTGCCATAAGTAATTAAACATAGAACGAAGATTCTCGTCGGGCGTGCACGGTATTCCAAAGAGAACAGCGTCTCCAGAAATTCTTTTATTGTCTTGATCGTCTAGTAAAGCAATTGTGTTATTGAGTTTTGTTGTAAGATCAGCAATGACGTTTTTCATTTCGGCAATTTCTTGTTTGTTGGTATTAATATGAAACTTAAATTATTGACGTCAGATTTAAGTGCCTCTATGTCGGCGATAGTATTGCTGATTGATGATTCAATTTGTGACACTCTTTTAATGACATCAGAAATGTTTTTGTTTACTTCGGCAAATTGTGTTTGTAGTTTTTGTGCTAGTGAGTCGTGCTCTTTTCTGAATTGTGCGGATGAAGTAGAAGTAATAAACTCACTTTGGGTTTATAATTTTTCATCCAAATTATTAAGCAAGGAGCTTTCGTCCGCCATTATTTTAATTGGTTTTAAAGAGCCTGTAGAAGTACGAGGTGAGTAATTAAACACTTTAGGGTTTGATGGGTTGCTTCGTTGATTGTTTGGGCCAGACATATGAGAGCGTTTTATTTGATTTGGAGAAAGGCTATGATAGATGTTTTAGGTTCGAAGGAACAAACAAAGAATTTATTTTTTTCTTTTAAATTTTAAAAGAGTTTTCAATTATAATAACTTAAAAACTTTGCACAATAATGTGGTTAATGTCACTTGAATAGACTAAACTAATAAACAGATTTTCTGTTTTTTTTTTTTTTTTTTTTTTTTTTTTTTTTTTTTTTTTTTTTTACACGGAGGTCGATTTGGTACAAAATAGTTGGAAAAAACTTTGATAGAACACACGCCAGGGAAAACACGACTAGTCCATTCACTTTTGGTTGACAAAAGATGCAGTCTTGGAACTGACGTAACCTGGAAGTGAATCCAGTGCGGAAAGTTCCAAGATGACTTGCATTTATTAGGGAAAAAAGGTTGTGAGTAAGCAAGATGGGGAGACATCCACACGTCGGTACTCTTCTACATCTTTGCGCTGAGTGGCCCGTGGTGACGCGATTAGAAGGCCTCTCGTACAGATTGGCCGAAAACACCAAAGACTGGAATGGTAAGAAGTGTTCGCCCAGGAAAATGATCCTAGCGAAATCACTGCTAGAGAGATCTCGATTGTGAGAAGAAGCTGAAAAAAAAATAAAACAGAATTTTTTTCCAAGGAGGAAAATCAGAAAAAAATAAAGTTTCGATTCGAGACATTTTGGAGATAGCTAAGAAAAAATGAAAAGGTGAGGAAAAAGGAAAATTCGAGTTAGACTACGAAAATTTGGAGGGAGTAACAAAAAAAGCTAAGTACAAAGATTTTAAAATAAAACAAAAATATATTTATCGGGTTGATAGATAGATATACTATATATAATTATTTTTTACATTATTGCGTGCTATAAGATCGTGTTTGCCTGCATGGGTTTTCTTACATATAAAAAAAATTTAAATATTAATTATTAATTATTCGCAAAATTTTGCCTTATCCGGGAACCAGAACTTAACGGTTCATCTCTTGTCTTTTTTGCTTAAATATTTCTTTTCATTGTCATACGTTTCGAAAAGATCCTGTGTTTTAATTCTATTTAAAAAGTTTCCCAGGCAATAGAAATTCAACAAACATAATTCAAATTCATTGGTTGTATTTTTTTCTTCATCGTTGCATTCCGCTCTTAAGCAGATACGCCCCAGAAACCATAAAAAAGTTTGATTCTGAATAATTAATTCATCCTAACGATAAGGAAATAAAAAGAGAGAGTATGAATTTTTATTAGACAAAGTGGCTTGGGTTGATGATTTAGATAAGAAAAATGGTTGTTGATGGTGTTTTTGAGACGAAATCGTGGATTTTGCGGTGTGAACACCAATTTGAAATCTCGAAATCTTCCTGCTGGAATCCCAAATTCCGCTTTGGTGGGAACATAGTATTAAGTGACTAAAAATATGAAAAAAACACTATTATTTTCATTGGTACATCAACATTTTTTATTGCAAGATTGTAGCAAGAATTGACTGTTTGTTGTACTACAACAATGTACCATTAAAAGCTGTGAAATAGAGTCATACATTTTTGCAATAACTCTAGTACTTTCTAAGTATCCACACTTGTGTACTACAGCTAAAAACCGAACGTACCTATGAAATACAACAGTCAAAACGCTACATGGTACTTGATGTAGTAGCGCCAAAATAGGCACCTGATTTTTATAATTTCATGCACAACTATCAGATAATTATTTTATTGGAAACTTTTGTAGAAGAAAAATATGAAAACAATAACCTGAAATACTTCAAAAACTTCAATATTTTATGGTCACCAGCAATAAGATCAAATGTTCATGTTTGTTGTGTTTGAAATGTTTAAGTTTCAAATAATGTACCTAAATACTTTTTTTTTTTAAAACGTTTGCGCGCACTAAAGGGGTTTTGACTACCCTTAATGTGAACAAGCACAGTGCGAGGGATAGGAGATTAGGGAAGGATGCAAGAGGAGATACCGATGCACATTGGTTGTGAATTTCTAAATAAAAAAATGGGAGGGGAAAATATAGCCGGGTAAATTATTCCACATTCGCGTTGTACGGCTAAAGAAAGAATCTTTGTACTTGACAGTACGTCCGAAGTTGGGCTCAAGGGTAAACTGATGAGCATTCCTAGAAGCGCGAGTATTTATGTTGAAAAATTTAAGGGGAGAAATGCAACTGGCTATTTCGCTGGAACAGTGTTTATAAAAATAGCTATAAAATAATGACAGACATGTAACATTTCGACGGTGTTCTAGAGATGTAAATGTCTCTACTATAATTCTATCGCCTATCATTCTTAGAGCTCTATTCTGAATTCTATCTAAAAGAATCAAATGTGTTTTGTGAGCTCCTGCCCAAATATGAGAGTTATACTCCAGCTTTGGATGAATGAAGGCCTTATAGATTACAGCCAGATCAGACGGGGAGAAGAATTTCTTGAAGAAAGCCCAGACACTGCCACATTTTTGGTGACATCGAATATGTGGTCGTTCCACAAGAGGTGGTCTGTGATGCAAATACCAAGAACTGAAAGCTGATCGGTTTCTTCAATGCAAGTGCCCCTCATGGAAAGCGGCATGGGCGGTGGGGTCTGCTTTAACGACGGAAGACAGCACTGAGTTTTTGAAGCATTAAATTCTACGCAGTTTTTTATTCCCCATTGGATAATACTGTCGAGATCAGAATTTAATGAGCTTATCATAAGCTGCGTTGCAGTTGCACATCCGAAGAACAAGGAGTCGCATGTGAAAACGAATATGAAAAACTGAGAGTACTAGCGTCAAGAAAACAATTTAGTGGATTAGAAGTTCCTGATAAGAGATCATTAATAAAAATGAGAGATAGGGTCGGAGACAGTATGGAGCCCTGGGGCACACCAGTATTTATTTTGTGAATATCAGACTTCAAACCGTATAATACAACTTGTATTGATCGGTCCGAAAGGTAATTTCTAATCCAACGAAGAAGAGATTCATCGATACCAAATGCACGCATTTTCGATAAGTGAGCTTTATGCCAAACTCTATCAAATACTTTGGAAATATCAAGCGCAATAATTTTACTTTCTCCAAAACGATGTAAAGATTTGAGCCACTGCTCGGTGAGACATAGCATCAGATTACCAGTGGACCTATTGATACGAAAGCCATACTGCCGGTCATTAAGGAGCTTTCAATCTTCAAGATATTTCTTAAGCTGATAATTAATCAACGTTTCCATGACCTTGGAAAGAAGGGACATAAGTGCAATTAGCGGGTGAAGAATATTCGCCTTTCCTAGGGACAGGCTGGCAAATGCTGTTTTCCATCCACTCGGAAAGAGAGCAGTAGAGTAGGATAGATGGAAAAGCTTACGCAGTGGTTTTGCCAGCGTTGAAGAACACCTCTTCAGAACGATGGGAGTAATAATATTCGGGCCAGAGGATTTGTGAATATCAAGGTCTTTGAGAACTCTAGCAACTGCACGAGTGCAAAAGAAGATTCGTCCCATAAAATCATTTACGCTCTCAAGTACAGGAGGAGTCATTACACTTTCTGGCAGCGTCGAATTTACAGCGAACTGCGCTGCAAGAAAATTGGCTTTTTCACGAGAGCTGACAAAAGGGGTGTCATTAAAGATGAGCGTTGGAACCGAAGACGACGATGAATTCCGAATGTTTTTTACAAAGACCAACAATTTTTACCAGCTTTGCGACTTTGTAGTATTTTGTGTCATAATTTTTGTTCATGCAAAATTTTGGTTCTCCGAATGTGAACGCTGCAAGTCTTTCTAGCTTGTTGAAACTTTTTCTGGTTATCATCAGTGGGATTGGCTTTATATTTCCGGAAACTTACTTCTCTATCCCTAATAAACTTTTTACAGCTCGAGTCAAACCATGCATTTTCTTTTGGTTTGATACGTTTCACCCTATTCGGGATAAAATTTCTCATTCCGTGAAGAATTAAATTTGTTATCATATCTACGCTGGAGTCTACGTCACTACCGAGGAAGCATAGTGACCAGTTAAAGTTCCTGAAGAAGTTATCGAGACCGTCCCAGTTGGCTTTCTCATATTGCCAAACGGTTGTCTTAGGTGGCTTTTCTTTAACTGAGAGGTGTTGGCATGAGAAATTTGGAGATATGACACAATGGTTTGATGTGCCTAGAGGCGATAATACATTTAACGTGTATTTATTGGGATCAGAGGTAAGAAACAAGTCTAGAGTGTTGGCGGTTTGACCTACAACGTCAGGGATTCGAGTTGGCTTGTCAACAAGCTGAATCAGTTGATTTAACTCAGCAAAGACCTCAGCATTCCTTCCTTCGGGTGTTGTCTGGCTCGAAAAGCGGAGCCAGCTAGAATTGTGTACATTGAAATCACCCGCAATGACGATTTAAGTGTGAGGGTAGTGGGAAACAATTCTTTGAATGGAGTCGAATTCGTTAAAAGTTGAATTTCTTTCAAGAATTGGGCTCCGATAAATGAAACATGTGTGTATGATGCGCTTGTTTACCGAGAATTTTAACCACATGAAATTAAAATTTGTGTTTGAGCGCAAACCATATTGTGGTTGAAGTTGGTACGCAACATAATTTCTTATGTATACGGCGAGACCATGGTGGAAAAAGAATAATGGTACTAAGTTATACCCATACAGATGAAATTGTGACTGATCAGAATTTTCAGCTATTTGGGTTTCGCTCAGTGTCAAGACAACTGGCCTGTTTTTGACAGTGTGGACATACACTGCACAAAAATTTTTTCTGACAATTTTTTATGTTTTAAATCATTATAAAATTGATAAATCATTAATTTGTGTTTTAAATCATTCTAAAATTGATAAAACTTATTGTTTCAAATCATTATAAAATTGATATGATCTTTTTTGTGTTTCAAATCATTTCCAAATTGACACCTATTCTTGATGCTTTATTAAATTAAATGCTTAATAATTAATTAACGTATATAATGCTTAACATTTAATTTTAACTTCTTTATCTGTGTTATGTTATGAAATGTCGTTCAGGCAGACGGCAGAATTGACATGTCCTTAATCTTAAAGAAAGAAATAGTGTAAATAATTTGTTTTTTTTTTTAAATAGAGAAATTATCTATCTATCTATCTATCACTGCCTCGATTGTGGGTAGAGATTTGGTCAAGATGACATGGCTACACAACACCAATAGCTATCGTCTGAAAATAGCAACAGGAGAGGCCGCGAGGAGTTCTTCATCCGTTTCGCAGATTTGCATTGGAGTCGACTTTATGAAAGAGAATGCAGCAATTCTGCATATCGGTAAGCAAGTTCTTAAGTACAGAAATATAGAAATTCGCACTCATCAGAACTCATCAACTCATCAACTCTACTGACTGTTGTAATCAAAGAGGGCATATGTTTCGCTCCTTCTTCAGCAGTGTTTGTTTGGACAAAATTAAAGGGTGACTCGAATAGCCATTAGTACCTAATTTTGTAACCAGACTCTGAGCAATGTTCCCAAAATCTTATGGTAGGTAAAACTAAATGAGTGAGTTTATTTCTTACTTAGCTGCTTTATTTTTTGCTCTGTATTTCGTTTTGAATTTGTATTTGATTTTCTTAAGTCTTATGTGAAAAAGAAACAAATAAGTGAACTCAAGCTACTTCGACACTGGTGAAATTCTTGTTTGCGTTGTGGAATTGATTTTTTCATTGTGCAAAGTGTATTTCAAAATTCTAATTCTTGAACATTAAATCTTTTATTGTTTGTTGTCTCTTTTTTTAATTTGAGTGCTTGATTTTGTTCTATCTCTTCCAGTTTAAATTTTTAATTTCTCTCGCGATAAATATTACTATTATTGTCTACATTTTTGTCGAGTGAGTACTTTTTATTGGCTTCTTTTCCTTATTTACTGTACACTTTTTTGCCTTAATTAATCAAACACTCTGCATACCATTTAAGCGGGTTCCTATTGTACATTTGTAGGCAACTAATTTAAATAATTTTTGTTACTTAAATCTTAAATTTTAATTTTAAATCTTTAAAATTTAAACTGTTAATAAAAATGAATTGCCTCCATTGCAATGAAATAATTGGTAGTAGTGAAAAAATATGCATGTGTCACGGCAAAATTTGTCGCGACAAGTTTTATCCCCGTGGTTGGTTTTTACTAATCATTTTTCTGACAGTTCTTCTTCCACTTTACTAAGAGGAAGCGGGACGTCCATGGTTCATCTGCCATCGGTTCTTGCTTTCAGTAATGTGGAAGACAACAAGATGAATGAATGTGGCGAATTTAGCCAAATCGCAGTGTTACCCATCTGACATTTACGGAGGAGAACTAATATTAGCATTCTTATTGAAAACTATATATCACTCCGGGTGGAGAATGGCCAACGCCCCCACCTAATTTTTAATGTGTTTATTTTACATGTTATTATAAGTTTTTAATTGGTTAACAAATTTTTTGGTGTACAGATGGACTCCCACCATCTTAAACAGTCAAACACGATAGGCAGGATTTATAGGATTTAGGCTCTTTCACGCTGGGTTGGTTCATATTTGTATTTTAACTTTCGCTCTGACTGCAGTTTTCGTTTTCTTTCTTTTCCTACGGATTTGGCGTTTTAGTTTTGTTAGTTTTAGAAAATAAGTTTAATTGATTTTTCTTGTGTTTAAAATTTAGTTTCCAAAGAACATTGTGTACGAGGCTGAATGCAGTCTTGGAACTGACGTAACCTGGAAGTGAATCCAGTGCGGAAAGTTCCAAGATGACTTGCATTTATTAGGGAGAAAAGGCTGTGAGTAAGCAGGACGGCGAGATTTCCACACGTCGATACTCTTCTACATCTTTGCGCTGAGTGTCCCGTGGTGACGCGATTAGAAGGACTCTAATCCAGATTGGCCGAAAACCACAAAGACTGGAATGGTAAGAAGTGTTCGCCCAGGAAAATAATCCAGCGAAATCACTGCTAAAGAGATCTCGATTGTGACAAGAAGCTGAAAAAAAATAAAACAGAATTTTAAATACAAGGAAAACCAAGAAGGAAAATCGGAAAAAAATAAAGTTTCGATTCGAGGCATTTTGGGGATAGCCATGAACAAATGTAAAGGAGAGGAAAAAGGAATATTCGAGTTGGAGGAGGAAAATTTGGAGGGGAGTACCAAAAAAAGCTAAGAACAAAGATTTTAACAGAAAATAAATATATATTTATCGGGTTGATAGATAAATATATATAATTATTTTTCACATTATTGCGTGCTATAAGATCGAGTTTGCCTGCAGGGGTTTTCTTACATATAAAACAAATTAAAATATTAATTATTAATTATTCGCAAAATTGTGCCTTATCCGGGAAACAGACCTTAACGGTTCATCTCTTGTCTTTTTTGCTTAAATATTTATTTTCATTGTAATACGTTTCAAAAAGATCCTGTGTTTTAATCCTAGTTAAAAAGTTTCCGAGGCAATACAAATTCAAAAAACATAATTCGGCTATCTTTTCGTTGACAGATTCATTGGGTGTATTTTTTTCTTCATCGTTGCATTCCGCTCAATAAGGTTTGCAATTTCCTTAAATTTCAAAAAAAAATTGCTGACGCCCTTTTCTCTTAAACAGGTAGGCCCCTGGAAACCATAAAACAGTTTGATTCTGAATAATTAATTCATCCAATAAAAATTAATCACCGAGCTAGTGGGGGTGGCAGCACAGATTTTGTTGCTTTTACAACCTTTTTTTTAATTCGTCGCTTTGCCTTGACATTTCTAAATTGTCAATCGTCAGTTGTCATCTAATTGTACGAACTTGGTGTCGCGCCGTTTAATTTTAATTCGCTTGGTTCTATAATTTGTGTTTAAAGTCTAAACCTCTTTTCCTTTCAACTGATGATTTGTCTGATGTCTTAAATTGCTCCTTATCTCGGGTGGGGGGTAGCAATGACAATTAAACAATCTGTTTGGCTTTCGAAATATAAGTGACTTATTATAAATTTGTAAGACTTTTTATTCTAATTTACAAAGATGCAATTCGGCAATAATTTTTGTGGGAACATAAATGCAATTCGATAGGCGAGCACCTATTAAGAATGCTGCAATGCAATAGGAGAGGCGAGCACCTATAAAAAGTGCATATTTGGCAATATGGTAAGCTTTATTAGGGAATAGGGTGTTTGTAATTTATATAGGGTGTTTTGCATTTGCAGGTACATGGTAATACTCGTAAATTAAATGTTTTTGGCTTAAACATTCTCCTCGGCGTTGAGATCTTTGAGCTCAAATTCGATGTCGTTTGGAGATCTAGTTGTTGTCCTGCTTTTTCGGTTGACTAAAAATATGTACAGTGCCTAGGACCAAGCCAATCATGAGTACAAGATACCCAATAGAATATTGATGGATATCATGATGAGAAATATTGGATGGATATGCCTGTTGCGATTTTTAATAGGAGGTCTTCTTCCTCAGAAGTGATAAGTCGTCTTCCCCTTGAATGATGATTTCTTCCTTATTATGAATTACCTCTCGGAGTGGTTCAATGTGAAACTTATCGAAAAATAATCTGAAGTTAAGCGTTGGTAAGAATGAGACTATTCTATTTGATGTGTAGAAGCTATGAGCATTAATAATAATGGTTCGTTGCTGCAGTTTTGTAGTTAAAATATCTGATCCGCACACTACAGACAATATTTCGTCGTGATGAAAGGCAAAAATTCAGTGATTAGGATTATGAAGTTGAATCCATACTTTGTCAATGGGGGTAGATTTTAGTTCGCAATATGATGAAAGTTTCTTATTATGAATCAACATGTGCATTTCGCATTGATTTTCAACTGAGTACATAGATATTTCTTGTCACCAATATGTAAACAACTCTAGTATTCAGTTTGTGATATCGCAATATGTTGATCCTTGAGTCGAGTTACTGCTAAGAATGCCGTTGATGGTTGTATGAAGATGAAGTATGTGTTATGCTTTGACATGTCCTTAATCTTAAAGAAAGAAATAGCGTAAATAATTAGTTTTTTTTTTATATAAAGAAATTATCTATCTATCTATCTATCACTACCTCGATTGTGGGTAGAGACTTGTACAAGATGGCATGGTTACACAACACCAATAGCTATTCATCCGTTTCGCAGATTTGCATTGGAGTCGACTTTATGAAAGAGAATGGAGTAATTCTGCATACAGGTAAGCAAGTTCTTAAGTACAGAAATATAGAAATTTGTATGATCTACGGCAATAAACACTCAACAACTCTACGGACTGTTGTAATCAAAGAAGGCATATGTTTCGCTCCTTTTTCAGCAGTGTTTGTTTGGGCAAAATTAAAGGGTGACTCGAATAGCCATCAGTACCTAGGTTTGGAACCAGACTCTGAGCAATGTTCCCAAAATGTTATGGTAGGTAAAACGAAATGAGTGAGTTTATTTCTTACTTAGCTGCTTTATTTTGTGCTCTGTATTTCGTTTTTAATTTGTATTTGATTTTCTTAAGTCTTATGTGAAAAAGAAACAAATTAGTGAACTCAAGCTACTTTCACACTGGTGAAATTCTTGTTTGCGTTTTGGAATTGATTTTTTCATTGTTTAAAGTGTATTTCAAAATACTTATTCTTGAACATTAAATCTTTTATTTTTTGTGTCTCTTTTTGTGATTTGAGTGCTTGATTTTGTTCTATCTCTTCGAGTTTAAATTTTTAATTTCTCTCTCGATAAATATTACTATTATTGTCTACATTTTTGTCGAGTGAGTACTTTTTATTGGCTTTTTTTCCTTATTTACTGCATACTTTTTTGCCTTAATTAATCAAACACCTTGCATACCATTTAAGCGGGTTCCTATTGTATATTTGTAGGCAACTAATTTAAATAATTTTTGTTACTTAAATTTTAATTTTAAATGGTTAAAATTTAAATTGTTAATATAAATGAATTGCCTCCATTGCAATGAAATAATTGGGAGTAGTGAAAAAGTATGCATGCGTCACGGCAAAATTTTGTCGCGACAAGTTTTATCCCCGTGGTTTGTTTTTATTAATAATAATTTTCTTGACAGCTCTTCTTCCACTTTACTACGAGGAAGCGGGACGTCCATGGTAGGTCTGCCATCGGTTCTTCCTCTCAGTAATGTGGAAGACAACAAGATGAATGAATGTGGCGAATTTACCCAAATCGCAGTGTTACCCATCTGTCATTTACGGACGAGAACTAATATTAGCATTCTTATTGAAAACTATATGTCACTCCGGGTGGAGAATGGCCAACGGCCCCACCTAATTCTTAATGTTTTTATTTTACATGTTATTATAAGTTATTAATTGATTAACAATTTTTTTGGTATACAGCTAGACTCCTTCCTTCTTAAAAAGTCAAACACGGTAGACAGGATTTATAAGATTTAGGCTCTTTCACGCCGGGTTGGTTCATATTTGTATTTTAACTTTCGCTCTGACTGGAGTTTTCGTTTTCTTTCTTTTCCTACGGATTTCGCCTTTAAGTTTTAGAAAATAAGTTTAATTGATTTTTCTTGTGTTTGAAATTTAGTTTTCAAGGAACAGTATGAACGAGGCTTAATGCAGTCTTGGAACTGACGTTACCTGGAAGTGAATCCAGTGCGGCGAGTTCCATTTGCATTTATTAGGGAGAAAACTTTGTGAGTAAGCAGGACGGCTAGATTTCCACACGTCGGTACTCTTCTACATCTTTGCGCTGAGTGGCCCGTGGTGACGCGATTAGAAGACCCCTCCTCCAGATTGGCCGAAAACAACAAGGAAAATGATCCAAGCGAAATCACTGCTAGAGAGATCTCGATTGTGATAAGAAGCTGAAAAAAAAATAAAACAGAATTTTAAATACAAGGAAAATCAAGGAGGAAAAAAAATATTAAAGTTTCGATTCGAGACATTTTGGGGATAGGCAAGAAAAAATGAAAAGGAGAGGAAAAGGGAAAATTCGAGTTGGAGGAGGAAAATTTGGAGGGGAGTAACAAAAAAAGCTAAGTACAAAGATTTTAACAGAAAATAAATATATATTTATCTTGTTGATAGAGAGATATATATAATTATTTTTCACATTATTGCGTGCTATAAGATCGTCTTTGCCTGCAGGGGTTTTCTTACATATAAAACAAATTAAAATATTAATTATTAATTATTCGAAAAATTCTGCCTTATCTGGGAACCAGACCTTAAAGGTTCATCTCTTGTCTTTTTTGCTTAAATATTTCTTTTCATTGTAATACGTTTCGAAAAGATCGTGTGTTTTAATCCTATTTAAAAAGTTTCCCAGGCAATACAAATTCAAAAAACATAATTCGGCTATCTTTTCGTTGTCAAATTCATTGGTTGTATTTTTGCTTCATCGTTGCATTCCGCTAAATAAGGTTTGCAATTTCCTTAAATTTAAAAAAAAATGGTGGCGCCATTTTCTCTTAAACAGGTACGCCCCTGGAAACCATACATAAGTTTGATTCTGAATAATTAATTCATCCAACAAAAATTAATCGATCAATAAATAAAAAATCGCGAACCTCCCCTCACCGAGCTAGTCGGGGTGGCAGCACAGATTTTGTTGCTTGTAAAACCTTTTTTTTAATTCGTCGCTTTGCCTTGACATTTCTAAATTGTCAGTCGCCAGTTGTCATCTAATTGTACGTTCGTGGTGTCGCGCGTTTAATTTTAATTCGTTTGGTTCAATAATTTGTGTTTAAAGTCGAAACCTCTTCCTTTCAACTGATGATTTGTCTGATGTCTTGAATTGCTCCTTACCTCGGGTGGGGGGTAGCAATGAGAATTAAAGATTCTGTTTGGCTTTCGAAATATAAGTGATTTATTATAAATTTGTAAAACTTTTTATTCTAATTTACATAGATGCAATTCGGCAATAATTTTTGTGGGAACATAAATGCAATTCGATAGGCGAGCACCTATTAAGAATGCTGAATAATTTTGTGGGAACATTTTTGATTAGGGGAGCACCTATTAAGAATGCTAAATTATTTTGTGGGAGCAAAAATGCAATAGGAGAGGTGAGCACCTATAAAAAGTGCTTATTTGGCAATATTGTAAGCTTTATTAGGGAATAGGGTGTTTGAAATTTATATAGGGTGTTTTGCATTTGCAGGTACATGGTAAAAAATTAAAAGTTTTTGGCTTAAACATTCTCCTCGGCGTTGAGATCTTTGAGCTCAAATTCGATGTCGTTTGGAGATCTAGTTGTTGTCCTGCTTTTTTGGTTGACTAAAAATATGTACAGTGCCTAGGACCAAGCCAATCATGAATATTGATGGATATCATGATGAGAAATATTGGATGGAAGTTAAGTCGTCTTCCCCTCGAATGATGATTTCGTCCTTATTATGAATTTCCTCTTGGAGTGGCTCAATGTGAAACTTATCGAAAAATAATCTGAAGTTAAGCGTAGGTAAGAATGAGACTATTCTATTTGATGTGTAGAAATTATGAGCATTAATAGTCATGGTTTGTTGCTTAATGACACAGTCGGTTGCTAGTTTCATAAGTCCTACGCCCTGCAGTTTTGTAGTTAAAATATCTGATCCGCACACTACAGACAATATTTCGTCGTGATGAAAGGCAAAAATCCAGTGATTAGGATTATGAAGTTGAATCCATTTTTTGTCATCGGTGGTAGATTTTAGTTCGCAATATGATGAAAGTTTCTTATTATGAATCAACATGTGCATTTCGCATTGATTTTCAACTAAGTACATAGATATTTCTTGTCATCAATATGTAAGCAACTCTGGTGTTCAGTTTGTGATATCGCAAGATGCTGATCCTTGAGTGGAGTTACTGCTAAGAATGCCGTTGATGGTTTTATGAAGATGAAGGATGTGTTATGCTGAATTTGAATTGAGTTGAATTTATTGAGTCTTTTTTCTTGAGTTTGACAAATGAAATACAATTTTCGTTAATAATAAATGTGATACCGCGGCTAAAATCTCTTGGCTCTGTTAATATGTGTATTGTGGAGCTGCTCTTGCTCAGGAGCGGTCTATGGTAACTTGTGACGTGTTGTTACTTTGAATATATACAAGTACTTATAAACTAACTTTAAACTAGGTACATATATAAATAATATGTCTGTACTAACTTATAAGCTAATTATAATTTAGTTATAATCTAGTTATAATCTAGTTATGCTGAACTGGTTATGGTATTAATTTGAACATCTGGAACATCAGTGCATTTAGCAAAGGCAATTTAACGAGAAATAATATTGCTGATGATGTAACACGTGCTTTACCTCGAAGAAGCTCGTATAGCTAAGGCAGATTATGTTCGTCATATCCAGGGAGTGTGAATGAGTTTGGTATCATCTTACGAATTTTATCCAGTTCGCTCAAAAGTTGTCTGGGTGAAAGAATTAATGCGTTTATTTTTCTTGATGGGTATCTGAAAAGCTTCTAGAAATTCTATTTGAGTTTTTGAAAACTGTCCATTATTTGAGTTACATAGATTGTGACATAGTTGAGGATTTCTCTTCTCTGTACCGTTTCATTTAGGTTCTCTATTGAATCATATGCGATCGTTAGCTCATATTTAACTTCACCAAATTGTTCTTTGATTGAAGATAATGATTTGCTCAGAATGTTTTTTGTCGATTCAATTATTGAGGTTTGATTTTTGCTCAATTCAAGAAGATGCCTCTCGCGAACCTAACTTGTGACGTGTTGTTACTTTGAATATATACAAATACTTATAAACTAACTTTAAACTAGGTACATATATAAATAATATGTCTGTACTAACTTATAAGCTAATTATAATTTAGTTATAATCTAGTTATAATCTAGTTATGCTGAACTAGTTATGGTATTAATTTGAACATCTGGAACATCAGTGCATTTAGCAAAGGCAATTTAACGAGAAATAATATTGCTGATGATATAACACGTGCCTTACCTCGAAGAAGCTCGTATAGCTAAGGCAGATTATGTTCGTCATATCCAGGGAGTGTGAATGAGTTTGGTATCATCTTACGAATTTTATCCAGTTCGCTCAAAAGTTGTCTGGGTGAAAGAATTAACGCGTTTATTCTTCTTGATGGGTATCTGAAAAGCTTCTAGAAATTCTATTTGAATTCGTTGAAAACTGTCCATTATTTGAGTTACATAGATTGTGACATAGTTAAGGATTTCTCTTCTCTGTACCGTTTCATTTAGGTTCTCTATTGAATCATATGCGATCGTTAGCTCATATTTAACTTCACCAAATTGTTCTTTGATTGAAGATAATGATTTGTTCAGAATGTTTTTTGTCGATTCAATTATTGAGGTTTGATTTTTGCTCAATTCAAGAAGATGCCTCTCATTGTTATGGGCCATTTGAATGTTATGTTCGATGTATTGTGCGTATTCTTGGACAAGGACCCCGAAGAGCCTGTTTGCTACTGTATCTTTAATGTCAAATGAAGATCTGCTCATGCCATGCCATTTCTGTAGTCCAAAAGTTCATTTGGGTTCTCAGATTCCATGAGACGCATTGCTAAATGATTGATGATGGGCTTGCAAAGATTATTTTAAAAGTATTGTTCTTCACATCTGGTCTTTAGCTGGTTGATGTCTCTTCGTATTCCTTGGAATATTTGCCAATAACTGGTCATATGAAATAAATGAATAGGTTCCATTCATTAGTGAAAAGTCTTTTCAATTTCTTCAAAATATAAGTCAAGGGGTACTGTCAAACTGCTGAACTTCTACTGCAACTGGTTTAGCGCTTTGTCCGTATAATGTGTCTAGTAAAAATATGCAAGCCAATAGTGTTTGGATTGTACTTATTTTCATTTTTGAGTTGGCACAGGCGATGGATCTGGATTATTTCGGTTTTGCTTGGAGCATACTCTTATCGGCAGGAACCGACCTTTAATTTGGTGCTTAACTTTATTTTTGGTTCTAGGCCCTAGAGACCGATCATCAGCTTCAAAAGATTTTGTTGGCTTATGTGTTGTAGAAAGTGGTTGAACTTCAATTGGAAGAGGACAAACTGGACCAAAGAAATCGACGCCTACATGAATAAATGGTCTTGAAGGTTGGACATGTTCCGGCGGTTAATTTCCCATTAATTGCTCAATACTTTTCAACTTGGCTTTAGTGCATTTTATGGAATTATTTACAACGGGCTGTGCTAGTCGCTTTCCTCCTATTATCCAGTAAGTGTGTCTCGTAATGGAGAGTGCTTGTGGACCCGCGTGTTTATTTTCTTTGCGTAGCTCACACATCAATAGTTTTGTGAAGTTATGTGTACTTGGGAGAATTATTTGATGTTTTGCTTCATATGGTAGATGAGAAGCCTCAAGTCGTCCTCCCACTCTTATAATTTTTCTGTTGTCAAGAAAGGGTGTAAAAGAGGTTATATGGCTGCTTTGAGATACAGTACCATACTTAATAAGTGATTTTAAATCTTCTTTAAATGTGGTTGAAAATCAAAGAAGTATGGCCCGACAATACACCTTGAGGAAACTGCGCACCACACAGTGACTCGTTCTGGGTGCAGTTCCGTCTCATGGAGTATTTCTGGATTAGATTCACCCTATATACGGCAATTTTGCTTGTTAACATTGCCGTTTAAGTCAAAATGAGCCTCATCAGACATGAACAAACAATTTATCAATGTGTTGTCTTCTTCGGCCATTGCAATCATTTTTCGGCAAAATTCCAGGCAAACAGGCAAATCCTGAGGGCTTAACTTGTTTGTAATTTGGACTTTGTACGGAAGCAAGTTTAAGTCATCATGAAGTATCCGTTGTAATGACCGTCTGCTAACTCCAATTTCGCTCGATAATTTTCGAGTCGAAACACTTGTATTTGCCTGTATTGCCGATGCAACAGCCACGATTGTAACCTGAACCCGAACATTGGGATCTCGATGATACGGTCGTCGTTCGATGGTTCCAGATTCGGCAAACATGTTCACCAGCCTCATAATGGTCCATCTACTCGGGCGATTACCGCCATATTCCAGCCTAAATTCCCTTTGGACGGAAATGACGGACTGCTAAGAATGATATCGCTGCACTATCCAAATCCTTTTTTTAGTATCCCAAGCATTGGTTTTGATAAAGCCGATTACTCACACTGAAAAAAAATTATTACGTTTTATTCTTGTAGCACGATTCGTGTGCCGCCCTGTATAATGAAATGGCGTTTTTAGGCCAAATAAAATCTTTCAGTCGCATTTTTTATTTAACTGAACTGCTTATATAAAATGTTAAAATGATTCCTAAATACCTACATTCTATAAAATTGGAAATAAGATACATATCGAGTATGAAAATATAAATTTGCATATTGAGGCCGACTACTGGATACTCATGGGGCCGACCTCTGGAGTTTAGGGGACGACTTCATAAGAAACACACTTTCATTTCATTTTTTTGAAATAGTTCGTTTTTTATGACAAATCGACTAAAAAAACAAGAATTTCGAAATTTAGACATTTCAAAAATCAGAAAAACCAAATTTTATATCAAAAACTTAAACTGATTTGTAAGAGGCAGCCAAACGTGAAAAAAGTTAGGTGGCCGACTACTGGCACCACCACCCTATTAGGTTTTTCGGAAACGGCTCTAAAGATTTGGATGTAATTTTTATAATTTACTCCTATGAATGAAAAAAAAATTATGTAGTTTAATTCACCCACTGCAACTACCAATTAAAAAAACATTATTATTTATTTTATTTAAATTTTATTTAAAAATTGTACCTACCTATTTCTAACCAACTTGTAGATATAAAATATATTTTAAACTTAAATTTACAATAAGAGTATTTATAAATGTCTACAAATAATATCTACTAGGTATTGAAATACAATCAATTTTTCTACGGGAAACTATATTTATTTATTTATTTATTTATTTATTTATATATCTACAAGCGTTGTGCTTAACAGATGTTTCTTAATATATCTAGTATAATATATAATAACAATAATAACAAAGATAATAATTATAATAATAAATAATACCCTTCGTATACTCTCACAAAATTATAATTATAGATATTAGTTGATTAAAAAACAAACTTTAACAATAATTCATTTTTAAATTTATCACGAGATAAATGCAAATCAAAGGAATCACAAAACTCATTAAACGAGGAAATAGCTCGTGATATAGGTTCATTTTTCGCATAATTCGTTCTATGAGTTTGTTCATAAAGAAAATTTCTTGTTCTTAAGTGCCTAGAAGGTACATAAAAGGAAATCAAAGAAAGCAAAAACGGACTTTTTATATGATAGCATAAAATATCTCTTACAAAAACTACATCATGAATATATCGTCTAGATTGAAGTGATTTAATCCCTAGCAATTGGGATCTAGCTTTATAATCAGGAATAAAATTCCAGCGCATTTTATAGAAAACGTATCTGGTAAACCGCCTTTGAACTTGTTCAATTCTAGTAGAGTGAACTCTATAGCATGGATTCCAAATCACATCTGCATATTCGATTACTGATCTAACCAGAGAGGTGTAAAGGGTTAATAGAACATACGGGTCACTAAAATCCTTACTATTCCTTTTAATGAATCCAACTAATGTATTCGCTCTGGAAACAATAAAATCTATATGTTTTTTTGGAGAAAATGTGTTGTCAAAAATAACTCCAAGATCTTTAATATCACTAACTCTAATCAAACATAACATTCTCATGCCAAATTCTAAAATTTCGTAGCAATAGCAGAGCTCGGTCTCCCAATAAGCAGACAGAAACACAACTTTTGATAACGATTTCGAATTTGGACTATAGCTTTTAATTTGACATTTTTTATAAGCTGCATATGAACTACAAAATAGGCTGCCAAGTAACGCAACACATTCGAAGAGCCATATTTCCAAGATAAAATTTGAATTTTGTAGAGGTTTTTCAATCCATTTAAATCGAAGTACCTTCAATGGATTTTGACAGTTAATGGCTTCACAGGTAGGCGAAAAACTATGTTTTGAAGTTCTGATAACATTTCTTTCCTAATGTCACCCAAAAGGGTTATTCCAATCAATCGGTGCAAGTAATGAAATAATAAATTTCGAAATTTTTGAGTTAAAACTTGAATTTTGCAGAGGTTTTTTAATCCATTTAAATCCGAGCCCTCCTTCAATGGATTTTGATAGTTCATGACTCGGCAGGTAGGCAAGGAACTATATTTTGACGTTTTGATCCATATGTCCCAAACTGGCCTAAACTCAACTTTTCTGGAGGTCGACAATGTCTGAAAAATGAGCGATTTCCATTCCAACGACATGCATACATAAATCTTACGTATTCTGTTTTGGAGTTTCGTTGTGCGCATAACGCTGTATAATTATGTACTCGTACATACATTTTAACGGAAAGATTTACCATCTGAATTTGTTAAATATGGAAAACTTTTGACATTTAATTTTGACGTTTTATGTGTCACAATCTTGCTATCTCTCTTCCTCGTATTATTTTTGGCCGACATTTTAAATGAGAGTAATAAACACACCGTTATTAGTCAAGTTAAAATATAGGAAGAAAAAAATCATTAACCACGTTTACACAAGTTGATTTTGGCGTGCATGAAATGTGTGTGGTAAACTTTTCCGTTTTCCAATATGGGAAATCTTACACGGTTTCATGAATACTCTTAATGTATAAAGTAGATACTGAACTAGCATATATATAAACTATTTCCATCAACCATCAGAAGTGAATTCGGGCCGCAAACCTCAATAGTTAGTTAGTTCCTCCATACAAGTATGTATGTATATATGGAAAGTACATGGCTTTATTTAAATTTTATTTGTTTTTTTAACAATTTTCTGGATGATGCAAATAAAACAAAAAAAGTATGGTAATAACAAATTATTACTTAATTGTTTATATAATATTTTGAATTTTTTAAGAAAAACAAAAATCGCAGCCCTTAAAAGCACTACTGAAATGGAAAACTAACAAAAGAAAAACAATTTTCTAAATAAATTGATTTAAAATAAAGAATTAATTTAATTGGAAAATCAAAATTCGATTTTTATTAGTTTTTTTTTCGAATTCAACCCTAAATGCAATCTCTTTCCTAAAATGAAACAAAAAGGAATTTTTCTTATAGTCCCCCAGCTCTACAATATTGTTGACTTTCTATAAACAGTAGATGTCAGCACTTATCTTATACAAAATACCAATAGATGGCCCTAGTTTCTTTGCCTACTGACTAGAGTAGCAATAGATGGCTTTTGAGAGTAATATTTTTATTTGCTACTTTGCTCCGAGGGGTGTAAAGATCGTTCTCCCCATTTACAATAGAGCTTTTGTACGGAAATGACAATCGACTAGCAGTCCATGAATAGTATGTCAATGCCAGCGCGACTCTCGGCGAATTTCGGTACCAAAAATACTTTCTCGTCTCGGTCTCGTCTCGGGTGTTTTTAAAAGAGTCTGGTCTCGTAGACGAGACCGAGACGAGGCTGTCTCGTCGACAGCCCTAGTAAAACGCAATGATGTAGAAGAAAATAATGAGGCATTGCTTGAGGGATTTCGTTGGTTTCAATCTCTTCCTTATGCCTTAATGCAATATATTTTCTCATAAATTCAAATTCGGCATTTCCCACATACTTGTATCGATAAATTCACTGGGTTGTTGTGTAGTAATCGTATGGAACACAAATACTTGAATTTGAATCGAGCCATCGAGCAATGCTCTTGATTTGACAGCCCTATTTGTTCGATTAAGTATATTTACTGTTCCCAACAGTACATATTTGGATGGTTTCGTTTTGCTAGATGTAGCTGACAGACTGGTCCTGTTGTATATAGTCGGAGCTTTTTACCTTTGGTTTTCTGTTACCTCGTGAAGCAAGGTGTGGTGATATTGATTGCATTTAGTACAGTGCAGTGCTCTACATGTTGGAGCTTGGTGTCCCAAACGTAAGCAATTTGTACAGCGCTTAAGTGATTTAACATTTTTTAATCTCTCTTGTGGTGAGAGCTGGGAAAACTTGGGGCATAAATATATGGCATGTTTTTGTTTTCACAAACTAGGCATTTATTGGTTTTTGTTGTTGAAGCAAGAGCTACTTTTGCCCTTTTGTTCAGGTCGTCTGAGCATATTTTCACAGATTTTGGTCCTAGGGCTTCCAATGATTGGAACCTTAACTCTAGACCTAAGAGGAACTCGTTCAAGGCTGGTAGAGCTTTAGGTTGCTTTAGTGACTGCTCCCAAAGCGCTAAGGTATTTCTGTCCAGCTTCTTGATCAGAACACTCATAAGAAGAGGGCCCCAATTAGTAGTGTCGATGTTGAGACTCTACAAACTTAGCATGCACTCTTGTGTGGTATCATGCAAGACTTTGATTGCCTTCGAGCTTTCATTTTGGATCACAGGTTGCATCAGTAATCGTTGTACATGCGCAGTAACAAGCAGACGGGGATTATCATACCGTTCTTTAATCACTTGCCAGGCTGCACTATAGTTACTATCTGATGTTGTAAAGTGCCTTATTAGATTTTCGGCTTCACCCGTTAACGTCGCCTTCTAGCTGTTCTAGTTGAACAGCTTCTGACAGTTAGCTATGTATTGTTTATCAACAAGTTCACTGGACAGATCACTGTATTGCTTCCATTTAATGTAACTTCCGTTGAACTTGGGTAAGGTTATCTTGGGTAGATTTAAAGTTTGCCTAGGACTACTTACTAAAGCAAGACTCGAGACTAATGGTAAGCGTTGTCTGATGGTTTTTTCGAGTTTGGTTGTCAATGAAGTGATAAATTGTGAGACTTCATCTTTATCTTCTAATTTGTAATTATTAATATTCGTTTATTTCGTATCCATCCTGGGCTGGATTTGCCGACAGCTCGTTTATCGTGCGATGAATTTCTTCTAGATCCGTCCAGTAATTTTGTAGCGTATTTAATTTTACTGTACAAGAAGTAGAACTCCAAGTCTCTGTAGTTTTGAGACTAGAAAGCAACCATTGCAGAGATTGTGCGACTGTTTTTTGTCTTCGTATAATTCTGCCGATTTCAGATATTGAGGGACTATCTACAGGTTGGATTTTGCTAATATCCGTTTTACAGCTTGCTTGCTTATTGAACTAGCGGCTCCACCAGTTTCCTTATTAGGATTTGCATCTATATGTATAATGGATTCTAGATTTTTTTTTGATCTCAAGGTATGCCCTTTTTACCTTATCATGTGTATTATTTGGTACATAAGGTGTGTCTGGTTTTACATATGCTCTTATCTGGTCATGGTTGTTCGAGAAATCTAACCATAGGCTTTATAGTGTTTTCAATTTGTTGGCCTTATATTCTTTTGTTTTACGGCCAGGGCTGTCTTTACCAATGTTAATTTTAAGCCGCAGTAGCTCGTCGGTTATGCCCCTCTGCTTAGCAACAGTAGTGAATACTTGCAATTCATCAATTCCAGTAACAATGAGTTGCTTCTTATTGTTGATGCATTCTAGAATACGGGACACCTAGGCTTGATAATGCTTATACCAATGTCAAGGTATGTAAAATTTTGTACTACTCTGGAACAACGGAACACTGGATTCTTGGAACTGTGGATACTTGGATCTCTGGCTTGGACTCGATAATGCTTATACCAGTGTCAAAGTATATGACGATTGGTACCACTCTGAAACACCGGAACACTGGATACCTGCAACTCTGGATACTTGGATCTCTGGCTTGGACTAGACAATGCTTATACCAATCTCAAAGTATATGAACATTGTTACTGCTCTGGAACACCGGAACGCTGGATACCTGGAACTCTGGATACTTGGATCTCTGGCTTGGACTCGACAATGCTTATACCAATGTCAAAGTATGTACATTTTGGTACTACTCTGGACCACCGGAACACTGGATACCTGGAACTCTGGATACTTGGATCTCTGGCTTGGACTCGACAATGCGTATACCAATGTCAAAGAATATGAAGATTGGTACTACTCTGGAACACCGGAACACTGGATACCTGGAACTCTGGATACTTGGATCTCTGGCTTGGACTCGACAATGCTTATACCAATATCAAAGTACTGGTAACGCTTCACAAATTTTATCAACGTGAAGAATCACGTCGGGGTCACCAATGTTTAAGGTCGAAACATCTTTTGATTTTGTAGCGTATTTAATTTTACTGTACAAGAAGTAGAACTCCAAGTCTCTGTAGTTTTGAGACTGGAAAGCAACCATTGCAGAGATTGTGCGACTGTTTTTTGTCTTCGTATAATTCTGCCGATTTCAGATATTGAGGGACTATCTACAGGTTGGATTTTGCTAATATCCGTTTTACAGCTTGCTTGCTTATTGAACTAGCGGCTCCACCAGTTTCCTTATTAGGATTTGCATCTATATGTATAATGGATTCTAGATTTTTTTTTGATCTCAAGGTATGCCCTTTTTACCTTATCATATGTATTATTTGGTATATAAGGTGTGTCTGGTTTTACATATGCTCTTATCTGGTCATGGTTGTTCGAGAAATCTAACCATAGGCTTTATAGTGTTTTCAATTTGTTGGCCTTATATTCTTTTGTTTTACGGCCAGGGCTGTCTTTACCAATGTTAATTTTAAGCCGCAGTAGCTCGTCGGTTATGCCCCTCTGCTTAGCAACAGTAGTGAATACTTGCAATTCATCAATTCCAGTAACAATGAGTTGCTTCTTATTGTTGATGCATTCTAGAATACGGGACACCTAGGCTTGATAATGCTTATACCAATGTCAAGGTATGTAAAATTTTGTACTACTCTGGAACAACGGAACACTGGATTCTTGGAACTGTGGATACTTGGATCTCTGGCTTGGACTCGATAATGCTTATACCAGTGTCAAAGTATATGACGATTGGTACCACTCTGAAACACCGGAACACTGGATACCTGCAACTCTGGATACTTGGATCTCTGGCTTGGACTAGACAATGCTTATACCAATCTCAAAGTATATGAACATTGTTACTGCTCTGGAACACCGGAACGCTGGATACCTGGAACTCTGGATACTTGGATCTCTGGCTTGGACTCGACAATGCTTATACCAATGTCAAAGTATGTACATTTTGGTACTACTCTGGACCACCGGAACACTGGATACCTGGAACTCTGGATACTTGGATCTCTGGCTTGGACTCGACAATGCGTATACCAATGTCAAAGAATATGAAGATTGGTACTACTCTGGAACACCGGAACACTGGATACCTGGAACTCTGGATACTTGGATCTCTGGCTTGGACTCGACAATGCTTATACCAATATCAAAGTACTGGTAACGCTTCACAAATTTTATCAACGTGAAGAATCACGTCGGGGTCACCAATGTTTAAGGTCGAAACATCTTTTGATTTCGACAGATGATTTGTCTGATGTCTTGAATTGATCCTTACCTCGGGTGGGGGGTAGCAATGACAATTAAGCAATTTGTTTGGCTTCCGAAATATAAGTGACTTTATTATAAATTTGTTAGACTATTTATACTAATTAACATAGATGCAAACCGGAAATAATTTTTGTGGGAAAATAAATGCAATTGGATAGGCGAACAACTATTAAGAATGCTGAATAATTTTGTGGGAACATAAATGCAATTGTATAGGCGAGTACCTATTAAGAATGCTGAATAATTTTGTGGGAACATAAATGCAACCGGAGAGGTGAGCACCTATAAAAAGTACTTATTTGCCAACATGGAAAGCTTTATTAAGGAATAGGGTGAAATGTATATAGGTTGTTTTGCATTGGCAGGTACATGATATTAAATTAAGTAGATTAACTTTACACAATACAAAATTAAAATTGAACTTCTTAATAACTGTAACTGAGCAAATGTTCACATTTATCATAATTTTACTTTTAGTTTAGTTAAAACAAAAATTTAGCAGGACTTTTAGTTTAGTTAAAATAAATATTTACAACTTTTAGATTAGTTAAATCAAAATATAGTTTCCACATAATTTAAGTGTATACTTTTAGCATGTAATAAAATAAGCTTGAAAAGACTTTTAGTTTAGATAAAACAAAATTGAAGCACTTTTTAGTTGAGTGGACATGCTCTCTAATGTCGTGTTAATCAATATGACTTGGCTCAAAAACTTTCCTTGATGATTCGCGTTCTGTAAGTCATCACTTCCTTATAGTACTCATAAAGAAGCATCCGATTTGCGCCGTTTAAATAGCTTGTAACGTCATTAACTTGCAGATAGCTTTTTCCGACATGGACACGCCTAATCTCCGTCAGCATAGGGCAAACGCCACTATAATGTAACACGTCTGCTCTCTCTTGTAGATTACAGAGTGTGCAAATATCAGAAACCTCGTTACGGTGGAGCATATAGTTAAGTCTTATCAGCTCCCCTCTTATTTTGAAAATAGTGCAGTGGTAAGACTGTTGTGTGTATTGGCGAAATAGTTTCTTTCATGAGAGTAATAACGCACTTCGAATAATACAGCCTTTCTGTAGACGATCGAGCTTTTTCAATATTGGCATACCTTTCATTTTCGTCGGTGACTGATATTACTTCGTACAGTGATTTTTTGCATTGCACAGTATCCAAACTCCAATTCAAAGTGAAGCCACAGACCACGGCCAACAAGTTCCATTCTTTTACCACCAATTTTTTTTGACGAATTGTATGCATTATAATTCTTGGTAGTGTCTGTTCATCCATACGTAACACTCTCGCTACGTAGTCCGCGTTCAGCTCGAGAGTTGCAGTAAACAGTGATGACAAACCGGTTTCCAGATAATACATATATTTTGGCGTGCTTATCAGCAAAAAAAAATATTTTTCTTAAGAAGAAGCATAGCAGGTATTCAACTAGTTCAAGTCGCATTTCTCCCCATACTTGTGCACCATGAAACAGTATAGCCTGGGCAGTTGCGTTAAGAACTCTATACTTTAGATCGGTCGCTTTTAGGTTGTTATTATAAATTCTTTGCCAACTTACGCATATTGCCGATTTTTTCTTGTTTAATTTAATTTTGAGATGTTTATCTAGTTTTAAGTTGAAACTGAACTCCATTCCTAAATACGTATGTATATTACTGTTGCATCCTGAAATCAACAAGTCGTCTTCCATACGACAGCGACTGGGTGTGCAGGTAGCCTTATCATCTGCAGCTGAACGCTAACCTGAACCTTGGTTTTGAAATGTCAGGTATCACATCTGACTGATGTCAAAAAGTTTCGAGAAAATAATAAATGTGATAACCTCAAAGCAATAAAGCGTGTCTTTCATTTTTCCATTTAAATTGGCTTGAAGGTGCTATTGGTTCCCAAGACTTAGGATGCTACTTCTTGATGGGTCTCCTCATGTTTAATTGTTACTTGTGTTTGCTTCCTTTTCACAATAATTACTCTCACTATGATGCCCATGATGATCATTACAGTGCCGTGAGAGATGGATTGGTGAACGAGGCTGGTTATTTCGAGCTTCTTGATATGCTCCCTGTTCTTAATGTGAAGCTCATGCATCATTTCTAGAGAAAGCACTTCGTTGATCTCTTTTTCATCTGGCTGAGGTTGAATAACGGTAGGTAAGATTTGGACTGAGGATCTTTCTCCTGAGCGAAATATTTGATCCTTGGTTCAAATTGTTGCGTTGTGGAATTTGATAAGGAAGCTTCCGTTCAGAGGATGTCCGATTCCGTCTATTGTTATGTTGTCTTGAAATTGATTAAGGAAAATCACGCCTGTCTCTATCATCTCGATGCGCGGAATGTGTTGGGAGCTTGTAACGGGGCAGGACGAGTTGCGACTTGTGAGCAAGTTGGGAATGCAATCTAAATTAATTATTTCTTTGATATTTTCTGAATAACAAACAGACAAACTGTTCAATGCTCTACATGGTTTTTCGATATTATAAAATTTGTTTTCACATATTAATATTTGACAATTATTTTCATTTGGTAACTTAATTACTTTATTACTTCTCTTTATTGGTTTCAAAGAAAGTTTTTCGCAAATTCGTGATTCTGTGAGTGGAATGTTAACAATATAAACGTAAAAATTTTAACATTAGCAAATTCTAACGCTTCTTCCACCGTATTAAAGGGGAATTTTTCTTTATTCAGTGCTCTTACGGCAATATTTATTTCTTCATTTGACAAAATAATTGAATTTAATATTTGTTCTTTCGCCCAATGAATGGCGTACTTAATATTTATAAGTTCTTCGTTAATAATTTTAATTTTATATTTGAGTGTAATAAACAATTCGTTATCTACATATTTATTTTCTCTTATTTCCTTTAAAATTTTATTAGTGACTCTTGTTATATTGTTTATTCTATTATTATACAATTCATTTATGACAATTTGATTTTCATTATTATCAACTAAGTTATTTATTTTGTTTTCAATGAAAACAAGATCTTCATGGTCAGGGCTGCCTGCGAGCCACCTCCATGCTGAACCTACAAAATTTAAAGATCTTTTATTTATATTTGGTTTAATATAGGCTAGTATGTCCTTTATCTGTATAAGTTCAAATTGAAGGAGAGGGAAAAGGATATGGGACTGGGACTTGATGTTTGTTGAGAGGAGGGTTGTGGTGGCTTGGTTTATAAATTCTTCGTATTTATCCAGATCAATTGTGTGAATGATTTTTAAATTTCCATTCTGAATTTTCGCTAACCCATTATTTATGGCAACAATTTTTGAGTTTGAGTAGTCCAATATTTGCACCTCGGAGCGCAAGCCATTGCAAGGAAAAACCTGAAATGTTATGTTAGAAAATTAGTTCCTAATATTGCTTTTATGGATTATTTTTCCTGGTTCAGTAAGTACAGTGGTGTTCCTATCTTCCTTTACATTCTCGATCTTATAGCGTACAGTTAATTTAGAGCCTATTCTTTTATTATGTCTTACGAGAATTTCGTCTCCTACCTGGTAAATCTTAGGGGGCTTTCGTGATTTGTTATGAATCTGTAAGTCTTTCAATTGTTTCTCCTTTATCCTTTCAATATTACTCTTTCTTGCCTCTTCGTATAATTCGGGAGAAACTCTCTGATCTCGACCAAAAAACAATTCTAATGGTTTTTTTTTCGTGGTCGAATGGATGGTGGAATTGTATTCGTAAACCGATCTTCCAAGCAGCTCGCTGAATTCAGTTATCTGAAATTCGGAACTCACACATCGCATAATTTCTGATAAGGTAGAATGAAACCTTTCTACTTGGCCATTAACCTCGCTCTTGTATGGCGGAGTTTGGTAAATTGCTATATTGAGTTCTTCCATCATGGCCCTAAGGGATACTGAATTTAGGGATTTTTCAGTATCAATGACAACGTGCTCCGGGACACCGAAGTGGAATAGTGTATCCCATAAGGGTTGTCGTATGTCTTCTACTGACCGGGAGTTTATAATTTTTGCGTGAGCTAGTTTCGAGAATTTATCTACTGCAGTGAGGACTAGAAAGTTTTGTGTGGAGAAAATATCTATGTGAATAATATGACCTGGATAGGAAGGTAGGGGTGTTGCATTTATAGAAATCTTATTAGGGTGTCGCTCGTACTTGTTTTCTTTACAGATTGTACAGCGCTTGAGAAAATTCTGGATTCTTGCATTCATTCTTGGAAAGTAATATTTTTGCAAGATTTGGAGCCTGTGCTCGCATGCATTCCTATGAGCTTTTCTATGCGTTTTGAGGATGATTTCCACTTATTCGGTTTCGGTAGGAACATCTATAACTTCTAATTGAGTGTGACGTATTCTATAGTTTGTAAAGTGGAGTGGGTATAGTTCTTGAATGATAGCCATAGTTGACTCATCCGTTTTAAGACCATTTAATAAATTAGGATTAAGATATCGTTTAAAAATGCCTATTATCATTTCTTTGGTGTACCTGGATTCTGTAAAGATATGACGGTTATAATTTGGGAAGGGTTGTTTAAGTTGATAACTTGTAGCTTGGAGAATTGTTAATATCAATTGGTTTCTGAACGCATTAATGGGGGTTTCGGCTGACGGAATTAGGTTGTGGGATGAACTATCATCACTATGAAGACTTGCTGTCATTGAATTTATTTCGATTCGTGGTGGTCTAGACAAACTATCCGCTACAACGTTCGCTCTCCCGGGCTTATACTGGAGCTCATAGTTGTATTCCTCGAGCTTCGCTTTCCATCTTTTCATTTTAGTATTTGAATTTTTGTTGCTGAGCGCGAATGTGAGAGGTTGATGATCAGTGAAAATTTTCACCTTCTTTGACCCATATAGGAAATTTCGAAGGGAGCCGAGTGCCCATATGATTTCAAGCATTTCCTTCTCGTTGGTGGCATATGATTCCTCGATCTCATTCAATGATCTGGAAAGGTAAGTAATTGGTCTATCATCCTGCGAGAGAATTGCACCGATAGCATAGTCTGATGCATCGGTGGTGAGCTGAAATTCTTTCGAAAAGTCTGGGTAGGCAAGCATAATTTCATTAGAAATTAGGATGTTCTTTATTCAAAGGATTATAGAGCTTGTTGGTCTAAATGGATTATTTTATTTTTTGATTGAGTTTTGGACACTCGTCCATCTTCCCCTCTCAGAAGTGATGTCAGGGGCTTTGCAATTTTCGCATAATCTTTTACCAACCTACGATAATAGCCCGACATACCAAGAAATGATCGTAGATCTTTCAATGTTTTGGGTGGAGGAAAGTTTGCTATTGTACGAACTTTCTCAGGATTTGTTTTGATTCCATCTACTGAGACGACAAAGCCTAAAAAATCGTTTGGAAAAAATTTGGTTTTTCCAGTTCGGCCTTCATGTTTGCAGCTTCCAGTGTTTTGAAGATGAGTTCGACATCTCTGTAATGGTCTTCTTCGGATTTGCTGAAGATAATCATCGATGTAAACGTAATATCGGACACCTATGTGCTCCCGTAATATGTCGTCGATTGTTCGTTGAAATATGGATGGCGCATTTTTCAGGCCAAAAGGTAACCGAAGGAATTCAAATTTTCCGTTGTTTACGGAAAAAGCAGTTTTTTTCGATATCGCATTCCATTAAAGGAATTTGATGAAATCCGCTCTTAAGGTCAACTGTTGTAAACCATTTGTTGTTGCCTAAATTCGACAAAACTTCATTGATTTCAGGAATTGGATATTTTTCTGCTGTAGTTACAGGATTCAATTTCCTGTAGTCATACCATTCTGTATTTTTTCTTTCCTTCAGAATCCGGTTTTTTGGAGACTATCCATACCGGTGAATTATACGCGGACGGCGATGGTCTAATAATCCCGTTCTTCAGAAGTTCATTGAGCTGAGACTCGACTTCTCCTTTCAAAGCCATCGGTTATGGGTATGCCCTTGAATAAACTGGTTCGTTAGTTACAGTTCTAATTTCCCCTTTTACTCTAGAAGTGTAGGTGAGTTTTATATCGAGGTCGGCAAAAAGATTTGGGCATTTTTTAAAAATTTGAGTAAGCCGAAGGACTTGATTAGAAGATAGATGAGAAATTTTAGCTGTTAATAGAGAATTAACTGCTTGAGAAATTTTTTGCTTGAGAGGTATCTTGATGTCGTTATTAATTACGAAAAAGTTATCCTTCGTATGGATGATAGCGTTCAATTCCTTTAGGCTGTCGTTCCCGAGAATGCCGTCAAAAGTTTTTAGGTCGGGAAGAATAAAGAACTTAATTTTCTGGATATTTGGACCGAAAATTTCCAAGTATGCGTGGTGGGTTATTTTAGTGTTACCGCTAATGGAATTCGCAAAAAAGATGGTCTCGTTAGATATGGGATTTCGAATGTAAAATGATTGGATATAATTTTTATTTGATCCGGTATCAAGTAAAATTTTAAATGTTTTTCCGCTCTTCGCAGTGAACTCAAAGTACGGCATGAGCAGTTTAATCTAAAAAATGAACCTCCTCAGGCTGAGCTTGTTCTACTTGTTCATCCTCTTGTAAATCGGCGTAGTCATCTAAACCATCGTCGTAGCCGTAATCCTCCGGAGGTGGGAGGTCCTCAAATTCTTCGTGAGGTTGTAATTCTCTGGATTCCTCGTTGCCGGGGACATCCTTTGAGGTAGTTTGGTAGGGCCTTTGGTATTTACCTGGAGAATGAATTTGTTGAGAGTTTGGGTGCTTGTTTGCGCTGGGGTTTTGATATCTAGGTCGGTTCTGGTAATTCAATTTTTGCGACCTGACTGACATGGGTTGATGTCTTGGTTGTGGTTTCGGCGGAAATTTCTGGGATAATAGAGATTTTGGTTGAATGAATAATTGTTTTGATTAAGTTGAAATGGATAGGAATTTCTTTGGAGAGGAACAAAGGATCGATTCACTGGTTGATGTATTTGGAAGTAAGGTCGGGGTTGAGGGTTATGATAGAGTTCGGGAATAAACCTATTTCCCAAAGGCGGTGCATTATGTGAGGGGATTTGACGACGTGGTGGTAGTGGAGGAGGAGGTTGGAAGCTCGATCTCTTTAAAATAGTTTGATTATTCATGGCATAGTTTGTCCTAAAATTAACATTGTCTAGTTTGAGGCAGAGATGCAGTGCCTGAGGGAGATCGATTCGTTCCCTTATACTGAGAAGCCGCGGAAGATCTCCATTTAGACCACGTATAAACGTGTCTAATACCTTATCTCTGTACGCACTAGTCATGGTAGTAAGTGACTCAGCACTTAACTCCATAGAGGCTAGTTTGTTTAAAATATGGGAAAGATGTTGGTACACTTGCTGATAGAATTCGGGAGTTGTTTGGTTTCCTTGAACCAAAACCATCATTTGGTACTCGAGAGTACCAAGGTCCCTTTTATCTGCATAGTGCAGCATTAGGCATCTTGATATTTTACCCCAATTTAGCGGGGTATTGTAGGACTCTAGGACTATGTCCGCTTGTCCAATATATTTGGGCGAACCACGGACAGGTTCGTTAATTTTCAGGATTCTGTCTACGATCTTCTTCCAAGAGCTAAATTCACCTGGTTCCCCAGAGAATTGTCGTAGACTTTTCACTACGTCTGGTATTCTTTCTAACCCTTCTAGGTTCCTAGCTTCACCAACATCAATTGGTTGGTCTAAACTGCCGGATTCTCCTGATGCAGTTCCCATTTGGGAGAAGGCATTAGCGACCACTTGTTTTATGTAGTCGGTTAAATCCTGTGTTCCGTTAGTTATTCATGGAGGTAGGGAAGGTGCTGGATTTAAAGGGGGCTTGCTGAATATTTCCCTCTGTCTTACTCATTTTGATTACTAAGGTTAATAATTTGTTTCAACGGATGAAATTTTATAGTATTGAAAGGTGGTAAATATTGGATTGAAAGGGTTGGTGAGTTCTAAGTTTTCTTTAAATTTTAGAAAATGAATTTAAATATCTTTATAAACTTGGTGTTGTTGAAATTATTTTCCCTAACTTTAAATTTTAGAAAAGGAATTTAAATATCTTTATAAACCTGGTATTGTTGAAATTATTTTCCCTTTGGGTTTTCTTATTTCTCTTATTCTAGTAAAAATTTTGTTTTATATTTTTTTGTTTGAAAATATTTGTTTCTCTTAATTTTACAATAAATGTTTAATAATTATGCTTACAATAAAATTATTCTCATGATGCGGTACTGTGCCGGTCGAGTATTGCTCCATTTTTTCCTGTAGGGATTTCTAGTTTCCACGGTGACTCGGGTACTCTTCCTTTATTTCTGTTTCCCTGGTATCTGCTTTTCAACTTTGATTTTGAATTAAATTTTTTTTTCCACTCCTTCAGTTTATTTAGTTTAATATCAATTTTCCTTTTTTATTTTGATTGCTTTTTTTTATTACAAATTAGACACACTTTCGTAGTCGCACAGTTATTCTTTCTTTACTATTTATCGCACACCTTTTTAACAGTCGCGTATTCAATTATTATATTTACTACTACCGCTTAAAATACTTTTAACACAGTACGGTCGGGCGCCAATTATAAAAAATACACTTCAAAATTTATTAAAAAAAATATTTGTATTTATTTACACAGAACGTCTTAACAGGTTGATAGATAACTTAGAACTAAACTTTTAACATAAAATATTTTATTAGCATGAAAATGTAAAAAAGCAAGATTGCATTTACCACAGTTTTGCTCGTTGAATTCGCGTATGTATCCGGTGTCCACTGTGAGAACTCATGAACCCGGAAAGTTGCTGATGCAATGGGATGAATCGTGGGAAGTTGCGGGATATTTGATATTATTCATTTTGGAATGCTGCTGTTGTTAACTTATACTTCGACCCAAGTGGTTCATAGGTTGGCGAATCTAGGAATAAGGGTTGAACATTTAGATCCCGCGCTAATCTTTATTTAAGTTCGAAAATTACCTGGCAAAACCCAGAAAATGTGGGAGGAGAAACTCAACGGAAGAGATGACCCGAAGCAGTTACCAGTTTTCAAGGAATTTACGTCGTTCTTGGAGAATCGGTTGAGGACTCTTGCAGCAGTTGACCAACAACACCATCAGGGTTCATACAGCACGTCAAGAAACTCTTCACATAAGCAGACGTTCATAGCTCACGCTCAGGCCGATGTTTCAAAAGTAACCTGCAAAATTTGTCAAAAAAGTAGTCATGGTGTAAGAAAATGTAACAAATTTTTGAAAATGAGCATTAATGATCGTTATCAGGTTATAAATAATTTAGGTTTGTGTCGAAATTGTCTAGGGTATAATCATATAACCGAAAAATGTTCGAGTAGTCGTATGTGTTATCATTGCCAGCAACCACACCACACTTTACTACATTTATCTAATACTCCTTTTCAGCCAAGCCAACAACCTTCACGATCACAACAATGTCAAAATCATTCTTGCTCACCAAACATTTACAACACAGAAGTACTAACCTTATATCTCAAGGAACAATTCTGAATGTAGAAGCACCTTTATTTCTAGCTTCCAATAATCAGCCAGCTTCTTCTAATAACGTGACATCTCACCACTCTCATCACTCTTCACCGACAAAAAACACCCAGGTTTTACTTGCGACAACCCTTGTCAAAGTTAAGTAGTCGTTGGGAGAGTGGCTGACTTTGCGTGCATTGTTAGATTCTGGTTCTGAAGCGTCGTTCATCACGGAGTTTGCTGTCCATTTGATCCAACTAAAGTCAAAACCAACACGCACGGAGGTTTCCGGGTTGGGTTTGGTCAGCAGTGGCACCTGTCTAAGAACAGTAGACATCACATTTGCTTCGCAGCATTCCGCATTTGCGACAACAACGTAAGCATTTAAGTCACTGTCTGTTAATTTGCCGGCCCGGACCCTTTGTGTTAAGTGTTGGACTCATTTCAACGATTACGAGTTAGCCGATCCGGAATTTTACAAATCATCTAAGATTGATATTCTACTCGGAAGCGATGTCTTGGCCAAACTTTTGTTGCCGGACTTGGTTCAACCCGAAGACAAGTCAATGCCAGTCATGCAAAGGACTGCTTTAGGATGGAAAACCATCGATGTCGATAGACAACTCCGGACATTTTGGGAATTGGAAGAGACGCCTTTTAAGCCATTTCAGAAACCCGAAGATGTCGAATGTGAAAACCATTTTCAAACGAAAAAACAGCAGACGGACGCTATCAAGTAGCGTTGCCATTCAAAGGCAATGTAGCTCCGGTTTTTGGCGAGTCATTCGGAGGTGCATTACGGCATATTAAAATGTTGAGCGACGATTTACGGCAAATCAAACCCTTCGAGAGCAGTATTCGTTATGTATCGAGGAATATCTTCAGCTAGGACACATGACTGAAGTCGGCAAAAATAGTTTGACGGTCAAACACCATTTCTTGCCACATCATGCTGTCATCAAGGAAAGTAGCTCAACAACAAAGCTCAGAGTGGTGTTCGATGCTTACTTCAAAACCTCCAATGGCGTTTCGTTAAATGATGTCACGATGACGGGTCCGGCACTTCAACATAATATCTGTGATATTATTCTCAAATGGAGATTATATCGATTCACATTCACGGCTGATATTGAAAAAATGTAGCGCCAGATCTGGATAGCTCAACGTGTCGTCGGAATTATAAGCTAGTTCTGTGGAAAAACAAGTTCTGATGATCCAATCCATGCTTACAGGCTGAATACAATTACCTTGGAACTGCAGCAGCTCCATACTTAGCGATTCGAACTTTGCAAAGGTTAGCTGAAGACAAGCCCGCAAATCTGTTTGCTACGGCTATGATTCAAGATGAAATGTATGTTGACGATTTAATACACTCGATGAAGCTAAAGAAAAAATAAAGCAAACCAAATCAATATTAGAAGCAGCTGGATTTTACTTACGTAAAAGGACATCAAATGCCGACAATGTACTCGATGGCATTCCTCCAGGAGAACGAGAATCCACATTCTCATTGCCTTCAGATGACTTGGAACGAGTAAAGACTCTTGGAGTTCACTGGCTTCCTTCGGTCGACAAATTTTCGTTTTGCTGCATTTCTTTGGAAAATCCGCAAACCAAAAAACGATTTACACTTTCTACGATAGCGAGTTTGTTTGATCCGATGGGATGGATTGCCCCTTGTATCGCCATGGCGAAGATTTTTATGCAGCAACTTTGGAAAAAGAAGATGATTTGGGATGAACCTATTGAACCATCACTTCTGGCGCAATTGATGGTTTTCTACGAGGACTTGAATACGATCCAAATTCCAAGGTATGTTCAAGACAGAGTCTTGAAATTTCGCGTTCCCTTCTCTACCAACAGGACAAGTTCATCGAGTTCTTCACAGCGGACAAATGATTTCTCCAGTTAATGATTTGTTGTATCAGTCATCTGAAATAAACAGATTGATTAGAATTACTGCTGTCATTTTACGATTTCCAAGCAATGTACAAAGTCGTGCATCCGATCGAAACGCTGGGCCAATTACTCCCAAGAAGATCGCCGAATCAACTAAGTTCATCTTGCACAACAAGAAATATTTCCAGATGGCATGACGAAGTCCCGAGGATTGGCATCCTTAAGTCCATTCGTTGATTCTTCCGGAATTATTCGCGTTGGTGGAAGAATCGGCATTCCATTTGCCATACGATCACCTTCACCCAATCATTTTAGATTCCAGTCACCATTTTACAAAACTGATTACTCGAGATGTGCACGAGAAGACTCTTCATTGAGGAATCCAATTGATGATGTGTTTTCTTAGGAAAAAATATTGGATTCTACAAACAAAGCGAGCTGTTAAACAACAAATTCATAAATGCACAATCTGTTACCGGTATCGAAACAAGCCAGCTCAGCAACTGATGGGAGAACTACCGAAGCCCAGAGTGACTGTGTCAAGACCTTTCACTCATACAGGTGTGGATTATGCGGGCACAATTAGTATACGAGCTTGGAAAGGTCGCGGAGCCAAGGTGTATAAAGGTTACTTAGCCATTTTTGTGCGCTTAGCGACCAAAGCCATCCATTTGGAAGCGGAATTATATCTTTTTGCACAAATACTTCAGATTTACAATTCACAACAAAAAAACATCTGCCACCACATCAAACCGACTGCACAAACAACTCCGTAATTCATGGAATTTTCCATTCATTACAAGAAGCCAGTCATATTGTTGTTGTTTTTTTTCGAAATTTCGTAAACAAAATGGTCAAGGCTCACAACGAAGGCGAAAAATTGAATACCAAGTGTGCCTTTAACCATGGATGTAGATGAGCACTTTTCATTTAAATTCAAGTTTGTTAATAATCATTGGTGTCTTTATTTGAATTAAATAAATCATTAGAATTTATGTATAAGAATTGAAAACAATTTATTAACCTTAATTTATTTCTTTTCATGTGTGAGATTAAAAAAAATTATACAAATTCATCATTTTTGCCCGGGGAGAATGTTGCATCCTGAAATCAACAAGTCGTTTTCCATACGACAGAGACTGGGTGTGCACGTAGCCTTATCCTCTGCAGCTGAACCTTGGTTTTGAAATGTCAGCTGTCACATTTGACTGATGTCAAAAAGTTTCGAGAAAATAAATAATAAATGTGATAACCTCAAAGCAATAAAGTTTGTCTTTCATTTTTCCATATAATTAATTTTCAAATTTTAAGTTCGGTTAAATTAATTTTCAAAAAAAATATATTAATTGGCATACGTGCAAACAATTACTTTACAACTTCTAAGGTTTTTTCACCAAATTTCCATTGTTCATTGCTCGGCCGTCTTCCGGGTCCATTCTTAAATGCCAGGACTTTTGATTTTTCAGTATTCACCTCAAGATTCCACAATTGACAATAGTCTTTCAGTTTGTTGATCATCATTTGTAGAGCTGTCGGAGATTCCGCTAGAATGACAATGTCGTCCGCATAATTGATCACCTTGAACCTTTTAACGGGTGATTTTTATGCTACTTGGTTTTTGACGTTTATATTTTTGACAGATCACACATGACAAATTCCACGAACATTTGACATTACGATTCAGTATTGTTTGCCATTTCATCATAAATAGACTTACGCCTGAACAACGTTGGCAAATTATTGAAATTTATTATCAAAATTCGTGCTCTGTGAAAAATGTGTTTCGCAAGCTACGTCCGTTTTTTTTCCGCTCATTTTTGGCTAAATGGATACGTGAATAAGCAGAATTGCCGTATTTGGAGTGAAGAGCAGCCAGAGGCAATTCAGCAGCTACCAATGCATCCCGAAAAATGCACTGTTTGGTGCGGTTTATGGGCAGGCGGCATCATTGGGCCGTACTTCTTCAAGGACGATGAAGGCCGCAGGGTTACGGTCAATGGAGAAAGGTACCGTTCGATGATAACAGATTTTTTTTTGCCGCAAATGCAAGAATTGAACTCGGTGAAGGACGGTGCCACATGCCACACTGCACGCGAAACCATGCATCAATTGAGAGGCGAATTTGGTGAGCAGTTGATCTCACGTTTTGGCGCAGTCAATTGGCCACCAAGATCATGTGATTTGACCCCGTTAGACTATTTTTTGTGGGGCTAAGTTAAGTCTATTGTCTATGGGGACAAGCCAAACACGATTGCTGCCTTGGAAGACAACATTGAACGCGTCATTGTGAGATTCCGGCCGAAATGTGTGAAAAAGTTTGCCAAAATTGGACCTTCAGAATGGACCACCTGAAGCGTAGCCGCGGGCAACATTTAAGTGAAATTATTTTTAAACAGTAAATGGCAGAAATTGATTTATCGATCCAAATAAAAATTTCATTCACTTTTTACAAGTTTCTGTGTTTTTTTTTGAATTTTCAAAAACCAAGCTCTTAAAAAATCACCGTTTATAAGCAAACTCCACACCACAAGTTAGACACTCTTCCAAATCATCAATGAAAACTGCAAACAGCCCGGGTCTTAGGTTACAGCCTTTTCTTACTTCTTGGTTCACTCGAATCTTATCTGATTTTTCTGTTCCATTGTAAATGTATGCTATTGTTATTTGGTACAGTTTTTCAATAATGCAGACAAAATTAGTTGAAACCCCCAAGTTAAAGAGTTTATAAAATAAAGCATTTCTATTGATGGAATCAAACGCTGCCTTGAAATCGACGAAGAAGGCATATAATTTTTTATTTTGGTCAAGTTTCCATTGCGCAAGCGATCGAAGTACAAAGATATTGTCCACTGTAGAGTATCCCTTACGAAAACCATTTTGAAATTCACTGAACTTGTTTTCATCCTGCACCAAACAGTTTAATCTTTTGTAAAGTATTATTGTAAATATTTTTAAGGCTGCATTCAGAAACGATATTCTTCCATAATTTGTAGGGTCTTCTGCGTCCCCTTTTTTATGAATTGGCATTATAAGTGCTTCATTAAAGTGATCAGGGAACGTTCCATATTTCAGCATAAAATTAAGTGCTTCCGTTAGTTTTACTTTAAAAAAATCTGTACTATGTTTGTAAAATTCTGCTGGTATAGTATTTGATAGGGCCGCCTTGCCATCTTTAAGATTCTGTAGAACAACATTTACTTAATTTTCCGTTATCGCCTTATCAAGTTTCTCAATTCATTTAAATTCAAGTTTGTTAATAATCATTGGTGTCTTTATTTGAATTAAATAAATCATTAGAATTTATGTATAAGAATTGAAAACAATTTATTAACCTTAATTTATTTCTTTTCATGTGTGAGATTAAAAAAAATTATACAAATTCATCATTTTTGCCCGGGGAGAATGTTGCATCCTGAAATCAACAAGTCGTTTTCCATACGACAGAGACTGGGTGTGCACGTAGCCTTATCCTCTGCAGCTGAACCTTGGTTTTGAAATGTCAGCTGTCACATTTGACTGATGTCAAAAAGTTTCGAGAAAATAAATAATAAATGTGATAACCTCAAAGCAATAAAGTTTGTCTTTCATTTTTCCATATAATTAATTTTCAAATTTTAAGTTCGGTTAAATTAATTTTCAAAAAAAATATATTAATTGGCATACGTGCAAACAATTACTTTACAACTTCTAAGGTTTTTTCACCAAATTTCCATTGTTCATTGCTCGGCCGTCTTCCGGGTCCATTCTTAAATGCCAGGACTTTTGATTTTTCAGTATTCACCTCAAGATTCCACAATTGACAATAGTCTTTCAGTTTGTTGATCATCATTTGTAGAGCTGTCGGAGATTCCGCTAGAATGACAATGTCGTCCGCATAATTGATCACCTTGAACCTTTTAACGGGTGATTTTTTTGCTACTTGGTTTTTGACGTTTATATTTTTGACAGATCACACATGACAAATTCCACGAACATTTGACATTACGATTCAGTATTGTTTGCCATTTCATCATAAATAGACTTACGCCTGAACAACGTTGGCAAATTATTGAAATTTATTATCAAAATTCGTGCTCTGTGAAAAATGTGTTTCGCAAGCTACGTCCGTTTTTTTTCCGCTCATTTTTGGCTAAATGGATACGTGAATAAGCAGAATTGCCGTATTTGGAGTGAAGAGCAGCCAGAGGCAATTCAGCAGCTACCAATGCATCCCGAAAAATGCACTGTTTGGTGCGGTTTATGGGCAGGCGGCATCATTGGGCCGTACTTCTTCAAGGACGATGAAGGCCGCAGGGTTACGGTCAATGGAGAAAGGTACCGTTCGATGATAACAGATTTTTTTTTGCCGCAAATGCAAGAATTGAACTCGGTGAAGGACGGTGCCACATGCCACACTGCACGCGAAACCATGCATCAATTGAGAGGCGAATTTGGTGAGCAGTTGATCTCACGTTTTGGCGCAGTCAATTGGCCACCAAGATCATGTGATTTGACCCCGTTAGACTATTTTTTGTGGGGCTAAGTTAAGTCTATTGTCTATGGGGACAAGCCAAACACGATTGCTGCCTTGGAAGACAACATTGAACGCGTCATTGTGAGATTCCGGCCGAAATGTGTGAAAAAGTTTGCCAAAATTGGACCTTCAGAATGGACCACCTGAAGCGTAGCCGCGGGCAACATTTAAGTGAAATTATTTTTAAAAAGTAAATGGCAGAAATTGATTTATCGATCCAAATAAAAATTTCATTCACTTTTTACAAGTTTCTGTGTTTTTTTTTGAATTTTCAAAAACCAAGCTCTTAAAAAATCACCGTTTATAAGCAAACTCCACACCACAAGTTAGACACTCTTCCAAATCATCAATGAAAACTGCAAACAGCCCGGGTCTTAGGTTACAGCCTTTTCTTACTTCTTGGTTCACTCGAATCTTATCTGATTTTTCTGTTCCATTGTAAATGTATGCTATTGTTATTTGGTACAGTTTTTCAATAATGCAGACAAAATTAGTTGAAACCCCCAAGTTAAAGAGTTTATAAAATAAAGCATTTCTATTGATGGAATCAAACGCTGCCTTGAAATCGACGAAGAAGGCATATAATTTTTTATTTTGGTCAAGTTTCCATTGCGCAAGCGATCGAAGTACAAAGATATTGTCCACTGTAGAGTATCCCTTACGAAAACCATTTTGAAATTCACTGAGCTTGTTTTCATCCTGCACCAAACAGTTTAATCTTTTGTAAAGTATTATTGTAAATATTTTTAAGGCTGCATTCAGAAACGATATTCTTCCATAATTTGTAGGGTCTTCTGCGTCCCCTTTTTTATGAATTGGCATTATAAGTGCTTCATTAAAGTGATCAGGGAACGTTCCATATTTCAGCATAAAATTAAGTGCTTCCGTTAGTTTTACTTTAAAAAAATCTGTACTATGTTTGTAAAATTCTGCTGGTATAGTATTTGATAGGGCCGCCTTGCCATCTTTAAGATTCTGTAGAACAACATTTACTTAATTTTCCGTTATCGCCTTATCAAGTTTCTCAATTCTGGTATATTGTCGTGCAAAATGCCAAGATAATTGTTTAGTAGTATTTAAGAGTGAAGCGAAATGATTACTTAACAACTGCAAAGGCACTGCTGCTGCATATTTCATTTTAGAGTTACCATTCAATTTCCTAGTTAACGTCCAAAATTCTGCTGAATCCTTGCTCTGACTTAATGAGATCGCTAAACTTTCTTCATACTTCTTTTTCTTTTCTTTACATGTATCTTTGTAGAGTTTATTTATCTGCAAATATTCCAACTTCACACTTGGCATTTCATATTTACGGAGGAGATTAAGTAGTGCTAATGATCTTTTTCTTAGATTTTCATATGAAAAATCATACCACTCAGCTTTTTCTTAATCTGTTAGTATGTTTCATTAATTTCGCAGCTTCGCAAATAATACGCTCTAACTTACAGATCGGAATAAATTTAAAAGAAACCGTGTTTTCCAAATGCCTTAGCATGTTGTTCATCGTATTTTGATAGTTGGTTAATGCTGATGCTTTCCACTTTGATTCACCAGATTGCGTTCAGATGGATAAAAATAATGTTTATTAATTGCGATATTCAGGAATATTGGAAAGTGATCCGAATATGAGATATCTACTACCGCAACATCTTTTACTATAGGCAACCACTCTAAGTCAATTAGACCGTAATCAATCACAGAACTTCCCTGCTTTCCAACAAAAGTGAATTCACCTTTTCTATCTCCTTCTGTTCCACCGTTCAATCATAAACTAATAATGTAAGGACCGGAAACCTCTGCTTTCATTTGGCATTTGCCTACAAGCTGAAACACGCACACAAGTAACTTTTATGTTCCTCTTCCTATAGACACATAGACAACACAGCCCAAGTAATTTGTTTTTGTTTTGCTTTTTGATTTCCCATCTATTCATGGATAGAGTGTCAAAGCTACAAATACAATACAATGCGTTCAATATACATAAACCAAACTCATTACAAAGATCGACTACTTGTTTTCCTTCGTTATTTACCTTAACTTCTTTGCTTTTTCGTTTTTGATAGCCAAATGTGCTTTCCGCTTCCAGATCTCCGGTTCGCGCATTTAAGTCGCCCACTATCATTATACTATGCGATTTTAGCGAACATAAAAGTCGTAAAATTTATCGTATTCCTGCTGACAGTTGTTGCAATTTATATAAATTGGTGTGATATAAAATGTTTTGTTCATATATTTCATTGCTATGCAACCAATATTTCCCTCAATTATTACTTACCTCCGTTTGTCCGCCCTCTACTTGCTGTTTTTTTTGCCCGTATCCAAAAACATGTATATAATGGGAAATATTGTTCAAAGTTCTTACTCTTATCTACCAATAAATGGGTTTCGAATAAAAAAATAAACTCAAATTCTACAAAAAAAATTAAAAAACCTGGATACAAAAATTTGTTATTAAGAACGCCAACCAACATTGCACGCTAACACTCTTAAGTACTTAATAATATTAATATCGTCTTCCTCAATGCCATGCCTGTGCCTGTACTATTGCCCAGAGCACTTGGCAGCACTGATAAGTTCTAAACCTTGTTGACGTTTGTTCTGAACCTTGAATCTGTCGTCAATTTGTCATTTCCATCTGCTTCTTTGCTTTTTGATAAACAAGTTCGGAAATAATCGTCGGGAAGACGTAAATATTTACTTTATTTTGACAATCCAAAATTTTGTTCCACTTTTCAGCCCGACAGAATTGTCCAAGGTGTATGTAATTCCATCAACTCACAGTGTATCCTCATTTAACATTCTTTTTTATCAGTTTGCGTACATGCAGTAGACGACCTCTTCGTGCTCTGATGCTCCGCGGATAATTTTTTGCACCGAGATCTTTGAATTTTTGCGTATTCCAGTGTTTTTTAATATAATGAACAATATATTGAATAATATTTTTTGCCTGATCATTTGACAGCTGAGTACGTATTTCCTCCTCTTGACTTTTGTGATCGGACTCCTGGTTGGATTCTAGGCGGAATATCAAATTTTTATCTGTATGTTGCATTTGCATTCGTTCGATTTCTTTTTCCAAGACACCCACCTTCGTTGGAAGCGAATGCGCAACCCCTCTTAGAGCATCATTTTCACTTTTTAAAGTGTTTATATCTAGTCGCATCTCCTCTATATCTGACTTTTTAGCTAGATGTTGTTGCTTAAAGTAAAATAAATCTTCAGGATCTTTGCGAGTCATATCCTTTAAGAGTTCAAATGTGCTTTTTCCGTTTTTGTAGTCAGGCATTTCTATTTTTTCGGGCGAAATAGCCGACAGTAGGCGTTTGTTCTTGTTCATAGATTCTTCGAAATTTAACTATATGCAAATTTGTAAGTTAATAACTGTTGCGCTATTTTTCAGTGATGCTCTTTTGTTTTTGATCTTATCGATGAAAATAAAAAAGCAAGGGAATATTGCATAATCAAGAAGTGCTCACCGGTTGTTATTTGACTATTGTGATTACTTTTGTATTTATTATATTGCTTTTTACTAGAAAAAAAAAGTTTTTATAGAGACCAACAGGTATTTTAAGCACTTCACTTTATCACCAGTGTTGCCACTCCAATGTATAATGGTTAAGAAAACAAAAATCTTACAAAACTGGAAGCTAAAATAAATGATAATGAGGTTCTTTTCAATAATTTACAGATTGAAGACAAGAAATTATCACCTAAACGTAAAAAGAAGGATGAAAATAATGTAATCTGTTTACCATCAGAATCGCGTCGTTCGTTCTTTTTACCACCCTCCTTGACTCCTGCTACTGAGAGACACCAAATTCTCCGATTTTGCCTACTGCGCAATAGCTTCCGTTAAGGATGAGGGTGTTTCGGCCGAATTAGTTGCTGTGCCACCAGAGAAATGTTTATTCATATGGCACCTCCATCCTGATACAACCAGTGATATGGTTGTAAATTACGTTAAAAAAACTGTCCTCGTCAGTTATAACTTTGAAGTGTCGCAAAATGAAGTTTTCTTGTTGATGCCAAATATCTTCCCTCAAAATTTTTGGATCTGACCCGGTTATTGAAACCTTGCTATCTCCTGATTTCTGGCCAAAATATACAGTTGTTCACGAATTCAAAAACATACCAGGAAGGAATAATATAGAAAGGATTTCTGACCCCTTTAAAAACATGACAACCGCCCCTTCAAAAAACTAACTACATATTATCAGAATGTTGGAGGAATGAAGACGAAACTTAGAACCATTTCTTTAAATTGTATCGACAGATCTTTTGATGTTATTATACTAACTGAAACGTGGCTTAACTCATCTGTCCTTGATGCTGAAATTTGTCCGCCAGAATATACTATATACCGCGCTGATAGAAATCCATCTAATAGTATTTATAATCAAGGTTGTTGTGTCTTGATTGCTGTTAAAGGCTATTTAAATTCTGAACTGATTCTAGCAAATTAGGTGGCATATTCTTTCTCTTAAACTTGAACAATATGGGTTTCCAGAGCGGTTTCTAACTTCGATCAAATCATATCTTGATAATCGAACGCAGTTTTTTTTTTTAATTTTGCACGCTCTCAAGGGATTATAAATACCCTTAATATGTTTCTTAACACATCGCGGACATCCGGTGAAAGAAGAAAAAGAAGGATAGGGAAGATGTGTGGCGCGATGTTCTGAGACTGGAGTTTGTTGTTGTCTCAGATTTATCTCCCGGGATGGCGGCCGAACTAATGCGGAGTGAATTAACGTGTCTTATTTATTTATGTCTCCTATAATTCGCATTATTTTATTTATTTCGTTGTCATATTTATGGGTATGCTAGTTTACTCAATCACATCTTATTAGTGTTATGCTTGAACAGCATGTAATGAGTAAGCCAGCAACTCATTTTATGACAAATTTTAGAATTGGTTTTTAATGGAACGCAGTTTGTTAATTTTAAAAATTGTCTGTCAAAAAATTATGTATGTCGATTATTTCATAAAACTATTAGTTTTGTACTTGTAAACTTGACAAGGATACAGATCTGGAAACTACAGGTGAAGTAAAATGCATGCAAGAGAAATATCTCGAAAATTTTAGGACGGATTTTGATGAAATCCTGTTTTTTTATTTATAGTTTTTTGAAAACAATTTTTTGTGATGTTTTGGTATGCAGTTTTTTTTAGAGTTTATTAATATACATGTTATTATAAAATTTAAAATTATATTTTTTGGTTAATTTTAAAATAACTGATTTTTCAAAAAAAAAAGAATTTCAAAAATTAATTTTAATTTGAAACAAAAAGTTAATCAAAATTTTGATATGCAGAATTAGCTTGGCTAACTAGATCTTCTCAGATATAAGATTTGACAGAAATCCAATGTAGCGTTACCGATAAAGACAACAATTTAAAAAAAACGTTATATGAAAGGTGCCGTTAATAGACTTTTCGTTTCTTCCTCCTTGATTTTACTTAAACTAAAGCAAAAATTTTGATGTAAAATTGAATTTCACCTATCATTATGACTATATAATATCTAAGTCAAACTCGTTGTTGGGTTTCTTATCTTGGAATGCCAATGATTTTCAAGAGCCTTACACTCTTAAGTCCTTTTATATTTCTTTAGTTCGTTCATCTCTCGATTATTGTTGTGTTGTTTGGAGTCCTTTTTATGCTAACGCACGATTACGTATCGTAAGAGTTCAAAAACGCTTCACAAGGTTTGCTATCAGGAAATTTAATTGGTCTTTGCGACCATCATATGAAGCCAGGTGTTTCTTGATTGACTCAAAACAATTAAGTATAAGACGTGAATATTTGTGTGCTCTTTTTGCACTAGATGTTTTAACTAGTCATATACATTGTTCGCAGTTGCTCACATTGTTTAATTTGTATGTCCCTGTACGACATATAAGGCCTAGTATTGTCGATTTTCTACATATCCCCACTCATAACGGGTCCGCCATCTAAAGTTTTTGTTAGATGGCGGACCCGTTATGAGTGGGCCTGCGATCGACTTAGGGAAGATGCCGATTTTGCCAAAAAATTCATCTTTTCAGATGAAGCTCATTTTGATCTTGGCGGGTATGTAACAAGCAAAATTGCCGCATTTGGGGCACAGAAAACCCGTACTCATACACTGAAAAGCCGATACACCCAAAACGAGTCACTGTTTGGTGCGGATTTTGGTCCAGAGGCATAATTCGAAAATGAGCAAGGAGTGAATTTTTATTCACAAAAATTGAAGAGGAGGATATTGGCAATATTTGGTTTCAACAGGACGGCGCTACGTGCCACACAGCCGAAGCTACACTCGATTTTTTGCGCCCATTTTCGAAAAAAAAAGTTGTTTGGCGGACCCTTTAGAAGTAATTATGGCCTTAGTTATCCAATAACTTCGGCTTCTTTAAGTCACAATATGAACACGCAATTGACTTTATTATGAGTCGAAATACTTGTAAGAATATGATTTTGAATAGCATGTAATATGTGGTCTTTTAATTTTTACTATTTTACCTATCTTTTTATATTAAAATAACACTGTTTTTTTCTAAGAAAGTTAATATACTTGACGGATCCTAAATAAATAAATAAATGAAAAAAGACTGTCCCGTTAATTTTCCCATATCCGATTATCTATCGTTACTGCTTGAGATAATTTTATTTTAACCGTTTTAAGCACACGTTGTCCAAGTCAAAGCACTAAATTCTTACCGCGAATGAGCCAAATGGTCCCAATACTTGATTTAATTAGTCTCTTTAGTATTGTAATAAATTCACTTGTAGTTACAATTCCGTCACTAATAACTTCTTGCGCAAATATATTTATAAAACAGAAAAGTTCGCCGCAGTTGTAAATTCACATGTAGTTACAAGTCAAACTAAAATTTATTAGTCAATTGGTATTCTTTATAAAACGAAAATTTGCACATAATTTACAAGTTACAAGTGAATTCACAAATAATTATTCGTCTTGTAGTTTTGTGAAATATAACCCTGGAGTTCCTCAAGGTAGTCATATTGGACCGCTTTTATTCTTACTCTTTAGAAAGAGCCTTTTTTATCTTCTTACTTCATTGACGAAAGCCTAGTTGATCGTGTAGATTCATGAGTTATTGGTTTTATTTGACGTCAAACTGTCATATAACCCCCACAACGACGTTATCATAAACAAGGCTAGAAGCCGCCACGAATTTATGGAGAGGTTTGCTAAGGAATTTAATGATCCTTGTATCTCGAAAATCCTCATTGTGCACTAGTCCGTCCTATCCTGGAATACTGCAGCTGTTCATGGTGTCCTCTCTATTCTGTTTCCGTAAATAAATTGGAAAGTGTACAAAAATAGTTTTTGTTATTCGTCCTTCGTCATCTGCCATGGCTCTCAAATGAACATCTTCCACCTTATAAACATCGCTTGAATCTAGTAAGTCTATCAACGCTTAAGAAAAGAATTTGCAACTTTTATCTGGATCAATTTATGCCATCCACATTCTGAGTATGCTGAATATAAACTCTCGACCTATATCAACCCGTGATCATGAATTTTTTTATACGTCGTTTGCTGCGTCTAATTATGATTTTAATGAAACTATAAATGTAATGTGCAAACATTTAAATTGTTTTTATAATAACATTGGCGCAAAATTTTAAACAGCTTGATGTTACTACTTAACAGTTTGCTAATACAAAAGCACTTTACTAATATTTTCTAATTTTAAACACTTCTAAACTAGAACCATACTAAATCTATTTTCTTAATAAACAAAAACTAAACACGCCTAAAATAGTGCAAAAACTAAGCGAACATAACTTTTTGACGTTTATAAATGTCAAAGCGGCATATGGATTTAGTACGATACTAAAAAAAAAGTTGCCATTTTGTGATTTCAACTTTAGTCAACTGTTAAAAAAATAGTATGATACTAAACTGGTTTAAGATTAGCAGATTCCTCTTTTTAGCCTAGTATCATACTAAAAATAATTTAACATATTACTAAATCGTTTAAAACTTTGCGCCATTGATTTAAATATATCTAAAGATTGTCTTAAGAAAACATTATTATCTTCTTAGCCATTTCAAATTATATTTTATCTTGTATTTCTTCTTTTTTTTATTTGTTTATTACTTTGTTTTTCATGTAACTTACTTTAATGTTTTCTTATTTATTTTATTTTTCTTCACCAACGTACATATAATACTAAAACTACTAAGGCATATGTCTGCAGTTGATATAATAATAATAAATAGACTCTGGTGGCACAGAACAACAACATGGTGGCTGTACCGATACTGAACATCAAACCCTACGAAGTTAAGCTAGAAGTAGTTGGGAAATGTGAATCAGTGTCAGCAACAACGTTGCCGAAATGGCACTATCGTGCACTTTTGGCACTTTTTAATTTAAATACCACTGTGGCACTCAAACGCTTTAAATGGCACTCTAGGAATCGACGAGCAAATGTTTCTAAATATATCCAAATTTATGATCAGACTTTTAGTTTTACAACATAACGTGCATCAGATGAAAGGGTTTTTCATGCTTAAATAACATTAAGCCCCATAGTTTCGTTTAATAGAATAATAATGGCCAACACTTCTTACCACATAAGGACTTATACATATTACTAATTTAGATTAGCCCCAAATCGATTTTAAAGATAGTTATTATTTTATTTTTAAACGACAAATAACCAAACAAAAATGTCGACTTTTTTTTCTTTCATCTATTAATTTATTATTTATTAATTTTGTATTTATTTAATTTTATAATTCTCTATGTTTTGAGGTGCAATAATTATTTTTTGTGGTGGCACCCAGTGGCATAAAATGGCACTTTCTGTTGTCAGCATTGGCACTTACAAATTGTTTCTCCGGCAACGCTGTGAGCAATAACAAATATCACAGAAGTGGACACCCAGAATTCGGTGAATCCCGAACATTTGAAGACCATAAAAGCTAATATTGTCAAGTCATCCAATCTAAGTTAACATCAGCTTAGTATTGCTGGGAGCCTTCTTCATAAACACGCTGACATATTTTCTTCAACAAACTGGCAGTGTGGTCGAAAACAACTTGTGCAACATCGAATCGCCACAGGACATGTGAGGCCGATTCGTCAACCAGCAAGAGGTCTCCCATTGGCTGAAAAAGCAGAAGTCGAAGAAATCACATTGAGCACGAAGAAAGATGAGCTAATCGAAAATTCAAAAAGCCCTTGGGCATCACTAGTGGTTCTTGTTAAGAAGAAAGATGGAAGCACTCGATTTTTGTGGACTACCTTAGGCTCAACGATGTGACCTGCCTATAATAAGCGTTACTTTGGATGCAATGAAAGGAGCTCAATGGTTCTCCACTTAAGATGGCATCTGCAGATGGCAAATTGTATGTGATACAGGAAAGCGTACATCGGTCCAAAGTCAATGATGTTCTCTGTTAAATGCACAACAGAGATTCTGAAGGACATTTGGGTATTAATAAAACTTTGGAAAAATGCGTCGGCTGTTTTGCCGGCTATGTGCAAAAATCGACGTTGAAAAGTGGTGCCATAAATGTGATACTTGAGCAAAGGGTCAGGGCGAAAAATTCAAAGTAAGATGCAGCAGTACAATGTGGGAGCACCTGAGGATTGCACTGGATATCGCAGGCCCTTTCGCTGAAACTATCAGCGGGCAACAAATTCGTTATCGTAATCGTGGATTATTTCACCAAATGGCCAGAGGCGTTTGCCCTTCTGAACCAAGAGGCCAAAATAATAGCGGACCAGCTTGTGTTCAATTAGATGAACATATTCGGTGTACCTCTGGAACTCCATTCGGACCAAGGGAGGATTTCGAATCTAACATCTTTCAGGAGGTTTGCTCGCTTCTTGGCATTAAAAAGACGAGGACAACACCGCTTCACCCAGAGTCTGATGGGATGGTTGAACGGTTTAATAGGACCCTCAAAGAACACCTTCCCAAGTTTATGGGCGACTACCAATGAGACTGGGATCGACACATTCCATTATTCTTGATGACCTATAAAAGTGCAGTACACAGCTAAACAGGACACACACCAGTGGAAATTCTGGTTGGAACAACAATAATACTGCCGAGTGAAGTTAAATTTGGATGCCCGACAAATGATTAATTTTTAATGATTTTCGAAAAGCTAATTTTGACGGTATGGTTGATTATCTTCTGTATTTTTCGGGGGAGAACGTTTTTTCTTCATCTGAATTAGGTAGCGTGTATTTTAGATTTGTAACCGTTTTGATGGGGGCAATTGATAGATTTGTACCTAAAAAGCGTTCTAAAAAAATTCTTTTCCTATCTGGTATAATGGGAAGTTGACCAATCTCAAAAACAGAAAAACTAAGGCATACAAAATGTAAAAATCTGATAAGAATAATTTTGAATTACGTATAATTTATCTAAATCGTCAACGAGATTTCGATTTTTTCAATAAATACTTATATCGATATTAATTGTGTTCTATCGAAAGTGACCTCAAATAAAACACAAAGCGTTTTTGGAATTTTGTAAGTTCAAGGCGTAAACCAAGTGGATTTCCTAGTAGTATGAAGTATCAGGATACAATTAATAGTGATGTACCTACAATTTCTAATTTATTCGCTGACTATTTTCAATCAGTTTACTTTTTAGATATTATAGAAGACACCTTATATAAGTAGAGTTGTCAATATCGGTTCTTTAGTTTTTAGTCCATTTGAAGTAGAAGAGATTTTATCTAAATTGGATGTTAATAAGAGTGAAGGGCCTGATGGTATTCCTGCTATTTTGTTAGGGAAATGCGGCATTGCATTAGCTCAAGCACTTTCATTGATCTTTAATATTTCTTTAGCCAAAGAGCAATTCTTGGATTGCTGGAAGGTTTCTTATACATCACCAATTTTTAAATCTGGTTCAAAACAGGATATAACTAATGATAGACCTATTTGTAAAATTTCATGTATTCCAAAAGTATTCGAAAAGCTAGTCTGTAACTGGTTAACTGAGTTATTACAGCATCAGTTTTCAGTTTCTCAACATGGGTTTGTTAGGGGAAATCAACGGCAACAAACTTGGCTTTAATAAGCAATTTCATAATAACAAATATGGAAAATCGTCTCCAAACAGATGTTATTTTTACAGATTTTGCAAAGGAATTTAATAGAGTCAACCACCAAATCTTATTAAATAAACTATCTTCTCTATACATTCACTCTTCCCTATTAAAATGGCTTGAATCATATTCAACTGGTAGAGTTCAAATGGTTAAAGTTGATAGTTCGCTCTCAAAATTTGTTTCGGTCCCATCTGGTGTTCCGCAAGGAAGCCATTTGGGTCCATTATTAGTCTTGTTAATTGTAAACTCTATATCGGATGTTTTTCAAAATTCAAACTGCCTTCTCTTCGCGGACGACCTCAAATTCTATCGTTATATCTCTTGTCAAACCGACTGTTTTCTTATTTTGGAAGATCTGTCAAAGCTTGATAATTGGTGCAAGCAGAATCACCTTCTGTTAAATGTTTCAAAATGTCAAGTTTTGTCGTGTTTCCGAAATTTATATCCTATAGTGTTTGATTATAATTTCAACCACACAAATTTAGACCGTGTAACTAGGAAGAAAGATCTTGGAGTAATCTTTGATACAAACCTTTCTTTTTTACCGCACTATGATTTTATTGTTAACAAAGCAAATCAAATGCTAAAAAGAAACACGAAAGAATTTTCAGATCCATATACTTTAATATCTTTATACAATTCTCTGGTAAGGCCAGTTCTTGAATATTGTATCATCGTCTGGAACACTTATTATAATAACTCAATAGATATAATTGAAAAAGTTCAAAAGCATTTTACAATATATGCATTTTATAAGCTTAATTGGAGGATTGCAAGGCCTTCCTATTATAGTAGATGTTTATTATTTGGTATGCATTCTCTTTATGATCAGCGGGCTTATTTTTCAGTTATGTTTTTAACTTAACTTAACTTTTCATATTAATTGTCCTCCTTTATTAACATTAGTTACTTGTGTTAACGCACCCTCTAGAACTACACACTATCGGTTTCAATTTTATGAGCAGTTTCATAGTACAAATTATGGCCGTAATGAACCAATAACGCGTTGCACTAGAATAGTGAATTTAATTTGCAATTGGATTGATTTCAATCTTGATGTTTCAAGAGATATATTTAAAAATATTTGCTAAATAATATTAACACTATAACTTCCTAATAACTTTAAAGAATTACTCTTTTTTTCTCAATATATTTATATTTATTAAATTATAAATAATAATGTCAATTATAGTAACATTTACTTAATTTATTTAATTATATAAGCATATAGCCCCCAACAATTAGTATCTAGTCTATAAAGATTGTAATCTGATTGATGAAATAAACTAAACTAAACTAAAAAACGGAGTAATATGTGGATATTGTCAGGGAACGTCTTACTGACATTCATGAAAGAACAAGGACCAAGATAAAGGCAGCTAGCGACCGAATGAAAACAAGATATGACATAAAAGCAACATTCATGTGCTTTCGGCAGGAAATCTTTGGTGACTTTACAATCCACACCGCCAAAAGTGATTGTCTCCGAATCTTCAACAAAATTGGGAAGTGATTTATACTGTTGATGCTTAAATCAATAATGTATTCGGAAAAGGGCTAGTGGTAAAGAAAAGGTATTACACTGCGATCGTTCTTGCTGATATAACCGTGCTGGGAATACTGGATGTATTCGTAACGAACAATATTAAAAAGGGGGCAATGTGACGAATTGTACCTGACTACTTTTACATCGCTAACCGATTTTATGTTATAACAATGTTCCTATAAACTACATTCCGGTAGTGATAGACACAAGTCCAATATCATTCTTTATAATCTGCCTTGACGACATTCAGCAATTCTAGACCTATTTGAAGAGAGACATTAAGAGGTGTCAAAAAGTACTAAGACGGTAAATACCGGTCTACTGACTGCGAGAGGACACAGTTTATTTTAGAGAACGCAAGTGTAAAGTTTGTTGTAACAAAATATATTTGACTTTGTAATTTGTATACTTTTATTATAAGTGGAATAATAAAGCGTTTAGTGTGTTAAAAGGAAAAAGTGTTTAATTAATTGTGAAATAAATAATTTGAAGTTTTTAAAAGAAATATGTTTTATTTGCGAACCTGAGAGAAAACATAACAATGGTGTCAGAAAATTCGAATAAACCTTATTTCATTGAAGTATTATTAAAAAAATTGTGTGTCGTGTATTTTAATAAGCAAATACAAAGAGTGGCTAAAGATAAATGGGAAAGTCTCCAAACGGAATACATTTGGTCAAACTTAAGGGAGAACTAAACAAAAGAGGTCTTCCTGTGCTTGTTCGAAAAATGACCTTATTATTCGGTTGCAGTAACCATAAAAAATAGACGAAAATCCAGACACATTTCAATTCGACATTGAAATGTCGGAAGAAAACGTCAGGACTAGTTTTGACTTCACAAATATGATGGCTGCTTTGCTCGCCAAGTTTGATGAACAAAAGAAGGAACGAAAGGAATCGAAAGAATTTTCTCAAACTATTTGGGAAACAGCGCGCCAAATAACATAACGATCAAAAGAATTTTTTTCTCAAACGAATTTGAGGAACAACGAAACAAGCCAAAGAATCTTTTCGAAAAACAACGAAATGAGTAAAAGAACCTTCAGAAGATCAGAGACACCTAATTGAAAATAAGCTAGATGTATTTGAGAACAAATGCATTGCTCTTGACGAACGTATGGAAGGCATCGACAAGCAATTTTCGAAAGTAGACCCACAGCTTGAAAGAAAAAAGAAAATTAGCAAATTTAACTTGCAAAAATTGTAAAGCCTGTGATATACTTTGTTATCAAACTCTGAGGTTTAGCTCGGCGGATTTCAAAGTTCTAACTAAAGTAAGTTGAAAAAGCTTTAGTTTTTGAAGGGTTTTTATTTGTAACACCTTTATAATGATTTTTATATTCTTAAAATTAAATGTACAATTAAGTGTTCATCATTATTCCGTAGTTTTGTTTTGCCGAGGTCAGCAAGGTCCGATTTACTTCTTCGTTGGCTGTCCTAATGCAATCATGTTCTCCTCTCGGATATCGGCACTGAATTATTGTTGCTTTTTATACGCTGGTGGTGCGGTAAATGCTTATGTTCCTTGCACTTTATTATTCTGCGGCAGCCACCCAATGGGTTTTGTTAGCAATAAAAACTTCTTTCTTCGACAGGCAATCAAACGGTTTTCACCGGCAATCAAACGACTTTCGTCGGCAATCAAACAGCTGTCGCTGGAAACCAAATGGTTCTCACCGGCAATCAAACGACTTACGTCGGCAATCAAACAGCTTTTGCTGGCAATCAAACGGTTCTCACCGGCAATCAAACGACTTACGTCGGCAATCAAACGGTTCTCACCGGCATTCAAACGACTTGCGTCGGCAATCAAACAGCTTTTGCTGGCAATCAAACGGTTCTCACCGGCATTCAAACGACTTTCGTCGGCAATCAAACAGCTTTTGCTGGCAATCAAACGGTTCTCACCGGCAATCAAACGACTTTCGTCGGCAATCAAACAGCTTTTGCTGGCAACCAAACGGTTCTCACCGGCATTCAAGCGACTTGCGTCAGCAATCAAACATCTTTGACTGGCAATCAAACGGTTCTCACCGGCAATCAAACGACTTTCGTCGGCAATGGAACAACTTTCGCCGGCAATCAAACGGGTCTCACCGGCAATCAAACGACTTGCGTCGGCAATCAAACAGCTTTCGCTGGCAATAAAAAGTCTCCTTATCACTGGTGGGGAGTAGTCTTAATTATTTATTATTTACATATTTTTTACTGATCCGATATTGTTGAGGTTTCCAGGTCGCTGGCTGCTGGCTGACTGCCTTTTGTAAGACCCTATGTGCTCTATTTATAGTACTCTTCCATAATAGCAAGTGTGAGCTGTATCTCCCCAATGTTTAATTTCTTGTGACTTGCTGCACTATGCACCACGTCACCCTTTATCTCCTATTAAAATAATATTTGTTTCTGGTTCAACATTTTACACCATAGCGAGGGGACGGCGGATAGATGGTATTTCTATCGACTCTGTAATTCACCATCGCGGTCCCTTGTTCGTTGCCCAGTTGTTGACTTCAGTGGAGATCTGGTTGATAAGCTCTTCTGCATTTGCCTTGGCAATCAAACAGCTTTCGCTGGCAATCAAACGGTTCTCACCGGCAATCAGACGACTTTCGTCTGCATTCAAACAGCTTTTGCTGGCAGTCGAACGGTTCTCACCGGCAATCAAACGGGGGGACGGCGTATAGATGGTATTTCAGTCGACTCTTTGTAATTCTCCATCGCGACATGGCATTGTCGTGCAGATCAGTACGGTCGGGTAGATTGGTAAGGTCGGGCGGATCGAGAAGTTCAGGTGGATCGGTAGTTTCAGGCAGACCGATAGGGTCAGGCGGATCAGTTCAGCCGGGTGTATCGTTGGGGTCGGGCTGATCGGTAGCAGTCGAATCAAGCGGCATACTCAACACTGAAACCTTATCACGAGTCATTCGTCCTTCTTCTCCATAGAATGAATAAAATAAACGGAATGGGCGGTGATGGATTGCGTTTAATTGCCCTCGTTGCTGAACTGCTACTGGTGTGGCTGTACCGCTGAGGGTCGCATGAGCAATGTCGGAGTTTGTTTTTTCTACAGGTTTAAACACAGTGACTGGGGTTTGGTTGTGGTTTTTCTTTTGAATGTAATCGAACTCTCGGGTCAGACCCGCCAGCTTCTCTAATGGGTCATCGCAAGCATTTGGTAGCACTTGGTCGGTTTGCACATTTTCTTCTAATATTAATTCGGCCATACCAGGGCAGTCGTCTTCAGTAGTCTTGACCTATGGTATTTGTGGGGTTTCAGCCGAGTTTATCTCTTGAGCATCTACGGATGGGTCAGATACACTGGTGATTAACGTGTCGGCTTCTATTCGCGAGAGTATCGGCTTAGAGTTTGCCTCTTCATTTCGCATAACGCATAAAGCTGAAATCTTAGAACAGTATAGTCGGAATGGATGTGTGACCTCTTTCTTTTTATTTCCAGCAATGTGCCATTCGGTCGTATGAATCTGGAGCTAAAACGAGTATACAGTTGTGTGTCATCTGATAATTACTAAAGTTGGTTCTCGGGGTTGGTCTACTCACCTTAGCCGAAACTTGGTTTTGAATCTCTCTTTGGATCTAATCAAATTCTTCCGCGAATGCGGCTAGTTCTTCCAAGGTTCTGATTTGGAACAGATGTATGGATCGGAGATTATTGGAGTTGGTTTGGAGGGAGATTTTTTGAAGAACAGCTGGACAATCGATATTACCAGCTAAGAGCTGATGGGTGAAGACAATATCAGCCACTCGTCGACGAAATTCGAGGGAGTCAATATTAATTACATTTAAACGATGTTGGTAGGGAGGCAGGTTAAGTGGATTAGACCATGGAAGGTCACGGAGGCCAAAACGAAGGAATCTACGTTGAACAGCTTCTATTTGCAGAGACTGATTAAGGTAATAGGGTGGCCAGACTTGGCTTGCATATTCATGAAGTGGCCTTACAAATGTGGTATAGAGAGATTTAGTGAGAAAAAGTCGGAGAATTCTTTTGACCATCGTTTCACAAAGCCGAGTGCGGAGTTAACTCTCTTAATGGACTTACCAATGTGAGAACGAAAATTCAATTCTCTATCGCAGATAATTCCTAGATCGCACAATGAATCAACCGAGGGGACAGGCACATTTTCGATGAGATACGTTCTAGGAGGAAGTGGAAATCGCTTACGGGAGAAGGTGATGGCTTGACACTTGTTAACATTGAGCTCAAGAAAATTCTTACGGCACCAGTTTGAAAATCTGTTAAGATCATTCTGTAGTAGAAAATAGTCGGCAGGGGATGTTATGCACCTAAAGATTTTCTTATCATCGGCGTACATTGATATAAAAGTCTTTTAATATATAGTCGACGTCGTTGATAGTCAAAATGAAGTGCAGTGGGCCGAGGTGTCTTCCCTGCAGAGGCCAGACATTTCTAGGATGGGTTCAGATTCAGAGGATCTAAATATTACTCTATACTGCCGATGTTTTAAGTATGGCTGAACCCATGCAACGAATGTGGGTTGAAATCCTAGGGCATTCAACTTGAAGGAGCAAAGAGTGAAATTTTGTCAAAGGCTTTGCTAAGATCGGTTCTAATTACATCGACCTCGTTACCATTTTCAAGAAAGCATAAGGTTCCTGAAACACATTCTAACAAGTTAGTAGTAGTAGACATGCCCTTGATGAAGCCATGTTGGGTTGGGGAGACTATATGCTAGCACTGAAACAACATTGTATCATAGACAATACTTTCAAAGAACTTAGGGATGCAAGATAACTTAGCAATAGGGCGGTAGTTGGAAATTTCTTTCTTGGGGCCTTTTTTATGGAAAGATCTATCCATAAATAAAAGAGTTTTTCCAAAGAGCAACAAAAACTCCAAGTGAGAGTGAAAGTTGAAATAGAGCGGTCAAAGGTTTAACTAAGTGTAAACAACACTTTTTCAGGATTAAAGCAGGCACCCCATCAGGACCATCAGAATAATCGTCTTTTAGATTATTTATCTTACGTTCAACAATGTCTGATGAAATGGTAATGGAGTTTAAGTAAGTTTGGTTGCAAGATTTTAAGAAGGAGAAGTATTCTAAATCAGATGAGGGCCGATATCTGAGAAAGATTGACGGAAAATTGGGCAAATAAATTGGCGACTATTTTGGGATCATCGGAGCTAGAGTTCAAATAAGTTAAAGTAGAGGGGTAGCTATCAGACTTTCTTTAAGCATTGATAAAATGAAAGAATCTTTTGGGGTCTGTTATAATACTCCATTGCATTCGATTCAGATAATCATGGTAAAGAGATTCGCAAAGTTCAGAGAAAAGGCAGTTGGCGTCCTGAAGACTTGAAAGGTCAGCGGTGGAGTGAGATGATAGGTAAATCCGCCAGAGTATATTTTTTTTATTTCTTTTGGATCGCAGATCACTTTTCTACCAGGGAGGAGAAGAGTAGGTGATTTTTTGTTGAACCAAAGGGACAGATAGGGTAAGGCAGTTAAGAACGTTATAATAGAAATTGCAGAGGGCGATGTTAATGTCAGCGGCGGGAGGTATGCTATTGAAGTCAATAGATCTAAGCAAGCTGTTGAGCAAGGAGATATTAGCTTTCCGAAAATTAAATGTGAGTGGATTTTCAGATAGATTAGGTTTCTGGGAAAGTTCGTAAGTAAAAGAGGAGGATGATATGAGTCTCATTTAGATAAGAGATGCTCACAAGCTGATACAACACAATTGTCAACATCAGAAGAAAATATGAGATCGAGTTGACGACCTAAAATATTTTTCACACCGCTTAATTGGTAAAGATCTAAGTCTAAGAGGCAATCGGTGAATAGAATTTCTTTTTCGGATGTGGGATTTAGGGCTATGTAATGAAATTCTTCATCAGAGAGGACCCATTGAAAATTTGGAAAGTTGAAGTCAGCAACAATTATGACGACATCGGAGAGCTCAGCAGCATCAAAAATGGAATCGAAAGCATCAACAGCTAGCTGATAGTATTGAATAGGCGGAGAAGGTCGGATATTAAAGCAAATTCTGAAGAGAGAAATTTTTGAAACATTTGATTTGACACAAACAAACTCAAAAGAAGTGGAAAGGGAGGTTTTAAATAGCGTTGAATCATAATGATTTTGAATTGCCAATTAGACACCACGGCCGTAAATATCAGTATCGTTCGTCGAATCGAAAGATCTTGAAATGAGATGGGAAGATGATATTTCGCTCCTGTTGTTAGGTCGACGTTGGCTTGAGTTTGATAGGAGATCGAGATGGATGTCGTGATGATGCTGGAGTGAGTTTAAAAGAAACTCGTTGTGTTTCTTTAGATGGAGTGGAAGCATTACGAGAGGTTGAGGGAGTTCTTAAAGAGGTTGCGGGAGTTTTAAATTCCGGGGTATTTACATTAAGTTTTTTGCTATTCGAAAAATTAGGAAATACACCCATTTTGACACTCCAGTTGTGGTTAGATATGGGTATGTATATGCCGCTTGTTGTTGTAGGTCCTCTGAACGTTTTGGTCTTACGAGTTCTGCGTGATGTATCATGGGAAGGATTGTCTTTCCATTTTGATATCGTCATATTCTTTATGAAGAGGTTTTCTCCAGGCCGGCATAAAAGCCACTCATATTTGATTGGTACCGATACCTTGAATTTTTTGGCGAGAATACGATGACATTCCACATCCGTGATAGAATAATTCTTCATAAAGAATGATTGAATTCACGTGGCATTTCTAGGAGTATTGGTTAGGAAGAAAGACGATTTTTTCGTTTTTTTTTAATTCTATCGAGTCTTTGGTTCCACTCTGTAATAGACCACGAGGTACCGATTTTCGTAATAAGTATTTCGGCAGGGGTGGTGCACGGTGACGATTCATTTGAAGGAATAGCAGATGTTAGGTTCGCGACGGCGGCGGAGTCCATAACGTTGACAGACATAATTTTATTTGAAGATGAAACAGGGATTGGGTTCACGGTAGCAGAATGTCATCTATAATTGATAGATTGTTCGAAACATCAACCACTTCATTAAGAAGAAATTCAATTTTTCGCGAGTGTTCAATTAAAGATTCGATTTCTCTTTGTGCACACGCGGACTTTTGTTCTTGGTCTCTTACATCGTAAGCAATGGCTAGAAGAGCGGAAGAAACTCGCGAAAGCATATCGTTCATATTTTGTATTTCTTTCATAGTGTCAGGGGAAGGGGCTATGCGAGACAAGTGACTTTGCATGAGGAGGTCAATATCTACTTGGACTTGGCTTAGGTTGCCCACTAAGTCCCTATTTATTTCTTGTGCGGAACTGCCTAAGGAATTCAACTTACTGACCAAATCAGAACGGAGCAGGTTGAAGTCATTTGAAGATACAGGCGCGTTGTCACGAAGAAGGAGTTGCCCAAACCTTACATTTATCCCGAGTTATGCGATACCACTCTAAGGCAGTAGCCCTAAACATTTCCGGGAGGGTATGTAACATTTCATTGGGCAAAATCTTATAGCATTCCGTCAATTCTTCCATCCTTTTTATAAATTCCTTTGCGTTCAAAAGGCATCAAACTTAAGGCTATTGCTAAGCTATCCGTAATACCTAAACTATTTGAGTCAATCGTATTTAGTGTCCTTTCCTTTCATTGTAGTTCAGTTATTTGTGATAACCAGCATAGTTTTGTGAAAAGCGTTCTACTGTTACCAATCTGTTTAATTTTACGTCCTTTTGCGTAGATGTTTTTGAGAAACGTGAACAATTAGGTTGTATATTTACTGATTTTAGTAAAGCATTTCACAAGTTGTGTCATAAAACACTAATTTTTAAATTGTTTCGTCAAGGTTTTAACGACAATTTCTTAAATTGGATTTCATCGTACTTAGAAAATAGACAATATGAAGTAATATTTCTTAATGAATGTTCGACTCCGTTTGTAGTGACTTTTTGTGTCCCCCAGGGCAGTCATGTAGATCCAATTATATTCATTTTATTAATCAATGACTTCATATCGATCATAAAAAATTCATCTGTCCTTATATATGCTGATGACATTAAACTTTTCAAAAGAATTAATTCTAAATCTGACTGTCTACTTTTACAAGATGCCTTAAAATTATTTAGGGAATGGTGCAATAATAATCTTCTCGTTTTAAATGTTGACAAATGTTTACACGCAAGAAAATTCCAATTGTTTTTGATTATATGTTTGATTCTTGTTCTTTAAGTAGAGTATCTGTTTTTTCGGACTTGGGAACTTACATTTACTGACCATATTAGTTTTCTAGTTAGAAAAGCAAATAGAATCCTTGGTTTCATTAAGAGATTTGGCCGCGATTTCCGTGACCCTTTGTTCTCAAACTACTTTTTGTTTCATTTGTGAGACCAATGCTTGAGTATGCCTGTGTAGTGTGGGCCCCTTATTATTCTGTACATATAATGAGAATTGAAGCAATTCAGAGGAGGTTCTTGCGCTTTTATCTCCGTTTTCTTCATTGGTTCCGTGGAAACCCTCTGTCCCCTTATTCTCAAAGACTTGCTTTATTTAACCTTCTTTCCTTGGCAAATCATAGAAAATATTTACAAGTTTGTTTTATCGCGCCAATAATAAATGGAGCACTATCATCACCATCGGTTCTTTATCGTCTTAACCTTAGTTTAAGTCGCTCAAGTATACGACTTCAAAGACCACTGAATCAAATTTTTAGTAGATCGAACTATGGTGCTCATAGCCCTCTCAATCAATTAGTTGAAATACATAATAAATTCTATTTTATAGTGGCTTCACCAAATGACAATTTTAAAAATTCAAAATTCAAAACATTGTTTTACAATAGCTTGGAAATTTAGTGTTAAGTAGTTTTAAGTATTTATTTATAAACATATTGTTCACGTTAGGATTTTACGAATTGAAATAAATGACACCTTCTTATATTACCTTTATTATGTGTACTGTGGATCGTGAGTGCTAAGCAGAAAAGTGATGCCAAGATTAGGCATGGACCAAACTGCTAGTTGCAATATCTGTTACTGCTAGTTTTAAATAAGAGTTATAAATTGCTGTTACTGAAATAACAATTATGGAACAAAAATTGTCAGTGAAATACGAGTTTTATTAAACTATTTTCCACTACCATTTTAAAATTAATTATTCATCACTTTTTCATCTATATTCTGTTGGTTGGTTTGATCAAAATACAAATTTAGAAATTTCAAATGTTATTTTAATAACAGTTATTTTTGATCTACTGTTACCTCTTAATGTTCACATCTTACTGAAATATTGACCCATCCCTTTTTGTATGTGAAAATATCAAAAATGAGAGTGCATGTACCAAATCTCAGAGATATTTTGTCAAATATGACAACAGAATTTTTGAATAATGACAACCGAATTTTGACAACATGCGCAATATATTACCTTATTATGTGTACTGTGCTCACGACCAGCTGATGGCTCGTTCTTAAATCGGTTACCTTGCTTCTTATCTCATTCGTTCATAGAGAAAGAGATGGGATATTTATAAGCAAACTACAGGTACTACAAAACAAACAAGAGCATAATTGTATGTAATCAAGTTTTTTTCGTTATCCATGAAACTTATTGCAGCTATCATTCATTGTGTATATTGGTTGTTTACAACGATGTTGCACAAACGACTCACAACGTGGATTTTCAAGCTAGCTTTAGACCAGGTTTCTCAACAAAAGATAATATTTTCATTGTTTACAGCTTAGCGGAAAGCTTTCTTAAGCAGGGAAGAAAACTGTATACATTTTTCATCGACTTTAAAGCTGCTTTTGACTCAATTTACCAAGGTGCTTTATTTTACAAATTATATAACTTGGGATTATCGCTCAAATTCGGACGAGTTCTTGAAGAGTTGTACAAAGAAACTCGGGCGGCGGTGTGGAACAGAACTGAGTTGTGTGATTAGTTTGAGACCACATCGGGAGTCAGACAGGGATGCACATTGACCCCTACTCTATTTGGCTTGTTCTTAGAAGATCTCATCGATTACCTGCCTGGTGGAATTGACTTTGCAGGGTTGCGTATTAACGCTTTGCTGTTTTCAGATGATGTTGTTATATTCGCGTGGAAAATCTGTATATAAAACGTTGAAATTGCAGGCGGACTACCTCCTGAACTTCTTCAATATGCCTGCTACATGACTGGTCAGAAAAGTTGTCATTAAAGCCATTCAAGATCAGAACAGTTGGTACAGAGAGTGGGTTAGACTTGCAGAAGCATGCAACTTAAACTTTGTTTTAGATGTTGATAATGTCTCGATCAGTAAAGCGAAATTATATCAGCAATATATGAGAACTGTAGAACGAAATATATATAGCTGAAGCTTCTGGTTCAATATTTAGAACAACATACAGTAGACTCAATCAGAATCTTGCAGAGAAAAACTACTTCTGTGATTCCAATAGTATTCAGGTGATTGCTACCATGGTCAAGCTTCGAAGCGAATTATTAAGCCTGAATTTCATACCACATAGGAGTTACTTACCTCTTGAATGTAGTATCTGCAACTTACGAGAAAGAGAGAATAGCATTCATTTTATCGGTAGATGCCCAACGTTAGGAGAGACTAGGAGTAGTATTTTTGGAAATGAATTTTTAACAGAAGAAGAAGTTATTAATATTTTGAATGAGATGGATGTCGTTAAATTATATGAATTTGCAAAATAGCAATGAAATATAGATATAGAATAATCAATTAAGATTTTTGATGTATCAATATGTGCTTAGTTCAATTTTGTTAAATTATAAATATTGTTACTTAAATACTTTTTAATCGAGAGCTTTATTACATATGTAAATTTAATTTATTTTAGTTGTCAATCTGGCAGACGGCAAGTGCCATGCTATACTGATTTTTGTAATTTATGTTAGCTTATATTAATTTATTATGGAATAAAAATCAATGTTATACTACTACTAATACGTCTTCTACTACTACTAGTGGTTGTTTGTAATCTACTTTAGTTTTTAGTAATAGTTTTGTAGGATGTCGATGTATGTATCCATTTTGGTTTTTTTGCGCTACGGTGATTTTTTTTATTTTTGTTTTTAACGTAAGTGAAATTATATAAATAAGTCAATTAAATATCAGTTAAGGGTTTGATGAATGCATGATGATGTGAATAATTTGCAAAATTGATTTGGAAATTTCATTGCCGGTGTCGTCGTCCGCGTATGTAAACGTAAATTGTTCGCTACCGGAGTGTATGTATATGATTGGTGTGTGTGATATTTTTTTAATTTAATTTTTTTATCGTTTTATCAAATAATTCACTTATGTATGATGCCGTTATTTTAGAATTAAAACATAATTAAATTTTAATTGTTCATTATGTACATAATGTATCAATCACGGCGTGGGTTGCTTATGTACAAGTTTGTATATAACAACTGGAATTTGAGTGTTTTCAGTTGGAATAAACTCGACTTCCAATTGCAGTACGGGAAGTTTATTTACTATTAATTTGAGTAAAAGTGAATTTTACAAAAGAAACCAAATGAAAAAAAAATAAAATGCACCAGTGCATCGCACGAACTTGACCTTATGTTCGATCACATCGTATGCAAAAGATTTCTATTAAAAATCTAAATATATTTTTACAGACGTTTTTTACTTAATTTTTTGTATACAAATTTCTTTATTTTTTTTCTAAAATATTTGAAATATTTAAATGAATATTTAATATTATAAACTTAAAAACAAAAGATTAAATCGCATCAAAGAAAAACTAATTCAAAATTCAGAAATAAATACTTAAACTGATTTGAGCTAAAAAAAGTACGCCATTTTATTTGTTGGTTAGATTTGAATTTATGAGAAAATTTTTCTTAAATTATGTGGAGCGGTTTTTGCGAAAAAAAGTTGTTTTTTTAAACTTTTCAAAATTTTTTTTTTAATTCAAAAACTCCGATTCATAGGTATTCGGCAAATACATATAACTAATTTTTTTGGAAAAAAATAATGAGCAGTTTTCAAAATATAAGTTTTTAAATATTTTTTAAAATGCTTTTAAAAAACAAAAAAATATTAATTGAAAATATTGGTATGCAGTATAAATTGCGCAACCTAAACATATATATGTGTGAAATTTCGAAAGAAGAGGGTAAGCCATTTATGAGATAGTCGAAAGCAAAAAAACGGTCCTATGGAAAGTACTGTTTCTAAACATTTAAAATTTTTTTTTCAATCTATTCCGTCGTACCTAAAAATCTGCACTGATTTTTTTAAATCAAAATCGTTAGAGCCATTTCCGAGAAAAATAGACTTTAACGTTACGGTTATATGTCAGGTTAGCTAAAAAAAATTCAATATCCCCTCTGTACAATACCTAAAAAACTCTATATACCAAGTTTACAGCAATTCGGCCCACCCATTTGGGCTGTAGATGTCTATACATACATACAGACAGACACCTTATTTCGACATCGCTATCATCGCAATATCATGTTTGATTGTTTTCTCAAAACCTTTTTTTTTCGACGAATACATAACTTGCCTTATAGTACCTATAATCACAAGTAAAAAGAATATATTGGTTTTGTATTGTGTCGAAGTGGAATTATTAATTCGCAAAGTTTAATTTAGAGATAAATAAATAAAAATAAACATTATTTGTGATGTGAATTTCGATTATGTGCTATAATCACCCTTATTACGATAGGCGTTTCGCTTAAATGATAAATGTCACTTTCAAATATTTGTATTACGATTGGGGTTTTATATTAATTTTTCTGAGCGCAACAACTTAATTCGAGTTTAACTTAAATTTTTGCGAAAAAAACGTATCGTAACGCCGACACTAAAACGCATAAAAAGTGAATCGACACAAAAAGTGAGAGCTGTCGTTTAAGATAAACGCCTATCGTAATAAGGGTGAATTATTAAAACTGGTGTTATGTGAATAATTATTTGCGGTGTTAATTTTTATTTTCCATTATTTTGAGTTTATTTTGTTGACAAATTATTTCGACGTTCGACTTATTAATTTGTTTTATTTTTATTTTCGAATCTAATTCGGTTTTGATTCAGTGTTAATTTACTTTGATATTAAAGTTAATTCGTATCAGTGTAAAATATTTATTGGATTTAGATCCAAAGTATTTGGTTCTGTTTGTTCTGTCTTACAGACACGCTTCTGTTTGTACTAGATGCGTGCCGAGCTCCTCGAAAGTTAGTCTCTCTGTTCCTACAATGCGTTTTAAGTGGTACTTGACCGATTTCACACCCGCTTCCCATAATCGACCGAAGTGGGAGAAGCTGGGGGAATAAAGTTCCACCTGTACCATGATTTGCTAATTCTTCCGCAATTTCTTTCCAGTCGTGTTGTGCTTTTTTCAACATTTTTGCCAATTCGTTGTTAGCGCCAACAAAATTAAATAGTTCAGAAGGCGCTATATACTTTCGTAGGGCTTCCTTGTCTCGCACTGAATCTCTTAAAAGCTGATAAAAGCGCTTGTGTCGTGATATCTGACACGACTTACAATGAATAGCTTTTGTTGCTAAGCAAATGAATACAGCGAAATAATACTGAAGCATTTTCAAACCGCGTGCCTTTGAGGACTTAAACTCGATTGGACCTGCATAATCAACACCAGTATGACTAAACGGTCGCGACATATGCACTGTTGCTGCAGGCAAATTTCTCATTTCCATTTGCCGGTATTTAACTCTCCGTCTTATTCGCCCGATCGAGTATCGTTGTCGAACGTAGCTTATCATTTGGGGGACACCTCCATTAAGTGTGTTCTTATGAGCATCTCGGACAACCAAACTCGTAAAATGATGGTTGTCTTGGAGCAATATTGGATTTTGAGAATCGTGGGGAAGTGGAGAGTCCTCCAACCATCCTCCCACTCGCAAAACCCCGTTAGAATCGATGAACGCATTTAACGCACGTAAAGTCTTTGGTGATTTGTTGTGCAGAATTTGTTGAATTTCGATTCCGAACATTTCCTTATGTGCTGCCTTGACGATGAATAGGAGGGCAGTTTCCAATTCTTTTCGTTTAAGCGAACCTGAAATAGGTCTCAACTTGGGTCGAAATTTTGTTATGAAACGACAACAGGTGTCAACAATTCTAGTAACTTTGAGAAGACTCTAAAAGTTATAAATTGTCTGTAATATGCAATCACTTTTACCTACATGAATAATAAATTCCCTGATTTTTCGTTTTTCTTCTACAGTGTCCATGATCGATGATCTGATAGAACGAATACACATTTTGCCCCAGAAACTGTGGACCATTCCACCACGACTCTAGTGATATCAATTCCGAAGGATATACACCCCTGGACGCCAGATGGGCCATGTTATAAATCGTTGGGACATGTCCCCAGCAATCAATCCTCATTAGCCGCTGGATTTCCGATACACGGTTGGACACGATTGTGGTCCATTTGGCGGGAGTGACGCGTATTTAGGCCAATGCTATTGAATCTGACCACGTGTACATCTTAACATCAGGAATTGCCAGAACTTCCTTGGTGTATTGAAACAACTCTCCCAACACTACTGCAGCACAAAGTTCAAGACGTGAAAGAGTTATCGTTCGTTGATTTGGTGCTAATTTTGCCTGAGACAAAGGCAGATTGACGTGGATTTCGTCTGCATGGTCCAGGGTGCGTAAGTATACTGCTGCATCGTCAGCCCTCTCGGAGGCGTCGCAAAACCCATGTAGTTCGATTGATTTGTTGGCCTTGCTTGTCTGGTTCCATCGCGGAATCCGAAGCCGCTCGATCAGATGGAGTTCTCGGAGAAAAGCCTCCCAATCTTTTCTTTTTTCAAAGCAGCTGGAATTGGTTCATCCCAGTTACAGCCAAGCTCCCATAATCTCTGCATCATAAGCTTTGCGGTTATGATACGTGTTGATATCCAACCCAAAGGGTCGAATAATTTTTTAATAGTTGAGAGCAGAGAAATTTTTGTGGTTGATTCTGTTGCAGGTTGCAGATTTTGATAAGAGAAGAAGTCATCAGTGGGAAACCACTTCATGCCTAGAGTGTTGGTATGATTTGACAAGTTGAACGGAAGTTCAAAATCAAGCTCTCTATCCTGAACTGGGATGTCTTCGATAAGTTCTTTTATATTGCTTGTCCACTTACTGAGTTTGACTCCCGCTGTTACCAAAAGTTGCTTCGCTTCATCAGTACCACTTATCATCGACATACATGTTTTCACGGACATATATGGGGCCTTAGCCCCTTCCGGAAAATTTACTGTACCAAAAGTAATCGTATTCAATTTGAAAAATTTTACAGGCGAAGTCTTCTTACGTCCCCACGTAATCAGCTGGTAATATCGATCTAATGGATTGACCAAAATTTGCCGATACATTTCTTCAATTTCGATCGTGAAAGTTACTCAGTGGGTTCGCCATTTCAAAACAAGATCTATGATGCCTGATTGAAATTTTTGGCCCATTAGCAAACAATCGTTTGAGGGTTTGGTAGTAGGACTCGCTTCTTTGAGAACCGCGTGATGCGGTAGGAAATATTGGAACGGGGTTTCTAAACCCGCATCATCGCCATCTCTTCCCTATGATGAAATTCTTCGTATTCTTTAATACATTTTTTGTAGCCTTCAGTTAGCTTCAGATTTGTTTCTAGCTCCTTCTCCAGATGAAGAAACCGTCATAAGGCATTTTGTCGAGTCAGTCCCATTATTGGATAGCCGTCACTTTTGAATGGTAACTTCACTAGGTAGCGCCCGTCAGGTAAACGTATTGTGCGTCACTCAAAATGATCGTCGCAATCAATGTTTTGTTCAATATCGTGCTTCTGAAAAGGCGTCTCCTCTATCTCCCAAAACTTTTCTATTTGCGAACTCAGGTCCGTTATTTGAACGAAGCTTCTGTGGAATTTCAGCTGAACTTTTCCCAAACACAATCCACACCAATTCTGTGTTTTGTGCTATATGCGCATCTCCGTTTTCGGGACGTCTTATATCAGGAAGGAGTATTTCGGCCCAAACTTCACATCCGATTAGTAAGTCTATGAGTGCAGGCTCATAAAGATGGGGATTAGCTAACAAGCAAAGAGGAAGCAAAATGTACTTAGACGGAGTGTTGCCCAGTGCCGTTGTTGACCATCTCTAACCCGGGTACCTCTACGTTTGTGCCTCTTCATTCCAATCTCAGAAGTTTTGCAGCTACTTCTGCGATGAAGGACTTTTATGACCCTGTGTCGATCAGACCACGTAGAAGACGTATCTTACCATCTGTTACTCGTACCTTTACTACCGCCGTCGCCATGAGCACCTGGTGTGCGTAACCAACTTGCGACGAGTGGTAGTTAAATGGTTGTCCGTATGTGGACTGCAGTTGTTGTTGTTCTACCAATGGCTGAATCACAGGAGCATTTGGATTTATTGACGTCTGGAAATTTTTCGCCTAAAGAACTCGTTGCAGGAAGTTGTTGTATATGTGTGTTGCTTACAGTTGCATGTTGCTGTCTGTCATGTAGCAGAGAATGGTGCCTTTGTTGGCAAAAATAACGCGAAGTAAAACTGTAGCACTTCGCAACAAGGTGTCCGTAGGACAAACAAAAAAAAATAAAAAACTTGTCGACCTTTGAAATCCCTGTTGAGGATTTGTTAGGACCATCTCAAGGTGTGCTTGCCTTGACTGCACAACTTACTAATAAATTTACGGAGGTGCTCTTGTCTACCTTTTAGATGGCTGATTGACGACCTGCTTTGCTTACATAACTTTCGTCTTAGCTGGTTGAACGTTAGGATTTGCTTTGGCGTGTGGCTCTACTTTAGTCCGGAGTGCTGCTTTATTCTCCTGTTCACCAACAATTTCAAGAGTTCGAGTATACTCGAAATGTCCACTTCAAACATTAATTTTAGTGACATTTTTATTTCCATCTGACATCTTTAATTTTTGTCGAACGTATTTTAATTTCAATCCACAGATGGCAAAATTGAGAATATGGCAAAGGAATTGGACAAATTGAGAAAAATAAAGTCTCGGCAAATTCTGGCGAAGAGAAAATAAATTCATCCACCAACCTTTGATGCACAAACTTTTTAGTCCATTCGATCTTTACAAAAGTAATTTGAGGCAGCAGCACCAACGAATAGCTGGGATGACGAACACAAGCTTATAACTCTGACACTAATACTAGTAGTAGTAGTAGTAAAATGTTTTTATTTCAAACTAAATATTAGATACATAACAATTTTCAATTTCATACTTATAATTCTAAATCAAGTAAAAAATACAAAACTTACGATAATGACAAAACTTTATTCCAAAAAATTGCGTATCGACTACAATCATTGGCACCCATTTTTTGGAACCAATTATTGGCACCACCTCATTCATTAACTTATTTCTCACATTTCTACGTCTTTGTTTTGATTAATTAATTCTTAAGTCGGTGTGTGGAAGTGAAATTGTTAGCACGTTTTAAAAAAGTGAAAAATTTGCTAATTTTTGTGTGTTTTTGCTAAGGACGTAAGATTTGGTAAGCCTTTTTTAGTTATTTATATATGAATATAATATACAAAAATTATGTTTTTTAACATCAGATAATAATAAATTATTCGTATTTAACTATTTAAGAAAAAAAAGTTATTTTATTAGGTAAACGGGCGCCAATAATTGGTTCCAAAAAAGAGGGGGTTCCAATTATTGGCACTTGGGTGCCAATAACTTGTTTTATGGAACTTTATTTATGGAATTGCCAATAAATATACTTTCAAGACTGCTAATAACTATACCAATAAACCGTTACTTTTTTTAAGTTTGAAAAAATGCCGGAAACAAGAAAAACGTACAAAGAAAGAGATGTTCAAAATGCTTTATTGGCCATACCAAATGGACATATATATAAAAAAGCAGCTTCTAAATATTACAAAATACTGCGTTCTACTCTGCAGTTCCGATTGAGCAGAAATGTTTCAGAAGTACGTCCAGCGCCCGCAACAGGCTTAACTGAGTAAAAAGAATTGACCATTGTTGAATGGCTAAAAGTTTCTCAAGAAAATGGATTTCTGAAAAAAAGAGATGTCCTTTATGCTGTCCATGAATTTCTAAGGCAAAGTTACAATAGAGATCACACATTCGGTCGCTAGGCAATACAAGAAAAAGAATGGTTTAGATAGCTCAGATGGTTTAGAAAAACAGATGTTGCTTGAAACGTACAACGAATTAAGCCCGGGAAATGTTATTTCTTCGACCAGTCTAAGGGATGGACATCATATCAGGAACTTCTTTGCGAATACATTCGAAGAAATCGAAGAAAATACAATTCGTAGTGGACGGATGTGCTTTTCTTGTACTATGTGTATAATGACCACAACATTGGAACTGATATTTGATATTTGAAGATGTGCAAAATTTATAAGAAAATATCATAAAATATGTTTAAGAAAACTAAAATATGGCATTCTGCCAATTTTTGTCAGATCTCTTTCAACTTAATATTATGCGATCGGTATGAACTAATTTATTTTTGTTGTCGAATTTTTATTTACTTTTTCATATTTAACTTATTGCTTACTTTATATCTATTATTTCTTTTTATTCTTTATAACCCGGAAGAAGCGTTAAGTGTTTATGTTATTTTTTTACTGAAATTGAAACAACCACAAATTTTATAAATAAAAAAAAAATAAAAACTAAATACTGTTTTCCTTTAATTCATAGGTGCCAATAATTGTACATTTTTGGGGTGCCGATAATTGTATTCCGATTCCAATAATTGTAGTTTTTTTAAGCTTTTTTTAATACCCCATTTTTAGCACATTTTTATAAACAAATAAAAAGAATTAAACATAAATAAACAAACAAAATTCTATATGAAAATTTAGTATATTTTACATATTTTTAACTTTTAAAAATATTTAAGGGTGTCAACAATTGTATCCGTTAAGCTAGCTTTACTAAAGAATGTGTTACACTTTATTTGTAACTAAGAAAATTATTACTGATTACATTCTCTGATAATTTCATTACGATATGGTAATGCTAGAGTGATATAGCATGTGAGTTTATCAAAATCGGTACTGCTTTCACCATTGAGCATATTGATAATTTCAAATTCTGTTAACGAAATAATCCCAAAGCAATTCAAACTGAACTCTCTTAAGTCTGGGCATCTGCCTAGGAAGTGTTGGATGTACTCTTCTCCAGATGAACAAACCGTCGTAGGGCATTTTGTTGAGTCAATACCATTATTGGATAGCCGTCACCTTTGAATGGTAACTTCACTTGGTACCGCCCGTCACGTAAACGTATTATGTGTCGCTCAAATTGATCGTCGCCAGCAGTGTTTTGTTCAGTATCGTGCTTCTGAAAAGACGTATCGTATACCTCTCAAAACTTTTCTATTTGCGAACTCAGGTCCCTTATTTGAACGAAGCTTCGGACTTTCGGGGGAATCTCGGCTGAACTTTTCCAAAACACAATCCACAACAATTCTGTGTTTTGTGCCATAGGCCCATCTCTGATTTCGGGACATCTTATATCAGGAAGGAGTATTTCGGCGCAAACTTCACTTCCGACTAGAAAGTCTATAGGTGCAGGTTAATTAAGATGGAGATTAGCAAAAGAACTTTCAGATGGTTCCAAATGCTATGTACCACTCGCTGGGCACGGAGATGGACAGTCAACGACCTGAACACCAACGCCTGGATTGCAGTCTCAAACGTCGAGTGGGGGGCATCAAAATGTACTTAGACCGAGTGTTGCGCAGTGCCGTTGTTGACCATCTCTAACCCAGATACCTCTACATTTGTGCGTCTTCTTTCCAATTTCAGAAGTTGTAAAGCTGCTTCCGTGATGAAGGACTTTTCTGACCCTCTGTCGATCAGAGCACGTAAAAGACGTATCTTACAATCTGTTGCTCATACCTTTACTAGCGCTGTCGCCATGGCCACCTGGTGCGCATAACCACCTTGCGACGAGTGGTAGTTAAATGTAGTTAATGGCTGAAACACAGGAGCATTTGGATTTATTGACATCTGGAATGTTTTCGCCTAGGGAACTCGTTGCAAGAAGTTGTTGTATATGTGTGTTGCTTACAGTTGCATGTTGCTGTCTGTCATGTAGCAGAGAATGGTGCCTTTGTTGTCAAAAATAACACGAAGTAAAACTGTAGTACGTTGCAACAAGGTGTCCGTAGGAAGCAGCAACAACGAAAGGCTGGGATGACAAACACAAGTTTATAATTCTGTCATACTTGTAATTCTAAATCAAGTAAAAAATACAAAACTTACGACAATGACAAAACTACTAATTATTTGCACCCACTCATTCATTAACTTATCCCTCATATTTCTACGTCTTTCTTTTGATTATTTGGTTCTTAAGTCGGTGTGTCGGAAACAAGAAAAACGTACAAAGAAAGAGATGTTCAAAATGCTCTATTGGCCATACAGAATGGACATATATCTAAAAAAGCAGCTTCTAAATATTACAAAATACTGCGTTCTACTCTTCACTTATTTCAAAAGTACGTCCAGTATCCGCAACAGTTTTAACTGAGTAAGAACAAGTAACCATTGTTGAACAGCTAAAAGTATCTCAAGAACATGGATTTCTGAAAAAAAGATGTCCTTTATGCTGTCCAGGAATTTCTAAGGCAAAGTAACAATAGAGATCAACCTTCGGTAGTTAGGTAATACAAGAAGAAGAATGGTTTAGATGGCTTAGATGGCTTAGAAAAACAGGTGTTGCTTGAAATGTACAACAAATTAAGCCAGGGAAATGTTATTTCTTCGACCAGCCTAAGGGGTGGAAATTATATCAGGAGCTTATTTGCGAATACAGTCGAAGAAATCGGAGAAAATACAATTCGTAGTGGACGGATGTGCTTTTCTTGTACAATGTGTACAATGACCAACACATTGGAACTGATATTTGTGGTATAAGATGTGCAAAATTTATAAGAGAATATCATAAAATACGTTTCAACTTAATATTTCGTCACGGCAATCTCACTTTTATGCATCAGTTGGTTAATGAGCGTCTTACCAATGTGCAATTTTTGTTAAGTTCAGTTCAACTTACATGCATTTTTTGACAAAAAAGCAATGTGAACTATATCCAACAAGATTAAAATTTTAATCATTAAAATTGGAAGATTTTGTCCTTGGCCAGATATAGGCTATAATAAAATGTTTGTTTTATAATACAATTCTATATACTACTGAAATTACTCATCCAAGTAGAAGACTTAGCATTATATCTAATTGGACTTGTCGAATTATTGATTCAAAATAGCTTTTAACGGCCTTTAGTCTATTAACTCCTATTTAAATTCTCTGATAATTTCATTACAATATGGTAATGCTAGAGTGATATAGCATGTGAGTTTATCAAAATCGGTACTGCTTTCACCATTGAGCATTTTAATAAATTCAACTTCTGTTTTTATTAGTAGAATGTTGGTTAGTTGGTGTGATAGTCTTCTTCCACTGTATTCAAATATGGTTTTTGCTACATATCTGAGTTGAAGGTCCAGGGTATAGTAATGACCGTCTTCTGCCCCTATCTCTATTGCTAGTGCATAATTTAGAGTAGATAAAGGTAGTTTTAAGATTCGTTTCAAAAAATAGCGCTGTAATTTATCCACTTCTTCAAACATTCCAAGACCCCAAACCTGCACTCCGTTTGTCTGAATAGCTTGAAACAATTTCCATTTTGCACTAAGATTTATGTTGCTTTTTGCTAGAAAACTTTGCCACGTCGAGTTTATACTGTTCTTCGCTGCTCTATTTTCGGTGACAGTAAGACTTCTAAGTATGCGTAATTAGAAACAATACGTATGTTTTCTGTATAAAATTTTCGATTTTCTTGGCAAGATAGCTTCCCACCATTTCTAAACACCATGATCTCTGATTTCGATAGGTTAACTTCTAGGCCCCATTTATCGCAGTATATTTTCAGTCACGTTATCGTCTGTTATAACACCTTGACATCCGCCAGAATAACCATATCGTCCGCATATAGCAGCAATCTTATATTGAGCGAATCGACGTAAAAGTCCTCCTCCTAGATTTTAATGCAGATCATTTACATATAATGTTAAAAGCAATGCAAGACCAAACATCCCTGTTTAACTCCAAAGAGTGTCTCAAAGTATTCGGAAAGTTCCTTTCCTGGCCAGACCGCCGATTGAGTATTTACGTATACTGCTTCTATCAGTTCATAAAAGAGATGCCCGTGTAGTAACTGGGTTGATTTATATCACCTTTTTTAAATATGGAAAAATGATTGTTTTGCTGAAAGCTTCCTCTATAATGCAGTCATTCAATATCTTACTAAAGGCAACAGCCAGTTGCTGAAGGAAGTCATTCGTGGCATTTATCAAGAATTCATAGGCAATCCTGTCCTCCCCAGGGGCTTTGTTTGACTTAACTTTTTTTTAAATATTCTGTATTTCTCCCACAGTTATATACTTATCCAAATCACGATCTGGTGAAAGATAAGGTGCGTAGAGAATCTGATATTCACTTTGATTTGGGTTAAGCAGTGACCTATAATATGCTCTGAACTCGATAGCGGAGATTTGAGGACATATTTGTTGTTCTTGGTTTCTTATTTCTCTTTCGAGTTTCCACCACTCTTTGCTGTTTTTTATCCTACTCAATTTGAAGTCAAGTTGGAGATAGTACTCAGTTTTATTCGTTTGGCAAATTTTATTGTATTCTTTTTGAGCCCTTGTGTAACTTTGTTTCGCCTTCTCGTTTCCAGTTTTTCGAAAGGCATTAAGCAATCTATGACTTTTTTTCCTAGCTCCTTCGCATTCATAGTTATACCATTTTTGTTAAGCTTTAAAGAGCTTTTGACTATTGCTCTGTTCTTTCGCTAAATTTATGATTGTATCGCTCAAGTCTTTTAGTTCAATTGGATCCTTTTGTCTTTTGAGGTTTTGTAGGTTAATGTTTCGCTTGCTTTGGTATTCAGCCTTCTTTCGGTCATTCCACTGCAATTTTGGCAGGAGGTTGAATGTGTTTGAGATGTCGGGCGTAGTCATATTATTCAGTGACAACTTTATCGGCATGTGGTCCGACCTTATCGCTTCTTCCACAGTGAATTTTTCCACACACATAAGCAGCTCTTGCGATATAGCACAAATGTCGTTCACCGAATTCCCAATGCTATTTATAAATGTAAAGTTGCCATCTTCATCACCTTTGGTTCTTCCATTAAGAATGGTTAAGCCAATATCGTCACAAAATTCCAAAAACTTTCTTCCTCTTTCATTCACAAGAGTATTGTATTTCTAATCTCCAGTGAAAGTTTGATTTATAAACGCCTTCTATATCTTGCTTCATGTCGCCCAATCTAACATTTATATCGCCAATAAGAATCTGGTTTGATATGCTGTATTCTATAAATAAATCTTTTACAATATTAAATTCGTTTTTCCAGTTCATAGCTCTTAAATAATGGGTTATCCATTTTGCGGTTCCAAAAGTAAACGTAAATAAAACACATATAATATATTTTTTTTCATGATATTTCTCTTTTATTATAAAGTTTGAACGTTGACATTGTGAAATACTACATCATTTAAATGGCCACCACGCGAATTGCTGCAAGCATTGATTCTTTTGAGGTAATTTTCAACCATTTTTGAGACATATTGGGCAGTATCTCAGCCATAACTTGACGAATGTTGGTTTTCAAGTGCTCAAGAATTAAAATTTTATCTGCATAAACACGGTCTTTCGCGTAGACCCACAAAAAAAGTCCAGCGGTGTCAAATCGCATGATCTTGGTGGCCAATTGATATCGCCACGACGAGAAATTACGCGGGCAGGAAATGTCTCTTGCAATAAGGCCATATTGGCTCGAGTTGTGTGGCATGTGGCACCGTCTTGTTGAAACCACATATTCTCCAAGTCGTATTCTTCAATAGCAGGCAAAAAAAGTCGGTTATCATATGACCATAACGCTCCGAATTGACGGTGACAGTCGTTCCATCGTCGTTTTCGAAGAAGTAAGGTCCAATCATACTTCCGGACAAAAGAGCGCCCCAAACAGTGACTTTTTGAGGATGTAATGGCCTCTCTTCAATTACTTGAGGATTTTCAGAACCCCAAATACGACAATTTTGCTTATTAACGTACCCACCGTGTGAGAAATGTGCTTCGTCGCTGAAGAAAATATTGTTCGAAAAATCGACGTCCACCGCCTGTTGTGCAAGCACCCATTCGACGTATATACGACTTTATATGGATGTAGGTGGAGGTCCAAATGCAAAATACGCCTTAATGTGTCGTAAGACTTAATTCCTGAGAACGACACTTTCACTTACAGCAGCGATATTTTCAGTGGTAGATGCAAAACGCTGATGCACAGTCCTTACAATACCTGTATCCAATCCAGTCTCTTCAAATTTCTTCACAATTTTGACAATTGCTTGCGTAGTTGGACGATTATGTAAACCATAATCTCCTCTTAAAGCACGATATGCTGCTGTGGCAGAATCACCATTTTTGTAATAGGTTTTAATAATTTGTATGCATTGTGCGATAGTTAAGCGATCCATTTTCGTAAATGTCAGAATTTCAACTGAAAAAAAATTGGTTTAACAACTTAGTGTCGAATTCCAGCTCTATACTTTTGAAACAGCAAAATGGATTTTATAATTAAAGAATGGTAACCCTTTCTCCGTTTTTGATTATTTGTAAGCTATGCACACCATCAAATACGTTGTATTCATGTTGAATACCCCTCTCAACTAGATTTCTTTTAACTCCATATACACATTCACCTATAACCCTTCCAAAATTATTACTTCTCGATCCGGGTTTCCAATATGTGTGAAACTCGCACAAGCACTACCTGGTTCTGCTGCTCAACTTTGCAAACTATGCCAGCAGACAAGAATGGAAACTTCAGTGCTCAAATAACGCTTTGGAGGTAGCCATATGTAAAAAGTTTTCCGAGTCCAACTAAACACCTGGGACAGAAAAGTGGTGAAAGTCTACAGAATCTTCAAGCAGACATCGAACCAATGGCACACCGTGCATATCCAACCGCAGGAGATGAAGTCATAAGCCACTTTGCAACGGAAGCATTTGTGCGTGCTGTTTCCGACAGAAACCTTTAGCGAGCAATCAGAACTGCTGGAAAACGTACCCTTCTAGAAGCATTAGCGTTCTTTGACAACTGGAGAAGCCCTGTAAGAGAACAGAGTTCCAAAGAAGTCAACGAAATAGACCTGCTACATGCTGGAATTTTAACAAGACCGGACATCTCCAAGACAGAGTAGATTGTTACCAAAAACAGCTGTGTCAACATTGTGGGAACAGAAATACCATAGAACAGCCTAGCAATATAATCAACACCCCCGCTTGCCCTGCTTTTCAAGACGGGAAACGAGAAAGAACCAACTTCGAGGGGTAGAGGATTAAGGTATCGATGGCCCTAGAACTACTAGACTACAGACAGCAAATACAAAAGTCTGACACTAGACACAATTGTAAACAACAAGAAGCACGTAGCTAAAATTGACACTGGTGCCACTGCCTCGATTGTGCGTGGCGACTTGGTCAATATGGTATTGCTACACAACAATAATAGCTATGAAGTTATATGGAGGTGGCCACGCAGTTGCTGAGCGGCAAGCGTCATTTCTCAGCGGCAGAGCGGCGCCGGTAAACTTTCAAATATGTTCTATTATTTTAGTATATTGCTGAGCGGCAAGGAATAATCATGGGAAAAATCAACACATAAACTTTAATTTCAGCTGTGCAAAGCCGTCCTGCATTATGTCAGGACAGGCTTAAAGATTTTAAAAATAAAAATGTTACCGACAAGCTGTGGAGTGAAGTAGGAAAAATGCGTAATTATTCAGGTAAGTTTTACTTTATTTATTTAAATTAAACAAATTTTTAGTTTAATGCCCAAAATCCCATAAATATTTTGTGAGCTCTGTTCTTATATTCAATGCTGTTTGGCTGCTTCTGTTGAAACCTGCTCCAATTTTTTGGCTAGCTGTATTTTCTTGAATTTCAGCATTGTTCAATTGCGTTGTTACTTGGATGTAATCATGATCACTATCGCCGTCTCGCAAGCACATTTAATTAAATTAATTGCAGTGCTTGGGTTGTCTCGATATTTTTTTGAAGAAACCGAGATTTTTGGCACAAAATTCCAAATGAACATGCATTTCCTTGCCGTTGAATGTCAGGTATTAAAATTTTCCGTCTGCGCGTTTAAGTCTCTATGTGGATTTGGTCGTAAAAAATAAGTTTTAATTTGGTAAGCTTCATCACCAATTAAAAAATTTGGGACAATAATATTTGATCCAGGCAATACTTGTGAAGGGGGGACATTAAATTTATCAGCTTCCTGTAGCTTAAATAAGGTTGAGCCGGCAAAAGTTCCACCATCACTTTGCTTTCCCCTACCGCCCACCTCTATTATAATAAATTTCTTGTCAGCATCGGCTACATCTTGTAGTACGATTAAAAAATAATTCAAGTAATTAAAATAATGGGAGCCGGAATTTGAGGGACACTTAATTTGGCAGTGCTTACGATCAATGCTGCCAAAACAGTTAGGGAATTTCAACCGCCTATAGTAGTCGTCTATAACTTTTTTAAGGTGTTCGGTAGTTGGTGTTGGCATATATTCCTCGGCTAGTTCTTCCCATATAATGGCACATGTTTCCGAAAAAATATTGCTCCCAGTGCTTCTGCCCATACGAAATGCGAAAGCTAGATCACGAAATGAGTGCCCTGTAGCAAGAAACCTAAGAATATTAAGTATTTTGTAAATATATATATCAGAATGATAGTTTAATTTATACTAGCATCGCCAGTGGTCGAAATACGACTATTTAACGATATTCAATTATTGATATATAAAATATTTAAATTTTTAGGAGCTGCAGCAAAAACTAAATGGAAAAATGTAAAGGACTCCTACAGAAAGAACTTTCAAAAACTACCATCAACTAAATCGGGTGCCGAAGCAGTTTCTATTAACATAAAATGGCCATTTTTCGAAATGATGTCGTTTATAAAAGATACCGTCGTTCCGGATCCTACATAAGGAAATTTACGGAAGCCAGAGGATTACGATTTTGCCAAAAAGGCCACCCTTTCAAATACTATTGATGATTTGTTAAGCGAGTAAACTTCTTTTACTGCTTTGCTGCCCACGACCAGCGCTCATTGTTCAACCACTAATATTACTAGCTCTGTATCTAACAAAAGCCGAAAACGGCCAAGAACTGTTGGCGTGGGTGAACAGTTATTGGATTCAGAAAGTCAACGTCTCGAAATGTTAAAAGAGGACATGAAAAACACAAAAGATAATGCAGATTTGAATTTTTTTTGGAGTTTATTACCATTTATGGAAAAATTTAATGAAATAGAAAAACTTGAAGTCAGAGGAGAGATTCAAAAAATTATTTTAAATAAATTACAATTAAAGGAATAATACTTATTCAAATATAAACGTGTGTTTTTTTAACCTTACCTTAGTGTTAAAACAAGCCTCTGTTCTGCAGAAATTGGTTTTCTTTGCTTTGTTATTTTTGTGGAAACTTTTTCCAACAGCAAATCAAATGTTTTTACAGATATTATAAGTATTGCCTGAAGCGATCGTCATATTTTCGCAGGTTGTTAAATAAATGGTGAAATTCGCCATAACTTCTTCTTTTTTGGTTAATTGGATGCACACGAATCTTTTTTTTTTAAACGTAAAATTATTTTAAACATTTTGAGGCGACTTTCACGTAAAAGACTACCGCGAACAGCACTTGACAATGGCATTTTTACAACTAACCGATCAGCCGCTTATGAATTGCCGCTCATTAAATGGCCAGCTGCCGCTTACGCTTGTCGCTCTGCCGCTTTACTGCTTGCAGCTCATTGCATGGCCAAGGCATTATCGAGCGAGTGTAGAGATTTTTTGAAAGGAGTTGGAAAGTGCAAAACAAGAGAAATAGAAATCGAGATATTTTAGTTTTGGCTTAATGTTTTTTGTTGAAATTAAAAGAAATCAAGGAAATTATGAATAGAATTTGTTCTGGTGTAGGCAATAAATGAGGTTCCGAAAGGAGGAAGGAAAAGTAGGAGGCTTTGAAGTAAATTGGCAAATTTGGAAATAAAAAAAGATAAGTAGATTGTTTTATTTTTCTACGTATCTTTTGATTTATGGTGAGAAATAATTTGGTGATTGTCTTTCTTAACTAAAAAAAAAATTCGTGTGGTTTAACTTCAATTAAATTCTCCTGAAATTGCAGGACTCGCGACCCCGTTAGTTTGGTTTTTTGTACATAAGGAAAAAAGAAATAGCGTTCCATTTTATGGAGTTTTATATTCTTCGCACATACCTACATATCAATACTTTGTGCAATATAATTGACAAGATTTTGGGTTTTCATCCTGTATGAAAAGCTTTCCCAAACAATAAAATCAATAATACCATCCCAATACTGAATTATTATTTTTAAAATTGTTTTTACCGTCGGTTTCGCTTCAGAAGAGCGAATAGCCGGAAAGTTAAAATAAAAAAATTTAAATATTTTTGTATATTAGGTTTATTATTATTATTTTCAACTTAGACCCGCAGTCTTAATGCTTGGCTTCGACCTTAGTATTATTATATTATAATACTCGTATATTGATATATATTCTGAAAAATCCCGCTGTCTTTAACTCGGCGGCGATCAGGTTAGAATAGTGAATTACTCTGTCAGATTAACTCTGACTCTTCGATGATTGAGGGACAGTATTAAAACACTCAAATCTAACAAACTCCATCCCCACCAAGCATACCCAACCTCATAAGGGAAAAGTGCAATGTAACACTTTTCCCAAGCAACGCACAAATCATAATTTTAATTATTTCGTCACTAAGATTAGCCACTCTTGCATCGCCCTCAATATAGTACAATGTACCACCATGTACCACCGTCTTTCATCGACTATGATATTGGTCAAGCGCCCCAGATACAGTTTATTGTACCTCGCCTTGACAGTATCATAACATACGATGCTTACTGTACACACTGTGTACGCAGTGTCGCTTACCCTTGACTTTGGATTTCAATAATTATGTATTCATTGTCATCGGCATAGATGAATACTTTATTAATCGTATGGAAACATGACTACAGAATGAGTGTGACGTAAAAGGCAATTCCATGAGAAATGTGTCTATTAATGTAGGTATACAAACGAATGCAATGGGAATTCCATATTGTGTACGAAAGTAAAGAATATGATTGAGTGGGTATGGCATAAACATAGAATGTTAATGCCTTCGCTGAGTTTTGCGCATGATGCCGTGGGAAAGAAGATTGTTTTAGGAGAAGCGAGGTGGTGGTGTATAGTGTGGTCACTATAAGTCCAAGCATTACACTCAATTGAAATTCAATGCCATATTTATCAATTCGATAATCTTTTTTCAGAAAAAGTGATGTTATCTAATTAGGTTGCGCGCATTCATGTATTCATTAATTTTTTATAAATAAAGTTAGTCAAAAACGACTTTCTTATTTTTTTTTAGGAAGTCTAATGCCTCCTATTGAACGATCAAACCTTGGACGATGAAGGTACGCGCCTTGCAATAACTAGACAGAATGTCCGTGATAATCATGATTTCTGGAGAAATTAATGGAGACGTGCCCATATTGCCAGCCTTGCGCTGCACAATCACTACCTCAAATTCGAGGAAAAGGTATTACAAAAAGACCAGTCGTAAATGTAAGCTTGAATCGCGTTGCTTTCGAATACTATACCGCAATCGCATTTACTTTCTCGATACTCCCGGTGGGACATTCAAACATTCTTCATTTAGTTGATTCTGGCAATGATTCCGTCAAGATCTTAAATTTCATTGCCTATGACATCTATGGCATTGCACATTCCGCTTTGAAGCTGGCGATGAATCTTCTCTTGGTTGACAAGCTAATCACGTGCCCAATGACCAATAATTCAAAATCATCATTATTTGGGATAAATGCACGATATCGCATAAACGAGCTTTGGAGGCAGTAGACCGAATAGTGAACGATTAACGAGGTGATCCGAGATGATTTAGTGGGGGTATTATATTGCTCTCAAGAGATTTTCGTCAAATGCTTCCATCATCCCGAAATCTACTGCTGCCGATGAACTTAATATATGCTTGAAATCGTCTTCTCTGTGGCGGCATGTTCAGAATTTGAAATTGACCACGAACATGAGAATACTCAAGGCAACTACTAGCGCTTGGCAATGACAAAATTCCTGATTGATACAATTCCCGGCAAATTTTTGCGAGTCGAAGGAGAAACTCATAACCAAAGTAATGTGTACCTGGCATTGCAAAAAATTATAACATTTATTGTTTATCATATCACTCTCTACTGATTTTTATTTCATTCAAATAAATTTCATTGAAATTTGAACTACATACCGTGTCTTATTATATAATACTCGTGGTTTATAACGATGGCGTTAAATTGGGTCGAGACGAAGTTCGCTGGGTCTGCTAGTTGAATATAAAATATTCTAATATATACATATATACAATGAATTAAAGAATACAAGATTACGAAACTTCTATTTTTTCGCTTTGTTGTTGACAACTCGTGTGACGACATACGAGATTTAAAATTAAAGCGAGATAAAAGCGAAACAAAGTTTGAAAGTGTGAAGTTTTTGGTTTTCTTATTGAAATTGTATATTTTGTTTTATGTAAAATAGCTTAAAAATGTTGTGTGCTGTTAGTTAGGTGTATTAATCAAATCAATAAACTAAGAAGAGAAGATGTGTCATACCACAGTGTCCCAAAAGAACCTGAACTGCTGAAAATTTGGATTCATTTTTTGTAAAAGTAAGGATGCCTTTAATGCAAAAACAGCTAGAATCTGTAATGACCACTTTACTGCAGATGACATAGAAACGAACCTCCAAATTGAATTGGTTAAGTGTATTTGATTTCCTTTAAAATAAATAAATAAGAAATATACTCCATCTTCATAGGCGGCATGGATTAAAATCACCCTCGCCTTAACCTTGGTTCCATATACCAACAGTCTACAAAGCAACGGGAAACGCTTATTTATAATAGTAGAAACCCTGTAAGACGCAAGTCGATTTGGATTCAAAAATGTGTTGTCGTACGGTTTGAATCAGGACGTATTAGAAAACATATTTGGTGTGTTACGTGGCAAAGGAAGTCTTTATTTTCATATTGATAGAGAAGAATTCCTCTTTAGATTAAGGTATCACATATCAGGACACAACGAGGGTGTTATTACGGACGCAGCAAATGTAAGAGCCTTGTCGACAAGTTTGACTGGTTTGCAGACATTGCTTTGGCTTACACAAACAAATAATCTGTAATTTATTTTTAGGTACTATATTTCAAAGCATTTCTTGGGAACCAAAATAAGATAATACTGATGGCAACAAAGATGATCAAGATGGCCACTTTAAAAAGCGATGGGCTAGAAAATATGGCCGGATACATATGCCATAAGCTAAAAAACAAAATTCCAACCGAAGAAAATGTCGCATCGTATTCATGGGTGGACCACCTAAGTGAAGGCGGCTTGTCAAAGCCATCACCGAGGATGTTGAATGACTTGAAGAACTTGGACAACATCTTCAAATCCTTCAACAGAGAAGATTTAGTAATTTGTCCAGGCTACAAAACAAATCTTGAGTTGGCCAAAAACATACACTGCGATGTGAAATTTAAAAAAAACTTTTTTTCCGCGCGAGGAACAGAACAATTGTAGACTTATCCATATCCAATAAATGCAAAAAACAAAAATGCAACATAATTAAAACATTTTCCATTTATTTAGCACAATAATCTTCACAAATTGTTGTTTTGCCTAATTAAAGTTAAATCTTCGATAACCATTTAGCACTCCGAATTTCTTTTATTCTTGATTGGTTCGAAATTAATATAAATTCAATTAAAGTAAATTTAATTCAACAATATTCAATTTTTATTTTATTTTATTTGTAATTAACTACAGTTTAAGAACTAACAGTTAAACTTAACTTACAATAATAGATTTACTAATGAAAATTTTGTTTAAAATAATTTAACAAATGTGATTTCATGTACGAGACACTGGAAGCAAAATCACAAACAAAATAGAGATCATTGAAAGTCTGGCAACATCTCCTCAACGGCTCGTTGGCTAAGAAATTACTCCTCTGAAAGCTGATATGTACTGGTGTACAGAACCGTGTCCAGCGAGCAGGTACGTTAAATTTAATTAACGATAGTAAATATGGTGACGAAATTTCACCATTTATGATTTTTATTGTTTTTTTTTTTTTTTTTTGTTTTATCTTTAACGTTTGTGCGCACTAAAGGGGTTTTGACTACACTTAATATGAACAAGCACAGTGCGAGCGTTAGAAAATTAGGGAAGGATGTAAAAGGAGATACCGATGCACATTGGTTTTGAATTTCTGAATATCAAAATGGGAGGGGAAAATAGAGCCGGGTAAAGTATTCCATATTCGCGTTGTACGGCTAAAGAAAGAATCTCTGTACTTGACAGTACGTCCGAAGGTGGGCTCAAGGGTAAACTGACGAGCATTCCTAGAAGCGCGAGCATTACGGTTGAAAAATTTAAGGGGAGGAAATCAAATGACTATTTCGCTGGAACAGTGTTTATAAAAATAGCGATAAAATAATGACACATGTAACATTTCGACGGTGTTCTAGAGATGTAAATGTCTCTACTATATATCTATCGCCTATCATTTTTAGAGCTCTATTCTAAACTCTATCTAAAAAAATCAAATGAGTCTTGGGAGCTCCAGCCCAAATGTGCGAGTTATACTCCAGCTTTGGACGAATGAAGGCCTTATAGATTACAGAAAGATGAGACGTGGAGAAGAATTTCTTACACCTTCGAAAAAAGTCCAGAGACTTTGCAGCTTTTTTGGCGACATCGAATATGTGGTCGTTCCACAAGAAGTAGTCTGTGATGCACATACCAAGAACTGAAAGCTGATCGGTTTTTATAATACAAGTGCCGCTCATGGATAGCGGCATGGGGGGTGGGTTCTGCTTTAACGACAGAAGACAGCACTGCGTTTTTGAAGCATTAAATTCTGCGCGGTTTTTTTTCCCATTGGATAATGCTGTCGAGATCAGAATTTAATGAGCTTATCATACGCTGCCGTTGCAGTTGGACATCCGAAGAACAAGGAGGCGCATCTGAAAACGAATAATCATATCCATCTACAAATGGACAAAGGAGAACGGTCTGACACGGAACCCTAAGAAAACTCAGGCTCTGCTTATATCTAAAACGGAGGACAATGTAACACAACTTCCCACCATCATGCTAAATGAATCAACCATTCCTTATGTGAAATCAGTTACCAGTCTTGGTTTTAAACTAATGAGTAATTTATCCAGTAGGGAGCATGTGAATACTGTTGTGAGACGGATTTATGGAACCATAAGGAAACTCTGGATCTCAAGGAACTTTACCCCTACCGAAACACGCCTTCAATTAGTTAAAACGCTTCTTATGCCAATTATATCGTATTCTGAAATAGTTTATCCTCATCTTGATTCTATGTCCGAACACAAGCTAAATGTCGCTTTTAACGACATGACAAGGTATGTGTATAGCCTAAGAAGATACGACCATATATCTCCATATAAAAGCAATATTCTGGGCTGTACACTACAAGCATATACTAATTATCGAAATTGTATTTTCTTCCATAAATTGATTAACACTAAAACACCCCAGTATCTTTTTGAAAAAATAAGTTTCTGCCAATCATCTAGAACAAAAAATATATCAATGCCCTCGTTTTACTTTCTAAACTCATCACGATTGTTTTTTGTAAATAGCATTCGCCTTTGGAATTCCTTGCCTGTGAGAATTAAGCAAATAGGGGAGACTGCAAAATTCAAGAGTGAAGCATTTAAACATTTCTCTAATGTGCGTTATTAAATATTAATCCTTTTAAACTCAAACTAAATATAAGTAGAAGGAAAGAATGGAAAATGGGTAAATGTGTATAGCTTTTATATTTATAAATTATAAATTTAGTTGCAAAGTGTATTGTATTTTTAATTTTAATTTTTAAGCCTTAAATATAATTTTACCTCCTTTGTAAAATACTATAAAAGACTAAGTCTTACTGTATTAGCCAATGAAATAAATAAATTGAAATTGAAGTCCAAGATGACTTCATTGGGGTACCCCAGACGTAACTTTTATTGCTGTTGATCTTAGTTTCTTAAATTTTACGTGTTGGAAGCGACCATTCAAATACGAAAAAAAAACAATCTTGAAGAGAATTACCGCAGCCATGTTGACTTAATTTTTTTTTAACAGTATACGATGGTTTAGCTGGTAAAATGCCTTTGAGAAATTGAAGTAACCAACATCAGTTTGTTGGCCATTCGCGAATCCTGTTCATATATGTGATGTTAGCTCCATTAACTTTGAAACAATTGATCTACCACCAAAAAAGCCTTGTTATTGTGGGGAAATATAAGACTTTAAATTAGAAAACATGTAGTTGGCCATAAGGGATTCAAAATGTTTCGGAACAGAGCTTAATTTTGCGATACCTCTGTAATTAGGGGCAATAGACCGAGATCCAGATTTGTATAAAGGTATGATATACGATTTTTTTAAAATGTCAGGATAAATTGAATCATGCATGGACTTGTTGAAAAGATGGCACAAGACTGATCATAAAGATTTTGAGCATCTTCGAAGTATGCATCCAGGAATTCCATCATAGCCTGGCAAAACAGTCTTTGACTTTCGAACAGGCAGCTTCTACATCACTTACAATGAAAAATTGAGGTTGTAGAGTGTTTGAGTTAATTGTCATCAAGGTTACATTATCTTCGTTGTCCTCACTGGATACATAAACTGTTTTAAAGTAATCTGCAAATGTATTGCAAATATCAGAGTCATTTGTTGCCACGTTGTTTTCAAAACAAACCGAATATGGATTTTGGGTCTGTTTCCGTTTCCTCTTTATAAAATTCCAAAACAAAGATTCGATTTAACGTTCATGATATATCTATCGTAGGCAACTGATGTTTTTCTAGCCATCTCTTTCCGGGCTTCAATGAAGTTGTTGTATGCGTTGATACAAAATCTATTTTTCAATTTTTTGTGAAGATGGTTCTTGTAGTTTTTTAATTTCTGCAGTTCGGTCCCAAACCACTGGTTGAAATAATCACTTTTTGGCTTAAACCGTTTTCGTGGGATGTGTAAATCGAAACATTCAAACAATGTTGAATAAAAAGTGTTTACCATGGATTTGTAATCCATGTTTTGAAGCTCGGCGTTCCAGTTAATTTCGGAAATACTATTGTTTAGCCCAGCGTTAATCAAACAAATTGTATGTTTATATTATTCGCGCACGAAAAATCCATTAATCCACATCGGACTAACAAAACAATTTCTCTTGCTGTGAAATTTTATAATCTCGCGTGACGTCAGCCAAATAAGTCAATAAGAATATTTTACTTTATAGATTCTTTTTTATTTCTAGGAAAAGTGATTCCCTGAAAAATATAGAAACTCTAAGACCAGAAATATCCCATTTTCTTATTTGGGCAACGGTGGAAAATCACCAGTAAAGTGGTCATTACGGTATTCTACATAACGAAACCATTTACAATTAAGATGTTTTTTTATTATTTGCTTTAATTTTTAATATTGTCCTTTGGAATTCTGGTAACTTGAATACAAAAATCTACAGTGCATAACTGAATATTTTGTTCTTCTGTTACTTGCACATAAAAAGAGTTCAGTGAATAGTTGTCGTTTATTTTAGTCATTTGCATTGCACAGTAGATTTGTTTCTCAAACAGTTTGTGAAAACAAAAGCTAAGGGTACTGTATTGGTTGATCCCAACCAGCGTTAAAAATTTGGTTTTATTTCATTTGGGTTTTTATAACACTAATTTTATTACTTATAACATATTGCTTAAATCTTTTTATATATTTACATTTATATTTTCTATTTATTATATTTATATTATAGAAAATTAGAAATATGATATTATGTATAACATATATCTATATATTTTGTTCCGATTACACTTCCGGGTCGTTTTTTTTTTGGCATTGCTCGATGTCGCGGACCGCAAAACGGGACCAATAAATCCGCCTGGGGGCACGACACTTCCCGATGATAATGAGCGACGAGAAGTCGGTGTTGCAGGGAATTAGGTCGTAAGTAGGTGACTAATCCAATAGGCTCAGCAGCTGGCCTTCAGTGCCGAGTTAATCATGGGACTCGGCCCGGTCAATCCAATGTCTACCTATCAAGGTATCGACCTAGCCCAGTAAGGGTTCCAAGGCGACATCCCGGTCAATAGCTCGGAATGCGAAAAAAACCTTCCTCAGTGGGCCGTGATCACATGTGTGGTGGCCAACAGAGCTGCAACATTCTTCACGGTTCCCACAGTAATTGTTTTGGATATTGACTTTGTTGCGTGTCTCTAACTGGATGGCTTTCGGGGTTATTTTAGCTCGAGCAATAATAAATGGAGAGATTCTTAAAAGAAATGATTGTTTTAAAATATGGCTGATTAGTTAGGACAGAAATTAACATTGAGGTAGAGAATGAGCCGGATAGGTTGTTTTATATGGATGCAAGCAAGCCAGGTATAGATGTAGGGCCAAGAAGAGAAAGGGATAAGTATATTTAGGTCCGGAAAAAGGAAAATTGCCATCGGAATAGGACAGGAAATAAAAAGTAGTTGCTGACCTTTTTTGTTTTGTGTAGGGGAATTAGGTTTGAGTAGAATGTACACTTTTATCAAAGTTTGGTATGACAGGGTAGTATGGGATACGTTTGATACCTGGGTCTGGATGGTTGACCTTCAGTAGGTGTACATCTACAGTACGACGAACGTTGATGGAATCTCCTGATGGTTAGTAACTGATTATAAAAAAAAATGATTTAACACGGTTTACTTCAACGATACCGCTATATGGTAAGTCTCGATAGAAATTTTTGATTTTTGTTTTTTTTTTATAATCTACACGCGCTCAAGGGATTATGCATAACCTTTAAATGTTTCAACACAGCGAGGTTAAGGAAGATAAAGAATGATAGGAAATATGTGTGGCGCGATATTCGGAGACTGTAGCTGGTTGTTGTCTCAGATTTTATCTCCAGGGCTGGCGGCTGATCTAATGCGGAGAAATTTCCGTGTCTTATTTATCTACGTCCCTTATAATTCGCATTAATTTTTCTATTCTTTGTCATGTTTTATCGGTATACTAGTTTTACTCAATCACATGTTGTTAGTTCTATGCCTAAACAGCATGTAATGAGTTAGCCAGCAACTCATTGTATGACATTATTTTTAGAATTGGTTTTTTAATGGAAAAATAAGAGAACATAGACTACGGCAGGGATCGAACCTGTGACCATGAGGTTGACAGGCGAACACACAACTATCGCGCCACGGCCACCCCCTAGATTAATACTATAAATTCGGAGAGAACTAATTAACTTATGCACGTATTCTTCGCGATAGTTCTTTTGATAGTGCGGGTAATTTAAATAATTAAAAGACAGAAGAGAAAAGTAAATGGATAACCGGTGCGAACTAATTGAAATTTTTTTGTTCATAGCGTCAAATAGATTGGATTTATCCATAAATTGCCCAGATTCGTACAAAAGAAACTTTTTTTTGGAAGATTTATAATTTGGAGTGAAAACAGCACAATCTCATCCTTGTCTCTAAAAGTTGTGGGAGAGACGGGACCTTAGTTCAGAAGGAGGAGCCAGGAGGTTAAAAGTCCGTGAAAAACCCGGACCAGGAAGTAATACCCCCGTTAGCATTCCGATATAAACTCTTAAATAAATATAAATATTCAGTTGATTCGTAATTAAGAACAATTATTTAAAAGTGAACAATACATATATACATATATAGGTATAATTCGCCTGTTCGCGTCGTATCACCCTCGCCAATTACCTTTGTTTTGGGCAGCACAGTACCTCAATAAAAGCAGTGGCCCAGATTCATCTAGCCGGAGCAGATGGTTTAAGTGCTTGGTTTTGGAGCTTCTCCGGCCAACCCATGATTATTATACGATTATTTTGACGTGATAATTTTATTTATTTTTATGTTATATAATGTACTTTGTTATCAAAGGCTGAGGTTTAGCTCGTCGAGTTCGAAGGTTCTAACCAAAGTAAGTACAAAAAGCTTTAGTTTTTGAAGGGTTTTTATTTGTAACTCTTTTATTATGATCTTTATATTCTTAAAATTAAATGTACAATTAAGTGGTTTTATTCTGCCGTGGTTAATAAGGTCCGTTTTACTTCTTCGTTTGCTGTCCTAATTAAATCATGTTCTCCTCTCGGATGTCGGTACTGAATTGTTGTTGCATTTTATATGCTGATGGTGCGGTAAATGCTTATGTTTCCTGCACTTTATTATTTTGCGGCAGCCACCCAATGGTTTTCGTTAGCAATGTATGTAATGTATTAATGCACTTTGTTATCAACGGCTGAGGTTTAGCTCGTCGGGTTCCAAGGTTCTAACCAAAGTAAGTACAAAACGCTTTAGTTTTTGAAGGGTTTTTATTTGTTACTCTTTTATTATGATTTTTATATTCTTAAAATTAAATGTACAATTAAGTGCTTTTCATTATTCTCGTGGTTTTATTCTGCCGTGGTTAATAAGGTCCGTTTTACTTCTTCGATTGCTGTCCTAATTAAATCTGGTTCTCCTCTTGGATATCGGTACTGAATTATTGTTGCTTTTTATACGGTGATGGTGCGATAAATGCTTATGTTCCCTGCACTTTATTATTCTGCGGCAGCCACCCAATGGTTTTCGTTAGCAATAGAGACGTCTTGCGTCGACAGGCAATCAAACAGTTCCCACCGGCAATCAAACGACTTTCGTCGGCAATCAAACAGCTTCCGCTGGCAATCAAACGGTTTTCGCCGGCAATCAAACGACTTTCGTCGGCAATCAAACAGCTTTCGCTGGCAATCAAACGGTTCTCACCGGCAATCAAACGACTAACGTCGGCAATCAAACAGCTTTCGCTGGCAATCAAACGGTTCTCACCGGCAATCAAACGACTTTCGTCGGCCATCAAACAGCTTTCGCTGGCAATCAAACGGTTCTCACCAGCAATCAAACGACTTTTGTTGGTAATCAAACAGCTTTTGCTTGCAATCAAATGGTTTTCACCGGTAATCAAACGACATTCGTCGGCAATCAAACAGCTTTCGCTGGCATTCAAACGGTTCCCATCGCCAATCAAACGACTTTCGTCGGCAATCAAACAGCTTTTGCTGGCAATCAAACGGTTTTCACCGGCAATCAAACGACTTTCGTCGGTAATCAAAAAGCTTTCGCTGGCAATTAAACGGTTCTCACCGGCAATCAACCGACTTTCGTCGGCAATCAAACACCTTTTGCTGGCAATAAAACGGTTCTCACCGGCAATCAAACGACTTTCGTCGGCAATCAAACAGCTTTCACTGGCAATCAAACGGTTGTCACTGGCAATCGAACGACTTTCGTCGCAATCAAACAGCTTTTGCTGGCAATCAAACGGTTTTCACCGGCAATCATCCGACTTTCGTCGGCAATCAAACAGCTTTCGCTGTCAATCAAACGGTTCTCACCGGCAATCAAACGACTTAAGTCGGCAATCAAACAGCTTTCGCTGGCAATCAAACGGTTTTCACCGGCAATCAAACGACTTTCGTCGGGAATCAAACAGCTTTCGCTGGCAATCAAACGGTTCTCACCGGCAATCAAACGACATACGTCGGCAATCAAACAGCTTTCGCTGGCAATCAAACAGTTCTGACCGGCAATCGAACGACTTGCGTCTGCAATCAAACAGCTTTCGCTGGCAATAAAAAGACTCCTTACCACTGGTGGAGGGTAGTTTTGATTATTTATTATTTCCCTATTTCTTACGGATCCGATATTGTCGACTTCTTTCCAGGTCGACGGCTGCTGTCTGACTCCCTTTTGGAGCATTCTATGTGCTCTTTTTATAGTACTCTTCCATAATAGTAAGTGTGAGCTGTATCGTCCCAATGTTCAATTTCTTGTGACTTGTTACACTATGCACCACGTCACCCTTTATCTACTATTAAAATAATATTTTATTTCACCATCGAGGTCCCTTGTTCGTTGCCCAGTTATTGACTTCAGTGGAGATCTGGTTTATAAGCTCTTCTGCATTTGCCATATTCACCACACTGGATGTTTATTATTAGCTGCTCCTCTTGGTGTGGTGAATTTAGTACTTCGACTGATAAGCAATCAGTTGATGTTGAACTGTCTCGTGGTGCGCATGCTATTGGAGCGTGTGGTCCGGTAGGGTAAGTATTTAGTTTGTATGTAAGTGTAGGTGGGAAAGGGAACTTGTTATTTAGGTAAGTAGGTTTGTAGGTCATGAATTTATTGGAAATAAATGTTGCGGATATGAGGACAGGAGCGTAGATGGAAAGGGAGATATTGTAGGAAGAACATGGTATATATACCACGGGCGGGGGGCGGCAGGCGGCCGGCGGCTGGTGTCGCATACCAATATCGGCTGACAAGGGCCGGCGGGTAGGTGGGGGGTGAAATTGTAATGCTTCATTACATCTCACTCCTTCTTCGGAGTTGAGAACCTTCTCGTCTTTTATATATATGTTTATATTTATGTATTTAGATATATATATATATATTCTTATATATGTTTATATATATATATATACATATATATATATATATTTTTTTTTTCTGTAGTATTTACAAAGCAAAAAAAAATAAATATTTAATCTGGAGAAAAAATAAAAAAAAAATTATTTCATACATAAATAAATAAAAACGCTTCTAGCGAAGTAATCTGGGAAAAGGAACAAAAATAGAAAATTACAGTTATTTCAACTAAAATAAATAATACGCTTCTGGCGAAGTATAACGTCATATTAGGGGGTTCTTATGGCGCATAGGTGACCCATCTCTGCTGTCCGTTAAATATTAGTAACGCCACTCCCGGTCTCTTGACAAAAGCTGTGACTCGCCCCCAGCTTCTCCTGAAAGTCAGCTTCTTGCGCCGGTAGTTCGGTCTATACAGGTGGTGGCTTTTCACAATGATGTCTGTAAATGGATCATCAGGCACCTCCTTCCTTCGGCGACCCTGGTCTCGCTTGGCGGTGTCGGATGTCAAAATTGCAAGCTGTGATTGGGTCGTTCCTTAGTTGTTGGGGTAAGGCATAGTTGCAGCTGGTTGTAAGTATGCCATCAGACTCTCCAGATCTATATTTAGCAGCTCCGGAGTTCTCGGTCGATCCCTTTGTTTTCTGTGACCTCTGTTGCCATCTGCTGCTACTGGCCTTTCACTGATGGTAGGGTTGGCGGTGACGCGTTTCTTTTCGGCGAGGGTACTCCTTTGTTAATAGCAACCGGGGGTCTAACTCTCTTTCTGATGGCTTTTGAAGTCGTCTCTTTCGATTGTTCTGGTAGCTTGTCCACTTCGTCCGTTGCCTTCATACGCACTTTTCGCCTTAGCCGCGGGGTTTGTAGGCAACCGCCGCTATTTTGATTACTTCTCTTACGACGGGTTGTTCACCTCTTCTTGGCTTAGCATCTATCGGAGGCCGAGATGATACGTTGAGGCGTCTGGGCATTGTTGGTTGTCGCACGAAGGGACTTGTTACTGCTGACTCCACTGAATATGTTGTGGTTGACTCCGACTAATATGTTTTAAGACTGCAATCGTGAGCTGTGGTGCTCGTCCCTTTTATATCTCTGAGGGGAGTTCGTATTGTTTGTTCTCGGTTTCATTTGATGTTGCCTGGTTTTATTCCTCTTAACACCACGATGACTGGGGAAACGAATTTCACCATTTCAAATCGCCCTTCGTAACGAGGGGCTTACTTCTCGGTGAAGTGGTTAATTGCTGATGAAAGAACTCTCACTCTTTTATACACATGTCCCCTAATGCTTGGTTTCCAGGGCCGTCTTCTTAAATTATAATATTTGGCCTGGGTTTCGGCGGCTTTTTGCAAGTTGGTTGTAACTAGCTGGTAAAGGACTTTATGCCGTTCTTGTCTGACGGAGATAACTTTTGGGTTTTCCCGGTGGCAACTGTCGGCTATTTCAGGATGTAGTAGGGTGCGTAGCTCTCTACCGTAATTTAGGAAGGCCGGAGTAAAACCTGTTGTAGAGTGCTTACTGGTATTTATGGCAAATGTCCGGGAGGTGCTCGTCCCATTTTCCGTGATTTTCTTGGACATATTGTGCCATCATGGTCTCTAATACCTGGTTTACCAATTCTGTAGGGTTTTCTTGCGGCGTGTACGGGGCGGTAAGGATCTGTTTATCCCTGTTTCGTATAAGAAGTTCTGAAATTGTTGGCTAGTAAACTGATCTCCGTTATCCGATAACAAGTTTCGAGGCACAATTTAGATATTATTTTTTGTCGTAATTCTTTCATCAGTGCGGCGGTCGTGGCTGCTCTTAATGGGGTTGCATCTACCCACTTCGTGAATTTGTCGATGAAAACTACCACCACAGTATTTCCTTTCCTTGAACGAGGGAGAGGTCCCACAAAATCTACACAGACCGTGTCCCACGGACTTTCTACTCGGCGTGTATGCATAAGTCCACTTGGTTTTTGCTGAGGTACCTTGTAGCGATTACAGATATCACATCTGCCTACATATTAAGTCACGTCACGTAGCATTCCGGGCCAGTAATATGAACGCATCAGTCGAGCGGTAGTTTTTGCTATACCTAGGTGTCCTGCCGTCAGCGCATCGTGATTCTCCTGTAAGACCTTGTTTCGTCCATTATTGGGGACAGACATCTTCCAGTCGTGGCTCTGTTCAGCCAAAGGGTGGACCACAAACCTCCTATTTAAACGGCCATCTTGAATTTGGTAATCGGGAAATTTTTCGGGATTAGCGGCTACTTAGTCCATTCGCTGGTGGGTCCAGTCGTTCTCTCCATGGTTTAAGATCACGCATTCGCTATCAACGCATGGTAAGGGATCTCTAGATAAAGTATCGGCTACTACATTCATTGCGCCTTTTCGATACTGGATATCAAAATCATATTGTTGCATCTCTATTGCCCATCTAGCTAACCTTCCAGACGGGTTTTCTAACGAGTGTAGACATCAGTGAATGATGGTCTGTGACTACCGTGAAATGATATCCTTCTAGGTACGGCCGCATCTTGCGTATTCCCCCTAGAATACCCAAGCATTCCTTTTCAGTTACGGAGTATTTCTTTTCCAACTCAGTTAATGCTCGGCTGGCATAGGCGATTACTCTTTCGTGCACTTTCGTATTTTGTGATAGAACGACCCCCAAGCCGTATTGACTTGTATCAGTTTGTAAGGTGAAAGGCAATTCAAAGTCCGGACACATTAACACTGGAGCTTCGCTAAGTTTCATCTCCAGTTCATCGAACGCTTCTTTTTGTGGAGTTTCCCATTCCCATGGCTGGTTCTTTTTTAATAACTTGGTCAACGGAGTTGCTATCAGCGAAAATGTTTTAATAAACCGGCGGTACCACGACGGGATGCCTAACACACCTCGCAGTTCCTTGACGTTTTTAGGAGCGTTAAGCTCCTGTACGGCGGCCACTTTATCGGGGTCAGTACTAATTCCTTAGTCACTGACAACGTGGCCTAAATATTTTAGCTCTTTCTTACTGAATTCGCATTTATCGGGGTTGATCTTTAGGTGGGCGGCTCGGAAGCGTCTAAAAACCTCACGTAAATGTTCAATATGTTCATCGAAAGTTTTGCTGATTACTATAATGTCGTCTAAGTAGGCGAATGCATATCGGGGCTTAAGACAGAGTCCAACATACGTTGAAAGGTTGCTGCGGCAGAATTCAGCCCGCATGGCAATACCTTCCATTGGAAGAGACCGCGACCAGGAACAGTGAAGGCTGTGGCACGGCGGGATTCTAGATCTAAAGGAATTTGCCAATATCCTTGTCTTAAATCGATTGTAGATTTAAAATTGGCCTGCTTCAATTTATCCAGGACTGCTAGAATTTGTGGTAATGGGTAAGCGTCCATTATGGAAATCTCGTTTAATTGTCTTCTTTTTAACTAAAACAATGGGTGAGCTATATGGACTGTTTGATGGTTCTATTTTTCCCGCTTGGAGCAATTCATTGATTTCTTCATCGATTATTTTCTGCATAGGATGGTTTCTTGGATAATATCTCTGTCGGAACGGTTCATTCGACTTCAGTTTTATCCGTTGAATGGCAGCTTTGGTGGTTCTGAGAAGCTTCTCGAATTTTGGTAATTCTCGATCCAATAAATTAATCAGCGTTTTCATTTGGACATCCGAGAGAGGCTTACCTCCAAGTGAAAACAGTCGCTCTTTCCCTCTTGGGTTGGGATCGTGAGATGGCTTCAACTCCTTTCCACCTATAGACAGCGAGAAATTCATTTGCTTCAGAAGATCCATGCCAATAACGGCGGCGTCGGTCAGTTACTTAAGGTATATCATTTCGCTTTGGATCTGTTGGTCGCCTATCCTGACTTCCACATTGTAATGCTCTTTGGTGTGTATAGGTGTACCATTTCCCATATGTACAGTGTGTTCCCTGAACTCTGTGGGAATCCTAAGCCTTTTAAGTAGGCGTCTTATTTCATTACTTATATATGACTTCGTAGCACCTGTACCTTGAAGGTGTGTCCATACAGACTCATAGGCAGAAAATATCGCAATTCGGACCATAATTCTAAGTCGGACATTACTGTAGGCTGCTGGGCTGATTCCGTCGCCCCTAGAGGGGGTGTAGGTATCGTGGATATAATTTCCGCGCGGCTGCTTGAGGGAGGGTTGTTCGTAGCGGATTCATTGTCATTCCCCTCTACTACTTCAATAATCTTTGCCTCTAGAATACTCGTAGTTTTGATCGGCGGTGGTGCATTGGCTTTCGATGTGGCATTTTCGGTCTTCTCTGACTCTGAAACGGGGTGGGGTGTTTTATTCAATATGGAAGCCCTACTGTTCTGAGGATGACAAGGGCGATCTCGCGTCATCCGCCCATCTTCCCCACAGAAGGAACAGAACTGGCGAAAGGGGCGGTGGCAATTCACCTTGGAGTGCCCTCGCTGCTTACAATTCCAGCAGTGGGTCATGCGATCGTATTTGTCCATCGGAGCTGCGGGCACTTGATCATACCTACGCTGAGAGGGCATAGGGCGTAACCTCGGGATGGGTTTTGGACCCACTGCTGTGGTTTGATTTTGACCTTCTCTTTGGATGTACTCAAATTCTTCCGCCAATGCCGTCAATCCCTCCACAGTTCTGAAATCTTTACGCCGAATGTAAAGGTGATATTCAGGCCTAAGACGGTCGTATATTCGGTCAATACTCTCATTCATACGCAACGTGGGGTGTTGATGTATCAAATATTGTGTTGCTCGTATGAAGTCCTTTGCCCTCTCCCTAGGGCTTTGCCTCCTTTTAGAGATTTCTTCCTCTAATGTATTTACGAACCGCACTGGCAGGAAATACCCAAGGAAGGCCTTTTGAAAGTCTGCCCAGACCTTAAATTTATCCCGATTTATGCGATACCACTCTAAGGCAGTACCCCTGAAAATTTAATTGGGCAGAATTTTATAGCACTCCGTCAATTCTTCCACCCTTTTGATAAATTCCATTGCGTTGCCAGAGGCACTGAACCTAAGGTCCCATTCGCGGACTACGTTCATTACTTCCGCCTCTCGGCTGGGTGGTAATTTATCGGTGGGATACAACGGGTGCGTATGTGGCTTGTTGTGGCCTAATTGGCTCCACAGTCCCTGAGGTGTTCGGAACGACAGGGTTATGGGTTTGATGGGTGTCCAGTTCCTGGGGGTAATAGAATTCCCTGAATTCTGGCAACCGGGTTAATCGGCCTGCTTTATGTAGGCACTGAAACGGGCATGGAGTGCATTCATGGTACCTTCAGTACCCAGCCCTAAGTTTGTCATCCGTTCAACGAGCTCTGTTTTCTTGAGCAGATATATAGCCCCTAGGCTGGGGAATATGTCAAAACTTTCTTCGGTATCAGACATTTTATTTTCGGTTCGGTTTATTTTATTTTTATTTTTTTCATTTTTTTTGTACCTCTTGGGATTTTCGGTTTATTTAATCTGGTTCGGCTAGATCTAGTTTTTGGTGAGGTTTCGGTGTACCTCTTCGGATCGGTTCGGATAGATCTATTTTTCGGTTCGGATTTGGTGTACCTCGTGGGATTTTCGGTTTATTCAATCGGGTTCGGATATATCTAGTTTTCGGTGAGGTTTCTGTGTGCCTCGTGGGATTAGTTCGGCTAGATCTGTTTTCTGGTGCGGATTCGGTGTACCTCGTGGGATTTTCGGATTATTCTATCGGGTTCGTATATATCTAGTTTTCGGTGAGGTTTCGGTGTACCTCGTCGGATCGGCTCGGATAGACATATTTTTCGGTTCGGATTTGGCGTACCTCGTGGGATTTTCGGCTTATTGAAATTGGTTCGGAGAGATCTAGTTTTCGGTGAGGTAACGGTTACCTCGTCGGATTGGTCTTTTTTTCGGTGCGGTTTCGGTGTACCTCGTGGAATTTTCGGTTTATTAAATCGGGCTCGGATAGATCTAGTTTTCGGTGAGGTTTCGGTGTACCTCGTAGGATTCGCCTAGTTCTATTTTGCGATGCGGTTTCGGTGAACCATTCGAAGGGTCAAAAATTGTCGGAGACTTCGGTACGGTTGAATCCTTTTAAAGGACTTATCGGATACATCCGAAAATTACGGTCGGTGTTGCCTTTAAAAGAATCCAGGTCGGTTAAGAGTTTCGTTGATCCTTCTAACAGGTCCCTGCTCGGGCGCCAATTTGTTATGTACTTTGTTATCAAAGGCTGAGGTTTAGATCGTCGGGTTCCAAGGTTCTAACCAAAGTAAGTACAAAAGCTTTAGTTTTTGAAGGGTTTTTATTTTTAACTCTTTTATTATGATTTTTATATTCTTAAAATTAAATGTACAATTAAGTGGTTATCATTATTCTCGTGATCATGTTCTCCTCTCGGATATCGGTACAGAATTACTGTTGCTTTTTATACGCTGATGGTGCGGTAAATGCTTATGTTCCCAGCACTTTATTATTCTGCGGCAGCCAACCAATGGTTTTCGTTAACAATAGAGACGTCTTGCGTCGACAGGCAATCAAACAGTTCTCACCGGCAATCAAACGACTTTCGTCGGCAATCAAACAGCTTCCGCTGGCAATCAAACGGTTTTCGCCGGCAATCAAACGACTTTCGTCGGCAATCAAACAGCTTTCGCTGGCAATCAAACGGTTCCACCGGCAATCAAACGATTTATGTCGGCAATCAAACAGCCTTCGCTGGCAATCAAACGGTTCTCACCGGCAATCAAACGACATTCATCGGCAATCAAACAGCTTTCGCTGGCAATCAAACAGTTCTCACCGGCATTCAATCGACTTTCGTCAACAATCAAAAAGCTTTTGCTGGCAATCAAACGGTTCTCACCAACAATCAAACGACTTTCGTCGACAATCAAACAGCTTTCGCTGGCAATCAATCGGGTCTCACCGGCAATCGAACGACTTTCGTCGGCAATCAAACAGCTTTTGCTGGCAATCAAACGGTTTTCACCGGCAATCAAACGACTTTCGTCGGCAACCAAACAGCTTTCGCTGGCAATCAAACGGTTCTCACCGGCAATCAAACGACTTACGTTGGCAATCAAACAGCTTTCCCTGGCAATCAAACGGTTTTCACCGGCAATCAAACGACTTTCGTCGGCAATCAAACAGCTTTCGCTGGCAATCAAACGGTTCTCACCGGCAATCAAACGACTTACGTCGGCAATCAAACAGCTTCCGCTGGCAATCAAACGGTTCTCGCCGGCAATCGAACGACTTGCGTCGGCAATCAAACAGTTTTCGCTGGAAATAAAAAGACTCCTTACCAATGGTGGGGGTAGTCTTGATTATTTATTATTTACCAATTTCTTACGGATCCGATAATGTCGACTTCTTTCCAGGTCAACGGCTGCTGTCTGACTCGCTTTTGGAGCATTCTATGTGCTCTATTTATAGTACTATTCCATAATAGTAAGTGTAGCTGTATCGTCCCAATATTCAATTTCTTGTGACTTGTTGCACTATGCACCACGTCACCCTTTATCTACTATTAAAATAATATTTTATTTCACCGGCGAGGTCCCTTGTTCGTTGCCCAGTTGTTGACTTCAGTGGAGATCTGGTTTATAAGCTCTTCTGCATTTGCCATATTCACTACACTGGATGTTTATTATCAGCTGCTCCTCTTGGTGTGTTGAATTTATTACTTCGACTGATAAGCAATCAGTTGATGTTGAACTGTCTCGTGGTGCGCAATCTACTGGAGCGTGTGGCCGAGGAGGATATATCGAATTGCTACCTGTTGTCCCCACCCGCCCGGGGCGGCATCGGTTATCCTTAGCGTTACGTCTTATATCAATATAATTCGCACCTCTAGTTACCCACAACGAGGTCATTGTAGGTAGGAAATAGGAGGTTAGAACACCCTTCGAACGGAAAGAAGGGCGGTCGCTATCCCGCTAAAGTAGCTGAAGTTTAAGTACCTCTCAGGGGGTCGGGATACGGTAACCGAGGTACACCTATCGTGAACAAAGGCTCAGTAGCCAACTCGAAATCTTGGCTCTCCTATATTGATCTCTTTGATTGTTAAGTCTATCTTATATTTTTTGTACGTTTAAATACGATTTACTTTGTTAGTTTTCTATTATTTTATTGTTAAATTATTGGTTGGAAATTTCCAAGCGTATCAATTTTATGCCTCCTATGTTTTTACTTCGTAATATTTCTTTATTTCCGTTATTTAGGGTTTTGGTTTATTTAAACTTAAGGTATATTTGGTTTGTTTTGGAATAATAAATGTGTAAATCTCGTCAAAACTTTTTGGAAATTCCCGTCCTTTGATTGTTGAGTTTCAAAGATTCTAGATGGCACACTAAATTTAATTTTCATGGTGTGCGGGAAGGCTGGCTGAAGCCCTTTGGTGAGTCATGATGAAACAGTGAACGTAAACATTTCTTAAGGGGAATTCGAAACCAGGGCCGACCGAATTCCAGGTAGGGTGAGCCTAGGCCGCACTGCAAAACCAGTCGCAGTACCCAAGGTGTGGGAAATCTAGTGGTGGTAGTGACATATTCTGGTTATCTCCTTAGGCATAATCTATATTTTTTTGAAAGAGGTGAGGTCCGTGTGAAAGGGCGAGTTTAGCCGCGCGTCGTGAGCATGCCGCAGCTCTTGCAACGGATATTCGTTCCCCAATTCCATTTACCCCTTATCAGCCCGCTTCCTCAGACTTTGTAGCCCGATCCTATCCCGAATACCCAATCGCCTCAAATTCTTCATACGTAACGTTAAACTGCGACAGAATCTCGGAGGATTCGACTGTGGAGTAAATTAGTAATTACTGTTTCAGTTGAGGTCGCGGCCAGGACAGGAACAATTCGTAAGTCTTGATCAAGATAGCTCATTAGAAAGCTTTATGAATTGCGACGAGGAGTCCTTGTCCTGACAGCGACATCAAATGGAAATTGTTAGCCGCTCCGTTAATAACTGTTTAATTTTGTGATCCATTTTCCACACTTTTGGAAAGTAAAAGCGAAGTAATGAAAGTGAGATGAAAGGAGAAATAGTTCACTGTTGCATCATAAAACATCGGGAACAAGAAACAAAACCGAAGAAAGCCGCCTGAAACACCCCCGCATAAATAAAACAAACCCAATAAGCGATACTTAATTCGAAAATTTAAAGAGTTTTTAAGTTTCAAAATAAATAAATGAAAAAAACACATACATAGATATTTGTAGGTAAGATAGTAGGTATTTTTTTCCTTGAAGCGCCGTAATATAGCTTAATATAAAGTTATAACAAAAAAAAAAACTATACATATAAACAATTTCTAGGGAAACAAAGATTTAAGATTTTTGTAGTAATATAGTAGGGGTTTAAGCATTTATACGTTGTGACTTTTCATGTGTTTAGTTAGTATATTAGGTAATTAAGGATTTTTAGCGTAAGGTATTATTAGTTTTATAGATTTAGTAATCAATCCGGTAAGGTTTTGGTAAATAATAAGTAGGAAGGTAGCCGATTTTAGTTCGTAAGTTTAGTATTCAATGCCCAGTTTCATCTTAGAATTTTTTCATGTTTTTAGGAAACAATTTTGCCTTGTTTAAACAATTCCTTTGCAATTAGTTATAGGTTCAAGTATTAATAGGTACTTAGGATAAATTGAAGTTAAAAAAAAAGAAAGGAAGGCCTTAGTGGGGGAAATAATTTTAAGTAATTAAATCATTTAAAATTACACAATAGGTTTTAAGTAAACATATAGGTAAATAGGTTAGTCATAGTTGTTGAAACAATAATTTTAGAGCTGGATTGAGTCAGATTTGCCTGCGTGAGGAAGGAGAAGCGAGGACCAGAGCTTTAAAGGAAGCGTTAGGGAAAAGAGCAGTCACTCGATCATTATTGAGAATTTTTGATAAACAACCTGGGGATATGCCAGTAAATCATTCTCCGAGGAAGGAAGTACAGACTGAAAATCTACCACTAGAAACAAACCCTCAGAGCACCGACGAGATAGGAGCGACCGGTGGTCAGGCTAGAAACCACACGCCAGCTGATTCAGATATTCCAAATTTGATGTGCGGTAGCATGTCAACTAGCCCAAGGGAGTCATTCTCCATCCTTTAGTAACATCAGTTTAGCTGGGATGGGTGTAGGAGATCAGAATAAAAACCCAACAACTGAAGGACATCTCGTGCAACTAGACAACGTTGTAGAGGGAAATCTTAATAGTCATGCCCGGGGTATTAATCTAGAAGATAACCGACCACAAGTGGTAGGATTAGGACCCGAGGGAACTACAGGGATTATTTCGATGGAATGGAGGTCTGTGATCAACCAGACAATAGCGTACACTGAAACTATCTCGAATTCAGTAAGGGCCGAGGTACAAAAGGGGTTGTTAGATTTCCTTAAGCAAATAAATCAGTCCGATCGTCCGCTACCGACATCCGAGGAAAGAATTCGGTTGCCGATGGACAACCCGGCCGTCGAATCCTGATTTAATAGGCCACCACCTCAAATAGTTTCCGGGGCGTAGCATCCTGATACACAATCTGGGGCTTTCTTTCCAGTTACTAATCAGTCCATTCAGCTCAATCAATCCCAATCCCCAGGCGAAGTCGAGCGGCGGGGTTCACTCAAGACATAGGGGCAAACCAACCCCAAGGGGTACAGGAATCGTACTGTCAAGACAGAAACTTCGCTAGCCGGCATACGCCTTAACGTTTCCATTCCTCTCACAGCAATTCATATGGAGGGGGTCGTCCTATGGTCATAATCGACAGGTGGGATATAAATTTCAACGGTAAGCCCGAATCACTTACGGTTGAGGATTTTCTTATCCGGATAGAGACGCTACAGGCTCAACATGACTGTTCCTGGGCTGAGGTACTTCGCGACTTCCATTTACTACTCTCAGGCGTCGCTAGTGAGGGGTATTGGCAGTACCAAAGGTCCAATTATCGGCCGGACTGGCCAATCTTGAGGGATGCGTTGTTGCGACAGTTCCGCAATTCCAAGTCGGACTTGGAAATTATGCGAGGGATAACGGACCGAAGCAAGGGCATTGGGAGTCAACTGACGATTTTTTTGCGTCCATTAATAAGTTGCGATCTCAGCTCAGTAATCAGGTAACCGAAATTGACCTGGTGCGGGCTCTAAAGAAAAATCTCAACGAACGAGTAGGAAGGTTAGTCTACCCACAGGCCATTTACAGAATTGAATAGCTGAGGATAGCGTGCAAGGACGCTGTAAATGCCTTTTCGGTGAGGAAAAAAGATGGTCCTAAGCATCAAAAACCGGCGACCGGTTATGTACATGATTTCGAAATGGAGCGAGATGATAGGTTTTTAGATGGGCAGTTAGATGCTTTTCAGCACCAAGGCCGTAGACCCAAGTTCCCCCGAGCGACTAGCGAGGGTAAAACAAATGCATGTTGGAATTGCAGGTTGCCAGCGCATTCGTTCATGGATTGCCCGTCAATAAAATGCAATCTGTTCTGCTACCGATTTGGGCAGGAGATAGTTATTACTCCATTATGCTGTAATCCGGAAAACCGGAATCGGAACGCGACGACTTCGGGGGAGTCGCGTTCGACTCAAACCCCGCAGCCAGAGTTGTAAAAGATGCTGATTCCCAAAATAGTAGCCAAAATAGCCTAATTAGAATACTTGGGAGAGCACCGATTAGAAATAAAACCATTGCACGTTAGGTTAAGAGAGTACTATTTGGTTAAAGATAGGATATTGAGAGGTAATCCGGAAAACCGGAATCGGAACGCGACGACTTCGGGGGAGTCGCGTTCGACTCAAACCCCGCAGCCAGAGTTGTAAAAGATGCTGATTCCCAAAATAGTAGCCAAAATAGCCTAATTAGAATACTTGGGAGAGCACCGATTAGAAATAAAACCATTGCACGTTAGGTTAAGAGAGTACTATTTGGTTAAAGATAGGATATTGAGAGGTCAAATAAGTGAGGTATCTAAACGAATTGCAAAAGCAAGATTGAGGTATAAGGCAAGAAAACAAACTGGAGCGAGTATTTTATCAACAGTAGTAGATACTTTCACTGACCCAAGGCCTTATGCAAAAGTCTATATAGCAAATAAAGGAATAAACGGTCTGTTAGACAGTGGGGCCAGTGTAAGTATTTTAGGTAAAAATTTACACAGTTTCTTAGAGGAGTATGGGAGGAATTTCCAGCCATTTAAGTCTAGGGTTAGGACAGCGGATGGGCAAAATCAAGCCATTATTGGAAAGATCAGAACCTTGATCGGGTAAAAGAAACCGGGAACAAGAGATTATGTTTTATATGGTGCCTAATTTAAATCTAGAATTATATTTAGTGGTGGATTTTCGGAAGGCGTTCCAAATTGCTCCGAATGTGGTGAGTGCCGTGTCGGTTCTGGAAGAAGACGCAGACCTGGTAAACGCGCATGTACTTTCGTTTAAAGAAAATACCCAATTGGAAGCTGTTAAATAAAAATTTCTAGATTTTGATCGGCACGGCCTTGGGAAGACGTCGATTATGGAGAATATCATCGATATCGGAGACGCGGCTCCGGTAAAGCAGAGACACTACCCTGTTTCTCCGGCGGTGCAAGCGGTTTTGTAAAAAGAGATACACAGAATGATTAATTTCGACGTTATTAAGCAGAGTGAGAGTCCGTGGTGCTCGCCCGTTGTCCTTATTAAGAAGTCAGGTCCAAACGATACTAAAAAGTACCGGTTTTGCCAGGATTCGCGTAGGGTCAACGCGGTGAGTAAAAAGAACGCTATTGCTCTCCCCAATATCGAAGGGCTTATCAGTCGCTTACCGGGCACTTACAGTATTAGTATCGTCGACATAAAAAGGCATTCTGGCAAATACCGCTGGAGAAGGAGAGCAGGGAGAAAACTGCATTTGCGATACCGGGGAGACCCTTGTACCAATTTACGGTCATGCCTTTTGGGTTGTGTAACGCGGCTCAAAGGTTATGCCGTCTGGACAAGGTGATCCCTGCACGACTGCTGGATCGCATCTTTGTGTACCAATATGATCTGCTGTTAATAGCTCCAGATTTCGAATCCCATATCGCCCTTCTGGACGAAGTGGCGAGCTGCCTAAGAAAAGCGAATCTTACCATCAACATTAAGAAATTCTAATTCTGCTTTCAAGAGCTTAAGTATTTGGGTTTCATCGTAGGTAGTGGGAAATTGAGGACCGATCCGTCTAAAGTAGTTGCAGTAGTAGAATTTTCGATTCCAAAGAATCCGAGACAGGTTAGAAGGTTATTGGGTCAAGCAGGGTGGTATAGGAGATTCATAAAATATTTTTCAAGTTTAACAACACCCTTGACGCAACTCCTAAAGAAAAGGAATTCCAAGTTTGCCATGACAGAGGAAGCTAAAACCGCCTTCGAAAATCTGAAAAAGGCTTTGACGACTGCTTCGGTGCTCACACACCCAGATTTCTATAGGCGGTTCTATGTGCAGTGCGATACGTGAGATTCTGTAATTGGGGCGGTGCTCTTCCAGAGGAGCGAGAATGAAGACGAAAGTCCGATCGCGTACTTTTCCCAAAAGCTCAATTCGTTCCAAAGGAACTATAGTGTGACCGAGAGGGAGTGCATGGCAGCGGTGAGGTCCATAAAAAAGTTCAGGCCCTATGTCGAGAGTATGGAATTCACTGTTATAAGGGACGACTCCAGCCTAAAATGCTTGATGAATATGAAGGATCTGAAGGGCCGGCTGGCTAGATGGTCACTGGAGCTGCAATCCTATACCTTCGACATAGAGCATCGAAAGGGATCTCTGAATAAGTGCCGGACACTCTTTCTCGGGCACACATGGATAGCCTGGCCATGGTAGAAATGGCGCCTGTAATAGACTTGGATTCTACAGACTTCTAATCCGAAGAGTACCAAAATCTTCTAAGCACCATACAGAATCATCGAGGAGAATTGTCCAATTTGAAGATCGAGGATTCGTTTGTTTATAAACGTGTAATTCCACACGGTGAAGAGTCAAGGTTAGAAAACAGTTGGCAGTTTGGATACCTTCAGCGATTGCATATCATACGGGACAAGTTAAAAGAAGGGATAACAAGAGCATACGAAAAGAGCACAACTACCTACAACACAACATCACGAGAGGTTCGTTATGTTCCGGGTCAAGAAGTCTATAAATGTAATTTCGTCCTGACTGACTCGTCTAAACGCTTATCGGCTAAGCTTTGCCCAAAATATATAAAATGTAGAATATACTTTGGCTGAAAAAAAATAGGGGTTTTCCATTCAAAGACATAAAGCAATAACAGCTTGTGGCCTTACTGTCATTTCACATATAGGATATGTTCAAAGGCTCTAGGCCGTAGTACTCGTATACCTAAACAAAATTTTTTTCTTCTCCTATTCTCCTAATTTATTGTCGAGCAAATTTTTGTTTGTTTTCTCCCTAAGTGATAGCATACCCCGGTATGTATTGTGACAGGCATGCAGATAGTTATATTAAAAAAAAACTTGCCCTCGAGCTCGATATTGATTGCCCCAAGTACTTGAATTAGTGTGATAGCTGTTAACATCTCTGATATTTTGGCCATATAGTGTTTAAGAGATCCCTCTATTGGTTTGAACATCTGTGATATGTTAGCGTTGGTACTTAATAAACATTTTTTTTTCATCTGTGATATTGTGCCATATAATTAGGAGAAATTATTCTATAAAATAACATCTGTGATAATGTCCTTAAGTACCTGTGTCTAATGTCAGAGAGGCTATAGCATCTGATGCGAAAATTGAAAGTACGTTTTGGCTGATAAGCATGAGTAATGAATTTTCAGATCCATATATTGTTCATAAAACGATTGGCAGCTTACTTCCTTTTAGCAAGAATTTTCCCTTATGTGTGGAAAAAGTTTGGTCTACACCTGGCTAACGTGACTACCGGTCACAGAACGCGCAACCGAACTCAAATAATAAGAAATAATTGATTTGTATGCAATATCGGTCTTTAATTTATAGGTCTAGTTATACCGAGATCCAGACAACATGTGTCTAAAGAGTCCAAAGTATGCATCTTAAAGACATAGAGCTAATATAAATATCTACATATACCTAGACGAAGGTGAAGTACATAGATGAAAGTTCATTCCTAAGTTCTTAAGATGAAGTTTCCTTTTTTATTTAATACGAAAACATAAGTAATAAAAACGTTTATCCAATGTCGAGTACGCATAATCAATGCCATGAGACTTACCCGGGGTAACTTGAGAAACGTACGAATGGGTGAATGCACCTGCATTCTCGTCGCATTCAGGCCTGATGACACACATCAAATTGGCCGGCTTGATTGGTTTGGGTTCTTCCCCACATGCACAAACAAACCGACTGGGTAGCCTTTGGTCACCGTCCACTTCTTTTCCGGAGAAATATCTGACGCCGGAGTTTTGTTGCGACTACCCTTGCGGGTCGTTTTTTTAGCATTGCTCGATGTCGCTGATGGCACGGCGGGACCAAAAAATCCGCCTGGGGACACGACGCTTCCCGAGATGATAATGAGCGGGGAGAAGTCGGTGTTGGGGGGAATTTTGTCGTAAGTAGGTGACTACTCCAATAGGCTCAGCAGCGGGAATTCAGGTCAATCCAATGCCTACCTATTAAGGTATCGACCGGGCTCAGTAAGGGTTCCAAGGCGACATCCCGGTCAATAGCTCGGAATGCGAAAAAAAAAATTCCTCAGTGGGCCGTGATCCCATGTGTGGTGGCCAACAGAGCTGCAACATTTTTCACGGTTCCCACAGTAATTGTTTTGGATATTGACTTTGTTGGGTGTCTCTAACTGGATGGCTTTCGGGGCTATTTTAGCTCGAGCAATAATAAATGGAGAGACTCTTAAAAGAAATGATTGTTTTAAAATATGGCCGATTAGTTAGGACAGAGATAAGCATTGAGGTAAATAATGAGCCGGATATTTTGTTTTACATGGATGCAAGCAAGCCAGGTATAGATGTAGGGCCAAGAAGAGAAAGGGATAGGTATGTTTAGATCCGGAAAAAGGAAAATTGCCATCGAAATAGGACAGGAAATTAAAAGTAGTTGCTGACCTTTTTTGTTTTGTGTAGGGGAATTAGGCTTGAGTAGAAAGTACGCTCCTTATCAAAGTTTGGTATGACAGGGTAGTATAGGATACGTTTGATACCTGGGTCGGGATGGTTAACCTTCAGTAGGTATACTTCTACAGTACGGTGACCGTTGATGGAATCTCCTTATGGTTAGTAACTGAGTATAAAAAAATGATTTAACACGGTTAACTTCAAAGATACCGCTATATGGTTAGTCTCGATAGAAATTTTTGATTAATATTATAATATCGGAGAGAACTAATTAACGTATGCACGTATTGTTCGCGATAGATCTTTTGATAGTGCGGGTAATTTAAATAATTAAAAGAAAGAAGAAAGTAAATGGAAAACCGGTGTGAACTAATTAAAATTTTTTTGTTCATAGCGTCGAATAATTTGGATTTACCCATAAATTGGCCAGATTCGTACAAAAGAAACTTTTTTTTTGAAAGATTTATAATTTGTAGTGAAAATAGGGCCAAGAGTCCATAAGGGTGAGTTAAAGAATCTAAACCTAGGCTACAAGAGTATAGTGTATTTTTTTCTTAAATTATAGTGCGGGTGAATTTCGGCAGCCTGCATAGCAGGTGGCAGGGTGTCGCCACTTAGGGCATTAAACAGGCAAGTGACGGAAGGAGCTACCCAGCACAATCTCTCCCTTGTCTCTAAAAGTTGTGGGAGAGACGGGACCTACGTTCAGAAGGAGTAGCCAGGAGGTGAAAAACCCGGACCAGAAAGTAATACCCACCCCCGTTAGCATTCCGGGATAAACTCTTTAATATAAATATTTAGTTGATTCGTAATTAAGAACAATTATTTAAAAGTGAATAATACATATATATATATAGATATAATTCGCCTGTTCGCGTCGTATTCACCCTCGCCAATTACCTTTGGTTTGGGCAGCACAGTAGCTCAATAAAAGCAGTGACCCAGATTCATCTAGCGGATCAGATGGTATAAGTGCTTGGTTTTGCAGCTTCTCCGGCCAACCCATGATTATTATACGATTATTTTGACGTGATCTATTTATTTATTTTTATGTTTAATTGATATATATTAGCCTTCATTGTCTTAATTGTAACTACCGCGTTAAAGCCCAAAATATAGGTGGGGAAAAGACTTCGAGGAGGATATATCGAATTCCTACCTTTTGTCCCCACCCGCCCGGGGCGGCATCGGTTATCCTTAGTACTACGTCTTATAGCAATATTTTACGCACATCTAGTTACCCACAACGAGCTCATTGTAGGTAGGAGATAGGAGGTTAGAACACCCTTCGAACGGAAAGAAGGGCGGTCGCTATCCCGCTAAAATAGCTGAAGCTTAAGTACCGCTCAGGGGGTCGGGATACGGTAACCGAGGTACACTTATCGTGAAAAAAGCTCAGTAGCCAGCTCGAAATCTTGGCTCTCATATATTGATCTCTTTGGTTTTGAAGTCTATCTTATGTGTCTATCTTATCTTTGTACGTTTAAATACGATTTACTTTGCTAGTTTTCTTATATCTTATTGTTAAATTATAGGTTGGAAATTTCCAAGCGTATCAATTTTATGCTTCCTACGTTTTACTTCTTAATATTTCTGCACGTCAAAACTTTTTGGAAATTCCCTTTCTTTGATTGTCGAGCTTCAAAGAGGCTCGATGGCAGTCCAAATTTAATTTTCAGGGGGTGCGGGAAGGCTGGCTGAAGCCCTTTGGTGAGTCATGATGAAACAGTGAACGAAAACATGCCTTAAGGGGAATTCGAACCCAGGGCCGACCAAATTCCAGGTAGGGTGGGTCTAGGCCGCACTACAAAAACAGTCGCAGTACCCAAGGCGTGGGAAATCCAGTGGTGGTAGTGACATATTCTGGTTATCTCCTTAAGCATGATCTATGTTTTTTTTTTTAAAGAGGTGAGGTCTGGTTCTAAGGGCAAGCCCCCCCCCCCCCCCCACCACTGACGAGTTTAGCCGCGCATCGCGAGCATGCCGCAGCTCTTGCAACGGATATTCGTTCCCCAATTCCCTTTACCCTATATCAGCTGCTTCCTCAGACCATCCAAGTGCCGGCTTTGTAGCCCGATCCTATCCCGAATACCCAATCCCCTCCAATTCCCTCGTTTCAATTTATAGATATATGTAATACATAATATCAACCTATTTACATATAATTTTCTTTTTTTGAAAAGATTTTTTTACTTTTTTGGTCAGTGAATTTAGTCTGTTATTTTCCTAGGTTTCTACAAACATACCTAATTACCTACTGTTTTTTTTTTGTTTTCGGCTGTTGGTATTTATGCCATTTATTGGATTTCCTGGGTATTTTTTTTTTGTCCGTGATTTAAATTCTGATTTTCAATTTTTCGTTTGGTGTGACCGTAGTCAATAGTTTTGAATTTCTTTTAGTTTTATTAGGTACACATGTAGATAGAGAAAAGGGTGTTTATTTATTTGATTGAACGTAGAAGTTAATGATTGATAAAAGTTCGTTTTAATACCATTTTCTTTTTATTTGTTTTGATCGTGGTTTTAATTATTTTGATTACTTAATTAATTTATGCCTGTTGATTTTGTGCATTATTTATTTTTTACGTTGACTCATATTATCCGCGTTTTATTATGCTCAAAGACCCATATAGTTCACCCCGTGAAAATAAAACGATCTGGGTTATAAAAATTTCTTTTTTTGCATAGTTGGCAGTTGTGATTACCTTTTGACATTTCATTTTTATGTTTGCATTAAATAAATTGTTTACTGCGGTGCCCGGAAGTTGTTCTTTCTTGTTTTATTTTAGCTAAGTAAATATAAAATATTAAACTATAATAAATAAAGTGCACTACTATCTGGATATTGTACAACAACCCATCGATTTTGGAACAATATTTAATCTTAAGCTCTACCCGGTGAATATGTGTCGTTAGCTTAAATAGAATCTGATTTCAGTTTAATGGTGAATAAAAGAAGCGAATAAAGAACTAAAAGTTCTGCTTAAGGCCAATTGAGGATCTTATTCAAAAAATGCTAATATTTGTTGACAAATCATAGGTACTCAAGAGTTCCAAGCATCTCATTTTTAAATTGCCTACAAAAAACTTTTATGGCCCTAGGCCTCCACTTGTAATAAATGATTGCAAGAAATGTGTCATTTAGTCAATATTTCTTGTGGAGGCCCCTTATGTCTGTTTTTTTTTTTTATTTTTAGATATAAACGGAGAAATAAAATTTCAAGTTTCATGACATCCCACATTAATCGTGCAGAAATTTCTCACAAAACATTGAATCATGTCCATAGTTTGCTTATTTTTATATTAAAATTTAATAGTTCATTAAAAAGAGAAAAACAGATTATACCTATTCTAAACTACATAAAGCGCTTAGTGCTTCTTGATGAAGAATGAAATTTCACGATTTATGTTTGCCCACATAGCAAAAGAATATAAATTTTAGTTGTAGTGTCTGCAATAATGGCCGAAATAAATATTTCTAATGGAATCGCGGCCTAAAGACATCGTGTCTTTAATTGATTTTGTATTTTTTTTTGCAAACTTTTAATTTGCAATTTTTTTTTTAATTTAACTTTTATTTTTCTTAATATGGTTTTACAATAGTTTCTGCGAAGCCGAAGCTTGTCTGCTGAAGAATATTTTTCAATTATATTAAGATAAAAGTAAGCAAAGTTTACGATTTTATATAAAGTGCAATTTTAACCCTTTATGTAGGTTTTAGCTGCATTACCCCAAGCAAGTATACCATACCGTATCCTGGATTCCATCAATGAGTAATAAACTTGTTTTAAAACATCGTGGTTAGTGTGGTATTTTAGATGAGTTAGTGCAAACATCGCTTTCTTTCGGTCCATCCTCAATTTGTCTATGTGTTTTTCCCATAAAAAGTGACTGTCTATTACTACTCCCAGATACTTGCATTTGCTTACTAATTCGATGCATTCTTTTTGCGTTTTAGGGCAGTCATCATTCTGTAAATAAATCCCTTGATTTGGCGGTTTGAACTGCGGACTTCTGATATGCATCATTTATGTTTTTGTTGCATTCATTACCAACGCGTTCTCGTGACACCATCTAACTGCCATTTAGAATTCTTCTTGAATTATCTTTGTTGCCGTATCAAGAGAACTATGGCGGACGACAATAGCCGTATCATCAGCAAAAGCGAAGGGAATACTCTGTTTGAAAAGTCGTGGCAATTCATTAGTGCATAAGACAAACAAAATTGGACCCAGTTTAGATTCCTGCGGAACTCCATATCTCATCACTTTTTTCTCACTGACAGCATCTTTGATTTCAACACAAAATGTTCTGGTTTGAAGATATTCTGTCAGCCAATCAGCCATAGAGCCACGAATTCCAATTCTTCTTAGAGCTACAATAAGATTTGAGTGATTTAATGTGTCGAACGACTTACTGAAGTCCATGAAGATTACTAATACGTGATGTCATTTATCTAAACTTTAGTCGACACAATTCGCAAACTCACCAAGTAACTTTCCTGTATTTTTACCCTTCTGAAAACCGTACTGGCTTCTATGAATCAGTGGATATTTGTCTACAAAACCTTTGCAACCTGTTGACAATTACGCCTTCCAAACATTTTTCAATAACTGGAAGAATTTATATAGGCCTATAGTTGTTTAGTTGGTCCTTTGCTCCTCCTTTGTAAATCGGCCTTACATCTGCTGTTCTTAAGGTTGATGGAATTTTTGATTGAGTTATACTCAAATTAATTAATTTGCATAGAATAGGAGCAAAGGCATCCTTATAGCTTTTTATATCAATTGCTCTGATTCCATCAAATTCTGGAGCCTTATTTTCTCTAAGTGTATTGAGAATACTTTCTATCTCAGTGACGTTAGTTGCATATGAAAATATTGAACTTTTCACTGTGTCATTGATGTTGCTTGACGTTTTTATATTGCACTTATGAATTCCATTGATAGTGTTGTCATCTCTGATCTAAAATTTTTTTCCAATGTTTCGTCGATATTTGTTTTCTTACGTCCTAGTATTTCGTTAATGAGACCCCATGTTTTCCTCGAATCAGTCTAAAATTGTATAAGCTTGTTCTTGTAATAGTTTGATTTTTGTACTGGTATGTGTTTATTGATTTCGTTACGAAGGGTTTTATACTCTTTTTCATACGCTAAATTTCTCCGATTATTTTTCCATCTTCTGTATAGAAGATCACTTTTTTTGCATTCATCTATTAATGTTGTTATCCAGGGGTTGTTTTGTCTTCTTTTACCTGTCTTTCGCTGGTATGCTGATTTTTTGTATATATTGTCAAATTTTTGAAGTAGCCTATTCTACATGCTCTCTGCATCTTCTTTATCCAAAACTACTCTCCAATTTTCTCTTCTAATAAGCTGGTTAAGTCTTGAGCTAGAGATGCATAAAGAAATTGGAATTTTGTTATTCTTCATTTTTTGTACTTTTCATAAAAGATAAATTGCTCGGTGATCGGTAATACAGCTGCATTTATTACGCTGTTAACTTCGTTAAGTAGAATATGGTCGATTAAAGTTTTGGCTCCATTTTTAGGGTCTAGTTATTACCTTCATTAATCCTTTTGATGCCATCATGTCGAAATAGTCCTTCACATAATTCGAGTTGTTGTCCATTAAGTTAATATTCATATCTCTCATAACAATTACAATTACGCCTTGCTGAAACCTGGTGATCTATAAATTCCAATAACGGATGTAGTTATGTTATCTTCTAGATACAGTATTTGAATACTTTCGTACGATGTTGTTGTTGAATGTATAATTTTATGAGATAAGTTACTTTTTATAAACATCATAATACCTCCACATCTATTTTGTTTTCGATTTAACACCTCCTGTTCGAATCCTTGTAGTTGATAAAATCCTTTTTTTTCGTCATATGAGTTTGTTTCTACCAGTATAATTATTTTTAGTTAGTTGATAAATTGGTTTATATTTGTACAAAAAGTATTCCAATCTATACGCTTATATTGAAACACAAATAAAAATTATTTTATTTTTTTATTTCATTTAAATCATAAACCATACATCACCTTACAATTTATGTTCATCGATATTTCGTTGCATACTTCTATGGTGTCTAAATTTTCGTTGCATTCTTTTGTGCTGGTCATTGTTTATGTATAGTTTTAAATTTCTATTTATTTAATTCTCCCTGCTCTAACAACACTATTGCGATCGCGTTATATTACATACGTCTTTTTGTTTGAATATCATAATTGACTGTGTGTTATCACTTTTACGTGCTAAGATTTTCCCTGCACCCTCCCACACATATTCCCAATTTTTTGCCATCGCTTTTTCTTTAGTTAACCACAAAAGATGTCTATTATTTTTTGTTAGCTGATTATTTATATAAATTTTTGAATCATACTCAGCCGGCATCGAGTTTAAAGCGAAGTTGGATGTGTTGCTTCTAATTGTTGAAAGTTTAATTGGACGAGTGGCTCTAGCTTGTTTAATAAATTTAGTTTTGCACGAATTAGAAATAAATTTTACAATTATGTTAGATTTTTCTGGGTTTTTTGTGTTTGTTCTGTAGACATCTTTAATATCGGTTTTGTTGACTTCACATTTAATTTGTTTTGCTGAGTCCTTTAACAATCTCAATAAGATTTTCTTGTGGAGTCAGTGGAATGTTTTTTATGTCAATGTTATTATTTAGTGATTGTTGTTCAAGGTTGTTAATTTGTGTTTGCAAATTGTCGATTATTATATTTTTCTTTTTAATTGTCTCCTTAAGTTGGTTTATTTCTTTTGTGAATTGTTCAATCAAGTTGTTGTTTTTAATCATTTTAGCGTTAATATCTTCATATTTGCATCCAAGGAATTCACTGCTAGCAGAGATTTGGTTAAGTTGTTCTCTCAATTGCCACATTTCAAGAAGAACAACTTGGTTGATGTTGCCGTTGTCCTCGGGTGCCGCTAGATTGATATCGGGACTATTAATAGGACGAATACGTTTTGCGGCTTGGAGATCAGGTGTTTGAGATATTGGTGGCTCAATGTTAACATTGTTTTGTCCATCTGGTATGTACCTACAAAACTGACATTTCCTGATTTTCTAACTCCCATAGTTCTCCATGATTTTTCAGAGACTGTTGTACATTGGAAGAGCAATTTGCGCTTGCATTGCGAGCACTCGGTGATATCACCTTCAGCATGCAGAGACTCCGCACAAGAACTGTAGGCAGACATTATAGAGAGAAAAAATGGATCTTAAAAAATTCAAAAATTAAAGAGTTGAAAATTAAAGAAAAGAACTATAATGATATTATTAAATAATTTACTATTTTAAACTGTCCTTATAAAAATTTAAAATAAATTTCAAACAAATTTTTAGTTTTAGTTTTATTTTAAAATTTGAGAAGTATTGAAACTAATAGATTGGAAAATACGTCCTTACACTTTGACTCACTGATTAAATGTGATTAATTCTGAATGTGTATTTTTGCGTCAGCCCCGACGAAGATCAACAATTGTGTGGATGCAATAACCAACAAGATGTTTTTTTTTTGTTCTCAGTCAAACGACGCGCGGAAAAACGGAAAAAGGTAAACAATGTCTAGCGTCGCCACACGGCCGCGGCTTCATTGTATTCACTCAACCTATTTTCTATGCATTTTAACTTTGACAGAGCGATTTTAAAGTGCCGAGTTATCGCTCTTTCTTCGTTGTGCTTTTCCTTATTGTTTGAGTAAAGAATAAGGAGAGATGATTCTGTTTTACTTGAACAAAAGTAAGTTTTACTTTACATTTCAGGCGTCGGCTTACCCGGGGCAAGGATGAGTGGGAATGTACATTTAACTCATGCATACTCTTTTTAAACGGTTTTCGGAGCCTCTGAGTGAGAATAAGAAGTTGCCCATTCTCATGACGAATATTGCTCCGTTCCTCCAAACGCAATTAGGGCTGGCTTATATCAAATCAGTCAACCAACTCGTGGCGTTTGTTAGAAAACAAGAGACGATTAGGACTAATGTTGAAGCTTTCATCCCTACTAGTAATCGATCCAGCCATGCTTTAGAGCCAGATGTAGCCTATGTTGCCGCCGTGCAGGAAGCGGACAGCAACAGTTGCAGTTGATAGACATCTACCACATCGTAGGCGGATTCGATGCTTCAACTGCAAAGAGAGGGACACCTCTCAAATAACTTTTCCGCTGCTATTCTTTATTTTGGTTTTGGGGGATCAGGGACAACTCGCCGGGAGTGTAGGCGGTATTCGGAAAAAGGTCAACGCTCTGTTGGGCCAGCAGGTTAAATTAGGTTTCACGTTAGAGACAAGTGGAGATGATAGGCGGCCATATTTAAGGATTAACGTTTACGGGTTTAGGTTTTTTGGACTATTAGATTCAGTGGCTTTGCGAACGATAGTTGGTAGGGTTGCATTGAGTAAATTGGAGGAATAAGGTTTTAAATTACTTAATAGTAACATTAGGCAGATTCAGTTACAGATGGCGCAGGTATAGGAGTGTTGGAGATAGTTAATTTACATATTATTTTAGAAAGCAAATCAGTTGTGATTGAGTGCTTAGTGATACCGTCGCTCCCACAAGTATTGATGCTTGGTGCAGATCTTTGGGTACTATCAGGTATCGTCTCGGATCAAGAATATTCCAGAAGGCTTATGAGCTTCAGATAGGGTACATAGGATTATGATGACGTCAGAACATATCAAACAGATGTATTATCCGGTTTTACCGGTGATGCAAGTTCACATCGGCAAATCCCTTAAGGAAATGTGAGATGAAAGAGTGACTGAAAACTCAAACAGCCCTGGGGCATCCCCAGTAGTCTTAATAAAGAAAAAAGATGGTATTTAGGTTCTGCGTCGATTATAGGAAATTAAATAACTTTGCAGAAAGGGATGCTTATCCACTTCCTCTAATTTCATCGATTTTGGATAAGCTTAGGATTCTTACTTCTCTTGATATTATGTCAGCTTATTGGTAAATTCCGATGTCTGAAGAATCTCGAAAACTTACAGCAGAGGTTTATTGATAGTGTTTTAGCGAGAATGAAAGACAAAATTCGATGTGGATTGTATCACAATTTATTAACGAATGAACTTAAAAACTAACAGAAAGTAATTATGTATTAGCTATGAGAAGGTAATAAGCAAGAAAGAATCCAGTTAAGGATAGAACCGTTGTTTTGTGTAGCGTGATGCGCCTCTATGTACAACAAAAGGAGCAATGTATATAATAATTAGTGTTGCTGTCTTGTTATTATAATGAGAAAAGTGTCAATCAAAAAAGTGGTGACAAATTTAGTACTGAGTAATAGATAACAAAAATAGTAATGATTATGTTCTTGAACATTCCGCCAGCTTTGAACAACATTCAATTATTTAGTGGTAGTACGCTTATCTTCCTCACAGGCCTCTTGAATACTTTCGATTTTGAACGAACGGTAACTACTCGTACTAAACCATCGCCACCAGCAAGCGTTGCAGTCACCTTACCTATCTTCCAGTACGCAGGGGGAAGATTTTCGTCTTTTATTAGAACGATGTCGCCTTTGTTAACATTAGGTTTTTCTTTATTCCATTTTTGCCTTAGTTGTAGAGATGAAACATACTCAGATGACCATTTAGACCAAAATCCTTGGGTAAGCTGTTGTACCAATTTCCATCGTGCCAGTATAGCTAATTTTACATTTGTGACATCAGGTTCAGGGATAGCCACTAGCTGACGCCCTGCCAAGAAATGACCGGTAGTCAAGTAGCTGATGTCAACGGAGTCAGATAGTGCACAGAGCGGTCGAGAGTTGAGAATTGCTTCAATTTGTGCTAAAAGTGTTGTCATCTCTTCGAAGTTGAGTGTATTTTGGCCGATAACTCTTGTCAGATGGTGCTTGACTTGTTTGACTCCAGCTTCCCAAGCACCGCCAAAGTGAGGAGCACCAGGGGGAATGAAATGCCATTGAATACCTTTAGAAGATAAAAAATCAGATATTAAGATATGATTATTATGAGCGGCAAAGACTCGATGCATTTCGCCGAGTTGTCGAGCAGCGCCTACAAAATTTGTGCCATTATCACTTCGGATATGCGCATATTGAAGTTATCAAGCTATTTTGACATCCAGAATCAAGAAGCACGTTACAGAGCTGTAATTTTTCCTTGTAGTCTTCCACGAAGACTTTTGCAGTTGGAAGAAAAGCATTGAACCTTATTGTTTCGTTTGAAGTAGCAGAGCCCTGAGGCGAAAGATTACAGTTTTGATTACTAATAAGAACGTTTGATTCAGCTGAAGTGGGAATCAATTTGTCATATAACCTGATCAAAAGTATTGGCAGCTGAGCGCAACATAGTTGCATTTGAAAAACCCATTCTTTTAATGTCAAAAAATGTTTTGATAAGAGATTCCATCACTTGTGATGGCCTATCATATCGCTCTTTTAATTTTCCAAATGCTTCCTCATAATTCGTTTCAGTCACAGCTAGGCGTTTAACCATCTCCTCTGGTTCCCCTAACCTTTTAAATATTGAAATTTTTGAACCTTGCTAAGACGCTCATTTTGTGGACAGTGGTGTCAAAAATATCCCAAAATGGTTTAAACTTGTCATATTGACCATCAAAACTACACAATTGAAGTTGAGGCAGACGAAATTCTTGTGGATGTGCAGAGGAACTCTGACCTAGCGTTTGAAATTGTTCTACTAATCGTCGAATAACCTCAGTCATTTGAGCCCACCGCAGTGCTGCTCAAGCGTTCTAAAAACGCTGTTTGTTGGTCAACGAGCCTTTGAAATGCGTCAGCACCAAAAACTGTTGAGCTGTAAAGTGGTTCTTTTTCTTTGTTAACAGGAGCAGCTTGATGCTCGGACACAGCTTTAGTGTAGTCAGCTTTGAGTTTAAAATAACGATTCTCAAATTCACTCAATTCATTTTCCCTGTCGGGCAGAAGCTCTCCTAACGCTATAATCTCATCGTCAATTTTGATCAATTCTTGAAATAAGCTTTCAATCTTTCTGACCTGACCTTTATTTCGAGAAAAGATGTCTCGTTCGTAACTGTATTTAGAAAGTTTTCTAATCTAGTTGCGGTACCTTTGCAACATGCACGTTTAAGCCTTAGTGCTTCTATTATAATTTTCACAAAATATATAATAAAGTTGTTACCTTACAGCTTGATATTATATATACCTCCTTAGGTCGTTTGCCAAAAATGATGCTTCTTTCCAACGGTGTTTTTCTCTTCAAAGCCTTTTCTTCCAAAACAGCAGTTACAAAAACTCTACTCCCACGATCACCAACACCCACAACAGCAACAGGTTGCACAGCAGACGACCAAAATCAATAATTTTTTTTTATTTATTGCAGGAAGGCACTTTATAATTCTCTTGTACAGCCAGGTACTTTATTTTGCAGCAATAGGCACTCGATTCAATAAATTTAATTAATTTCTTAAGTCTTTATTTCGAAGATTAAATTTTATCCGGCTGGAAGGACCACAAAATGTTTTAGCGAGAATGAAAGACAAAATTCGATGTGGACTGTATCACAATTTATTAACGAATGAACTTAAAAACTAACAGAAAGTAATTATGTATTAGCTATGAGAAGGTAATAAGCAAGAAAGAATCCAGTTAAGGATAGAACCGTTGTTTTGTGTAGCGTGATGCGCCTCTATGTACAACAAAAGGAGCAATGTATATAATAATTAGTGTTGCTGTCTTGTTATTATAATGAGAAAAGTGTCAATCAAAAAAGTAGTGACAAATTTAGTACTGAGTAATAGATAACAAAAATAGTAATGATTATGTTCTTGAACATTCCGCCAGCTTTGAACAACATTCAATTATTTAGTGGTAGTACGCTTATCTTCCTCACAGGCCTCTTGAATACTTTCGATTTTGAACGAACGGTAACTACTCGTACTAAACCATCGCCACCAGCAAGCGTTGCAGTCACCTTACCTATCTTCCAGTACGCAGGGGGAAGATTTTCGTCTTTTATTAGAACGATGTCGCCTTTGTTAACATTAGGTTTTTCTTTATTCCATTTTTGCCTTAGTTGTAGAGATGAAACATACTCAGATGACCATTTAGACCAAAATCCTTGGGTAAGCTGTTGTACCAATTTCCATCGTGCCAGTATAGCTAATTTTACATTTGTGACATCAGGTTCAGGGATAGCCACTAGCTGACGCCCTGCCAAGAAATGACCGGTAGTCAAGTATGTCAACGGAGTCAGATAGTGCACAGAGCGGTCGAGAGTTGAGAATTGCTTCAATTTGTGCTAAAAGTGTTGTCATCTCTTCGAAGTTGAGTGTATTTTGGCCGATAACTCTTGTCAGATGGTGCTTGACTTGTTTGACTCCAGCTTCCCAAGCACCGCCAAAGTGAGGAGCACCAGGGGGAATGAAATGCCATTGAATACCTTTAGAAGATAAAAAATCAGATATTAAGATATGATTATTATGAGCGGCAAAGAGTCGATGCATTTCGCCGAGTTGTCGAGCAGCGCCTACAAAATTTGTGCCATTAACACTTCGGATATGCGCATATTGAAGTTATCAAGCTATTTTGACATCCAGAATCAAGAAGAACGTTACAGAGCTGTAATTTTTCCTTGTAGTCTTCCACGAAGACTTTTGCAGTTGGAAGAAAAGCATTGAACCTTATTGTTTCGTTTGAAGTAGCAGAGCCCTGAGGCGAAAGATTACAGTTTTGATTACTAATAAGAACGTTTGATTCAGCTGAAGTGGGAATCAATTTGTCGTATAACCTGATCAAAAGTATTGGCAGCTGAGCGCAACATAGTTGCATTTGAAAAACCCATTCTTTTAATGTCAAAAAATGTTTTGATAAGAGATTCCATCACTTGTGATGGCTTATCATATCGCTCTTTTAATTTTCCAAATGCTTCCTCATAATTCGTTTCAGTCACAGCTAGGTGTTTAACCATCTCCTCTGGTTCCCCTAACCTTTTAAATATTGAAATTTTTGAACCTTGCTAAGACGCTCATTTTTGTGGACAGTGGTGTCAAAAATATCCCAAAATGGTTTAAACTTGTCATATTGACCATCAAAACTACACAATTGAAGTTGAGGCAGACGAACTTCTTGTGGATGTGCAGAGGAACTCTGACCTAGCGTTTGAAATTGTTCTACTAATCGTCGAATAACCTCAGAGTCATTTGAGCCCACCGCAGTGCTGCTCAAGCGTTCTAAAAACGCTGTTTGTTGGTCAACGAGCCTTTGAAATGCGTCAGCACCAAAAACTGTTGAGCTGTAAAGTGGTTCTTTTTCTTTGTTAACAGGAGCAGCTTGATGCTCGGACACAGCTTTAGTGTAGTCAGCTTTGAGTTTAAAATAACGATTCTCAAATTCACTCAATTCATTTTCCCTGTCGGGCAGAAGCTCTCCTAATGCTATAATCTCATCGTCAATTTTGATGAATTCTTGAAATAAGCTTTCAATCTTTCTGACCTGACCTTTATTTCGAGAAAAGATGTCTCGTTCGTAACTGTATTTAGAAAGTTTTCTAATCTAGTTGCGGTACCTTTGCAACATGCACGTTTAAGCCTTAGTGCTTCTATTATAATTTTCACAAAATATATAATAAAGTTGTTACCTTACAGCTTGATATTATATATACCTCCTTAGGTCGTTTGCCAAAAATGATGCTTCTTTCCAACGGTGTTTTTCTCTTCAAAGCCTTTTCTTCCAAAACAGCAGTTACAAAAACTCTACTCCCACGATCACCAACACCCACAACAGCAACAGGTTGCACAGCAGACGACCAAAATCAATAATTTTTTTTTTTATTTATTGCAGGAAGGCACTTTATAATTCTCTTGTACAGCCAGGTACTTTATTTTGCAGCAATAGGCACTCGATTCAATAAATTTAATTAATTTCTTAAGTCTTTATTTCGAAGATTAAATTTTATCCGGCTCGAAGGACCACAAAATGTTTTAGCGAGAATGGAAGACAAAATTCGATGTGGACTGTATCACAATTTATTAACGAATGAACTTAAAAACTAACAGAAAGTAATTTATTAGCTATGAGAAGGTAATAAGCAAAAAAGAATCCAGTTAAGGATAGAACCGTTGTTTTGTGTAGCGTGATGCGATTCTATGTACAACAAAAGGAGCAATGTATATAATAATTAATTTTGCTGTCTTGTTATTATAATGAGAAAAGTGTCAATCAAAAAAGTAGTGATAAATTTAGTACTGAGTAATAGATAACAAAAATAGTAATGATTATATTCTTGAACAGATAGTGTTTTAGGGCCAGAGCTGGAGCCATTCGTTTTTGTGTATCTTGATGATATCATTACTGGTTTTTAATGTTCCTTTGTATTCTGTGGACTGTAGAAATTGTTTATGAAGAAAAGAATGTTTGTTTAAGATTAATATTATTAAAATGTAATATTGATGTTTAAATTATTATATATATATTGATGTTGCAAAATAAATAGGTATAATTTATACTTAGAATGTTGCTGCTGCAGCGACTGCTTTGGTTAGTGGTTGGCTTGGAAAAGGAAAGTTACTCAGATTGACTGCAAGCAGCAGCATATTAAGAAAATTGATGCAAGGAAGAATTGAAGACATTTAACAAGTCAATTGGTATAGAAAGAGAATTTGCTCAAAAGTACTGTGAGTTTACAATGTTTGGTTGTTATTCAAAAATATCAAAATAATCTTACGACAAGTTAATATTTAAAGATTCTGCAGGTATATTTCCTGAATCTCTTAAATGCTCTGACGTATTACAATTGTTTAAAAAGGGTTCCGCGAGTGATTTGTGTAATTATAAGTCCATAACCATTCTTCCCGTTTTCAGCAAAGATAAATAAAACAAAAATGAAAAAGCTTTTTGTCCAAAACGAACTTTTTGAGTAATGTTCAATTTGGGTTTTTAAACGGTAAATCAACTAAAGATGCATTGTTGCAATTCTGCGATCAAATTATGTGTAATATAGACAGTTGAAAGTTAACAAAGATATTATTTGTTCATATAACCAAATAATTTCGCTGTAAACCGGTCAATGTTGAATGACTTGCAAACTTGCAAAACATCTTCAAATCCTTCAACGGGAACACTTAATAATTTATCCAGGCTACCAAACAAATCTACTTGAGTAGGCCAAGGACATTGACTGCGACGTGGAAATAAAAAAAACTTTTTTTCAGTCCGAGGATGTATTTTAGAAAAAGAACACTTAACAGAACAGTTGTAGACTTATCAGAATACAATTTTTTTTTATAATCTTCACGTGCTCAGGGGATTATACTACCTTTTAAATGTTTCAACACAGCGCGGGCGTGAAGTTAAGGAAGAATAATAGGAAAGATGTTTGGTGCGATGTTCTGAGGCTGTAGGTGGTTGTTGTCTCAGATTTTATCTCCAGGCTAGCGGCTGAGCTTATATGGAGAAATTTGCGTGTCTTATTTATCTATGTCCCTTACAAATCGTATTAATTTTTTATTCTTTGTCATATTTTATCGTTATACTGGTTTTACTCAATCACATGTTGTTAGTTCTATGCTTAAACAGCATGTAATGAGTAAGCAACTCGTATGACATTTATTTTAGAATTGGTTTTTAATGGAAAATAAGAGGACATGGACTACGGCAGGGACCATGAGGTTGACAGGCAAACACACAACTATCGCGCCACGGCCACCCCACTAATAAAATTACAACAAAAATACACAAAAATGTTTTAGTTGTCCATTTATTTAATCCACAAATTCTCGCTATCCATTTAGCAATCCGACTTTCTCGATTCTTTATTTTTTCGCAATTAATTTGAATGCAATTAAAGTAAATTTAATTCCACAATATTCAATTATTTAAACAAATTGTATGTTTATATTATTCGTGCACGAAAAATCCATTAATCCACATTGGAAACAACACAATTTCTATGCTGTCAGATTTTTTTGTCCCTGATGACGTCTCTAAAATAAGACATCCATGAATCAAAGAAAACAAGATTACGACACTTCTTTTGTCTTCTTATTTTGCTGACGTTACCCAAGATTAAAAAATCTGACAGCAAAAGAAATTGTTTTGCTTATCCGATGCAGATTAATTGATTTTTCGTGCACGAATAATTTAAACATACAATTTGTTTAAAAAATTGTATATTGTTGAATTAAATTTACCTTAATAGAATTTAAATTAATTGCGAAAAAATCAAGAATCATGAGAGTCGGAGTGCTAAATTGATATCGAAGATTTAACTTTAATTAAGCAAAACATAACAATTTGTGAATATATTTATGGATTAAATAAATTAATATGTTTTAATTATGTTGTAATTTGGTGGTATTTTCGTTTTTTTTTTGCATTTTCTACAATTGAGTTTTGTTAAGTGTTCGTATTCTAAAATACATCCTCGCTCGGAAAAAAAGTTTTTTATTTCCACATCGCAGTCAATGTCTTTGGCAAAATCAATAAGATTTGTGTGGTAGCCTGGACAAATTACTAAGTCTCCGTTGAAGGACTTGAAGATGTTGTCCAAGTTCGTCAAGTCATTAAACATCCTTGGTGATGGCTTTGACAAGCCGCTTTCAATTAGATGGTCCAACCATGAATACGATGCCACGTTTTCTTGGGCTGGAATTTTGTTTCTTAGTTTATGGCATATGTATCCGGCTATATTTTCGGGGCCATCGCTCTCTAAAGTGGCCAAATCTTGATCATCTTTGTTGCCATCAGTATGCTTTGAAATACCTAAAGAGATTATTTGTTTGTATAAGCAAAGCAATGTCTGCAAACCGCTCACTAGCACTTCAAAATCTGGGATATCGTCAAAGCTTACATTTGCTGCGTTAAAAATAACACCCTCGTTGTGTCCTAAAATGTTGGACCTTAATCTGAAGTGGAATTCTTCTCTATCAGGATGATCATGGAGGCCTCCCTTGCTACGTAACACACCAAATGTGTTTTCTAATACGTCCTGATTCAATTTGTACGACAACGCATAATTGAATCCAAATCGGCTTGCGCCTAACAGGGTTTCTACTATTTTTTTGTTATCCCTGGCCAAACCCCTAGTTGACCCGCCAGATAAATCAGCGTTTCCCGTTGCTTTGTACACTGTTGGTATGAAACCAGGTTTAAGACGAGGGTGTTTTTTATCCGTGCATCCTATAAAGATAGAATGTATTTTTTATTTATTTATTTCAAAGAAACTCAAATGCACTTACCCAATTCAAATTGGAGGTTCGTTTATATATCATCTGCAGCGCAGTGGTCACTACAGATTCCAGCTGTTTTTGCATTAAAGACATCCTTTCTTTTTCAAAAATGAATCCAAATTTTCACCAGTTCAGGATCTTTTAGGAAACTCTGTTATGACACATCTTCCCTTCTTAATTTATTGCTTTTATTATTACACCTACAAACATCACAGGCTATTTGTAAGGCTATTTCACATAAAACAAAATATACAATTTCAAAAACAGAATCCAAACCTTACAATTTCAAACTTTTACTATGTTCCCACCGAAGAGAAATCTGGAATTTCGTAAATATCAGTCCAAATATTCGGATTTCACCATATAGTTTTGGGATTTCGAAATCCCAGATTTCGCTGAAATCACAACGAAATCCCAGTACCGATGCGGGTCATTCATAGTGAACGAGTCCATTTTAAACTTACATGAAAAACTTTTAATGTGAAAATTAGGTTTTTCAATCTAACTGTTGTAAAGATCCAAGGTTTCTTCTTTTAAAATAAAACAATGTATTTCATTCTTGATATAAATATATATAATTCGAGGTTTTATTTCCTAAATAAAATTAATATTGAGTTTTATATCTAAATTTATACAAAAATTGCTTACGCTTTTATGCGTCCATGTCTGAAGGATCTTATACCAAATGAAAATTTAATAAAAATTGTTTAAAAAAAATAACAATGGTCTAGGCGACGATAGATCTCATAGCAACTCAATACGAGTAATTGCGAAACATAATGTCTACATTTAAAAAAATAATAAACAAACTAAATTTTAAAACAAATTAAAACAAGTCCTCCCAACATTCATACCTCTGCGAATCTAAAAACAAATTGTAACTTTGCCAAAATACAAACTGGTCTTTAAATGACATTTAAGCTCCTTCGTACTTCAGCTGATCTCACTTGTCCATCTTTTCCAGCTCCCTATCCGCTCCTATGAATTTTTACCATTGTCCGTACGGATTCGCACAGGGGTTCCTTGTCTAGAAGTGAAATTTCGAATACACATGAGGCATGTGTCAGTGGATAAGTCTCTTGTAATCTCTAAATGAACAGCACGTGTTGTAAGGCATGTAAATAATGTGATCCATCGTTTGATTTTACTTAGCCCGATGGTTACTCAAAACGGGTCCATATAGTCTAGGCCAACAAGTTCAATGGAACTTTCGGTTTTGCATTTTTGATCTGACACTGTGGACACTCCTTTGCTGTTCGTCTCACTACAACTCTTATATTTGGGATCCAGTACCGTCTTCGAATGTCAGCAATGATAGTATTTGTATTTTGATGATTCCAAAGGCAGTGGTAATGATCAATAAGCAGGATCATTGGTTTTCGGGTTTGAGAAGGTACGGCAACTGCTGCATTTATTCGCCCATCAATGCAAATTACTTTCGACTCGTTCAGACATGGTGTCAGCTTCCATAACCTGCTGTTTTTTCCACTCTATCTTTATGGATTAGTGAGTTGTAGTCTTTTGTGAAGCCATCTATTTGTGCACTGCGACAAATACTTATCTCTGCCTGCTCGAGATCCCATACCTTTAGTCCTCCTGTCTCTTTTTTAAATTTGCTGGGTATTCCGTTCCTTTTAAAGCGTAGGATCCATCATACATCCCTTTTCAGTCTCTGAAAATGATTCAAAATTGCCACATATCTCTTGAACATGCATTATGTTGAATTTTGGTCGCAGTTCCGTAGTGGTTGGAGGGCAAGAGGCCTCTTCCGGCCATGTAGATTCATCTTCCGTTAAGAACTTCGATCCATTGGTACAAAATGATTCATTTTTGTCATCTTTCAAACGAGTACCAAAATCTGCAGCCTTCATTACACTTGGAAACCACCTCCATTCTGTTACTGCACTGTTTTCCAAGGTTTCGTTTATTCTGTGAGATACATTAGACTTATAACGCCTGTGGTCCGACTTTAACCATGATAAAACAGTTCTCGAGTCACTCCACATGACCATTCTTAATGGCCTGTTGTCATGGTTTCGTCTTATTATTTGGCGAATACGTGTGGCCAACACAGCTGACTGCAACTCCAGGCGTGGCATCGTAGTAAGTTTCAAAGGGGCGCACTTTGTTTTTCCCATCACAAATGCTAAGCTCTATCCGATTATCTGTCCAGAAACTCTCTACAGCATACGGTATTTCACAAGCATCAGCGAACACAAGAAGCTCCAATGTTGAATTGATAAATGAGGAACTGTAACAACGTGGAATTGACATATGTCTGACCTCCATTAGATTATTCAGCCATTTTATCCAGAGTTTACCAGCTTTATCAGAAATGTTCTCATCCCATTGTACGTGTTGACGCCAAATTTCTTGTAACATTACTTTCGCGGTTGATGAGTACTCTGCAGCCAGATTGAAAGGATCGAAAACAGACATCGTGACACTCAGAGCTTCCCGCTTTTTAGGCATTCTTCGTCCTTCTAACAACACAGAATCGACTTTCCCAAAGGCCATGACGAACTGAAATGAATCTTGCTTAGTTTCCTAGTGCATACCTAGCACTTTCTGAAAGGATGCCGTATTGCCCATCTCAAGGTTAATCATTTATATATTTTATTGATTTCCGTTAAAATTCTGGTTGACCTTTTTTGACTTAGAGACGAATATTTTCAAATCAAAACGCCCTTTCTTATGACACACTATTTCTGCACAAATCTTAACAGCTTCATCTTCATTATCGAAACAGTGAACCAAATCATCTACATAATGATTGTTTGGATTGGCATCTACCGCATCTGGTAACTGGTCTTGGAATTCTTCAGCGTTTCGATTCTTGATATAATGTGCTGAGCATGGTGAGCAAGTGGCTACAAACGTCATCACATTCATAACGTATTCTTGTAAATGCTCATTCTCTTTGGCTCTCCATAAAAAGCGTTGCGCATCTTGATCTTCAATAATTATTTCAACCTGGCGAAACATATCTACAATATCTGCACACACACCAATGGGTCTCTGTCTTAACTTCATCAAAACAGACACTAAGTCCTGATATTGATCAGGACCTCTAAGCAGGGATAAGTTCAACGAAGTTCCATTTGTTTCTGCGACAGCATCAAAAACTATCCGAAACTTTCCTGGCTTATTGGGATTACAAACCCCAAAATGAGGTAAGTACCAAGTTTTTGGTAGCTTGTTAGATGCTTCCGGTGCAGTCAATCTTCTGGCGTAACCTTTTTCTTCATATCATATTGTTTTATGATTCCCAGGTATTCATTGCGGTATTTTTCATCTCTGAACGTCCAAATATTTGGATTTCACCATATAGTTTTGGGATTTTGAAATCCGAGATTTCGCTGAAATCACAAGGAAATCCCAGTACCGATGCGGGTCATTCATAGTGAACGAGTCCATTTTAAACTTACGTGAAAACCTTTTAATGTGCAAATTAGGTTTTTCAATCTAACTGTTGTAAAGATCCAAGGTTTCTTCTTTTAAAATAAAACAATGTATTTCATTCTTGATATAAATATATATAATTCGAGGTTTTATTTCCTAAATAAAATTAATATTGAGTTTTATATCTAAATTTATTCAAAAATTGCTTACGCTTTTATGCGTCCATGTCTCAAGGATCTTATACCAAATGAAAATTTAATAAAAATTGTTTAAGAAAAATAACAATGGTCTAGGCGACGATAGATCTCATAGCAACTCAATACGAGTAATTGCGAAACATAATGTCTACATTTAAAAAAATAATAAACAAACTAAATTTTAAAACAAATTAAAACAAGTCCTCCCAACATTCATACCTCTGCGAATCTAAACACAAATTGTAACTTTGCCAAAATACAAACTGGTCTTTTAATGACATTTAAGCTCCTACGTACTTCAGCTGATCTCACTTGTCCATCTTTTCCTGGAAATACTTTGGTTACCCTTCCCATTGGCCATTTAGAACGACGAATGTTACTGTTACAGAGTAATACGAATGTTACTGTTACAGAGTAAAAATAACTATTCAGTTTTTGTATTTGCAAGAACATCGGTTATTTTCTTGTGATCAAAGTCTCTGATTTGTTTGCGCAGCTCCCTATCCGCTCCTATGAATTTTTACCATTGTCCGTACGGATTCGCACAGGGGTTCCTTGTCTAGAAGTGAAATTTCGAATACACATGAGGCATGTGTCAGTGGATAAGTCTCTTGTAATCTCTAAATGAACAGCACGTGTTGTAAGGCATGTAAATAATGTGATCCATCGTTTGACTTTACTTAGCCCGATGGTTACTCAAAACGGGTCCATATAGTCTAGGTCCACAAGTTCAATGCAACTTTCGGTTTTGCATTTTTGATCTGACACTTTGGACACTCCTTTGCTGTTCGTCTCACTACAACTCTTATATTTGGGATCCAGTACCGTCTTCGAATGTCAGCAATGATAGTATTTGTATTTTGATGATTCCAAAGGCAGTGGTAATGATCAATAAGCAGGATCATTGGTTTTCAGGTTTGAGAAGGTACGGCAACTGCTGCATTTATTCGCCCATCAATGCAAATTACTTTCGACTCGTTCAGACATGGTGTCAGCTTCCATAACCTGCTGTTTTTTCCACTCTATCTTTATGGATTAGTGAGTTGTAGTCTTTTGTGAAGCCGTCTATTTGTGCACTACGACAAATACTTATCTCTGCCTGCTCGAGCTCCCATACCTTTAGTCCTTCTGTCTCTTGCTTAAGTTTGCTGGGTATTCCGTTTCTTTTAAAGCATAGGATCCATCATACATCCCTTTTCATTCTCTGAAAATGATTCAAAATTGCCACATATCTCTTGAACATGCATTATGTTGAATTTTGGTCGCAGTTTCGTAGTACTTGGAGGGCAAGAGGCCTCTTCCGGCCATGTAGATTCATATTCCGTTAAGAACTTCGATCCATTGGTACAAAATGATTCATTTTTGTCATCTTTCAAACGAGTACCAAAATCTGCAGCCTTCATTACACTTGGAAACCACCTCCATTCTGTTACTGCACTGTTTTCCAAGGTTTCGTTTATTCTGTGAGATACATTAGACTTATAACGCCTGTGGTCCGACTTTAACCATGATAAAACAGTTCTCGAGTCACTCCACATGACCATTCTTAATGGCCTGTTTTCATGGTTTCGTCTTATTATTTGGCGAATACGTGTGGCCAACACAGCTGACTACAACTCCAGGCTTGGCATCGTAGTAAGTTTCAAAGGGGCGCACTTTGTTTTTCCCATCACATATGCTAAGCTCTATCCGTTTCTCTGTCCAGAAACTCTCCACAGCATACGCTATTTCACAAGCATCAGCGAACACAAGAAGCTCCAATGTTGAATTGATAAATGAGGAACTGTAACAACGTGGAATTGACATATGTCTGACCTCCATTCGATTATTTAGCCATTTTATCCAGAGTTTACCAGCTTCATCAGAAATGTTCTCATCCCATTGTACGTGTTGACGCCAAATTTCTTGTAACATTACCTTCGCGGTTAATGAGTACTCTGCAGCCAGATTGAAAGGATCGAAAACAGACATCGTGACACTCAGAGCTTCCCGCTTTTTATGCATTCTTCGTCCTTCTAACAACACAGAATCGACTTTCCCAAAGGCCATGACGAACTGAAATGAATCTTGCTTAGTTTCCTAGTGCATACCTAGCACTTTCTGAAAGGATGCCGTATTGCGCATCTCAAGGTTAATCATTTATATATTTTATTGATTTCCGTTAAAATTCTGGTTGACCACTTTTGAGTTAGAGACGAATATTTTCAAATCAAAACGCCCTTTCTTATGACACACTATTTCTGCACAAATCTTAACAGCTTCATCTTCATTATCGAAACAGTGAACCAAATCATCTACATAATGATTGTTTGGATTGGCATCTACCGCATCTGGTAACTGGTCTTGGAATTCTTCAGCGTTTCGATTCTTGATATAATGTGCTGAGCATGGTGAGCAAGTGGCTACAAACGTCATCACATTCATAACGTATTCTTGTAAATGCTCATTCTCTTTGGCTCTCCATAAAAAGCGTTGCGCATCTTGATCTTCAATAATTATTTCAACCTGGCGAAACATATCTACAATATCTGCACACACACCAATGGGTCTCTGTCTTAACTTCATCAAAACAGACACTAAGTCCTGATATTGATCAGGACCTCTAAGCAGGGATAAGTTCAACGAAGTTCCATTTATTTCTGCGACAGCATCAAAAACTATCCGAAACTTTCCTGGCTTATTGGGATTACAAACCCCAAAATGAGGTAAGTACCAAGTTTTTGGTAGATTGTTAGATGCTTCCGGTGCAATCTTCTGGCGTATCCTTTTTCTTCATATCATATTGTTTTATGATTCGCAGGTATTCATTGCGGTATTTTTCATCTCGTTGAAACTTCTTTTCAAGTATCAGCATTCTTTTTTCAGCTTGTGCTCGGCTTGGTGGCAAGGTGATTTGGTCGTGTTTCCACAGCAGTCCAGTTTCAAATCGGTCGTCTGTTCTCTTAGTAGTTGACTCTAGCAATACTTTAGCTCTTGCATCCTCGGATGATTCCACATTTGAGCATCTCGACCGTCAAGGTTATCATTGGCTATGTAGTCGTTTATTATTTTGTCCAAGTTGTCCAGTGGTATCTCACTCGCGTTGGCATAGAAGCTATGGTGTTTTTGCAATACTTCACTACCATTACTATCCAACCAAGCTTAGTTAGCACCCCGGCTTGACCTTTCCACCCATCGGCTGCTTCTTTTTGACCTATTCCCAAGTGAGCATTATCCAATCCAATTAGTAAGTCCAGGGTTGCTGCTTCGTGTCCATGAACAGGAAGCTTCTTTCTAATACGGAACTGGCTAATATCTAAAGTTTGAGTAGGGAGCTTGAGGTCTTTAACGGTTCTGACATTTGTTAAACAAAACTTCTTCAAGTTAGTACCAATTCCTGAAATCTGCATATCAACACAACTTGATAGTTCGGTTACACTGGTGTTGCCAAACCATTGCAGAGTTAGGTTTTCCTTTGAACCATTTTGTGTAATCTAATTCTGTGTGGACTGTAATTTGTTTTAATAAATTAATTAATTAGAAGAATGTAGCTGTGTAAAAATGATGAGTTTATTTGAGTTTTATGTAATAGTTAGGTTGCAGTTTTAAAGTGTTTTTTTATGTTAAATGTATAATTGAACTCCGAAATTGATGATTCCTCTATGTGATGTATTCTCCCGTAAATTTGATGATTGTTCTCCCGTGCTTTTGGCAATTGCTGCTGATAGCAGGTCTTATCTTCTTGGTGGTTTATTCACGACTGCAAGCCAAGAAAGTTGTCGTTAAAGTAAGTGCAAGTTGAACAAGACAAAAGCAATGGGAGAGTACAATGTGGCGAATCGGTAAAAAGAGAGTTGGAACAAAAATAGCGTAAATGTACAATATTTAGTGTTTTAAAATAAAAACTGTTATACATTAAATTTAAAAATGATTCTTAAATAAAGAATACAAGTTCAGATATTTCAATACATTCAGCTCCCCCCCCTGGAAGACTCCGGTCTTTCAGCGAATGGTAGAGGAGTAAGCTTCACCACCGGTCGAACATAACTGCCACCGTTAGTCTTGACAGTTACGACTTGGCATTTGTTGTCTGGTCCAGGATGAATTTTAGTGACACGTGCAAGGATCCATTTAGCTGGAGGCATATTAGAATCTTTAAGTCGTACAACATCATCAATTTGAAGGTTTCGCTGCACCTTTTGCCACTTCGGTCGGCTCTGAAGTGATGTCAAATACTCTTGATGACAGCGCTTCCAAAACCCTTGCATTAGAGCCTGTAAAAGAGACCAGTTAAATTTTATTGAAACATTAGGCAACGAAAAATCAGGTGAAGGGACTGCAGCCTAAGATTCTCCAATCATAAAATGTGATGGAGTTAGCGCAGCAGGTTCGAAGTCAGATGTTTGCCACATTGGGCGTGAGTTTAGTAGGTTTTCAATTTTTGCTCAGAGGGTATACATCTCTTTGTAGGTTAGCTTGTGGTCACCGATAACGCGTTTGAGATGTGCTTTGACCGATTTTACCCCCGCCTCCCACAATCCTCCAAAGTGAGGAGCAGAGGGTGGAATGAATTTCCAAACGATTCTGTCCTTTGAAAGATGATCGATGATGATGGTGTTTCGCTGCTGACTTAGAAGATGATCGTATAAATCCAAAAGTTTTCTTTTAGCACCATGAAAATAAGTTGCATTGTATGTCCAAATTTCTGATGGCTTACCGCGCCGCGCCAAAAACCGATCTAGGGCTAAAAGAAATGCATATTTGGTTAACTTCTCAGTGCCAGTGGAAGTAGCTGTTGGTGCAACAATATTAGTTGGATGAACTAAAGTATTATGCCTCTTGTTGCACATTTTACACCGTAAATAAGACCGACACCTGTTTGATGCATGTCCTGGACGAAGGCAGTTAAAGCAAAGTTTATTGTCCCTAGCCAAATCCCGATGAGCTTCACAACCTAGCGAAGAATAAGATTTTCAAAAGGAAGGCTGATGATCGCCCTTACACATTAGACACCCTGCTTTTGTTTCAACCATATGTGACCTGAAGTTTTTTCGAACATTGTTTTTTTTTTATAAGAAGAGAATCGTGCACTGAAGTACTGCAAGCCCCAAGGCAGTTACACCTGATTTGTAAAAAATCAAGAAACTCCTGAATTCTGCAGTCAGTTCTAGACCCTGCCTCATTAGCCCACGCTTGTTTAGTTTCGTAGTCTAATTTTTGTAGTAAAATATAAACCAACCAAGGGTCTCTTGATGTAGCATTTAATGAATTTAGACCTCTATCACCTCGTCCGCTTGATCAAATAGCTTACAGAGCAATGTCGAGTTAGGAGTTTTTGCAAGGCGTAATGAAAAGAAAGATTCGCTAAAAGATTGAACAATCAAGTTGGTTCGGTCATAACGTTCTTCCAACTTGTCCCACGCTTTATCTTTTTACCTGTACACGGAGTGTTTTCAAATAATTCAGCAGGCTGCTTGCATAGAAAAGATGTCAAATACTGGAATTTTTGTGTCCCAGTAAGCGTCTGATTTTGGTCTATAGTTCCCCAAAAATATGTCTTTAAATCCTGGCCATTCTTTGTAATCGCCATTAAAAGTTGGTACAAAAAGTTGATGAACAGATTTTGTAGACTTTATTGCGTCGATTTTTTTCAAAAATTTATGATTGCTGTGTGGCAAGCGATTCACTTAATGAAGCAGCGTTAAGCGCTGGAGGAGGCTCAACAACTGGATTTTTTTCACGAATTGAACCGATAATTGCAACATGGGATTTCAAATATTTGATTTTATACTCCGCGTATTCTGTTTCAGGATAAACGAAACCAGGATCGTCTAAAAATTCATATATCTTGTCTGACAGAGAATTAAAATCGGACCAGGCTTCCGTAAGCCTCGCTAAATGAGTTTCCAATGTAGAAACCGAGGTAGATTCATTTATCGATTCCGAAAAAACTAATTGCATGGACAGAGAAACTTTTGCCGACCACGTTTTCCTTTAACAAACTGCATATTTCAAAAAGTATCAGAAAAAATGTCAAAATAGCGAACAAATATTTTAAACACGAATAGCAGTAGGTGTATAATATATTACTTATCGTGATTGACGAGAAAAAAAGAAAAGCTGCGACACGTGTTTTAACAGTAGGTACGGTACTATGTAGGTACATACATATATGTGCTCGTATATGCTGATACTTGATAGCATCAACTCCTAAAACATCCGTACGAAATACAGTCTCGACATTAATTATCTCTACAAGTCAATTAATTTAATTTAATTCTATTAATTTAATCGAACCCGCACTTCACTGATTTTTAATTCGGCTTCAGGAGGACCATTGTATTTTGTGTAGTCTAATTCTGTGTGAACTGTAATTTGTTTTAATAAATTAATTAATTAAAAGAATGTAGCGGTGAATAAATTATGAGTTTAATTGAGTTTTATGTAATAGTTAGTTTGCAGTTGAAAAGTGTTTAAAAGTGTATTCTCCCATTAATTTGACGATTGATTGATTGATTGATTCTCCCCTTGCTTTTGGTAATTGCTCTGATGGCTGGTCTTATCTTCTTGATGGATTATTCACGAGTGCAAGCCAAGAAAGTTGTCGTTAAAGTAAGTGCAAGTTGAACAAGACAAATGTGAGAGTACAATGCGGCGAATCTGTAAAAAGAGAGTCGGAACAAAAATAGCGTAAATGTACAATGTTTAGTGTTTTAAAATAAAAACTGTTATACATTAGATTAAAAAAATATTCTTAAATAAAGAATACAAGGTCAGATATTTCCCTACAGGTGCCCAGACGACTTATCAAACTTTCGTTAACTAGTGTCACCAAGGAGCCTTCATCGAAAAAGGCATAGCATGTTAATTCCTTTCCACCTTATTTACATCTTGGCAAATATTTCTTCGTTCTTGATCAGCTGAAATTCTGGGCTCATGCAAAAGCTTATGCACCTTTTTCGTACAAATTGGGATTGCACAATCATTACTTACATCTCACAATCGGCCGCTTCTAGGAACGATGATAAATTTGCACTTAAGTCGCGAATGGCACAAGCAAATCAATTCTGCCTTCAGGTATTTTTGACACATTTCGAATTTTGTCAATTTGGCTTTTGACTAGTTGTTCTGGCCTACCAAAACTATCTTCAAGAGTTTCCGTCAGTCGTTTTTCATTAACAGAATGAATCATCAAACATTCTACAGTTTCCCGAGCCCTTCCGTTAACAGCTTTTTGAAGTCGCATTATATTTTGCCGGTAAGCGTAATAATATCCTTCTGATGCTGTAGCGAAAGCTTCTTTGAACATTGGCTAATCTTCTGAGCGTCCATCGAAATCTACCATCTGTAGCCGAGGTTTCACTTTGTTGTCGATTTCTTCCAACTGGCATTTTCAAATCTTCAATTTGCTGCATCATTTCAGAGAGTCTCAGTGCCATTGAAGAGGCTCCCTTCGGTACATCGGAATAGTCACATTACCATCATCGGAATGTTCAGCTTCTGTAGCCGAGGTTTCACTTTGTTGTTGATTTCTTCCAACTGGCATTTTCAAATCTTCAATTTGCTGCATCATTTCAGAGAGTCTCAGTGCCATTGAAGAGGCTCCCTTTGGTACATCGGAATGGTCACATTACCATCATCGGAATGTTCAGCTTCTTCTTAAGGCACATTGCCTGAAGTCTTTGGTCTATTCTTTGGTGGCATTATTTTGATTTTATTAAACTATTCCCTACTTTTATATCAAACTACTGAGCCCAAAACCCGAAATCAGATTCAAAAGGTTTAAAAAAAAACGTACCCCAAAATAAACATCACCCTTTTCGGCCAAGTAAAAGACTTTTCTTTTTTTAAGCTAATTCTTCAAGTCTTCTGATTTCAAACTTGCTTCTTGAACAAAAATTAATTTTTTCTCGAATTTTGTATTCCTCCACATCTGGATTAGCAATACACAAACAATTCTTTCTTGAAAAAAAATAATTCCTCGTCCAAGAAAAGCGAAATAAAATGTTGTAAAGATCCAAGGTTTCTAGTTTTAAAATAAAACTATGTCTTTCATTCTTGATATAAATACATATAATTCCAGGTTTTATTTCCTCAATAAAATTAATATTGAGTTTTATATCGAAATTTATTCAAAAATTGCGTATGCTTTTATGCGAGCATGTCTCAAGGATCTTATACGAAATGAAAATTTATTAGAATTTTTTTTGAAAATTAAATAAAAATTGTTTTAAAAAAATAACAATCGTCAACTAGACGATAGATTTCATAGCAACTCAATAATTGCGAAACATAATGTATACACTTAAAAAATCGAAATAAAAACAAATTACTAGGGCTGTGCTATTTATGTGTCTAGGTCTAGGGTATATCATGCGAGGGCGTAAATCAAGCATGAACAAACTGAATTCCGGTAAATCATTGATTAAATTGTGCTAATCAAGCAAATTCGGCTGATTAGTGATATCTGCAATTAACTACCCAAATTATGGATTCCTTGATTAAAATTTTAGTGAACAAACGCATTCCTTAAATATCAATTGGAATAATCCTTGATAAAAAATGATTAAGTGTGAACAAATTGGCCCTAAATAAATCTTATATTTAGAATAACATACTGAAATTTAGTTTGTTGTGCTTAATTTCAGAACAAAAATTAGTTTTGAGAATAAAAATCTTGTATCAAGATTGAACGGTACGGTTTATGGGATAAAATAAATAAGAATATAGAAAACTAAATATAAGCCTGCTCGTACTTGAATTTAACCTGCCTTTTTCTCTGAGTGAAGTGGCAGTTTGTTCGACGCAATGCTTAGTTGACGTATTTTATAAGCCTAAGTCCATAGAGAAAGTATACTACATTTCGACAACCATGTGTTAGTTGCCCGTGCATTTTAAATGGGCAAAACACCAACACTGGCTTATTGAAATGGAGGAGTGCTCATTTGCACATTTGGTAAATATGATGAACTCATATGTTCAAAATGGAAATCCGTTAAATTCAAAAATTGAAAAATGAATTGGTTTTGTTATGACATTGGGTCATACCAGAAAAATAAATAAATTCTATTTTAATTTATAACTTTTAATTCATTTAATATTAGATGAATAAGGTAACAGGTTACAGAAATACTTTGGTTAAGCTGCCAAGTGCAAGAAACACCAAGTAAGTAATGAGCAATTTGTGTCTTTCTATTTCAGTACATGCCGATGGTGATTGACCAGGAATGGTAAATTGGTAAGGCAGTGCTGCCTAAACAGCACAATTGTCCTTGCTCTCAACACCTCTCCCACTTAGAAGAGGTCATAATCTGTCATCCAGCCAGGAGTCTGAATATTTCTTCCTCTCGTTATCCTCGGGACCTCTGAAGTTGGACTTGGCGATTGAAATCCGTGTAGCTCTGAAGTTTCTGAAATTGGTTCTAGAGCATCTTCAAAATTGTCGGATGAATCAAGGAATGATCCATTGAAGCCTTCTTCACTAGTTGGTGGTTCCGGATTCTGTTGAGTCGCTAACGGTTCTGTTGAGTCGATAACGGTTGGTTGGTCTTGAATTAAATTCATCAAATCAAGGAATATGTTGTTAGTTATTATTATTTGGTGTGAACGATTAAGTCTGATCTTATTTTTATCGTTAAGGAGTATTTTGTAACTGACAGTTGATATCTTCCCTATTATTGTACCTGGAACTCAGTGATTCTTGTTTCTTCGATAAATTTTAGCATACACCATTTCACTCACTACACAATTGCGTTTCTTAGCACAGTGTTGCCTGATGAACTGAAGATTCAGCTTTCCGTTTATATAAACCGGATTTGGTTGTCTTGGTAAGTCCAGTGATGTTCTTTACTTTCTGCCGATGAATATTTCTGCTGGTGATTTGAAACCGGAAACGTTGCGGTTTGGTGTCGATCGATATGTTTGCAAAAATGTTTGTAGGTTTTCTGAGCTGGGTGATGTTGGTTGGTGCTGGCATCGTGATGATATTTTCAATTTTAGCTGGATGATCTGGACGTAAGCCATTTTCGTCGACTATGTGTCCAAGATATTTCTGGTACAACTAAATAAACATTGTTCAATTTTAATTCGAAAATTGTATACCATGAGACGTTGCATGATTTTATTAAGGTTGTTCAAGTGGTCATGCCAGTTCTTTCTGTTTTGGTACATACTGGTGAGTCTTCTTTGAACAACTCCGCATACTTCTTCTGAATAACGTCGATTGCGGAGGGTCGGTCTTTATATGCCAGATGAATGATTTGTCTGAATAGCGCACTGATCGTCTGGCCCCATAATTTAAAAATTTCGCAAAGATCAGAACCTAAGATGTTTAAGGAATTAATATTTGAAACGAAAGACATACGTGAATTGACTTTTTCGTTGAGATGAATATCGCATACAAATTCAGCTATCAATTTGATAACGTCCAACAATACACTCTCGCCTGACATCCTTCAAGTTTTGAACCAGGCCAAACAGTCAATCTGTAGCTTAGTTGCTTGCGGTTCCATGTTATTATTAAGACGAATATTGACTGACATATATTTCCGTCGTTCGGCATGGCTGACACAGTTAATTTTCAATCGAATTGAGTTTTTTTTGGTGGTAACTTCTTACGATTGTGATGTTGTTTGCTTTCTTCAATACTATCGTTTGACTGCGTTTTTTAAAAAAACAATTGCAGTATCCCTCCTCATGGCCTAATTTTGTTGTTGTTTTTTTTTCTCTTAATTTAATTTAATTTGTTGCATTGCTGGCAGTTATGATCTCGAAATTGACAATCACGAGAAAAATGCATTTGGCCGCAACCCCAGCAGGGAGACGTTGGTTTACTGCTTTGTCTTCGGCCCCTGGGCTGATGATTGCCTTGTTTATGGCTGTTTGGCTGATGATTGCTTTGTTGATGGCTGCTTCGCTGATGCTTTGACTTCGATGATTGTTTGGACACATTGTTACAGCTTTGACTGATGTTACTGGAGTTGACGCATTTTGGATTAGAGCTGTATCCTTTGTAAGGTTTATATATTTTTGGACACCTGACAGCAGCTTCGTTAATTCCAAATTCGAATCATCCTCCAGCTATGAAATTAGTCTCTTGCGAACGCCTGCTTTGGCTGAAGATTGCAAGCCTGTGACAAACACTAGGTACTTGAACTAGTTTGGTATAAGTACATTTAGCTTGAAATCTTCACATAATTTGTTAACTCGAGCTGCGTAGCTCGTAAAATCTTCCTCTGCAGCTTTGACTGTCTGCAGGCAACGATATCGTGTACTGAATACAGACTTGTGGTGCGCCAAACATACTTCCGAGGATATCTATGGTTTCTTTAAATTGGATATTTCGTGTATTCTTTGGAAGAATTTATGATTCGTATCTCTCATGAGCAGTCGGGTTGAGTTTGCGCATCAACAACCGCACCTTGGATGCATCATCGAGATCTTTTCCATCTACACAAAATTTATCCTCGTGTAGAGAAAACTACCCCTGAAATGTAATTCCATTTGCAGGATCATTACAAAATTCTGATGAACTGTTTGCTAATGGATCCATTAGTAGTTCTGGCCTTGATTTTGTCTGTTCTATTGTTTATTTGCTTCCTCCTGTGAGTGTTTGAAGGAGTTTTGACTGAATTTCCAAAAGCTCCAGAATCTGCATCGTTCGCCATTTTTTTAGAGCAGACACCGGCACGACAATTAGAAAAGATTAGTTTTAATGAGTACTGTTCTTGAATCCTCGTCGCCAATTGTTATGACCTTGGGTCATACAAGAAAAACAAATAAATTGTATTTTTGCTCTTAATTAATTTAATATTAGTTGATCAAGTAAACAAGTTAGAGAAATAGTTCGGATAAGCCGCCAACTGCAAGAAACACCAAGTAAGTAATGCGCAATTTGTATCTTTCTCTTTCAGTACATGGATATGGTCATTGGCCAGGGATGGTAAATTAATACGACAATGGTGCTTAAACAGCACAATTGTCCTTGCTCTCAGCAGGTTTTTAGATAAATTGTATTATTAAAGGCTTTTATTAAACACAAAATGTATTTATAAACGCTTTTTGTTGATTCTAGCTTACAAATTCAGCAATATTCATTAATTTTATGTTCAAAATAAAGAAAATCCAATCAAAATGTAGAAGCAAATCCTAGCATATTAATGCATGTGTGCATACATTTTACCACAAGAAAAGACCAGTTTACACAATCGAGGTATTTGGTCAGATGACAAAACAATGGCATCATTCGGTGGCACACCCAAACCAATCCGTATTGCTTTGTGTTGTTGTAACGACTAAGGAAAACACAGCTGATAAACTAAACATATGTTATCAAGTACAAATCTCAAGCTACCCAAAAATTATTGGATTCTTTGAGATTTGTTTGGAAATGTGAAGAACAGCTGATTCAAAACTTCAGATGTGTATGCAATACAACTGACCTCATTCAATATTCTATGTATTAGAGCAAACGTCGCTGCTGTTGGAATAAAGGGGCAGAAACAGCAAGTCGATTCTGTGGAAGGAGGTGTCCGCAAGGCAATGATATTTTAATCCCGTGGCATGAATGATGGTACTACACATAGTGGTGGCGCTGTCCAGCATAAAGAGCATCACTCTTCATCCAAAATCAGTATCCTTAAACGGCAGAAAGGACCAGAAGGCGGTGGATCTATTGCTGTAATTGGTGAAGATGCCTGCAAAGAAATTGTTCGCAAAAGTTCCAATCAGCACCAAACTTCTTCAAATTCATCGTCTACTTCCTCAACTACAGCACCTGAGATGACATGAAAGTTCAAGTTCCTGTCAATGCTTAACCACGCATAATCGGCCGGGCAGGTAGCAACATAGAGAACCAAGCTGTAATTTTTTTTAACTTTTCGCCTCAAGCGCGCCTGATAAGCCTTACTTGATAATTCTCCTTCCTGCTTCTTGTGAATTAAACATCTACACAAACCACAACAAAGGATTCAGCAATTCAATTCATAAAAAAAACATAAATTCATTCACCATTCAACCATATTTCGTCGGCTTTAAGTATTCCAAATGGAATTTGCTGAGCTCATAAAAACTCCAAAACTCGATGGTGTTCTATTGCATGACCATTTACATGCAGCAGTTGGGTAACTCTGTGCATTACATAGCCAGGAACTATGGTTACGGCACAAAAACGGCGATTGTGTGGAGAAGAAACCATTCGTCAACATCAATGTAGTTGTGGGCGGAATAACCACCCTCAAATACGAGGATCTGCGGATAATTTCTTTGGAAATTAAATATTCCAAAGAGTACTTGAACGTTAGCTATTTCTTGGAGCAAGTGAGCTTTTTACACAATATAGAATTGGACTATCCGTTCTTCTATAGACCTTCATTGTTAACACCTGGAGCATGGGCAAGTCAAATACTGAAACAGATCAACACTATTCCCAGTGGAAGAAGGTCAATCGGTAATATATCAAATCCTTCCTTAATACTAGACAGTTTTACAAAACTTGTTAATGCTTGTAATGACACAACCTATAGCGCTGATAAGTGGCTGGCTTGGCATGGTTGTGGTTCAATGTTTGGACCTAGAAGGCAGTCCTGTTTGCATTTAACTTTAATTATAAATTCATTGGTTCAAATAATCTTAAATCTTGACTGTCAAACTTTTATACTAGGTTTTCATCTACCACTTAATCCAGATTTAATTGGATTAACCATAAATCCTCTTTGAAATCTTCTGAAAACTTGAAGATTTCCCATACAAATCTTAAACTCCTCAAAAGAAGATTAGAAATTAATCTCATTGAAATCTTCTTCGAAGCTTTGTATATATAACCTATAGAACTACAGTAAATGACGCTTATAAGAAACCTGAACGAAAACACGGCTCACGAGCCCATTGGTTAGCTTGCTTGTATACTTTTGTGCAACAGAAAATTGAAAGACACCAGTTGGCGATACTTTTATTGTAGTATTGCAGTATACTACATTAATTAACATAAGTAGTTATACCAAGTTTTTACAGAAATATTGCAGGTGCTATGCATTAATGAAGGCTATACTTTTATTGTTGCTGTATCTTTACAATTATGAAATCAGCCATGCTCAAAAGTTTCGATCTGAATTTGTTGGTATCGGAATTTTGATGTCATTTCATACGATTTTTTTTCGAGGTAAATTTATTCCGTGGCAGATTCACGTTCACAGGAAAAATTTCGGGGGAATAAAATATTCCGTAGGAAAAGAAATTCTTGGCGGTTCCCGATAGGCTCAGTCCTACCAAATAAAATCTCAGTGAGCAAGCAATGTCAGATTCACCGCCTGGGGTTCAATTCTGCAAGCGTGACTGTTATCTGTGTACACAGAAAGTCATGTTCACATACATATTTGCGATACCGCAAGGTTGCGATCCAGATTTTACTTGCGATATAGGTGCTATAGCTATAGGGCAAGTTTTGCATTTGGAAACAAAATTCGGACTCGAGATTTTAATCAAAGTTGCCATTACGATGATAGAGAACACCAAAAAAGTGGGTCCGGCAAATCCGTCTGTCTGTAAAACGATCTACATGCTAAACGGCTGTACCGATTTTGTTCAACCTTGGTGGTTAGGTATTTTAGGTGATTGTCGAAAATAAATTTTTGAATCGTTGTTTTAGCCTAAAAATTAACGGTACTTGCCATACAAATTTTTCTACCATCTTAATTGTCTCGAAAACGGCTCTAACGATTTTGCTAAAAATTGGTGTGTGTACTAACTTCCATATTGTCTACATTTTGGCCGAAAAATATTTAAAAATATTTTGTTATTAACGGTACCTGCCATACAACCATTTCATTGATTTTCGACTTTCTCAATAACGGCCCAACGATTTTTTTTGAAAAAAAAAATATTTTTTTTTTTGAAAATTAAATATTTTGAAAATGGGTGGGCGATTTTTTATGAAATTTTGTTTTTGCATTTATATTATTTAATATTTAGAATGTTCATACCAATTTTTAGAAAAAATTTAAGAATTTTTCTATATAAAAAATTAAGTGAAAAACGACTTTAAAAATACTTTTAGCCGTTTCGATTAAGAAACTTTTGCATATAATGTGATCGAACATAGGATTAAGTACGTGCGAGCCAGTCGTGCATTTTTTTTGACAGATAGGCTAATTTTTTCACAAAAATCTAGATGTCTAGATGTTAATGGGACTAGATTTCCCGCTGAATTTTACAAAAACTGATATTTTATAATTATAATTACATATATAAATTATTTAAAATACGAGTAATTTATTAAAACAAAATTACAACTTCGCTAAAATATTTAATTGCTAAAATATGAAACTTATTCAATTGAATCAAAAAGAACGACAATTTTTTTTCGTATAGATCTAGATATAAGAATCATGTATCATGATTATGAACAATAATAAAACATGGCATAACTTTCTGTAGTAGCTCAGAAACACCGTATGTCTGGTGGGCCGAATTGCTTCAAACTTGGTATATAGAGTTTTTTAGGTATTGTACAGAGGGGAAATTGAACTTTTTTTTAGCTAAAAAAATAACGGTACCTGCCATATAACCGCTCTAACGATTTTGATTAAAAGAAATCAGTGCAGCTTTTTAGGTACGACCGATCATATGATTGAAAAAGAAATTTTAAATGTCTAAAAACGGTACTTTCCATAGGACCGTTTTTTTTTTATTTTGACTATCTCATAAATGGCTCGACCGATTCTTTTGAAATTTCACACATATATAGGTTTAGGTTGCCCAATTTATAATGCGTACCAAAATTTTTAATTAATATTTGTGTATGTATTTTTAATAGCATTTCGTAAAAAAAATATATTTTGAAAGCTGTTTTTTTTTTTCAAAAAAAATATAGTTATATGTATTTGCTGAATACATATGAATTGGCGTTTTTGAATTTTTCTAAAAAACCGCTCCACAGATTTTATAATTTTTTTTTCATAAATTCAAAGTTATACAAGAAATAAAATGGCGAACTTTTTTGAGCTCAAATTAGTTTAAGTATTTATTTCAGAATTTTAAACTATTTTTTTCTTTGATTAAGCCGATTTAATTTATTGGTTTTAAGTTTGTATTGTTAAATATTTAAGATTGTTATACCAATTTATTTTTAAATTAAAGAAACTTTGTATATAAAAAAATAAAGTAAAAAAAAAACTTTAAAAATATATTTAGATTTTAAATAGAAAACTTTTGGATACGATGTGATCGAACATAAGAGCAAGTTCGTCCGATCCATTTGTTATTTTTTTTAAAAATAAGATACATTTATATACATTCAGAATAAAGAAAATCAGCAGTCACTTTGTGTGATAATGTCAAAAAAACTAGCAATTTAGTAACAAAAAAAGTTTTAATTTACGAAAAAAAATACCAAATTAATTCTACCACGCATTTAAATTTACAAATCCAATATTATTTATTGCTAATTGGTAATGTTTGATTAGTTTTTTATGCAGTATGTGATCCCTAATAATATAAAATTGGTAAATATTTCGATGAAATTGTGATTCGTTGATGACAATGTTGTTTTATTTCGTTCAAGTTATTGATACTAAAAGTGATGATTCAGGACTTTTAAGTATAAATATCATCATTTAAGACATTCTTGCAAATTCCGAACAAAAAGTCTTAAAAACGTAAATTCTAATCTAGGGTACGAAACTGGATTCGTTCTCCGTGATTTACATCGCATTTTCCTTGATCCGCTCTAAACATATTGTTTCCGTAATGCTCAGTATTCTCTTTTTTTTATTGCTAACACGAGTTCGTTGAGCTGCCTATATATTTATCAACAAATAAATTGATATAATTAAGTTAAAAGTGCATTATATATGTGTGTACCTATGTAGTATAAAATATTGCATTCGACTTTAAAATATTATGTACCTTTTAACAAAAGACTTAACGTTTCTAACTTAATAAGAAGTAATTAAAAAACGTGTGTTTCATCTCGCAGGCTTAACGTTTTTGTGTACCGAAAATTTTTTTGTAAGTCCTATCTCGGTTTAATATCAGAATATATCCTTAGAATTTGTCAGAAATTTAGCAAAACCTTTCTTTCTGTACCTACTTTTTATGATTGCTCTTATGTTCGATCACATCGTATGCAAAAGATTTCTATTAAAAATTTCATTATATTCGTTTTTTAGTTAATTTTTATATACACAAAATTTCTTTAATTTTTTTCTAAAAAGAATTGGTATGACAATCTTAAATATTTAATAGTATACAATTAAAACAAAAGATTAAATCGGATTAATCGAAGAAAAAATAATTCGAACTTCGCAACCCCAGCAGGGAGACTTTCGTTTACTGCTTTGTTTACGGCCCCTTGGCTGATGATTGCTTTGTTGATGGCTGCTTCGCTGATGCTTTGACTTCGATGATGGTTTGAACTTTTCTTTCCTTACAGCATTGACTGATGTTACTGGAGTTGACGCATTTTGGATTAGAGCTGTATCCTTTGTAAGTTTTATATATTTTTGGACACCTGGGATGCAGCATCCTCCAGCTATGAAATTAGTTTCTTGCGAACGTCTGCTTTGGCTGATGATTGCAAGCCTGTAACAAACACTAGGTATTTGAACTGGTTTGGTGTAAGTACATTTAGCTTGAAATCTTCACATAATTTATTAACTCGAGCTGCGTAGCTCGTAAATCTTCCTGTGCAGCTTTGACTGTCTGCAGGCAACGATATCGTATACTGAATAGAGATTTGTGGTGTGCCAAACATACTTCCGAGGATATCTGTGGTTTCTTTAAATTGGATATTTCGTGTATTCTTTGGAAGAATTTATGATTCGTATCTCTCAAGTGCAGTCGGGTTGAGTTTGCGCATCAACAACCGCATCTTGGATGCGTCATCGAGATCGTTTCCATCGACACAAAATATATCCTCGTGCAGAGAAAACCACCCCTCAAATGTAATTCCATTTGCAGGATAATTACAAAATTCTGATAAACTGTTTGCTTATGAATCCATTAGTAGTTCTGGCCTTGATTTTGTCTGTTCTATTGTTTCTTTGCTTCCCCCTGTGAGTGTTTGAAGGAGTTTTGATTCAATTTCCAAAAGCTCCAGAATCTGCATCGTTGGCCATTTTTTAATAGCAGACACCGACACGACAATTAGAAAAGATTCTTCTTGAAATGTATCTTTCTATTTCAGTACATGGATATGGTGATTGGCCAGGGATGGTAAATTAATACGACAATGGTGCTTAAACAGCACAATTGTCCTTGCTCTCAGCAGGTTTTTAGTTAAATTTTATTTCTAAAGGCTTTTATTAAACACAAAATGTATTTATAAATGCTTTTTGTTGATTCTAGCTTACAAATTCAGCAATATTCATTAATTTAATGTTCAAAATGAAGAAAATCCAATAAAAATGTAGAAGCAAATCCTAGCATATTAATGCATGTGTGCATACATTATTCCACAAGAAAAGACCAGTTTACACAATTCGAGGTATTTTGACAGATGACAAAATAATAGCCTCGTGGCACACCCAAACCAATCCGTATTGCTTTGTGTTGTTGTAACGACTAAGGAAAAAACAGCTGATAAACCAAACATGAGAAATTGAAAACAGAATTTAAATGTTTATTTAGAGAACAATGAGGAATATGAGGGATTCTTTGAAAAAATTGAAAATCTTCTTTTCGAACAAAGGAAGTAAACCTTAACTCAAATCACCATTGAGCGATATTTTTAAGAAACCGAAATTCCATTTTTTTAAAAATAATGCTAGCCACCTACAATCTGCTATAGAATTATTGCAGTATACTTACACCATATATTTTCTTTTGTGGTTAAAGTTTTGTTTTTTTATAATAATGCGCACACTAAAGGGGTTTTGACTACCCTTAAATTGATTAAGCACAGGACAGTAGGGAAGGATGTAACAGGAGTCACCTTTGCACAATGGTTTTGAGTTTCTGAATATCAAACTAGGAGGAAAAATAGAGCCTAGTAAAGCATTCCACATTCGAGTTGTACGGCAAACGGAAGAATCTCTGTACTTAACAGGGCGTCCGAGCTTTGGCTCAAGGGTAAACTGAGTGATGGGGAGCGAGTATTGCGTTTGAATAGTGTGAGGAGAGGAATGCAACTGGCTACTTCATTAGACATTAGAGCATTACCTATAAAATAACGATAAAACAATGAAAGGCATGAAACAGTGTGACGGTATTCAAGAGATGTGATTGTTTCAGTTATTGCTATTACCTTTCATTGTTATTTTTTATTTATTTGATTTAACTATATGTCTGTAAGACCTAAGGTGTTTTAAATGAAAACTGAATTTCACGGCACTAGTTATTTAAAAATAAAAGTACGCGTTTTTTTAAACATTTTTTTATAAGAAACTTCTGTGTTTTTTATAAGGAACTTGTTTCTTATATCCGTGGTTAGCTTGCTTTTATACTTTTGTGCAACAGAAAATTGAAAGACACGAGTTGGCGATACTTTTATTGTAGTATTGCAGTATAACTACATTAATTAACACAAGTAGTGATACCAAGTTTTTACAGAAATATTGCTGGTGTTATACATTAATGAAGGCAATACTGGTATTGTTGCTGTATCTTTACAATTATGAACTCAGACATGCTCAAAAGTTTCCCTCTGAATTTATTGGTATCGGAATTTTGATGTCATTTCATACAATTTTTTTTCGAGGTAAATTTCTTCCGTGGCAGATTCACGATCACAGGAAAAATTTCGAGGGAATAAAATATTCCGTAGGAAGCGAAATTTTTGGCGGTTCCCGATAGGCTCAGTCCTACCAAATAAAATCTCAGTGAGCAAGCAATGTCAGATGCACCGCCTGGGGTGCAATTCTGCAAGCGTGAGTGTTATCTGTGTACACAGAAAGTTATGTACACATACATATTTGCGATACCGCAAGGTTCCGATCCAGTTTTTACTTGCGATATAGGTGCTATAGCTATAGGGCAAGTTTTGCATTTGGAAACAAAATTCGGACTCGAGATTTTAATCAAAGTTGCCATTACGATGATAGAGAACACCAAAAAAGTGGGTCCGGCAAATCCGTCTGTCTGTAAAACGATCTACATGCTAAACGCCTGAACCGATTTTGTTCAAACTTGGTGGTTAGGTATTTTAGGTGATTGTCGAAAATAAATTTTTGAATCGTTGTTTTAGCCCAAAAATTAACGGTACTTGCCATAAAAATTTTTCTACCATATTAATTGTCTCGAAAACGGCTACAACGATTTTGATAAAAATTGGTGTGTGTACTAACTTGCTTATTTTCTACATTTTGGCCGAAAAAAATTAAAAATATTTTGTTATTAACGGTACCTGCCATACAACCATTTCATTGATTTTCGACTTTCTCAATAACGGCCCAACGATTTTTTTTGAAAAAAAAAATATTTTTTTTTTTTGAAAATTAAATATTTTGAAAATGGGTGGGCGATTTTTTATGAAATTTTGTTTTTGCATTTATATTATTAAATATTTAGAATGTTCATACCAATTTTTAGAAAAAATTAAAGAATTTTTCTATATAAAAAATTAAGCGAAAAACGACTTTAAAAATACTTTTAGCCGTTTCGATTAAGAAACTTTTGCATATAATGTGATCGAACATAGGATTAAGTACGTGCGAGCCAGTCGTGCATTTTTTTTGACAGATAGGCTAATTTTTTCACAAAAATCTAGATGTCTAGATGTTAATGGGACTAGATTTCCCGCTGAATTTTACAAAAACTGATATTTTATAATTATAATTACATATATAAATTATTTAAAATACGAGTAATTTATTAAAACAAAATTACAACTTCGCTAAAATATTTAATTGCTAAAATATGAAACTTATTCAATTGAATCAAAAAGAACGACAATTTTTTTTCGTATAGATCTAGATATAAGAATCATGTATCATGATTATGAACAATAATAAAACATGGCATAACTTTCTGTAGTAGCTCAGAAACACCGTATGTCTGGTGGGCCGAATTGCTTCAAACTTGGTATATAGAGTTTTTTAGGTATTGTACAGAGGGGAAATTGAACTTTTTTTTAGCTAAAAAAATAACGGTACCTGCCATATAACCGCTCTAACGATTTTGATTAAAAGAAATCAGTGCAGCTTTTTAGGTACGACCGATCATATGATTGAAAAAGAAATTTTAAATGTCTAAAAACGGTACTTTCCATAGGACCGTTTTTTTTTATTTTGACTATCTCATAAATGGCTCGACCGATTCTTTTGAAATTTCACACATATATAGGTTTAGGTTGCCCAATTTATAATGCGTACCAAAATTTTTAATTAATATTTGTGTATGTATTTTTAATAGCATTTCGTAAAAAAAATATATTTTGAAAGCTGTTTTTTTTTTTCAAAAAAAATATAGTTATATGTATTTGCTGAATACATATGAATTGGCGTTTTTGAATTTTTCTAAAAAACCGCTCCACAGATTTTATAATTTTTTTTTCATAAATTCAAAGTTATACAAGAAATAAAATGGCGAACTTTTTTGAGCTCAAATTAGTTTAAGTATTTATTTCAGAATTTTAAACTATTTTTTTCTTTGATTAAGCCGATTTAATTTATTGGTTTTAAGTTTGTATTGTTAAATATTTAAGATTGTTATACCAATTTATTTTTAAATTAAAGAAACTTTGTATATAAAAAAATAAAGTAAAAAAAAAACTTTAAAAATATATTTAGATTTTAAATAGAAAACTTTTGGATACGATGTGATCGAACATAAGAGCAAGTTCGTCCGATCCATTTGTTAATTTTTTTAAAAATAAGATACATTTATATACATTCAGAATAAAGAAAATCAGCAGTCACTTTGTGTGATAATGTCAAAAAAACTAGCAATTTAGTAACAAAAAAAGTTTTAATTTACGAAAAAAAATACCAAATTAATTCTACCACGCATTTAAATTTACAAATCCAATATTATTTATTGCTAATTGGTAATGTTTGATTAGTTTTTTATGCAGTATGTAATCCCTAATAATATAAAATTGGTAAATATTTCGATGAAATTGTGATTCGTTGATGACAATGTTGTTTTATTTCGTTCAAGTTATTGATACTAAAAGTGATGATTCAGGACTTTTAAGTATAAATATCATCATTTAAGACATTCTTGCAAATTCCGAACAAAAAGTCTTAAAAACGTAAATTCTAATCTAGGGTACGAAACTGGATTCGTTCTCCGTGATTTACATCGCATTTTCCTTGATCCGCTCTAAATATATTGTTTCCGTAATGCTCAGTATTCTCTTTTTTTTATTGCTAACACGAGTTCGTTGAGCTGCCTATATATTTATCAACAAATAAATTGATATAATTAAGTTAAAAGTGCATTATATATGTGTGTACCTATGTAGTATAAAATATTGCATTCGACTTTAAAATATTATGTACCTTTTAACAAAAGACTTAACGTTTCTAACTTAATAAGAAGTAATTAAAAAACGTGTGTTTCATCTCGCAGGCTTAACGTTTTTGTGTACCGAAAATTTTTTTGTAAGTCCTATCTCGGTTTAATATCAGAATATATCCTTAGAATTTGTCAGAAATTTAGCAAAACCTTTCTTTCTGTACCTACTTTTTATGATTGCTCTTATGTTCGATCACATCGTATGCAAAAGATTTCTATTAAAAATTTCATTATATTCGTTTTTTAGTTAATTTTTTATATACACAAAATTTCTTTAATTTTTTTCTAAAAAGAATTGGTATGACAATCTTAAATATTTAATAGTATACAATTAAAACAAAAGATTAAATCGGATTAATCGAAGAAAAAATAATTCGAACTTCGCAACCCCAGCAGGGAGACTTTCGTTTACTGCTTTGTTTACGGCCCCTTGGCTGATGATTGCTTTGTTGATGGCTGCTTCGCTGATGCTTTGACTTCGATGATGGTTTGAACTTTTCTTTCCTTACAGCATTGACTGATGTTACTGGAGTTGACGCATTTTGGATTAGAGCTGTATCCTTTGTAAGTTTTATATATTTTTGGACACCTGGGATGCAGCTTCGTTAAATCCGAATTCGCATCATCCTCCAGCTATGAAATTAGTTTCTTGCGAACGTCTGCTTTGGCTGATGATTGCAAGCCTGTAACAAACACTAGGTATTTGAACTGGTTTGGTGTAAGTACATTTAGCTTGAAATCTTCACATAATTTGTTAACTCGAGCTGCGTAGCTCGTAAATCTTCCTGTGCAGCTTTGACTGTCTGCAGGCAACGATATCGTATACTGAATAGAGATTTGTGGTGTGCCAAACATACTTCCGAGGATATCTGTGGTTTCTTTAAATTGGATATTTCGTGTATTCTTTGGAAGAATTTATGATTCGTATCTCTCAAGTGCAGTCGGGTTGAGTTTGCGCATCAACAACCGCATCTTGGATGCGTCATCGAGATCGTTTCCATCGACACAAAATATATCCTCGTGCAGAGAAAACCACCCCTCAAATGTAATTCCATTTGCAGGATAATTACAAAATTCTGATAAACTGTTTGCTTATGAATCCATTAGTAGTTCTGGCCTTGATTTTGTCTGTTCTATTGTTTCTTTGCTTCCCCCTGTGAGTGTTTGAAGGAGTTTTGATTCAATTTCCAAAAGCTCCAGAATCTGCATCGTTGGCCATTTTTTAATAGCAGACACCGACACGACAATTAGAAAAGATTCTTCTTGAAATGTATCTTTCTATTTCAGTACATGGATATGGTGATTGGCCAGGGATGGTAAATTAATACGACAATGGTGCTTAAACAGCACAATTGTCCTTGCTCTCAGCAGGTTTTTAGTTAAATTTTATTTCTAAAGGCTTTTATTAAACACAAAATGTATTTATAAATGCTTTTTGTTGATTCTAGCTTACAAATTCAGCAATATTCATTAATTTAATGTTCAAAATGAAGAAAATCCAATAAAAATGTAGAAGCAAATCCTAGCATATTAATGCACGTGTGCATACATTATTCCACAAGAAAAGACCAGTTTACACAATTCGAGGTATTTTGACAGATGACAAAATAATAGCCTCGTGGCACACCCAAACCAATCCGTATTGCTTTGTGTTGTTGTAACGACTAAGGAAAAAACAGCTGATAAACCAAACATGAGAAATTGAAAACAGAATTTAAATGTTTATTTAGAGAACAATGAGGAATATGAGGGATTCTTTGAAAAAATTGAAAATCTTTTTTTCGAACAAAGGAAGTAAACCTTAACTCAAATCACCATTGAGCGATATTTTTAAGAAACCGAAATTCCATTTTTTTAAAAATAATGCTAGCCACCTACAATCTGCTATAGAATTATTGCAGTATACTTACACCATATATTTTCTTTTGTGGTTAAAGTTTTGTTTTTTTATAATGATGCGCACACTAAAGGGGTTTTGACTACCCTTAAATTGATTAAGCACAGGACAGTAGGGAAGGATGTAACAGGAGTCACCTTTGCACAATGGTTTTGAGTTTCTGAATATCAAACTAGGAGGAAAAATAGAGCCTAGTAAAGCATTCCACATTCGAGTTGTACGGCAAACGGAAGAATCTCTGTACTTAACAGGGCGTCCGAGCTTTGGCTCAAGGGTAAACTGAGTGATGGGGAGCGAGTATTGCGTTTGAATAGTGTGAGGAGAGGAATGCAACTGGCTACTTCATTAGACATTAGAGCATTACCTATAAAATAACGATAAAACAATGAAAGGCATGAAACAGTGTGACGGTATTCAAGAGATGTGATTGTTTCAGTTATTGCTATTACCTTTCATTGTTATTTTTGTATTTATTTGATTTAACTATATGTCTGTAAGACCTAAGGTGTTTTAAATGAAAACTGAATTTCACGGCACTAGTTATTTAAAAATAAAAGTACGCGTTTTTTTAAACATTTTTTTATAAGAAACTTCTGTGTTTTTTATAAGGAACTTGTTTCTTATATCCGTGGTTAGCTTGCTTTTATACTTTTGTGCAACAGAAAATTGAAAGACACGAGTTGGCGATACTTTTATTGTAGTATTGCAGTATAACTACATTAATTAACACAAGTAGTGATACCAAGTTTTTACAGAAATATTGCTGGTGTTATACATTAATGAAGGCAATACTGGTATTGTTGCTGTATCTTTACAATTATGAACTCAGACATGCTCAAAAGTTTCCCTCTGAATTTATTGGTATCGGAATTTTGATGTCATTTCATACAATTTTTTTTCGAGGTAAATTTCTTCCGTGGCAGATTCACGATCACAGGAAAAATTTCGAGGGAATAAAATATTCCGTAGGAAGCGAAATTTTTGGCGGTTCCCGATAGGCTCAGTCCTACCAAATAAAATCTCAGTGAGCAAGCAATGTCAGATGCACCGCCTGGGGTGCAATTCTGCAAGCGTGAGTGTTATCTGTGTACACAGAAAGTTATGTACACATACATATTTGCGATACCGCAAGGTTCCGGTCCAGTTTTTACTTGCGATATAGGTGCTATAGCTATAGGGCAAGTTTTGCATTTGGAAACAAAATTCGGACTCGAGATTTTAATCAAAGTTGCCATTACGATGATAGAGAACACCAAAAAAAGTGGGTCAGGCAAATCCGTCTGTCTGTAAAACGATCTACATGCTAAACGCCTGAACCGATTTTGTTCAAACTTGGTGGTTAGGTATTTTAGGTGATTGTCGAAAATAAATTTTAGAATCGTTGTTTTAGCCCAAAAATTAACGGTACTTGTCATAAAAATTTTTCTACCATCTTAATTGTCTCGAAAACGGCTACAACGATTTTGATAAAAATTGGTGTGTGTACTAACTTGCTTATTGTCTACATTTTGGCCGAAAAAAATTAAAAATATTTTGTTATTAACGGTACCTGCCATACAACCATTTTATTGATTTTCGACTTTCTCAATAACGGCCCAACGATTTTTTTTGAAAAAAAAAAAAATATTTTTTTTTTGAAAATTGAATATTTCGAAAATGGGTGGGCGATTTTTTATGAAATTTTATTTTTGCATTTATATTATTAAATATTTAGAATGTTCATACCAATTTTTAGAAAAAAAATTAAGAATTTTTCTATATAAAAAATTAAGCGAAAAACGACTTTAAAAATACTTTTAGCCGTTTCGATTAAGAAACTTTTGCATATAATGTGATCGAACATAGGAGTAAGTACGTGCGACCTAGTCGTGCATTTTATTTTTTTTTTGACAGATAGGCTAATTTTTCACAAAAATCTAGATGTCTAGATGTTAATGGGACTAGATTTACCGCTGAATTTTACAAAAACTGATATTTTATAATTATAATTACATATATAAATTATTTAAAATAATTTATTAAAACAAAATTACAACTTCGCTAAAATATTTAATTGCTAAAGTATGAAACTTATTCAATTGAATCAAAAAGAACAACGATTTATTTTTTCGTATAGATCTAGATATAAGAATCATGAATCATGATCATGAACAATAATAAAACACGGCATAACTTTCTGTAGTAGCTCAGAAACACCGTATGTCTGGTGGGCCGAATTGCTTCAAACTTGGTATATAGAGTTTTTTAGGTATTGTACAGAGGGGAAATTGAACTTTTTTTTAGCTAAAAAAATAACGGTACCTGCCATATAACCGCTCTAACGATTTTGATTAAAAGAAATCAGTGCAGCTTTTTAGGTACGACCGATCATATGATTGAAAAAGAAATTTTAAATGTCTAAAAACGGTACTTTCCATAGGACCGTTTTTTTTTTATTTTGACTATCTCATAAATGGCTCGACCGATTCTTTTGAAATTTCACACATATATAGGTTTAGGTTGCCCAATTTATAATGCTGACCAATATTTTTAATTAATATTTTTGTATGTATTTTTAATACCATTTCTAAAAAAATATATTTTGAAAGCTGTTTTTTTTTCAAACAATATAGTTATATATATTTGCTGAATACCTATGAATTGGCGTTTTTGATTTTTTCTAAAAAACCGCTCCACAGATTTTATAATTTTTTTTTTTCATAAATTCAAAGTTATACAAGAAATAAAATGGCGAACTTTTTTTTAGCTCAAATTAGTTTAAGTATTTATTTCAGAATTTTAAACTATTATTTTCTTTGTTTAAAGCGATTTAATCTATTGGTTTTAAGTTTGTATTTATTATTAAATATTTAAGATTGTCATACCAATTTTTTTTTAATTAAAGAAACTTTGTATATAAAAAATAAAGTAAAAAACGACTTTAAAAATATGTTTAGATTTTATATAGAAAACTTTTGTATACGATGTGATCGAATATAAGAGCAGGTTCGTCCGATCGAGTGGTGCATTTAATTTTAAATAAGATACATTTATATACATCCAGAATAAAGAAAATCAGCTACGATATAAAGACGAAATGCAAACAAATTTCCCTTTCCAAAGTTCGTAAGGATTGCAGTCGCTTTGTGTGATAGTATCAAAAAACAGTAGCAATTTAGTAAAAAAAAAAGATTTAATTTACGAAAAAAAAATACCACATTAATTCTACCACGCATTTAAATTTACAAATCCAATATTATTTATTGCTAATTGGTAATTTTCGATTAGTTTTTTCATGCAGTATGCAATCGCTAATAATATAAAATTGGTAAATATTTCGATGAAATTCTGATTCGTTGATGACAATGTTGTTTTATTTCGTTCAAGTTATTGATATTTAAAGCGATGATTCAGGACTTTTAAGTATTAATATCATCATTTAAGACATTCTTGCAAATTCCGAACAAAAAGTCTTAAAAACGTAAATTCTAAGCTAGGGTACGAAACTGGATTCGTTCTCCGTGATTTACATCGTATTTTCCTTGATCCGCTCTAAACATATTGTTTCCGTAATGCCCAGTATTCTCTTTTTTTTATTGCTAACACAAGTTCGTTGAGCTGCCTATATATTTATCAACAAATAAATTGATATAATTAAGTTAAAAGTGCATTATATATGTGTGTACCAATGTAGTATAAAATATTGCATTCGCCTTTTAAATACTATGTACCTTTCAACAAAAGACTTAACGTTTCTAACTTAATAAGAAGTAATTAAAAAACGCGTGTTTCATCTCACAGGCTTAACGTTTTTGTGTACCGAACATTTTTTTGTAAGTCCTATCTCTGTTTAATATCAGAGTATATCCTTAGAATTTATATCAACGTGTCAAAAATTTAGCAAAACCTTTCTTTCTGTTCCTACTTTTTATGATTCTAGTCCGTTTTTGTTGGACTAAAGGCCGTTAAAAGCTATTTTGAATCAATAATTCAACAAGTCCAAATATAATAGTGCTAAGTCTTCTACTTGGCTGATGTATTTCAGTAGTATAAAGAATTTATATTATTAAAAAAAACTCCTTATATAAATAATGCCAGGCCATGGGCAAAAAACAAAAATTTCCAATTTAATGATTAGGAATTCTAGTCTTGTTGGATATAGTTCACACTAGATGTTCTTCACGAAATCTATGTAAGATGAACTGAACTTGGAAATTGCGTATTGACAAAGGTCCTCACTAGTCAACTGATGAGTCCATGTGAGATCACCGGGACGAAACGCCAATTTTTGTTGGACTAAAGGTCGTTAAAGGCTATTTTGAATCAATAATTCAACAAGTCCAAATATAATAGTGCTAAGTCTTCTACTTGGCTGATGTATTTCAGTAGTATATAGAATTTGTATTATTAAAAAAAACTCCTTATATAAATAATGCCATGCCATGGGCAAAAAACAAAAATTTCCAATTTAATGATTAGGAATTCTAGTCTTGTTGGATATAGTTCACACTAGATGTTCTTCACGAAATCTATGTAAGATGAACTGAACTTGGAAATTGCGTATTGACAAAGGTCCTCACTAGTCAACTGATGAGTCCATGTGAGATCACCGGGACGAAACGCCAATTTTTGTTGGACTAAAGGCCGTTAAAAGCTATTTTGAATCAAAAATAATATTTATTTATTGTTTGCGTTTTCTTCAACATTATTATTGGCCAGACCACGAGCATAACATACTTCTAGTTGCAAGGATTAAATCAAATTCCCCTAGAAAATATAATTTGGAATGTGTAAATGCTGTAAATATTATAAGAGTCGGTAATCATCGACCAAAAATTATTGCGTCTTAGAAGAGTGCGATAGCATCTAACTAATGAGCCCAACTACCGTGCCTGGGCGAAACGCATTTTGGACTAGAGGTCATAAAAATTCCTCAATTTGGCTTCAATCCACACAGTATATAAAACAAAAAAACAAAAATAATATTTGTTTATTGTTTGCGTTTACTTCACCATAATTCCTTAGTGTAATTTAGTAATCTTAAAGATCTGCAAGGTAGATTAGCGCGTTGGACAGGTCGGCTTCAACAATTCGATTTTGAAATCATTCATCGCAAGGGAAAGAAAATGTGCTTTCTCGCGCAGTAACACAGTTGGGTGGTATCTCAGAAGAGGATTTAGACCCCAGGGTGAAGAAAGTGATTTCGGATGTGAATTCGAATCCACCAAGGTACCCAGCCTGAAGAGTTGAGCAAGGTGTGTTGTTCAAACAGGTGAAGGCTAATCATGTGGCGTTACATTGATGACACTTTTGCGGTGGTTAAAAAAGAAAATGTTGAATCGGTTTTGAGCACATTGAATAGCAGATATGAAAGCATTAAATTAACATATGAACTCGAGTCAGAAAATTATCATTATTTACCTTTTCTGGACTTAAAAATTAAACTTACTGATGGTAAAGTTCAATTCGCAGTATATAGGAAGTTGAGATCCACTGACCGATTCATCACATTTGATTCGTACTGCTGTTCAAACATAAACATACTTTATATCTTCTCTTTAAGTTTGCTGTTATTAAACTGCACTGCTCGCTGAAGTAGAACATTTTGGAACACTTGTCTCGTAGTTTAGTTATATAGCTTGAAATATTATTAGTTTCTTCAATATATAAATCTAAGTCGTAGTATACTACAAGTCTCCACTTTGATGCCACGACATCCATTTTTCCGACTGGGTCTAAGTAAATTCCCCCATTTTTTTATTGTCATATCAGGTGTTGTGCTCATATTGGTTGCTGAACTTTTTCCTCTTCCAAATGAAATTAATACCAATAACATCAACATCGAAAATTTGATTGCATCAATTTGTGTGTTTTGCTGCATTATGATCTTTGAACAAGCAAATTCGGCTGATTAGTGATATCTCCAATTAACTACCTAATCATGGATTCCTTGATTAAAATTTTAGTGAACAAACGTATTCCATGATTATCAATTGGAATAATCCTTGATAAAAGATGATCAAGTGTAAACAAATTGACCCTAAATAAATCTTATATTTAGAATGCCATACTGAAATTAAGTTTGTTGTGCCTAATTTCAGAACAAATATTAGTTTTGAGAATACAAATTTTGTATCAAGATTGAACGGTAACGTTTATGGGATAAAGTTAATAAGAATGCAGAAAAATAAATACAAGCATGCCTTTTTTCTCTGAGTGAAGTGGCAGTTTGTTCGGCGTAATACTTGACATATTTCATTAGCCTAAGTCCATAAAGAAAGTATACCACATTTCGACAACCATGTTTTAGTTGCCCGTGCATTTTAAATGGGGCAGAACACCAACACTGGCTTATTGAAATGGAGGAGTGCTCATTTGCACTCATTTGGTGAATATGGTGAACTCATATGTTCAAAATGGAAATCCGTTAAATTCAAAAATTGAAAAATTAATTGGTTTTGTTATGACATTGGGCCATACAAGAAAAACAAATAAATTATATTTTAATCTATAACTTTTAGTTCATTTAATATTAAATGAATAAGTTACCAAGTTAGAGAAATAGTTTGGTTAAGCTGCCAACTGCACGAAACACCAAGTAAGTAATAAGTATTTTGTGTCTTTCTATTTCAGAACATGCCGATGGTGATTGGCCAGGAATGGTAAATTAATAAGGCTGTGCTGCATAAACAGCACAATTATCCTTGACTCTCAGCACCTCTCCCACTTAGAAGAGGTCATAATCTTTCATCCAACCAGGAGTCTGAATCTTTCTCTGAACCTCTGAAGTTGGACTTGGTGATTGAAATCCGTGTAGCTCTGAAATTTCAGAAATTCGTTCAAGAGCATTTTCAAAATTGTCTGATAATCAACCATCCATTGAAGCCTTCTTCACTAGATGGTGGTTCCGGATTCTATTGAGTCGATAACGGTTGGTTGGCCTTGAATTAAATTCATCAAATCAAGGAATATGTTGTTAGTTATTATTATTTGGTGTGAACGAATGAGTCTGTTCTTATTTTTATCGTTAAGGAGTATTTTGTAACTGACAGTTCATATCTTCTCTATTATTGTACCTGGAACCCAGTGATTCTTGTTTCTTCAATAAATTTTAGCATACACCATTTCACCCACTACAAAATTCCGTTTCTTAGCACCGTGTTGCCTGTTGAACTGAAGATTCTGCTTTCCGTTTATATAAACCAGATTTGGTTGTCTTGGCTTTAGTAAGTCCAGTGATAGGAGTATAAATAGACGGAGACTGGGCCACCGGCATTCCGGCACAGCCTATATACTGGTCGTATGGTGTTGCTCTTAAAGTAGTATCGCATGATGTTGCTTGAGAAGTGATTTCATGGTAATCGCCATGTTGTTTAAAGATCTAAGAGATAATAATGTTTTTATGTAGTATGAATCATATACTATGGGTCGCTGCGCGCGACCGTTGAAGTGGTTGGGATAATGAACTGATTACGTCGTGATGCGGGGCGGGTGCGATGCGAGGTGGTGGCGCGCGCCGCGGTTATGGTTGAAGTTGTATTTAGTTTGGGAAGTAAATTAAGAAAAAAATTGTATGATAACGTATGGCGCTAACGTATTAGTTGGTTGAACTTAGGGTTTTTTATTTCAATCGTGAGAATGATAAAGACTTATAATTGTGTCAGGGCTAAGTAATATTTATGGTTAAAATGTGATACTTTAAGAAATCCATATCATATCAGTTGGTTGAATTAAGGTTTCTTTTATTTCGATCGTTATTATTCCATTGTTTTTTTATCGTAAGTAAGAATGATAAGGATTAAAAAATGTGTTAGGGAAAATAGTATTTATGACTAGGAATGTGTTACTTTATCAGTTGGTTGCTTTTAGGTTTTTTTTATTAAAAATGTTTGGAAGTATGTACATTGTTTTTCATGGGGTTTTTTATTCCTTCGGACAATGGGTAGATAAAGAAAATTCAATTCAATTTTTTTATTATAGGACTAGACTGATAAGATAAAATAACTGTGTCATCTATAATTAGAATTTATGGTTAGACATGTGAAACTTTAAGAACTCCATTTCATTTCCATTGTTACTAGAATGATAAGATATAAAATTAATATTTATGGATAGGTTTGTAATAATAAAAAGCTTACCAAAAAATCATTTGTATAACTATAAAATATACATAGATAAGAAATATAATAAGAAGCGTTATAAAAAAAGTTTAAGAAAGTTAGACCTCAGAATGTGTATAAATAGATTGTATTTTTCTTTTAATTTTCATTATAGTCTTGCTTGTTAATCTAGTATTATACCTCTTAACTCAAACTTAAACTTATTTTGTTGTATCCAACTATTTTAAAATGGATTCATTTTTACAAAAAATTAATAAATACATTTGTGAAAAACCTCTACTCCCTTTGAATGACTTGGGGACAACGCCAGAAACAATTTTGGAAGCTAAAGTGTGTAACACAAAGTTCGGTCCTAGAGTCCTAATAGAGATTGAGGACTTTAAAATCTTTCCAAGTCCAAGATTTAAGAACCTAACGACAGAAGAAATTCAAAATTTGGTGGGAATGAGGATAATGAGAGGGGATGACGGTGCGAAGTTCCTGCCACCTGTTGGAATGATGATTATAAATGGAAAGGATGGAGTTGAGTTCCTTCCGCTACAACATATCGATTCTTCTAGTAAGAGAAAATCAACTACAATTGTACCACGGGATGAAGAAGACGATGTTGATATTTTTGTATTCTCACAAAAGCGACACTGCTTTTAAAACTTGATAATAAAATAATTTCTACAAAAAAAAAGCTTTCATTTATTTTATGGTTTTTCTTATCTATTCTTCTATGAGCTTTCGTTTATTTTGTGGTTTTTCTTTGTCTTCTATTCAATGAAAAAAAAAGAAGCTTTAATTTATTTTATGGATTTTCTTTATCTTCTTTTCCATACAAAAAAGTTTGGTCTTGTATAAATGGTTTTAGGTTTTAAGTCGGCTTGTATTTTATAAGTTGCAATAGCAATTGTTGAGTATAGAACAAATCATCAGCTTTATAAAAAAATTTGTTTAGCCTAGTACATAGCTTGTATTCAAAAAGTGTGTTTTTTTTATTTTGTGATCGTTAAAACTAAACAACTTAAAAAGAATAAAATGGAGAATTTTGAGTGCAACGTATGCAGTGCTAAATTTATACAAATCGGAACTGTTAATAGACATATAAGAGCTGCACATGGTGATAAAATTAAATTTCCTCAGTGTGACAAAACATATACACGAAAGGATTCAATGTTGGAACACTTCCGCAAGGAGCATATTAACACCTCCTCTCAAGAGCGAGTAATTGATCAACCAACTAGCAGCAAGAGAAAACTTCCAAAAGACATGAATGATTCCTTGTCCCAACCGCATTCATCATCGAAAAAACGTAGATGTGAAAACTGTGAAATAGATGTGCTAGTATCTGGATGGGGTCATCACACTAGAACTAATGAACATAAGAGAAAGAGCAAGGTTCCAGTCAACAATACTCGTTTTAACAAAATAAGGCATTGTTTTGAAGGTAAAGTGGAAACCTATTCCTTAGAAAATACTGATGAAGGGGTTATAGACATTAACAAATTTTTAAATAGCTGTACACTTGATATAATTAAATTACTTGAATACTCGTTTGAAACCAAAGAGGGTATAAAGTTCAGCATTGAACTTTTTGCAGAGTTCATAAAATTAATATCAACACAAGGAGAATCAGAAAAAAGTGAAATAAGCATAAGATCGTTTAAATGTCCAATGCAAATAGCTTTACAAAATGATGATTTGAAATATATAATTGAAAATATGTTTAACACAATTGGAGTTAAAATTGAAAAGTTTCAGGAGAGAGATTCAGGATGGGCACTATTGTGTATAAAACATATTGAAGTAAATATTAACGAGTATAAACACTTAAGAGGTTCGAGCTATTTAAGTCTTCCCAAAAGCATTGAACTTAAACATGCCTGTGCTAATGTTAAAAATAATGATGAATTCTGTTTTAAATGGGCAGTTATATCAGCTCTTTACCCCATAGATGAGCATTCTTATAGACCAAGCAGTTACCACATTGAAAACATTTAAGGTGATGTGATAAGTTTAATGAGTGGAATTCAAATTAACTTTACAAATTTAGAGTTCCCTTTGAAACTTAAAGACATATCGATCTTTGAGACACTCAATCCTACAATTAGTATAAATGTTTTTGGAGTAGAAAAAAAATGGATCTGGAGAAAGTTATGGAGTTGTCGGTCCATATTTCAACTCTCAACACAAAAGACAACAACATATTAATTTATTACTAATACAAGAAGGGAATTTTAGTCATTATGTTTGGATAAAAAATATGTCTAGATTAATAGAAGCACAACTGAATCATAGCAAACGATTAGTAAGAATATGTAATTCATGTCTGCAAACGTTCAACACAGATGAAGCATTTGAGAAGCATGAAAATGAATGTAATAAAACTGTGACAACAATACCAGATGCTCCAAATAATATACTACAGTTTGAACATCAACATAGATCCCTAGAAGTGCCATTTGCCATCTATGCAGATTTTTAGTGTATACTAGTGAATATCGATAGCTGTCAACCAGACCCATCAAACTCATCAACTACACCTATTAAAAAACATGTTCCAATTTCTGTGTCCTATTGTATCAAGTGTTCATTTAATACATCTTTGAATAAACTTTTCAAATACACCGGTAAGTAAAAATTATTCTTAAAACCTCATTTCATACGTAATATATAAATTGTCTGGTAATATAATATAAATATTTTTTGTTTTTATTCTAGGTGAAGACTGTACACAAGTTTTTATATCGAACTTGCTCGAAGACTGTCAAAATATTTATAAAAATCATTTGGGGAAGAAAATCCCGATGACTATGACACCTCAGGATGAAATTAAATTTCAACAAGCAACAACATGTCATATCTGTAAGAAACCAGTGTGGGGGAGTCTAAAGTCGTGCTCTTATCGCTAAACCTAATTTTCATAGCATTTTAGAATTTTCCGAAACTATGGCCGCTATTCAGTTAAAACGAATTTTCTGTGTCTATAATAAGCTTATATACTTGGTTTTTTGTGTATTAGAGATTTCAAAGTATAAAATGTGTGACTTTCATTATGCTTATATGAAACCAAAATTTACTAAGAACCTACAACTGGCTTATATGGATACTGACTTATTTATTTATCAAATACGAACTGATGACTTTTACAGCGATATTAAGAGTGATATAATTAAAATGTTTGATACTTCAGATTACCCCCTACATAACCCCTATGATATTGCTCAGCTCAATGTGAAAAATTAGGTTATATGAAGGATGTGAATAATGAAGGAATTTATTGGGTTAAGAGCTAAAATGTATAGTATTGACATTGAATATGCATCCGTGATAAAAAAGCAAACGGTGTTAAATCAGCAGCTGTAAAAAAAATATCTTTGCCAAATTATAGAGATTGTTTGCTACATAAGCGTAACTTTTATAGTAAAATGCTAAACTTTAGATCTAGACAACATACTCTATTATATACTGAATGTATCAACAAATGAAGTTTAAGCTGTGCGGACGACAAAAGATTTATATGTAGTAATAATATCAATACACTAGCTTGGGGTCATTATAGAATAGATTTTGAAAATGATATGTAAATATAAGAACATTATAATAAAAAGAAAAAGTATCAAGTATTATACAAAATTGTTTTATTGAACTATTAATTATAATTCTTAGCTTCACTAATAAATTTACCTAAGAGATAAACATTTTGAAGTGCACATATTTTTCCATGATATCCACATTTGGAAGTTATATTTGGATACATTTTTGTAAGTTCTTTTAAATTTGGACATCTGCAATAGGTATCTTCTTCGAGGTTAATAACTTCTACGTTTTTATTATTGAGTAAGGATTGTAGCTATTGTTTCTTTTCAGTACCCTTAACGTAAACAACACCATCTTTACTTGAGAAAGGTGTGCAAATCCTCCATTCCAGGTTAATCCGTGATAATTTCGATACAACCAATTAACTTGTCTTCTAAGTGAATCTGATGTAAGGCTTAAATTAAATGGTGGACTAACAATAACGTGATGATGATGATGCCCATTATGTAATACAGCTAACTCCTTCAGAATGAAACGATTGCTGTTTAAATCACCAAATCCTTGAATGTCTACAAAGTGTAAATCCATTTTTTTAGATGTCTGTTCCCAACAAATTGACTTTTTCTACTAATAAATTATCATATAAGTATATTCAATTTCAGTAAGTTTTTTAACTTCTCCTGTTAATGGTTTGTACTCAATTATACGATCATGAAGTATCATACAATACATGGTCGTTAAAGCAGGAATCGGAGTTAATGTTTTAAGCTCAATTCTTACATCCCCAGGACCTGTTTTAATTGTTTCATTTTGACGTGAACAGTCGATAACCATAATTGGGGCAATATCCTTAAAACCCGTCCTTCAGTCTGTCAGGTATAAATGAAATAAGAATCATGTAAAAATAAAAATAAGTAGATTTGTTTATATTTATAGAAGAGCTCTAAGTTGAGACGGTTAATTTAAAAATGTTCTGGATTGAAAGATTACGAGAAGGAGATACATTCTGTATCTGTGAATCTGGTTGGTTGGAGATGAGATTTACAGATGTTTCGTTCTATAGTGATTGAATGAGATTACTAGTAAAACCAGAACATGGGGTAGAATGTAAGCTATTTCATAGAACTGATTAGGTCGCGATGCGGGGCGGTTGCGATGCGAGGCGGTGGCGCGGGGCAGTTCAGTGAGCAGATAATAGCAGTAAAAAGCAGTTCAGCTCAGTTTGAGACTCAGTATTCTTCAGTTAAGATCAGTTATCTTAATATCAAATTCAGTCAGTGAGCAGATAATAGCAGTAAAATGCAGTTCAGCTCAGTTTGAGACTCAGTATTCTTCAGTTAAGATCAGTTATCTTAATATCAAATTCAGTTTAAGACCTTTTGAACGCTTCTTTCATCAACTACGAAATTTATTAACCACCTACCTTTTTTTTCTTAACTTACTGCCCAAACTAAATGCACCTTCAACCACAACCGCGGCCCGCACCACCGCCTCGCATCGCAACCGCCCCGCATAGCGACCTAATCAGTTCTATGAAACAGCTTACATTCTATCCCATGTTCTGGTTGTACTAGTAATCTCATTCCATCACTATACAATGATAAACCTGTAAATCTCATCTCCAACCAACCAGATTCACAGATACAGAATGTATCTCCTTCTCGTAATCTTTCAATGCAGAACATTTTTAAATGAACCGCCTCAACTTAGAGCTCTTCTATAAATATAAACAAATCTACTTATTTTTATTTTTACATGATTCTTATTTCCTGACAGACTGACAGACTGAAGGACGCATTTGAAGGATATTGCCCCAATTATGGTTATCGACTGTTCACGCTAAAATGAAACAATTAAAACAGGTCCTGTGGATGTAAGAATTGAGCTTAAAACATTAACTCCGATTCCTGCTTTAACGACCATGTATTGTATGATACTTCATGATCGTATAATTGAGTACAATCCATTAAAAGGAGAAGTTAACAAACTTACTTAAATTGAATGTACTTATATGATAATTTAATAGTAGAAAGAGTCAATTTGTTGGGAACAGACATCTATAAAAATGGATATACACTTTGTAGACATTCAAGGATTTGGTGATTTAAACAGCAATCGTTTCATTCTGAAGGAGGTAGCTGTATTACATAATGAGCATCATCATCATCACTTTATTGTTAGTCCACCATTTAATTTAAGCCTTACATCAGATTGACTTAGAAGACAAGTTAATTGGTTGTATCAAAATTATCACGGCTTAACCTGGAATGGAGGATTTGCACACCTTTCTCAAGTAAAGACATTTCTTCTAAAAAACTTTAGAGTGGTGTTGTTTACGTTAAGGGTACTGAAAAGAAACAATAGCTACAATCCTTACTCAATAATGAAAACGTAGAAGTCGTTAACCTCGAAGAAGATACCTATTGCAGATGTCCAAATTTAAAAGAACTTACAAAAATGTATCCAAATATAACTTCCAAATGTGGATATCATGGACAAATATGTGCACTTCAAAATGTTTATCTCTTAAGTAAATTTATTAGTGAAGCTAAGAATTATAATTAATAGTTCAATAAAACAATTCTGTATAATACTTGATACTTTTTCTATTTATTATAATTTTCTTATATTTACATATCATTTTCAAAATGTATTCTATAATGACCCCAAGCTAGTGTATTGATATTATTACTACATATAAATCTTTTGTCGTCCGCACAGCTTAAACTTAATTTGTTGATACATTCAGTATATATAGTATGTTGTCTAGATCTAAAGTTCAACATTTTACTATAAAAGTTACGCTTATGTAGCAAACAATCTCTATAATTTTGCAAAGATATTTTTTTTACAGCTGCTGATTTAACACCTTTTGCTTTTTTTTATCACGGATGCATCTTCAATGTCAATACTATACATTTTAGTTCTTAACCCAATAAATTCCTTAATTATTCTTCCATTATTCTCATCCTTCATATAACCTAATTTTTTCACATTGAGCTGAGCAATATCATTGGGGTTATGTAGGGGGTAATCTGAAGTATCAAACATTTTAATTATATCACTCCTAATATCGCTGTAAAAGTCATCAGTTCATGAGTCAGTATCCATATAAGCCAGTTGTAGGTTCTTAGTAAATTTTGGTTTCATATAAGCATAACGAAAGTCATACATTTTATACTTTGAAATCTCTAATACACAAAAACCCAAGTATATAGGCTTATTATAGACACAGTAAATTCGTTTTAACTGAATAGCAGCCATAGTTTCGGAAAATTCTAAAATGCTATGCAAATTAGGTTTAGCGATAAGAGCACGACTCCTTTATTTGGAGTATTTGTTATCACCAACTATCGAATTTTCTTTCGTTCACTGCCACAATCGGAGACATACCAAATAATTGTGGGAGATGTGCCATTAGGGATAATTTATCCAGTTGAAAAAAATGCAGTCTTCATCGCGACGTGAGAATGTTTATGGAATCCAGATCTCTTGCAAAAATTCCAGAACAAAATGGTTTGCCCACAAAAAGCAGAATCATTCTCGCCAATCGGTCTTTGAGGAAATCATGTCTTATGCATTTCCTTTTCGTTGAGTGGAAAGATTTTTGCATTTAAGTATACTGAGAAGTTTGCCATGAACGGCTGTGATGCTTTATGATAGTGTAGCCGAGCACTGTAGATTAGGAGCACCCAACGAGTTTTGGAGAGTATCCAAAGTGAATGCCAATTACGCTGTAAGTGAGTGTTATCCAACAATTTGGGCAGTTCCCTCGTGCGCTTCAGATGATCTTTTGATTCTTAAAAATAATTCTTGGATTTTAAAATAGTTCTGGTTACACATAGAGGATTTAGAATTAATATATAATCAATAGTATGAGAGTTTAACACTTGGTGGAAATTAATTTTTGACATTTTTGTATAAAGAAGTAATTAAGCACTTGTTTTTCCACAATTTAAAATTTTGTTTTTATTAATATCTAATTAAAAACTTTTCTAAGGCCAACGCGTTTCGTCTTAGTTAGGACATCATCAGGGCAATACATTTTTTTTTCTGTTTTTAAACAAATCATACAATCATAAAGGTTGTAACACGTCACTGGTGAACAAAAGTGTTCATACAAATTAATAAACTGGAAAATTAAACATAGAGATCTGACTTTAAAAAAGGGTTTAAACTAAGTATAAAATATGGAAAAAAATATAAAACAAAAAAATTAATATATAATATATATTTTTTTTTTTAAATATTATATGTTAAGTAGTGGGCTATTGTTCAATAAGTCAATTTGTAAGTTTAAAATGTTCATGCACTTATGCTTATTTATTTCGAAAATTTCATATTTGTCTAATACACGTCCAGCAGGTACAAAATGTAATAGAAACACATCATCGAGAGAGCATCCATGTCCAGAAGTTTGTATATGTTGAGCGAGTCCAGAAGAAGGTTCGGGACGTACAGCAGCCTTTAAATGTTCTGTAAATCTTATCGATAAAGATCTTGCAGTTTTTCCTATGTACACTCCATTGCATTCCTTGCAGGTTACCTTATACACGCCACTTTTCGAATAAATAGTTGTTTTTGGTTTGATTTTGTTGTTGCAGAGAGCATTTTTTAGTGTGAATTTATTGAAAAAAGCAGGTTTAATGTTGATTGCTGATAGTGGATTGCACAATTTTTCCGAAACTCCAGGAATATAAGGGATCTTTTTCTAAGTTTGTGATTCCTTTCCAGTGGAAGTCGGGAAAATTGATTGGATAGCTAGTTTTCTAGATTTTTTCTGCAATAACCGTTTAATTCTTTGGATATCATATCAATTCATTATAGCAATGGTTTTAATTATCTTTATCTCTTTCTTATAGCTATCTGTTCTTAAGGGAACCTTAAGAAGACGATTAATCATCGCATGAAAAGCCGACAATTTTATATTCACGGGGTGGGCAGACGATGCTGGAATTATGGAATCCGTTGAAGTTTCCTTTCTATAAATATCAAAAACTAGTTTGTTTGATGAAATCGACAGGCTTAAATCAAGGATATTTATGCAGTTAGGTCCATATTCCAAAGTAAAAGAAATATTGTCCTCCAAGTTATTCAACACAGATTCAAGGAAAGAAACAAGATTCCTTTGAGTGCCTGTCTACACACAAATATATCATCCACATATCTAACCCAAAAGAATATGTTTTGTATAAGCGGACTTTTTGAAGAAAATAACTTTTGTTCCAAATGATCCATAAAGAACTCGGCAGCGAAAGGCGAAAACGAAGATCCCATTGCAAGCCCCGACGTTTGTCTGTAGTATTTTCCATTAAATTGAAAGTAGTTTTGGTCCATGCATAAGGAAATAAGCTTTTTCAGTTGGTGGCATTTTTGTTCATTCTTAACACATAATGAAAGTTTATGTTCAAACAGCAATTTTAAATTAGTGTTTGGTACCGACGGATATAAACTTTTTACATCAAGGGAAACAAGCTTCGCATTAGGTGGCAAAATTAAATTCTGAACTCTATCGATCAAATCTAACGAATTCTTAATTGCATACTTGGGCTTAAAATCTAAAACTTCAGGTAAAGTACGGGCGAGATACTTGCATAGTTTCTGTGCAGGGGCATTAAATGAAGACGACACAGGCCGTAGAGGAATACCTTCTTTATGTAGCTTAGGTAATCCATACAAAATTGGTGCAGTGGGGTTAGGGTTGCGAACAAGATATTTCATTTTTGGCTCAATTATTTGTGGTGAACAATTAATAATATCATACACCAGTCTATTGTACTTGTTGGTTGGATCCTCACTCAACACTTCCAATTGCATATCACCCAAACAATATTCCATTTTTTCTAAATACTCAGTTTTTGTATAGTAGTAATAGCATTACCTTTGTTTGCTTTACACAAAATTAAATTTAGATCTCTGAGCTTAAATTGCATAGAGCGAATATTAATATTCACTTCTTTGGAACTGTGTGTCAAGTTATTTTTGTTTTCTTCTTTGGCAATAATTCGTTCACAATCAACTCTAGTCTCTATGTAATCATCAGGTATAGCAGCACCAGTATACACAGAGAGATCAGTAAAACTGTTTATTCGATTACTTGGGTTAGGCATATATGCAAATTTCAGACCCATTTGAAGCAAACCCAATTCAGATGGAGAGAAAACAACATTAGAATTATTGACCACTCTTTCTTTAAAATCAAATGTCATCGAGCTGATGTGGGGCTACCTCTATTATTGTTATTGCGGTTTTTTATAATACAAAGTTTGTCTAGTTTGGTTCTCTGCCTCAAGTATTGTTCATGTGATAATCTACTTGCAGTGTCATGTACGTTATCATGCACTACGGAAAATTCTATAGCATGAAGATGAAATAAAAGTTCAGAGTAAATTACTTTAAGATGAACGCCAATGTTGTCTCTTTTAAAATATAACATTTTAAGATCCAGATTTATCCAAGATATTTTGGCTTTATAAATAGCTACTTTACTTACTTTTGAATGAGCGTTACTTTTCAAGTTAATATAATTAGGAAAGATTTTTTGTTTTTTACATTCCGTGTTAAACTAAATATGATTGCACATTCGTTTAAACTGTATGTTCAGTCGCTTATATATCACAATTAGTTTGTGTGTTTCTACGGTTTTTATATAATCAATAGTATGAGAGCTTAACACTTGGTGGAAATTAATTTTTGACATTTTTCTATAAAGAAGTAATTAAGCACTTGTTTTTCCACAATTTAAAATTTTGTTTTTATTAATATCTAATTAAAAACTTTTTTAAGGCCAACGCGTTTCGTCTTAGTTGGGACATCATCAGGGCAATACATTTTTTTTCTGTTTTTAAGCAAATCATACAATCATAAAGGTTGTAACATGACACTGGTGAACAAAAGTGTTCATACAAATTAATAAACTTGAAAATTAAACATAGAGATCTGACTTTAAAAAAGGGTTTAAACTAAGTATAAAATATGAAAAAAAATATAAAACAAAAAAATTAATATATAATATATATATATTTTTTTTTTTAAATATTATATGTTAAGTAGTGGGCTATTGTTCAATAAGTCAATTTTTTAAGTTTAAAATGTTCATGCACTTATGCTTATTTATGTCGAAAATTTCGTATTTGTCTAATACACGTCCAGCAGGTACAAAATGTAATAGAGACACATCATCGAGAGAGCATCCATGTCCAGAAGTTTGTATATGTTGAACGAGTCCAGAAGAAGGTTCGGGACGTACAGCAGCCTTTATATGTTCTGTAAATCTTATCGATAAAGATCTTGCAGTTTTTCCTATGTACACTCCATTGCATTCCTTGCAGGTTACCTTATACACGCCACTTTTCGAATAAATAGTTGTTTTTGGTTTGATTTTGTTGTTTCAGAGAGCATTTTTTAGTGTGAATTTATTGAAAAAAGCAGCAAAAAATCTAGACAACTAGCTGTCCAATCAATTTTCCTGACTTCCGCTGGAAAGGAATCACAAACTTGGAAAAAGATCCCTTATATTCCTGGAGTTTCGGAAAAATTGTGCAATCCACTATCAGCAATCAACATTTAACCTGCTTTTTTCAAGAAATTCACACTAAAAAATGCTCTCTGCAACAACAAAATCAAACCAAAAACAACTATTTATTCGAAAAGTGGCGTGTATAAGGTAACCTGCAAGGAATGCAATGGAGTGTACATAGGAAAAACTGCAAGATCTTTATCGATAAGATTTACAGAACATTTAAAGGCTGCTGTACGTCCCGAACCTTCTTCTGGACTCGCTGAACATATACAAACTTCTGGACATGGATGCTCTCTCGATGATGTGTCTCTATTACATTTTGTACCTGCTGGACGTGTATTAGACAAATATGAAATTTTCGAAATAAATAAGCATAAGTGCATGAACATTTTAAACTTAAAAATTGACTTATTGAACAATAGCCCACTACTTAACATATAATATTTAAAAAAAAAAAATATATATTATATATTAATTTTTTTGTTTTATATTTTTTTCCATATTTTATACTTAGTTTAAACCCTTTTTTAAAGTCAGATCTCTATGTTTAATTTTCCAGTTTATTAATTTGTATGAACACTTTTGTTCACCAGTGTCGTATTACAACCTTTATGATTGTATGATTTGTTTAAAAACAGAAAAAAAAATGTATTGCCCTGATGATGTCCTAACTAAGACGAAACGCGTTGGCCTTAAAAAAGTTTTTAATTAGATATTAATAAAAACAAAATTTTAAATTGTGGAAAAACAAGTGCTTGATTACTTCTTTATACAAAAATGTTTAGAATTAAAGTCAGAACCGTTTAAATGATCCCAGTTAAACAATTACATTTGGATTTATGTGCCGATTTGATGAAGTTTCTATTAATTTTACGAAATCCAATGAAATTGTGAGGTACACCACTCTATAATTCGAAAATTACGTGCTTTATTGGGATGGTGTAAGCGGTTCTGAGTTCTAACTTATGTTGTCTTACTAGTTCAGGATACCATTTTCAAAACCAAGAATTTTTGCAAAAAAATTTCATCCAAAAGTAATTTTGTCACAAAATTACTTTTAGATGGATTTTTTTTGTCGCCAAACCAGAATCATTTTTAAATCTAAGAATTATTTAAAAAATTTCATCAAAAAGTAATTTGTTTGAAAGAATTCCATCTAAAAGTAATTTGGTGACAAATTTACTTTTTTTTACAACTTGTCAATTCTTTCTGACAGCTTACAGAACTCTTCGCAATTATTTTTCCGTTGTGGTTTTCGAAAGCATTTCGCTCTCCTAGTCGAGACCACCGAAAATGTTCGTTTCGCATCAGTAGCGTACTAGGCTTATAACTGGAAAGCGCTGTATGATGTGGCTGGATGATGTAGTTGATGTAGATAAATTGAAGTGTCTTATGGTGGGCTTACATCTATTTTGATTTGGTTTCTCCAACATAGGACGATGTAAAATGTATACAAGTTAGAAAATATCAATGAATTAATTCAAATTATGCTTCTTAAGAAAAGCAGATTAATTAATTGATGAAATTAAGAATCAATATGAGCATGTGCATCTCGACAAAGGTATTTGTTAATACACTCATATTTTGGTATATTACTATGTTCATAACATATCTGCCACCCTTTACTTTTGCTGAAATTTACTAATGAAGGAACATGTTAATCCAGTGCTTGTTTCTTTACTTCTTCAAAGCTAGACACAATTAAGAACACAAAAACTAGGTCTCTGTCTTTATCGTATTTCAATAAGGGCGAGTTAACGTTAGAAACAAACCGGTCTTCGAAGAATAAAATTTCTTAAGAAAAACAATTTGTTTTTTCTTAACTGACTAAAAAATACAAAAAAAAATGTGTACTGACCTTTTATGCTAGTACTCCAAAATTACTAACATTCGTATATTTTTCAGCTATTATTTTCAATGCTACGTCAACATTTTTTATTGTAAGATTATAGCAAGGATTGACTCTTAGTTGTAGTAAAACAATGAAGCACAAAAAGCTGTGAGATTGAATCATACATTTTTCCAATAACTCTAGTACATGCTCCGTATCTACACTTGTGTACTACAGCTAAAAACCGAAGGTACCTATGGAACAGAACTGATGTAATACAACAGTCAAAACGCTACATTGTGCTTGATGCAGTAGGCCCCATGTAGATGAAGAGTGATGCTGTCAAATTTATCATAGCGAACTGTTAGCTGTAAAAAAGTGTACATTAAAAAAAAAACAAAATAATTAAGGAAAACAAAAAGCAACAATAACTTGTTGCTCTTTGTTTGTTGTGTAAACTATGAGAAAGAACCAATCAAACCTGTTATCGGCTGAATAACTGAATGCTTGTGGGCTTGCTTACGATCGTTACGGAACATATCAGTAAGTATTTCCTTAGATAAGTTCTTCTTTATGTGGTCCAAGAACCTGCTGACCTTACCTTTTCAAACTGACAGCATAGAAAGTTTTTTCCTTCTTCGTCACTCGACGAGGTTTGCGATATGTTATGGAGTGTTGCAGTTCTAGCAAATAGGGAAGAATATATGTACATACTTTGATGTGGTAGTTCGGGACTTCCAGACTTTTTTGTTCGATTTAGCACTCGTCATTTCCTTAGTTACTGCGAGGAACCGTTTCGGTTGAATAGAATCATCATGGTCGTGAGCTTCTATCTCACAATTGGCATCCTCGGTGTGGGTTGTATTGCTCAAGTAATAGACAAGGCATCCTAATTGACATTTATTTTAATCGGGATTTGCATGTTACTCGTAATTATATTGGGCTTTTATATAAGCCCAAACAATCTAGCAGTGTTATATGAATCGTTACCTATAATGCCCAATTCTTACTTTCCAAGTAGACTCTTATAGATTCGGATATAACTGGCAATTGTAAAGCAGATCACACATAAGTATATATTTTTGATTAAGATAAAAACATTATAAAATAATAAACAAATACAACTTCGGAAGTCTGAAATGGAATCTAATTCTCGTAATTCATTTTTGAAGATTGACTTTTGACAAATCAACAACAAAAAACTGTTCTGTTAGTTTGAACAATAGTATTTTTTAATCCTCAACTCACATGTATTCACGGATTGGAAAAAAAGAGTAATTTAAGAGTTTTATCTAACTGACCTCAAAAAAAAAAATTGGGAGTGTTTTACGCAAGGGTTGGGGGTACTAGTCGCGCTTCTATTTAGCATATTTTCTCTATGCCTAAGCCGATGATGTATACTTTATGCCGCTCGTGTCATCAGGGTAATATAACACTTATGATTGTTTTGTTGTTGTTTATTGACTACGAGTCGGATACGCTAAAGGCAAAACAACGCTAAGCATCGGGAAGTGAGTGTGAAGTATCAAAGTATTGTTCGATACGAAACAACTAATTAATTGTAGTGGCAATGCATATGCTGAGAAGTGTCAAGTATCGAAGTATGGTTTCGATATGAAACAATCAAATAAGTGGTCGCTAGTGTTATCGCTTCACACCACCCTTCTTCGGGAAAAGGAGAAATTATGACAAGTCTTGATTTCTTCTTTTATGCGCCACTTGTACAATAGAGATTTCGATTGTAGTTTTTTTATTGGTTTATTTTATTTTTGTATACATTGCATTTTTTATATATATATTCTTTTCTTGAATTTCAATACTCATGTACTTATGTTTTGTTTTATATCCATACAAGAGTTGATTTTTTTAAATTAAAAATTTTATTTTTAACTTAAAACACAAATTATTTATTTTTGCTTAAATGTACATTTCGGAAGCTATGCTTCCATCGTCAGTAAGCACTATTTAAATAATAATGACATTTTGATATTAATATTAAAATTCAATACAAACAAAAAATTACACAAGCAAATTTCCAGTGAAATTAAGGTCTAATATAAACTTTTTTCAAAATTGAATTTCTTATTGGTCTATCGTCACTATTCATTAAATTATTTCTATATTTAAATATATAAAGAGTTTCGAGAGCTTCTAGCTCATAAGGATTATTTACCTTACGTATTAATTTCAAATTTTGTAAACTAAATTTATGGTTATTGTGGTAGGCACAACCTTCGGGTTCGGCAGCTGTAACACGAATGAGTTAATTAGCTCTCCATCACATCGTTGTCATTGACAGGTCTCCACATCCCTCCTTTTTTCTCCAGCCGTAACTTCAAGTTTGAAGAAGTTTGTAATTGTTTCGGAGAAGAACACTTCTGTTTATCTTGGGCTGTGGATTCCGGTGGAACAACTGTAGCAGCAGATGGCACAACTGAATCTACTATAGGAACTGAACTTTCTTCTGTATCCGATAATGGAATCTTCTTCAAGTGACTAACGTTTCTTCTGAACGTACGATCGTTGCTCTTAACAACAACATCACTGCCCTTCCTCTCAATTACCTCGTATATTTCTGGCCCGAACTGGGGGGTTAGCTTGTGGGGAAAAACGACATTTTTAAGGACCACTTTATCTCCCACATTAACATCGCAAGATTTTGCACCTCGAACAATATCAGCTCTCTGCTTACCCTTTTCTTTGTTAATAGAGTCCAGATCCCTTGCTTCCGAATCTAGAATATCATCAGGAACGTCTTCTATATGGAATTTTATCTCTGATCACTCCGTTGAAGAGCAGTTCTGATGGAGCCTTCCCCGTTGTACCTAAGAATGAATTTAAGGATTTCTTTTTTATAATTCAAACCCTTCGTATTAGCAATTTGTAGTCTCTTTAAGATTGAGCGATTTAAGTTTTCGACTTCTCCATTTGCCTGGGGCCAATAGGGTGGAGAAGTTATGAGCTTGATGTTATTGTTTTCGCAGTAATTCTTAAACTCCTGACTCACAAACTGGCGGCCATTGTCGGCCCTTATAGATTCCGGGTATCCAAGTCCTGAGAATAATTCTTCCAGTATCTCGATAACAGCACTTGAGGTGATCTTTCTTTTGAACTTTAACTCATGGTACCGTGAATAGTAATCTATGACATCAAAAACGAAATCATTGTTCGGTAGTGGTCCTAGCAAATCCATGGCTAGGCAAATCCAAGGTCTTTCAGGGAATCGGTGTCTTTTCATTGGAACTGGATTTATAGGTCGTAAGACAAGTAAGCAATCATAGCATTTTTTTACCCACTTTTCAACATCTCGATGGATAAGAGGCCACCATACTTTTGAACGGACTCTGCGTTTCATTACGGTTTCACCCGGATGACCTTCATGGGCAAGTTCTAAAACCTTGGATCTCAATGACCATCTTCAGACTATCGTCATGTTCTTTCTCCGACAATCCAAACACAACAACATCGTCAATGAAAATAAGAACATTCTTGCATGGCACTAGCAACTTTTCCATTTCTCTTTGAAATAATTCAGGGGCTGCATTTACTCCGAAGAATAATCGCTTGTACCTATATATTCCACCATACGTTATGAAACCTGTTATACCACGACTCTGTTCATTTAATTCACATTGGTGGAAGGCATTTTTCATGTCCAACCTTGAAAAGATCCTTGCTCCTTTAAGTTTTGTCATGAATGAATCGAAAGTTGGCAAAGCATAGTTTGCCCTTAAAATCGCGGCGTTGGCTCGCCTCATGTCAACACAGAGTCTTATGTCACCATTTTCCTTAAAAACTATTACCACGGGCGATATCCATGAACTAGGGCCCGAAATTGGTTCAAGTATGTCTAAATCTATTGCTTCTTGAATCTTAAACCTGAGCTTTTCTTCAAGAGCAGACGGGATTCTTCTCATCGGTTGCTGAACAGGAGGAATTGCTTCATTTATGGACAGGGAGATCGACACACCTTTAATTTTTGAAAAAAGTTTTGGCTTAACGGACAGTATTTGTTTGACTACAAGTCCCAATTTTAAACCAGGCAACTTAATAGCCGTGTCTTTGCCCAAAAGCGATTGAATTCCGTTCTCAATTACATAGAACGAAGAAATCACATCAAAATCATCGCTAACTCCTATTGTGGCTTCAAAAACACTCTTTATTTTGAGTAAATCTTGACCAGCGTACGCTCTAAACTGATTCTCCGACTTGCTGCGAACATTCCATATAATAGCATTTTCATCATTAATGTTTCCCAATCTTTCTCACTCAGAAGGTTGAATCGAGAACACGAGTCTATAATCATCGTGATAAAAGTTCCCCCAATTCGACACTTGATCAATTCGTCTGAAGATCCTACAGAGTCCGGCGTGATGTGGTCACTTTCTGAGACTTTAAGGCAACCGTGTTCTACGAAGTCTCCAGAATTATTTTCCATTACTTCGTCATTAGAATTCTGGACAAAGCGAATCTTAGAAACTCCCAGACGGCGCCTTTTTGCCTCAAAACCATTGTTTGTTTCGTGCGATCGCTTGATGTTTTGTGTTCTACACTTGACAGCGAAATGACCAATACGCTTACACCTATTACACGACGAATTTTTAGCTGGACAATAGGGGCTGTTCCCATAATGACCCTTGGCCCTTCATCTAAAGCATTCACCACGACGAACAGTATCCACTGTCTTTGAAATGATCTTGTTTACACTAGCATTCATTGACGTAGAAGGAACCATAGCCTCAGACTCACATTTAACTTGTTCGTACGCATGACATAAATCCAAAACCTCTTTCAAAAATCGTTCTTTTTCTAATAATCTTTTTTCAGATCATTACCCGCCCATACGTCTATAATTTTATCCTTTAAGTTTATTTCAAAAATTTCGTTTTTTTATTTTGCCGAAGTCACATTTGGAAGCTTGATTTCTGTTTTAACACGAACTTGTCAAAATTTGCATCCCTGTCTGGCTTTAAAGAACAAAACAAATGGCGTTCGAAAATGGCATTTCTTTTTGGCGAAAAATAATTGTTCAATTTTCCAATCAACACTTTAAAAATATCGTTTCCTTCCCCCTCTGCTTCTTCGACGAGCGCTCATGGTAGATTAAAAATTACCTCTTGCAACTGAGGACCACCCAGGTGTAGTAGTTTGTTTCTTTTCTTTCTAGGGTCGCTTATGTCCTCTGCTTCCAAATATAGATTGAATGCTCTCAACCACTTCTGCCATTCCGACCTGATGAGAGACTTCTCTATCACTTCACACAAGAAAGGAGTGATTCCAGATATGTTCATTGCTTCCAAATGGTTGTCCAAAATCGTAATTTAATGCCTTTCTATGGATACTCAATGCAATTGAATGCAAATTCTTTCTATGTATAAAACAATAATCATATCTTTTTTTTTTTTTCCTTTTTTCCAATTTTAACTCTTCTTTTTTTTCTTGTTTTCCGCAATTTAATGCTTGAAACTATATTGAAAATAATAATAAATTAGTAATTTTCCTTTGTAGCGCAATTGAGTGCAAGTTCTTTTTTTTCCAAATTATACCTTTTTCTTATTTTATTTTTTAATTTCCTTTTTTTTCGCAATTAAATACTTAAAATTACATCAGAATTTTTCCCAGTTTCGCAATTCAGTGCTACACATACACAGATGGATGGTCTGAAAACAAGCGATAAAAGCAATTAAATGCTAAGGTTATTTTGTTTTGCTTTCTTTTTTTTCTCACCTCCTCTTGTTTGTTTTGTTGTTTTTTTTTCCAGTTAATATATATTTTTCTATTTATTGTTTTCTTTTCTTCGCAATTTTATGCTTAACTCTTCGTTTAACTTGTTTCGACCTGTAGACGATTGTAAATATGTATATTCCAGCTCATTTTTCTTTCTTTGTTTTTTTTTTGTTTTTGTTAATTCCTCACCTCGTCGCCAAATGTGGTAGGCACAACCTTCGGGTTCGGCAGCTGTAACACGAATGAGTTAATTAGCTCTCCATCACATCGTTGTCATTGACAGGTCTCCACAGTTATTATCTAGCATGTGTTGTGATACACTTGATTTTTCTGTTTCATTGTGTTTTAGATGTGCAAAATGTTCTTTGAATCTTTTGAGAATTGGTCTTCTTGTCTGCCCTATATATTCTTTATTACAATGGTTACATCCAATTGAGTAAATCCCTGATTGCTGTAATGTTTCAATTTTGTCCTTTGATCCACTAATCAGATTTTTAATTTTTATTTCACTGCTTTGGCTAATTCTAATATTTTGCCTATTAAATATAGGTTTTAGCTTAGATGTAATTTCTGGATGGAAATTAAATGTTGACCATTTCTTTTCTGAATCTTGTTCATTTCTGATTAAATCTAAAGTTGTATAATTCCTTAGGATTTGTTTTCTTTTTTAAGCAATCAGTAGATCATCAATTAGTTGTTCTGTATACCCATTTATTTTTACTATTTCTTTGATTTTTTTAATTTTACTGTATTCTCTTTCTTTTGTCATAGGAATATTTAAGGCTCGAAAAATTATGGAATGAAAAGCTGATGTTTTTTGTTCAAATGAATGAAATGAATCAGATGTTATGTATCTAAGAGTATTTGTAGGCTTTCGATAAATACCGAATTCGAAGTTTTCATCTTCTCTAATTATAGTTAAATCTAAATAGTTTAATTTTCCGTTTCTTTTTTCTTCATAAATAAACTTGATTAATGGATATTTTGATTTATTTAACATGTTTATTAAACTTCGAAATTCATGCTTTTTGACTATGGCCCAAACATCATCTATATATTTGAACCAAATTCTTGAAAAATTTCTTTCATTTTTCATTTTAGTCTCTTAATTTGACATGAATAAGATGCTAAAAATGGACTTAATTGTGAACCCATACTGCAACAATTTTTGTCGATAGATTTTTTTATTAAACTGAAACCAATTTTCATCCATGCATAATTTAGTAAGACGGATCAAATCATTAATTTCTTCTCGTTTTAGAGGATTTTTCTTTTAAAGTTTCATAATAGGAACATTTGGATATAACGAGATAAATGAAAATGAAACTTGAATTTCGTTATTGGTTATTTTTAAATCTTTTACTTCCTTTGCGAATTCAATGCTGGTTTTAATAGCTCTTGTTTCGAATTTATTTGGTAGATTATTAAACTTTTCTAATAACCAACATTCAAGTTTTGTAATTACTGATCCTGTTGTTGATGTTATTGGTCTTATTTGTTTTCCAGGTTTCTGTAACTTGAGTAAGAAATATATTCTTGGTAAAAATTGGATTCGAAACACTTAATTTTCTTGATCTGAAACCTTTCATTTTTATAGATAAACTTGTGAAATTTATATTATTTATTTTTTCTACAGCCTCGCATCTAACTCTTGCTTTTTTATCTTCATCATTGAAAGTTTTAAGAGCTTTTTCAATGTTAACTAATTGAATTTTAATATTAATATCTAAATGTCATTATTATTTAAATAGAGCTTACTGACGATGGAAGCATAGCTTCCGAAATGTACATTTAAGAAATTTTGTCTTATGGTGGGTTTACATCTTTTTTGATTTGGTTTCTCCAAAAAAGGACGACGTAAAATGCATACAAGTTAGAAAATATCAATGAATTAATTCAAATTAATTCTTAAGAAAAGCAGATTAATTAATTGATGAAATCAAGAATAAATATGAGCATGTGCACCTCGACAAAGGTATTTGTTAATACACTCATATTTTTGTATATTATTATGTTCATAACATATCGGCCACGCTTTACTTTTGCTGAAACGTACATGTTAATCCAGTGCTTGTTTCTTTACTTCTTCAAAGCTAGACACAATTTAAAACACTAAAACTAGATCTCTGTCTGTATCGTATTTCTTTAAGGGCGAGTTAACGTTAGAAACAAATCGCTCTTCGAAGAATAAAATTCGTTAAGAAAAACAATTTGTCTTTTCTTAACTGACTAAAAACTATGAAAAAAAAACTTTGTACTGACCTTTTATGTTAGTACTCAAAAATTACTAACATTCGCATATTTTTCAGCTATTATTTTCGTAGCTACATCAACATTTTTTATTGTAAGATTATAGCAAGGATTGACTCTTAGTTGTACTACAACAATGTAGCATAAAAAGCTGTGAAATTGAATCATACATTTTTCCAATAACTGTAGTACATGCTCCGTATCTACACTTGTGTACTACAGGTAAAACCCGAAGATACCTATGAAACAGAACTGATGTAATACAACAGTTAAAACGCTACATTGCACCTGATGTAGTAGGCCCCAGTTAGATGAAGAGTGATGCTCTCAAATTTATCATAGCGAACTGTTGGCTCTAAACAAAAATGTACAATTAAAAAAAACAAAATAATTATGGGAAACAAAGAGCAACAATAACTTGTTGCTCTTTGTTTCTCTTTATTTGTTGTGTAAACTATGAGAAGGAACCAATCATAACCTGTCCTCGGCTGAATAACTGATTGCTTGTGGGCTTCCTTACGAACCTTACAGAACATATCAGTAAGTTTTTCCCTAGGTAAGTTCTTCTTTAGGTGACCCAAGAACCTGCTGACCTTACCTTTTCGAACCGTCAGCATAGAAAGATTTTTCCTTCTTCGTCACTCGACGAGTTCTGCGATATGTAATGGAGTGTTGCAGTTCTAGCAAATAGGAAAGGATATATATAGCTGTAAGACAAATCAATAATGTATATTTGCGGAAACAATATATGCACATACTTTGGTGTGGTAGTTCGGGACTTCCAGACTTTTTTGTTCGATTTAGCACTCGTCATTTCCTTAGTTTGCTGCGAGGAACCGTTTCGGTTGAATAGAATCATCTGGGTCACAATTGGCATCCTCGATGTGGGCTGTATTGCTCAAGTAATTGACAAGGCACCCTAATTGATGTATTATAGAAACAAACAATAATTTTAATCGGGATTTGCATGTTAATTACATTGGACTTTTATTTGTATTCACGGAAAAAAGATCAATTTAAGAGAGTTTTATCTAACTGACCTCAAAAAAAAAATTGTGGTGTTTTAGGCAAGGGGAGGGGGGGGGGTACTAGTCGCGCTTCTATGTATTATATTTTCCCTATGCCTAAGCCGATGATGTATACTTTATGCCGCTCGTGTCATCAGGGTAATATAACACTTATGATTTTTTTTTGTTTATTGACTACGAGTCGGATACGCTAAAGACAAAACAACGCTTAGCATTGGGAAGTGAGTGTCAAGTATCGAAGTATTGTTCGATACGAAACAATTGATTAAGTGTAGTGGCAATGCATATGCTCAGAAGTGTGAAGTATCGAAGTATGGTTTCGATATGAAACAATCAAATAAGTGGTCGCTAGTGTTATCGCTTCACAACACTCTTCCACGGGAAAAAGGAGAAATCATGACAAGTCTTGATTTCTTCTTTTATGTGCCACTTGTACAATAGGGGGATTGTAGTGTATTTTTGTATACATTGCATTATGTATATATCCTTTTCTTGAATTTCAATACACATGTAAACTTATGTTTTGTTTTGTATCCATACGAGAGCTGAAGTTTTTTATTGTGACAGTAGGTACATGTATTAATTTGTATTATTACTTATGTAATATGTATATTGTATATACAGTCGACTCTCGATATTTTGAAAGGGGACCACAAAAAAGTACAATATAACGAGAGTTCAAAATAATGAGCGTTCAAATAAATAACAGGGAGGCAGGGAACAATTCAAATAAACAAGAGGTGATTAAAATTTTATCTACCTTTATTTTCTACGCTTAAGTAAACAAACGACATGTAGACATGTCTGTGCATGTCAGACTTCAAATTATAGAGAGTACGGGAAACAGGAATTCAAATTATAGAATGTTGGTGTCCGAGATGACTACCTTTCTGAAGAAAACGCAAATAAAATTAGAATATTACTTTTGTTTTTGTGGACTGTGTGGATTAAAACCAAATTGAAGATTTTTATGACCTGTAGTCCAAAATGCGTTTCGCCCAGCACGATAGTTGGGCTCATCAGTTAGATGCTATCGTACCCTTCTAAGACGCAATGTATTTCGCCCGATGATTACCGACTATTATAAAATTTGCAGCATTTAGACACTGCAAATTATATTATTTAGGGGAATTTAGTTAAATCCGTGCACCTAAGTGTAAGTTATGCCCGTGGTCTGGCCAGTAATAATTTTAAAGAAAACGCAAATAATAATTTAATATTATTTTTGTTTTTGTGGACTATGTGGATTAGAGCCAAATTGTAGACTTTTATGACCTGTAGTACAAAATGCGTTTCGCCCAGGCACGATAGTTGGGCTCATCAGTTAGATGCTATCGTACCCCTCTAAGACGCAATGTTTTTCGATCGATGATTTCCGACTATTATAACATTTGCAGAATTTACACACTGCAAATTATATTATTTTGGGGAATTTGGTTAAATTCGGCACCTAAATGTATGTTATACCCGTGGTCTGGCCAGTAATAATTTTGAAGAAAGCGCAAATAATAATTTAATATTATTTTTGTTTTTGTGGAATGTTTGAATAAAAGCCAAATTGAAGATATGTATGGCCTGAATTCCAAAATGCGTTTCGCCCAGACCACGGGCATAACATACATTTAGGTGCACGAATTTAATCAAATTCCATTTTGCCATTTTGTATCTTAAATTTCACCTACAAGCTACAAATTATAAAATTATTAATTGAACAAAGGAAACACATTTCCAAAATTTAATTTACAGTTTACATGAGGGAACTTTTTGTTACATCCACTCAGAAAAGAACTCTATTCATATCAAGCAAATTTAAACGAAATTCCCATTTCGTTCATAATCTTTTTTTTTAATTCCTTAACTATATGCATGTAAGACCTAAGTTCTTTTAAATGCAACCTAAATTGCACATCACCAGCTTGGCACAGTGGATTTGAGAACCAGGTATTGACTGTCTCATTTTTACCCATGGGCGACATCCAATTAAAATTGGAGGTATAGAAAGGAATGCGCCTAGCGTGGGGATCGAACCCACACGTCCTAGTTAGTAATCAAGCACTTTATCCACTGCACCATTGCCACCCAACACCCAATCTTCCAGCACGAATAGAACAGAGCCAACACACAAAAACTATCCCATCTACGTATGTGTAGACACATGAATATTATCACTTTGTGTCTACACATACCATATCCAAGTGTAAGAACTTTGAACATAGGTTACCACTACTTGAATTCGTTCACAGCTAATTTGAACGACTCGGTTCATATTATCCGGCTATACTTTTCTTGGTTTTGTGAATGCTTTCAGTGAAAACATTTCGTTCTGGAATAACGTGAATGGAAATGGATGCAACAAGAATATGAGCTTTTTTTGTGTGCATACCTACTTCCAATGAGTACATTTCGTTCCAATTGATGCGAACAAGTTAATGTTAAATGAGAGGGAATGTTGACGTTGCTACCAGTGATTTTTTTGTTAAGATTCAAATTGAGGACATACAAGAGTTGCACGAGTTGCAAACTAAGAAAGAGAGTGCGAAATTAACTCAAATTAAGGGACAAGTCCAACAATTATGCGGGTGGTTAGGTTGACAAAAGAATGTCTAACGCCAAAAGTTAGGCGTTCATGAACGAAATCAACATAATGACGCCTCGCCACTGACTAGAGTATTAAGTCAAAATCTTATTTTGGAGTATATTCCAGAGAGTAATTATTTAATTTTGAACCGGTCCAAGATAAGCACTTACGTACAATTTGCCTTTATCAATTAAAAATATTTATATAAATAAAGAAGAATTAAGAAAGAGATAGAAGAAATATTTAAAGAGAGTAAAATAAAAGTGCACATTATAAATGAAACAATTCGAATAACAGACCCTTGCAAAATAATACTAATACTAAATGATTATCATATGTTACCAACGAGTGGACATGTTGATATAAATCGCATTTGCGTAACATTCGAAAATAATATTTTTGGACAGGCATGCAAAACGATGTGACGACATACGTTAAGCACTACACATTACCATAAAATCAACAGCCGAATCAGGTTTTGATAAAATATTCTTAGACTTAGTCGTGGCCTTGGACGAATCAGAAAATGGGTGAGAATATAATCTTACTCTTCAAGATGATCTAAAAAAGTTCACAGAATCTATGTATACTACTACCAAGCAAGGAAGCTAATAATGTAACTAAGGGACTCGTAGCATTCTAAGATATGAAGTCCCTAGAACTATAGCATCTGATCAAGGTACTTTATTTATAAATAAAGTATTTAAAGATATATGTTTTTTGCTAAAGATAAAACAGCTACAGTCTACCGCTTGTCATCATGAAAGTATTGGAGCACAAGAGAATTCCCACGAAGTTTTTGGAGCTTAGTTTCGGGGTAATGTATCAAAATAACATACATAATAGAGCAACTGGTTGCCCTATTATGTTTTCTGCTACAACACTTCAGTACATTCAGAAACATTGTACACACCTTTCGAATTAGTATTTGCAATGCAATGTAATCTACCTTACAACCTTACCAATAAAGTAGATCCAGTGAGCAACTATGAAGATTACGCACCAGATTTAAAACACAAATTACAAATAGCTCATAAAGACACTAGGGATAATCTGATAAACAAGAAAATTATTAGAAAAACCAGGTACGATACAGATCTTAAAGCAAAAGTTTCGGATTTTAATGAAGGTAATCTAGTTTTGCTTAGAAATGAAAGTAGGAAAAAGTTAGTTCCAATATACATAGGGCCATATGAAATTTTATCACAAAAAGGAGTAAATTGTGATTATTTATATGTTATTATTATAAATTTATTTGAATATACTAAAGCCTTATGAAACACATACATTATATACATAAATAGTTAAAAGAAATTTTAAAAAAATTAAAAAGGGGAGAAAGTGCCTCCGAAATATGTAAATAATAATAAAAACAAATTACGACCTGAATTATATAATTTTGAATAAAGCATGCATATAAACTAAGTAATAATGTTAATCGAATATAGAATATAGATTATTAAATTAGTTAAAACGTAACTAGAACCAAATAGAAGAAGTAGAATCTCCTTAAATAAGTCACTTAAAGATTAATTGTATGAAGGAATGAATGATTGAAAGAAAAAATATATTACAGTCCATTCTCGATATTTTGAAACTCGATAATTTGAATCTCTAGATAATTTGAGTTTTTTCTCGTGGCTTTAATCGACACAGTCCACAAAAACAAAAATAATATTAAATTATTATTTGCGTTTTTAGGTGCACGAATTTAACCAAATTCCCCTAAATAATATAATTTGCAGTGTGTAAATGCTGCCAATTTTATAATAGTCGGAATCATCGACCGAAAAACATTGCGTCTTAGAAGGGTACGATAGCATCTAACTGATGAGACCAACTATCGTGCTTGGGCGAAACTCATTTTGGACTACAGGTCATAAAAATCTTCAATTTGACTTTAATCCGCACAGTCCACAAAAACAAAAATAATATTAAATTATTATTTGGGTTTTCTTCAAAATTATTACTGGCCAGACCACGGTATAACATACATTTAGGTGCACGAATTTAACTAAATTTCCCTAAATAATATAATTTGCAGTGTGTGAATGCTGTAAGTTTTATAATAGTCTGTAATCATCGACCGAAAAACATTGCGTCTTAGAAGAGTACGATAGCATCTAACTGATGAGCCCAACTATCGTGCCTGGGCGAAACGCATTTTGTACTACAGGTTATAAGAGTCTTCAATTTGGCTCTAATCCACATAGTCCACAAAAACAAAAATAATATTAAATTATTATTTGCGTTTTCTTCAAAATTATTACTGGCCAGACCACGGGCATAACATACACTTGGGTGCACGGATTTAACTAAATTCACCTAAATAATATAATTTGCAGTGTCTAAATGCTCCAAATTTTATAATAGTCGGTAATCATCGAGCGAAAAACATTGCGTTTTAGAAGGGTACGATAGCATCTAACTGATGAGCCCAACTATCGTGCCTGGGCGAAACGCATTTTTGACTACAGGTCATACAAATTTCAATTTGGCTTTAATCCACACAGTCCACAAAAACAGAAATAATATTAAATTATTTTATGCGTTTTCTTCAAAATTATTACTGGCCAGACCACGGGCATAACATACAGTTAAGTGCACGAATTTAACCAAATTCCCCTAAATAATATAATTTGCAGTGTTTAAATGCTGCAAGTTTTATAATAGTCGGTAATCATCGACCGAAAAACATTGCGTCTTAGAAGGGTACGATAGCATCTAACTGATAAGCCCAACTATAGTGCCAAATTCCCCTAAATAATATAATTTGCAGTGTGTAAATGCTGCCAATTTTATAATAGTCGGAATCATCGACCGAAAAACATTGCGTCTTAGAAGGGTACGATAGCATCTAACTGATGAGACCAACTATCGTGCTTGGGCGAAACTCATTTTGGACTACAGGTCATAAAAATCTTCAATTTGACTTTAATCCGCACAGTCCACAAAAACAAAAATAATATTAAATTATTATTTGGGTTTTCTTCAAAATTATTACTGGCCAGACCACGGTATAACATACATTTAGGTGCACGAATTTAACTAAATTTCCCTAAATAATATAATTTGCAGTGTGTGAATGCTGTAAATTTTATAATAGTCTGTAATCATCGACCGAAAAACATTGCGTCTTAGAAGAGTACGATAGCATCTAACTGATGAGCCCAACTATCGTGAATGGGCGAAACGCTTTTTGTACTACAGGTTATAAAAGTCTTCAATTTGGCTCTAATCCACATAGTCCACAAAAACAAAAATAATATTAAATTATTATTTGCGTTTTCTTCAAAATTGTTACTGGCCAGACCACGGGCATAACATACACTTAGGTGCACGGATTTAACTAAATTCCCCTAAATAATATAATTTGCAGTGTCTAAATGCTCCAAATTTTATAATAGTCGGTAATCATCGAGCGAAAAACATTGCGTTTTATAAGGGTACGATAGCATCTAACTCATGAGCCCAACTATCGTGCCTGGGCGAAACGCATTTTTGACTACAGGTCATACAAATTTTCAATTTGGCTTTAATCCACACAGTCCATAAAAACAGAAATAATATTAAATTATTTTATGCGTTTTCTTCAAAATTATTACTGGCCAGACCACGGGCATAACATACAGTTAAGTGCACGAATTTAACCAAATTCCCCTAAATAATATAATTTGCAGTGTTTAAATGCTGCAAGTTTTATAATAGTCGGTAATCATCGACCGAAAAACATTGCGTCTTAGAAGGGTACGATAGCATCTAACTGATAAGCCCAACTATAGTGCCTGGGCGAAACGCATTTTGGACTACAGGTCATAGGAATCTTCAATTTAGGGATGACTACCTACAACTGCGTACCGACAGACAGGTCTGTGCATGAAAACAATTTTAGACTTCAAATTATAAAGAGTGCGGAAACAGAATTTAAATTATAGAATGTTAGTGATCGAAATGCCATTCCTACAACTTCAAATTACCAAGTGAGGACAAGAGGAAAAATTCAAATTATCTAGAGATTCAAATTATCGAGTTTCAAAATATCTAGAATGGACTGTAATCTATTAATTCTTTCAATCATTCATTCATTCATTTATACAATTAATCTTTAAGTGACCTATTTAAGACATTCTACTTCTTCTATTTTGTTCTAGTTACGTTTTAACAAATTTAATAATCTATATTCTATATTCGATTGACAATATGACTTAGTTTCTATGCATGCTTTATTCAAAATTATATAATTCATGTGGTAATTTGTTTTTATTATTATTTACATATTTCGGATGCACTTTCTCCCCTTTTTTATTTTTTTTATCTCTTTTAACTATTTATGTATGTAATGTATGTGTTTCATATGTCTTTAGTATATTCAAATAAATTTATAATAATAACATATATATATGAAATAGTTTTATTCGGTTTTTATGTACATTGATTTTTTTATCAGCATATTTTATTTCACAATTTACTCCTTTTTGTGATAAAATTTCATATGGTCCTATGTATATTGGAACTAACTTTTTTCTATTTTCATTTCTAAGCAAAACTAGATTACCTTCATTAAAATCCGAAACTTTTGCCTTTACATTTATATCGTAACTGGTTTTTCTAATAATTTTCTTGTTTATCAGAGTATCCCTAGCGTCTTTATGAGCTATTTATAATTTGTGTTTTAAATCTGTTGCGCAATCTTCATAGTTGTACACTAGATCTACTTTAGTGTTAAGGTTGGAAGGTGGATTACATTGTATTGCAAATACTAATTCGAAAGGTGTGTACCATGTTTCTGAATGTACTGAAGTGTTGTAGCAGAAAACATAATAATGAAACCAGTTGCTCTATTATGTATGTTATTTTGATACATTACTCCGAAACTAAGCTCCTAAAACTTTATGGGGATTCTCTTGTGCTCCAATACTTTCATGATGACAAGCGGTAGACTGTAGCTGTCTTATCTTTAACAAAATACATATATCTTTAAATACCTTATTTATAAATAAAGTACCTTGATTAGTGCTATATTTCTAGGGACTTCATATTTTAGAATACTACGAGTCCTTTAGTTACATTATTAACTTCCTTGCTTGGTAGTGGTATACATAGATTCTGTGAACTTTTTTAGTTCATCTTGAAGAGTAAGAATATATTTTGACCCATTTTCTGATTCGTCCAAGGTCCCGACTAAGTCTAAGAATATTTTATCAAAACCTGATTCGGCTGTTGATGTTATGGTAATGTGTAGTGCTAAACGTATGCCGTTACATCGTTTTGTATGCCTGTCCAAAAATATTTTTTTCGAATGTTACGCAACATGCGATTTATATCAAGATGTCCACTCGTTGGTAACATATGATAATCATTTAGTATTAGTTTTATTTTGCAAGGGTCTGTTATTCGAATTGTTTCATTTATAATGTGCACTTTTATTTTACTCTCTTTAAATATTTCTTCTATCTCTTTCTTAATTCTTCTTTATTTATATAAATATTTTTAATTGATAAAGGCAAATTGTACGTACGTGCTTATCTTGGACCCGTTTAAAATTAAACTATTACTTTATGGAATATACCCCAAAATAAGATTTTGATTTAATACTCTTGTCAGTGGCGAGGCGTCATTATGTTGAATTCGTTCATGAACGCATAACTTTTGGTCATATTCTCAACCTAACCACCCGCATAATTGTTGGACTTGTCACTTAATTTGAGTTAATTTCGCACTCTCTTTCCCAGTTTGCAACTCGTGCAACTCTTGTATGTCCTCAATTTGAATCTTAACAAAAAAATCACTGGTAGCAACATCAACATTCTCTCTCATTTAACATTAACTTGTTCGCATCAATTGGAACGACATGTACTCATTGGAAGTAGGTATGCACACAAAAAAGCTCATATTCTTGTTGCATCCATTTCCATTCACGTTATTCCAGAATGAAATGTATCCACTGAAAGCATTCACAAAAACAAGAAAAGTGTAGCCGGATAATATGAACCGAGTCGTTCAAATTAGCTGTGAACGAATTCAAGTAGTGGTAACCTATGTTCAAAGTTCTTACTCTTGGATATGGTATTCACATACGTACATGGGACAGTTTTTGTGTGATGGCTCTGTTCTATTCGTGCTGGAAGATTGGGTGTTGGGTGGCAATGGCGCAGTGGATAAAGTCCTTGATTGCTAAGTAGGACGTGTGGGTCCAATCCCCACGCTAGGCGCATTGTTTTCTATACCTCCAATTTTATTTGGATGTCGCCCATTGGTAAAAATGAGACAGTCAATACCTGGTTCTCAAATCCACTGTGCCACACTAGTTCCGTGCAATTCAGGTTGCATTTAAAAGACCTTTGGTCTTATAGGTAAAGAATTAAAAAGGAAAGATTATGAACGAAATGGGAATTTCGTTTAAATTTGTTTGATATGAATAGAGTTCTTTTTTGAGTGGATGTAACAAAAAATTGCCTCCTGTAAGCTGTAAATTAAATTTTAGAAATGTGTTTCCTTTGTACAATTAATAATTTTATAATTTGTAGCTTGTAGGTGAAATTTAAGATACAAAATGGCATCAGAAGTTAGTAATAAAATCGGTTGTGATTTTATAATTGAAAAACTAATAAGTAAACGCTTTTACAAGTTGAATTCAGTAGACATGTCTCCCTTCTTGCCAGAGTTGAAAACAAAATTTTGAAACAAAAACAAAAATGTAAATAAAGAAACTGCGTAATTTTCACCCAGAAACTTATAAAAGGTATATATATATTACTGGTTGCAAAACCATAAGCAAACTGTTCTACTTGCCATGTTTATTATTTAGACAGGATAAGGATACAAATTTTTGGAATATCCTTGGATTTTCTGATTTGAATCAGTAAAAGGATTCCCTCCGAGGGATCCTAAAAAAACGCGAGGGCCAACCCCTAAGGAGTTAGGCTAACTGTTCGACTTACACTCGTTCAAATTAAAATATGAAAGCTTTAATTTATATAATATTTTTTATTCCTTAAGATTCATCGTACAAGATGAAGTCCAACTTAAGACTAACTCTTCGCACACTTAATAATTCATATCGCATTTCCATTACGCCGCACGATGATTCGCAGCGTCAGCGACCTTGAACTCTCCCGTGCATTTACCTCAAAATGCGCTTATACATGATCCTCGTCAATCGTGGAAAACTACAACTTGCTCGAACACGATTTGTTGACCTGGCAAATCATAACGGGGTACATGTAAATTCGGCGTGTTAACTCCTCCCCCTTCAAAGATCTACTTCCCGTAGATCAGTTGTGACGTCAGAATTGCAAGATTGGTTTTGTTCTTTCTGTGGGGTAGGATACTAACCTCTGCTAGGAAACAGATTGTTATGATCCACTTTGGAAGGAATTTAAAGTTTGGATAAGAATTAAAAGAATAGTTAACTCGTTGACAATCAGCAATCAACTAACTGAAAAATTATATCTTTATTCTTTAGTTATTCTTAGAATTGAGAATTATTTTGTATGGTTTAACGTTACGTTTCAGTATTCTTAGAATCAAAAGTTGCGTTCACATAGGTTTAACATTACAATTTATTTTCTTAAAATTAATAGCATATATTAGAGTTCTTATGTTGGGTAATGGAAAGGAGTCTTCTGTAGTAACATCATTAAGCTTACGTTAATCTACGAATATCCTCTATTTTTTTCTACCCGAAGCATCAGTCTTTTTTGGAACCACCCATAAGGGTGCGGACCACGGAGAATTAGAAGGTCTGACGATTTTTTGATCTAACATTTTTGAAATTTGTTTCGAGACTTAAGCCTAATGTATTTAAGGATACCTATATGTTCGACCGATTTCATTCCTTTAAGAAAAAATATATTTGAATATAGATTACATAAGCTTAAGAGGCTTTGTTTTTCCGGGGAGAGTACGATAACTATGGCGCCAAGATATAATAACGGTTTTTGGTAGAGGGGCTTAATACAAGCATTTTTTAGCATGGTAGGGGGGGGTCTATCTCCCCTCGTTTAGGCGGGAGGGGCAATTTTATAAAAATGTACTTAAAATCTTTTAAAAAAATATTAAAAAAGAACGGCAACACTTACAGTTATAAATTATACCTTTTTCAAAAGTCCGAACTCTACAATTTATAATTAATTTTAAATAAAGTTGTTTTAGGCAATAGTTTTTTAAATAATTGACTTCAAAGTCAAAATTTATGAAAAAAAAGTTACAAAAATCACTTTGAATATTATTTTTCTCATGATTATGGATATCGATAAAAAAATAATTGATGTAGTTAACTGCTCCAATTATTTTTTTATTAAACACAGAAAACTACTTCTTTTTATGTCTTCTAGTTTTTAAGATATGTAATTGAAAAATAGTAAAACTATGCTTGTTCTTTAAACCCAAAAGATTCTTTAATTTTAAAGAAACTTTGCATATAATACAATTTTCACCCTCCCCAAAGCCTATAGTGAGCCCAAGCAGGGGGTTGCAGGGGGGCAGCATGCCCCCCCTTAGGCATCTCACTGTTTGCATCGTAAATTTCATATACCTATGTGATTTTATTACAGTTAATGCGGTTATTTACCAACCGAACTTTGCACTTTTTGAATTTTCCACGGTCATTAAAATATCACAACACAGAGGTGGAGTAGACGTTTTGGAGGGAATTAACCCGATTTCTTCTAAAAACGGGATACTTTTTTCGTTTGTTGACACCAAATCCCCAAACGAACAAAAAATCGAAAAATTATTTAATTTTGGGTGAAGAAGTGGATGCTTAGCCGCCATTCTTAAAAAGGAAACACTACTCTTCCAAACGTTAAATGAAGAATGGCTTTGGTAAACAATAACCTGCACCAAACCTGTATAAAAATAACGGTACAAACATCGAATGCTTGGTCTTGTTTTTTATGATCTAACTATATACATACTTTTTACTGTGGCTGCATTATATGTGTGTACATAGTTATATGCATATCTATGTATGACACAAACATATGTGCATATTAAGAAACTATGAGAATTTGCTGCCGTTGTGTTGTCGTAAAGGTAATGCAAATTTTTTTATAATGAAATAAATTTTCATGCTCAAATATTTAAAAAAAAGAGATTGAAATGGACATGACATATGTACATACGTTTATGTATATAATATCAATTATTTTTTTTAATCCAGATTCTTTACATGCAAAAGACACTTTACATGCACCCATCTGATACAAAATTATTTTTTTTTGTTTTTCAATTTTCTCAAAAACTAGAAAACATAGAAACGAATAGTTTTCAGTGTTTGATTAAAAAATAATTAGAACAGTTAACTGCATCAATTACTTCTTTATTGGTGTTTATAATCATGAGAAAAATAATACTCAAAGTGATTTTTTTAACTTTTTTTTCATAAATTTTGAGTTTGAAGTCAATTATTTCAAAAACTATTGACTGAAACAACTTTACTTAAAATTTATTATAAATTGTAGAGTTCTGACTTTTGAAAAAGGTATAATTTATAACGGTAAGTGTTGCCGTTCTTTTTTAATATTTTTTTAAAGATTTTAAGTAAATTTTTATAAAATTGCCCCTCCCGCCTAAACGGGGGGAGAAAGACCCCCCTCCCATAGTAAAAAATGCTTGCATTAAGCCTCTCTACCAAAAATCGTTATTATATCTTGGCGCCAAAGTTATCGTACTCGTGCCGTTTTTCCTCTGAACTAAGATGTTCAGTTCTAAGTTCTTTGTGTAAGAGATCTAGTCGATCTTTAATTTGATTATATTCATTTTTAAATTGAAAAGATTCGGATGTTAAAGGAATTAAATTGACATTCGCCTCAAGAATTTTAACTTGGTAAACAAGTGTGTTAAGGACTGTAGCTAAAGGTTGATTTTTGTTATTATCGATTTTAGTGATTGCTCTGCTTAGATACACTCCTTCTAAAATCAGAAGTTCTTGTAGAATTCATTCCTTAATTTGTGGATTTAATATATTTACCTCTATTAAAGTTTCTGATCGCGGAGGCAAAATATATGGTCTGTAATTAAGATTTGCCTTTTTAGAAACGAGAAAGTCATTTCCCATAATACCGTCATAGGGAATATTAGATGGGAAATCAATAATATGAAATAGATTATCAAAATCTATGATTTTAGAATTTTCGGCTGAGTAAAAAATTTGAGATTTAAGAAACCTATGCTTTCGATAGGATTTGTACCCTCGTTAAGTTGTATTGTATTATCTGGAATAAATTTTGTATTTTCTTTAAGATTTGATTTTTTTAATATTGATACACTAGCACCACTGTCAATTAAAAATATAAAATAACCGGATTTAGAGCTATTTGAATTAACTATGGTAAAAATTGTATTGTCTTTAGACCACATTATCCTGAAGAGTCTGCGGCTGTCATTATTTCCGCCCGAAAGGCTTTGGAGATACTAGAATTCTTTAGTTCTTGTTCTTTTTTCAATTTGAGTTTCCTACATTCTTGGATAGTATGCCCTAATTTTTTGCAATAATTGCAATTATTATTGACATTATTGGAGGTTGTATATAATAAGGATTTGGTTGTAGTATGTTTTTTAAAACAGTGATTTGCCGAATGTATTTTATGACAAACAGAACATTCGCCAGGTTCAAAATTGGACTGTTTTACTTTGATTTACAACTGAACTTTTTCTTCTTCAATGCTAGATTGAAAGCTTCATTTAAATTTTCAATATTTCTCGCTCTCAACATGTTGCTTATATCAGGTTTAATATTTAATATAAAAGTATGTAATGTTAAGCCATAATGGCTGCAAGTCTTCCCGGTAACTCAGCGCGTATTGTTGTGTTTTGTTGGGTTGTTAATAAACGTTTTAATCTTGTTCTTGATTTACGTTAGCCATATCAAAATGTTATCTATTCCAATATTATAATATTTATAAAATCATACAACTACTTAAGTTTTTTTTCTTTATATATTTATGTAGGTGTATAATATAAAACTATACTAAGATAAAAATGTATTGATAACATTTTTTTTAATTACTTGAATTTTCACTTTTTATAATGCTTTAACTTACACAAATAAGCTATATATATATGAAGCTCTGATGATTGAATGTGTGTATCTTATATACGATCGAGGAGAAGTTTTTGCGAAACTTATTTTATATTCTCAAACATAATTTTGCTTTTGGATTGTTGGATGGACAAGTTATGCGAGTTTGAATGATTGTTACTTTTTATTATTTTATTATTTCACTTCTGACACCAATTTATTTATGCTATGATCCACTTTGAAAGGAATTTAAAGTTTGAATAAGAATTAAAAGACTAGTTAAGTCATTGACAATCAGCAATCGACTGACTGAAAAATTATATCTTTATTCATTAGTTTATCTTTACAGTAAGGTTTTTGTACAATTAGTTATTGTTAGAATTGAGAATTATTTTATATGGCTTAACGTTACATTTCAGTATTCTTAGAATTAATAGTTGTGTTCGCATTGGTTTAACATTACGTTTCAGTATTCTTAGAATTAATAGTTGTGTTCACATTGGTTTAACATTACGTTTCAGTATTTTTATAATTAATAGTTGTGTTCACATTGGTTTAACATTACAATTTATTTTCTTAAAGTTAATAGCATATATTAGAGTTCTTATATATATATTGTTCCTATATGTTATGGTGCTTAACACCTTCCCCTTAACAAAATTGATATTAATTGTAAATAAAATCAATTTGAAAGATTAAAACTAGATCCTAAATGTGAGGCCTGAGATTTCAAAGGACGCGTCAGAATAATTTTGGGGCTTTCTGCTATAAAATTAACAGCTGGAATATCAGGGGATTCCACACGATTTGTTTCCTTGATTGTAAAACATTTATTAATAATTTGAACTAAAAAACCAGTATTTCCTGTTTGTGTATCCCTTTGATGGGTTCTTTTATAATTTTTATAGATAGATAGATACAAATTTTTATTGCAATACATTTTAATTTACATTTACATAATTATATAAACAAAAAATTATTTTAGCATGGCATTTGCCGTCTGCCAGATTGACAGTTGAGAACAATTTATGTATTGAGCCATTTAAAAATTTGTCAAATTAAACAATTTAATTTAAAAAAATTAACAAAAGGAAAATCAATAGTTTTTATTCATTATTGCAGTCCTATACCTTTGTGCTATTTTGCAGTAATCGTAGAGTTTGCCTACATCCATTTCGTTCAACATACGAACAACTTGTTCCTCCGATAAAATGTCACTTCCAAATATGTCTCTTCTAATTTCCCTGAGAATGGGACATCTTTCAATAAAGTTAATAACATCTTCTCTTTCCGCCAAGTTGCACATATTACACTCGATTGGTAAGTCAGGCCTGTGTGGAATGAAGTTCAGATTGAGTTGTTCACTACGAAGTCTTACCATTGTAGCAATCACGTGTGTATTGTAGGAATCACAAAAGTAGTTGTTTACAGCCAGGTTATGATTTAGCCTACTGTGCGTTGTTCTAAATATGGAGCCAGAAGCTTCAGCTATATATTCAGCTCTACATTTTTCATCAACCCTTGATATGACGTCATAAAAGAAGGACTGATTGATAAATCTTCTATATTTAAATTAAAATGTGTACGACATCCTTCTGCTAAACAAAACCACTCTCTGTACCAGCTACTACGATTTTGTATAGCTTTAATAGCTACTTTTCTAACGGCCCGCGGTTTATCCATTTTGAAGACGTTTAGCAAATAATCCGCATGGAGCTTTAAATGTTTTTATAAATAGAAGCGAGATTCCAGTCTCAAGCATAATAACGTAGTGTGGTGGGTTCTGAGGTAAGTGAAAAATCTCTTTACATAAAATGTTAGAAGATTTTCATCCCAATAATTGCACACCATACAAAAGTATACTCCCAGCTACTGCCACAAACACCTTGAATTTACTGCTGTGCGATATATTTTTATTGTTAAATATCCTTTTCCAAGATATAATGATAGCAGTTTTCGCCTTTTGCAGTTTCTCCTTAAAATGTTTCTCCATATTTAAGTGTTTTGTTATATTAATGCCAAGATACCTGTATTCGTTTACGCATTCTATGTTTTCTCCATTGTAATTCCATTTTCATTTACCGCATTTCGCCCACCACCCTTTTAAATATCATTACCTTTGATTTTTCGATGCTAACTATAAGGTCCCATAGCTTACAGTAATGATGTTCTTTGTTTATCATGAGCTGTACTGTTTCTAGGGAATACGCAAACATGTCTACATCACTCTCCACCAGGGAGATAGCCTACAAAGTCATCTATGAAGAGTGCAAACAAGGTGGTGCTTATTGCGCAACCTTGACTCACTCCTGTTGAGGTTGCGAACCAATTAGAGAGTTCTGTTCCCGTCCACACTGCAGCCTTTGTTCCTTGGTAGAGATCTTCAAGAACGCGTCCAAACTTCAGTGATAAACCTAGACTATATAGTATGAACAGCAATGCACCTCGATCAATTGTGTCGAAAGCCGCTTTAAAATCGATGAAGAATAAATACAGTTTTTTACCTTGATTCAAAAAGTTGTCCGCAAGCCTGTTGAGTATGAAGATGGTGTCGTTAGTAGAATATCCTGCTCAAAAACCAGCTTGGAATTCCTTCAGCAGGTTTTGTGATTTTATCCAATTAAGAAGTCGTTTATGCAACATCGTTGTAAACATCTTATTAGTTGCGTTTAGAACGAGATTCCTCTGTACTTAACGGCATTTAGTAGCAATCCTTTTTTGGGAATATAATGGCATCCCGACATTCTACTGGAGAGAAATCCCCCTCTAGTATTCTATTTGAAAGTCTTAAAAGGTGATCTTTGAGTGTGGCCATATTTACAGCACTCAACTGGAATACCATTCTCACCGGCAGCGTTTTCATCTTTAAGGGTCATGAGAGTTTCCTCTAACTCGGCCATAGAGAAAGCAGAATCAAGAATTTCGTTGGTAAAACCAGGTATCACAAAGTGCCACTTAGTTGATGTTGGTTTCGTATTTTGCAGATTCTTGAAATGGGAGAGTAATACGTCCGCGTTTAATTTGGTGTGAATAGCATATTGTTTCCCATTCAACTCCCAGGCCAATTTCCAAAAGTCAGTAGCGTTTTTACAGGATGCCAATTGTCTTGCTTGCAGTTCCGCATAATTTTTTTTTGGTTATACAAAGCTCTTTAAATTTTCTATTGGCCTCAATGTAGAAATCCTTAAAAAGTCCTTGGGAAGAATTGCGAAAATTTCGCAGCCATGCAAAAGATGTCTTGCAATCATTTTGACATTCTTCATAAAACAATGGTTCTTTTCCTGTTTGGCACCTTTTTAAGTTGTATACTTATTGAGGGTAGGAAGTCTTTACAATCTGCGCTAGCAAGGGAAAGTCTACAGTTTGGTGAGTTTGTAGTTGCAAATCAAGATTATGTCTATACTCGTAGGCCTTTGAATTTGTCCAGTTGAGTTTGGGAAGTAGCCGCATATATGTGACTTTATCATGCGATTGACCAAAAATTTGAATTGTAACAATTACCGGAAGATGGTCTGAAAATGGAACTTCCTTAATCTCAAAATATTTTACAAATGGTTCCCAATCTTCTCCTATGATAGCATAATCAATCACTGATGTGCCTTGACCCCCAAGAAACGAAAAATGACCTGATGCATCGCCCACACTGGTTCCGTTAAGAATACGCAGACTAAAAGAATTACAAAGATATAGCAATTTTGTTCCTCTTGCATTACAACACGTATCTTTTGATTGTCTACCCCATCCTCTCATCTCATTCATCGCCCCTGGTTCAATACCAACTCTCGCATTCAAATAACCAATTATCATCACATCGGTAGAGCTAATAAAGTTTGATATCTCCAATAATTTTCCGAACTCATCGTTCCAATTACTACAATTTTAATACATTAGCAGTACCAAAAGGTGTTTGTTGTTAATTTTTAATTCTGCGAACGAAATATCATTGTATGTTCGAAACGCTCATCTTACACTTAATTTTTTCTTAAATCCAAAAAATCACCCTCCGCTGGCTCTCCCTCGGGAGTGATTTCGCGTCGCAGGAATCCACTTATAAAAGTGAATAAATAGAGATTTATTACTTAAACATGATACATTGTATGACAAAATCTTAAAATGTTCCGTCTTTCCGTTTAATACATTTATTACTTTTGGATTAGAAGACGGCATTTTTACTAAACACTGCCCTTTCTACTCCTACCTCTAACACTGGTCTATGGGTGTTGAACTGCATTACCGGCATTGTTGGGTTGTGAAGTTTCTGACTTCTGAGTGCTGTCACTGCAATCTGTTATAATCTTGTTGAACACGAGTAATCCGTCAACATCGTTGCATTTAATGGTGTTGTTATGATCCAGATAAAATGTTTTATTTTCTATTATAAGTGATTGCCCACGAATTAATACCTTAATGTTTTTGTTCTTAGCATTAATGTTTGCTTTTATTTGTGATAAGTGTTTACTTTTTTCTCTAGCCGCTTTGGTATAATCCCGGTGCATAGTGATGCTGCCCGTGCTGCGCAATTTAAAGGCCGACTTGAGTATACGCGGGACATAGTCAGTTTTCTGTATTTCAAAGATGACATTTGCAATTTGGTTTTAGCACGCTCCAGTGCATCCTTGCCTTGACGTTTACTAAGTCAGATTTTGTTGGAAGATTCTTGAGTCGGTCATCAAGCACTGCTGCCAGTGAGGATTCCAGAATTTTTAAACGTAGAAGTTGCATAATACTGATGTTAGAATCATTGTTCAAAGCTGAGAGTGTTTCGGGCGAAAGGGCAGAGCACGTTCTTTTCGAAACTTGCTTTTGTGTTTGTGTGTTGTTCTTACTGTTCTCGTAGAACTGTTGGATATTGTTGTTGCTTATGTTGCAAGTAAGCGATTTTTTGGGCATCGTGTTATTTTTATTCGACGGAGTTCTTTGTATGCCATTCATTCTATACGACGATTTTAAGATGCTATACTAAGTAAGATTTCAGCTCACCTTATAGTAAATGACTTCCGTGCGATTTATTTGTTAATTTCACTTCACAAAAGACGTTTAAGTATTAAATAAATGGATTTCTATCAGAGCTTAAATGCAATGTTAATCAGACTTTACCTATAATTTTTATATCGATTGCAACATTTTAAGAGTACATAGAAGAATATTATAATAATTATAATGTAAATAATGCTTGAAAAAACTGAAGGACAACAAATGATTGTAGAATGCCTTTCTGCTTGATTGAGTTGTTCATTGATATTGTGTAGTGTGTGCGAGATAAATTTTAAGTTTTCAAGGCTAACATTTGAAAGTCTAATAGGATTTAATTTAATGTATTCTTGTGAAATGTTATATGGAGTTTTATCGCAGCAATCATATTTGATTATGTCAACTTGAGGAATAACAGCTTCGGCATATTGTATTTTAATGGTATTTTCCCTTTTAAGAAGGTCTGAGCCAAACTATGCCTCGGAATTTCCTTTAAGGGAAAGTATGGATAAACCTACGATTGTGAGATCGTTAAAGCGATCTTTTTTTTCACAAATTATGTATAAATGTTTATTTTCGGATGTGTTAAGTATCCATTTATTATCTTGTAGTTTATGTATAACGTCTAAAACCTCCTAAAAGATTTTAGTATCGCAAGTTTTTGGGATAATTTTTGTTCTTCCGGTTAATAAAGTTACTTCACAGTTGACAAATGAAGTCAAATTGTGAAATTTTCTTGGGAGAGTTTAATTCTTGTAGCTTTACATATTTTTGGTTATTTTCGGAAATACCTAAAAAGTTAAAATTTGGTTGTATATAATCATATCTTTGGGTATTTTCTCTGCCAATACCGTAGGCAACGGTATGCATTTATAAAGGGTAAAAACAGCTGGATCCATTAAGGTAATGTTTATAATAAACATCAGTTTACTATTTATATAGAAGACTTGGAGATCAACGATATCCATAAAAATATGAGCGTTTTCGATATAAGGAAATAAGGAAAAAATCAAGCCGGATTTGAGAAGGTAGTTTGTAACGAAGTTACAAATTCAACCTTACCACATCAGCTTCCCAATATACCCCACACACCCGCTTACACTCATCAACCAGCCAATTGCTACTTCAGTTTGAATACATTAAATTCAAACTCATAACAGATGGACATGCAGACAAAAGCAAAACAAACAAAACCCAATCAAACAAAACCCAATCAAACGTCACGCCATATAACTTACATGGGCTGAGTTTTTCTGTTATGACGATTCACACTTGCTGCTTACAGGGAATATATTAAGAAAAGGTAACTTCGGAGTGGTAAGGAGGGACTTCTGCCTTGAGTAGTATTGTAAAAATCTAGTGCACACAAGGGGAATGCCTAGAAGCAAACTGCTGAGTGCGTAGGGCACTAGTTAGGAGTTTCGTAATTGTTTGTCCTTATCCCACCGAACCTTGTGCCTCTGGTTTAGACCGGGGCCAGGACTCTATCCCACCGAACTTTCTGATTTTGGTTTCGGCCAGGGCCAGGGACTCTATCCCACCGAACTTTGTGCCTTTGTTTTCGGCCGGGGCCAGGGACTCTATCCCAACCTATATTAGATTGCTAGTTTATTTTTAAGGAAAACTATTATAAAGTATTTATATGAAATATCGGGTTATATTATCTTTGCTTGGATTTAATGTTATATTTAAAAAAAAATTAATAAAGATTGAGTCTTAACGGAGTTCTGAACCTTTCATGCACCGAGTTTTTATTTCTTTCTTCGGTCAAACCTTGGAACCGCTGACGATACCTCAGCTCTGAACTAAAAAAGCATCACAAGTTATTATTACTAAGTTCAGTAATTAGCTGAATAGGTATAAGTACTGAGGGATGTAGTACATTACGTTTTGCGAATAAGATTTGTTTATTATATTATCTAATTCTTCATTTAACTCGTTAGTCAAATATGTAAGGAGATTTACATGCTGAGATGCAAGCTCAGTTAATTCTAATTTATTTATTTTACTTGAAGCTGATGTAATAAATACATAATTTTTTTATATTTTCATTTAAGGTGTTTTCGTAAAGTTTTAGATTATTTATTGATTCGTTGAAGTTGGCGATTGTTGTCTTTACGACATGGGCCTGTTCTTTCAATAAGTTTATTATTTCTTTATCATCCGTTTTTACGTCATTAATTGTTTGTTTTCAAAATATTCGGCATCTTCATAGTCAAAGGTACCGAGTATAGTTTTAACAATAGTTCGGATTGCATTGAAAATACCTCCTTTCTTTCTAATTTCATTTTTTGCGATAAGGTATTCAATTGATTGATATTTTGAGTATGTGTAAATGTTAAACTCAGAATATTTTCTTTAGCAATTTCGTGTGATTCATTTAACCTGCATTTTAATTGATCTAAATAGTCATCAAACGTATATTTGAATTCTGGATCTTGGGTAAAGGAAGATGGAAGGCTCGGTTTATGTCCGAATACTAACTCATATGGAGTGAACTTTGTTGTACTTTGATTGAAAATATTGCAGTTGGAAGCCAAGAATCCCAGTTATCTGGTAATCATTTATATGGTGTTTCAAATAGTCTTTGATTGTCGAATGACATCGCTCCAAAGCTCCATTACTCTGCGGGTGATACGCAGTGGTATGGATTTGTTTCCTGAGAAAGAATTTTGAAAATTGTTTAAGTAGATTTGACATGAAATCTGATCCTTGATCAGTAAGCAAAGCTTTTGGGATTCCATAATGACTTATAAATTTGAGTAAATTTTCTGCAACTGTTTCAGCTGTGTGATCTTTAATAGCGTATGCTTGTGTAAATTTCGTAAGATCATCTTGCATTGTTAGTATAAAGCGGTTTCCATCTAATGTTATTGGTAATGGGACAACTATATCTAAGCTTAGTCTATCAAATGGTTGATTTGTTTTCCCACCTATTTTATTTCTTTGACAGCTTTCGCATGATTTTATATAATCTTAAATATGTTTTTTCATTTTATGCCATTGGTAACGACTTTTAATTCGGGTTTTCGAAATCCTGAATGTCCAGATCGTCGTGATTTTCTTTGAGCGCCAAAGGTATCTCATCCTTATTTGGCGTAATTATTAATTATTAAATATAGAGATTTTAATTCTGGAATTTCTGAATATGAAGTGAATTATGTGTCGATTTTTTTCATATTTTCACATGCTGATTAAATTTGTCTTCCAAAGTAGGTAACGAAATGCTTTCTATATTGTCTTTTTCGAGTTTATTCTTAAGATTTTGAATTGTATAAAAGAAGTCTTGATAGCTTGCTTTTTCCCAACTATTTCTTTTTATGAAGCAATGATAGATTTTCTTTTGTGTTTTTATATTAGCTGGAGAAATGACACTGTATAATTAATTCATGGGGGTGATTTTTTAATTGACAATAATTGTCAGAAATTTCAGAAATGTTAGTGACATATTTATTATCATCACCGAGGTCTTTACTATTTAAATAAGATATATTGTCTTTTGAATTTAGTAAATAAGAATTTTGATCTGAATAGTCAAACACTTTTAAATCTAAAGAAGAATTGTAAAACTTTAAATAGTCGTCATAAGTTTCTTATATTATTAAAAAGATTTCATGATTTTCACTATCGGTAGTATATTTGATTCTAAACAATCCGCATTGAGATTAATTTTGCCTTGCTTAGAAGTTATATTGTATTCACATTCTTCCAATTTGAGTCGCCATCTCAAAAGGTTTGAACCTAGGTCTTGGCATGAAAAAAGCCATTGTAATGGACGATGATCTGTTATAATTGTAAACTTACGTCAATAGATGTTTGGACGGAAATGGTTAACGGCTCATACTATAGCAAGAAGTTCTCTTTCAATAGTGCTATAGTGGGACTCTGTCCGGTTTAATGTTCGAGACGCAAAGCACATTGGTAAATCATTGCCTATTTCTCCTTGAGGTAATATGGCTCCGATTGCGAAGTTCGACGCGTCGGTTGTAACCAAAAATTCTCTTGTAAAATCTGGATACTGAAGTATTGGTTCTGTTAAAAGTTTATTTTTCAATTGTTCAAAAGCATTATCTTGCGCTGTATTCCAATCGAACTTAATATCCTTTTTTAATAAAGAAGTAAGAGGTTTAGATATTTTGCTAAAGTTTTCAATAAAGCGATGATAGTAACCGACCAATCCTAGAAATGAACGAACATCATCAGGATGTTTAGATTTTGGAAATTCCTTGATTACCCCAACGTTCAAGGGGTTGGGTTTTACTCCATTCTCGGAGATCATGTGTCCAAGGTATGCGACTTCTTTTCGAAGAAATTCGCATTTATCGGTTTGAAGCTTAACATTATTACGCTCTAATCTCTGAAAAATTTCAGTAAGTTTCTTTTCATGAACTTGAAGAGAGGATGCACAAATAACCACGACATCAAGGTAGCGAAGCACTTTTCACCAGCTAGTCCGGCAAGAACATGATTCATTTCACGTTGGAACGTTGCGGGAGCGTTTTTCAAGCAAAATGGCATACGACAAAACTCATAGTGACCATTAGCTGTGGAAAACGCGGTCTTTGACCTGTCGTCCTCTTTTACATTGATTTGGTGAAACGCGGAGGCTAGGTCCACGGGTGTGAAATATTTACTATGACCCAATTGGTATAATATTTCACATATGTTGGGTAATGGAAAGGAGTCTCCTATAGTAACATCATTAAGCTTACGATAATCTACGACTATCCTCCATTTTTTTTATACCCGAAGCGTTATTCTTTTTTGGAACCACCCATAAGGGTGCGGACCACGGAGAATTAGAAGGTCTGATGATTTTTTTTTTGATCTAGCATTTTTGAAATTTGTTTCGAGACTTCAGCCTTATTATTTTGGGATACTTATATGTTAGACCGATTTCATTGTTGAAGGTTTATCTCCTTTAAGGAAAAATATATTTGAATATAGGTTACATAGGCTTAAGAGGCTTTGTTTTTCCTCTGAATTAAGATGTTCAGTTCTAAGTTCTTTGTGTAAGAGATCTAGTCGATCTTTAATTTGATTATTTCCATTTTGAAATTGAAAAGATTCCCATGTTAAGGGAATTAAATTGGCATTTGCCTCAAAAAATTTAACTTTGTAATCAAGTGTGTTAAGGCTAAAGCTTGATTTTTGTTATTATCGATTTTAGTGATTGCTCTGCTTGTATACACTCCTTCTAAAATCGGAAGTTCTTGCAGAATTCCTTCCTTAATTTGTGGATCTAATATATTTACCTCTATTTAGGTTACTGCTCGAGGAGGCAAAATATATGGCTCATTTTTACAATTATTTATAAAGAATGGAAAAGATTCTCTATTTTCTAGACTAAGGGTTTTAGTTCTGTAATTAAGATTTGCTTTTTTAGAAACAAGAAAGTCATTTCCCAAAATACCGTCACAGGGAATATTAGATAGGGAATCAATAATACGAAATGGATTATCAAAATCTATGATTTTAGAATTTTCTGACTGAGTAAAAAATTTGAGATTTAATAAACCTATGCTTTCGATAGGATTTGTACCATCGTTTATTCCTTTAACTTGCATTCTATTATCTGGAATAAATTTTGTATTTTCTTTAAGATTTGATTTTTTGATATTGATACACTAGCACCACTGTCAATTAAAAATTTAAAATAGCCCGATTTAGAGCTATTCGAATTAACTATGGTAAAAATTGTATTGTCGTTAGACAAAATTATTCTGAATACTTTGCGGCTGTCATTATTTCCGCTCGAAACCCCACAGCGTTTGCTTTGCGGGTTCTTCCGTTTTCCGAATGCTTTGGAAAATTACTAGAATTCTTTAGATCTTGTTCTTTTTTCCATTTGAGTTTCCTACATTCTTGGATAGTATGCCCTAATTTTTTGCAATAATTGCAATTATTATTGATATTATTGGAGATTGTATATAATAAGGATTTAGTTGTAGTAAGTTTTTTAAAACAGTGATTTGCCGAATGTCCTACTTTATGACAAATAGAACATTCGTCAGGTTCAATATTGGACTGTTTTACTTTGATTAACAATTGAACTTTTTCTTCTTCGATCGCCAGATTGAAAGTTTCATTTCAATTTTCAATATTTCTCGCTCTCTACATGTTGCTTATATCAGGTTTAATATATAATATAAAAGTATGTTATGTTAAGTCATTCATGGCTGCAAGTCTTCCCGGGAACTTAGCGGGTATTGTTGTGGTTTCTTGGGTTGATGTTAATAAACGTTTTAACGCGGTTTCAACCCTACAAATATATTGCGAAATTTGCTCTGTAGTTTGCTGTTTGCAAGATAAAAGTTCTATAAATAAATGCCCATGATGCTTAGAATCAGCATATATGCTCTTGAGAAAAGTTTTCAGCTCTAACCAAGTATTGAAATCATGATTAGAAACTGCTGCTTCTGCTTTACCACTTAACTGAGTTTTGTTATAAGCCAGTAAAATATCAGAAGCGATTCTATAAGCTGCATCTACAGCATTAAAATATGGAATTAACTTCTGCCTATCGCCATCGAATGGCTTTATAAATTTAAAAGGGTTTGTAGTGGAACAGTTATCGCAAAATTGTTCCTATCTGCTTGAAATTCATCATCTTGTTCTTGGTTTACGTTAGCCATATCAAAATGTTTTCTATTCCAATATTATAATATTTATAAAATCATATAACTACTTAAGTTTTTTTCTTTATATATGTATGTAGGTGTATAATATAAAACTATAGTAAATTAAAAATGTATTGATAACATTTTTTTTAATTACTTGAATTTTCACTTTTTATAATGCTTTGACTTACAAAAATATTTTCATTTTCCACTTTATCAGGGATGCTGCTGAAAGATGATAGGTACTGCTAATATATGTGGTGATATGTGGAGACTCTGCTATATTTAATTCACTTGTTGATTACCATGCTCTGATGAAGATGATTATAGTTGTAGATAGTGCAACATATATCTGATGAAGATGATTGTAGCTATAGATATTCACTTTGTTGATTATGATGCTCTGATGAAGATAATTATAGTTATAGATACTGATATATATATGATGCTCTGATTATTGAATGTGTGTATCTTATATACGATATATAGTACTAGTGTATCAATATTTAAAAAAAATCAAATCTTAAAGAAAATGCAAACTTTATTCCATATATAGCTTCCGAAATGTACATTTAAGCAAAAATAAATATTTTGTGTTTTAAGTTGTTAAAAATAAAATCTTTAATTTATAAATTGTCTCATGATATATTGAGATGTTGGTGTAAGTTACCATTTTCCGCTTTGTGGAAGAAGCTTTAAGATGTCCCAGATTCTCGAAATATAATCCGCTTTCGTTGGATATGCTCTCGATTTCGAACATTTTTGCTTGTTTTGAAAGTTAAGAATGCAGTTACTAGTAACCTGGAATTACGAAGCGGGTTTCAATCGATTTACATGTAATTTTATTGGTTTTCTATTAGTTTTTATTGTTATATTTTAACTATCGTTAATATAAACGATTCCATATGGTCCTTTATATTTCGGGGATAACCCTTTATTTTTGCTAATACTATTATTCTGTAAATATACCTTATCGCCTATGTTATAAGAAGAAATTTTCACATTTTTGTCATAATATGATTTTGATCGTTCCTCTGAACTTATTATATTTTCCGTAGCTATTTCGTGTGATTTATTTAACCTGCATTTGAATTGATCTAAATAGTAAGCATACTAATATTTGAATTCGGGATCTTGGGTTAAGGAAGATGGAAGGATCGGTTTATGTCCGGATACTAACTCATTTGGAGTGAACTTTGTTGTACCGTGTACTGAATTATTGTATGAAAATATTGCAGTTGGAAGCCAAGAATCCCAGTTATCTGGTTATCATTTATATAGTTTTTGAAATAGTCTTTGATTGTCGAATGACATCGCTCCAAAGCTCCATTACTCTGCGGGTGATACGCAGTGGTATGGATTTGTTTCATGCGAAAGCATTTTGAAAATTGTTTAAGTAGATTTGACATGAAATCTGATTGATCAAGGATCAGAGCAAAGCTTTTCTGCAACTGTTTCAGTTATGTGATCTTTAGTAGCGGATGCTTGTGTGAATTTCGTAAGATCATCTTGCATTGTTAGTATAAAGCGATTTCCATATAATCGTATGGGTAATGGGCCAACTATATCTAAGCTTAGTCTATCAAATGGTTGATTTGGTGTAGATATTATTTCCATTGGAGCCTTATAAGTTTTCCTAACTACTTTATTTGACAGCTTTCGCATGATTTTATATAATCTTTAATATGTTTTTTTCATTTTATGCCAATGGTAACGACTTTTGATTCTATTATAAGTTTTTCAAAACCCTGCATGTCCAGATTGGGGATCGTCGTGATTTTCTTTGAGCACCAAAGGTATCTCATAATTAATTGGCGTAATTATTACGTCTTTAAACATAGAGATTTTAATTTTGGAATTTCTGAATATGAACTGAATTATGTGTCGATTTTTTTATATTTAAACTGATTAATTTTTTCTTCCAAAGTAGGTAAAGCAATGCTTTCTATATTGTCTTTTTCGAGTTTATTCTTAAGATATTGAATAATTGTATAAAGGAAGTCTTGATAGCTTGCTTTTTCCCAACTATATCTTTTTATGATGCAATGATAGATTTTCTTTTGTGTTTTTATATTAGCTGGAGAAATGACACTGTATAATTAATGAGGGTGATTTTTTAATTGACAATTATTGTCAGAAATTTCAGAAATGTTAGTGACGTATTAATTATCATAACCGGGGTCTATACTATTTAAATAAGCTATATTGTCTTTTGAATTTAGTAAATAAGAATTTTCGTCTGAAAAGTCATACGCTTTTAAATCTAAAGAAGAATAATAAAACTTTAAATAGTCGTCATAAGTTTCTTATGTTATTAAAAAGATTTCATGATTTTCATTATCGGTATTATATTTGATTCTAAACAATCCGCATTGAGATTAATTTTGCCTTGCTTAGAAGTTATATTGTATTCATATTCTTCCAATTTGAGTCGCCATCTCAAAAGGTTTGAACCTGAATCTTGGCACGAAAAAAGCCATTGTAATGGACGATGATCTGTTATAATTGTAAACTTACGTTCATAGATATTTGGACGGAAATGGTTAACGGCCCACACTCTAGCAAGAAGTTCTCATTGGTAAATCATTGCCTATTTCTCCTTGAGGTAATATGACTCCGATTGCGAAATTCGACGCGTCGGTTGTAACAAAAATTCTCTTGTAAAATCTAGATATTGAAGTATTGGTTCTGTTAAAATTTTATTTTTCAATTGTTCAAAAGCATTATCTTGCGCTATATTCCAATCGAACTTAATATCCTTTTTTAATAAAGAAGTAAGAGGTACAGATATTTTGCTAAAGTTTTCAATAAAGCGACGATAGTAACCGACCAATCCCAGAAATGAACGAACATCATCAGGAATTTTAGGTTTTGGAAATTCCTTGATTACCCCAACCTTCGAGAGGTTGGGTTTTACTCCATTCTCGGAGATCATGTGTCCAAGTTATGCGACTTCTTTTCGAAGGAATTCGCATTTATCGGGTTGAAGCTTAACACTATTACGCTCTAATCTCTGAAAAATTTCAGTAAGTTTCTTTTCATGATCTTGAAGAGAGGATGCATAAATAACCACGTCATCAAGGTAACAAAGCACTTTTTCACCTGCTAGTCCGGCAAGAACATGATTCATTGCACGTTGGAACGTAGCGGGAGCCTTTTTTTAATCCAAATGGCATACGACAAAACTCTTAGTGACCATTAGCTATAGAAAACGCGGCCTTTGACCTGTCGTCCTCTTTTACATTGCTTTGGTGAAACCCGGAGGCTAGGTCCACGATTGTGAAATATTTACTATGACTCAGTTGGTCTAATATTTCACATATGTTGGGTAATGGAAAAGAGTCTCCTTTAGTAACATCATTAAGCTTACGATAATCTACGACTGTCCTCCATTTTTTATACCCGAAGCATCAGTCTTTTTTGGAATCACCCATAAGGGTGCGGACCACGGAGAATTAGAAGATTTGATGATTTCTTGATCTAGCATTTTTGAAATTTTATGTATTTCCGGATACTTATATGTTCGACCGATTTCATTGTTGAAAGTTTATCTCTTTTAAGGAAAAATATATTTGAATACAGATTACATAGGCTTAAGAGGCTTTGTTTTTCGTCTGAATTAAGATGTTCAGTTCTAAGTTCATTGTGTAAGAGATCTAGTCCATCTTTAATTTGATTATTTCCCTTTTGGAATTGAAGACTCCGATGTTAAAGAAATTTAATTGGCATTTTCCTTAAAAATTTTAGCTTGGTAATCAAGTGTGTAAAGGACCTTAGCTAAAGCTTGATTTTTGTTATTATCGATTTTAGTGATTGATCTGGGGGATACACTCCTTCTAAAATCGGAAGTTCTTGCAGAATTCCTTCCTTAATTTGTGGATTTAATATATTTACCTTACTTAAGTTTCTGATCGAGGAGGCAAAATATATTGTTCATTTTTACAATTATTTATAAAAAGTGGAAAAAATTCTATATTTTCTAGACTGAAAGTTTTATTTCTGTAATTAAGATTTGCTTTTTTAGAAACGAGAAAGTATTAGATGGGGAATCAATAATATGAAATAGATTATCAAAATCTTTGATTTTAGAATTTTCGGACTGAGTAAAAAATTTGAGATATAAGAAACCTATGCTTTCGATAGGATTTGTGCCCTCGTTTATTCCTTTAAGTTGTGTTTTATTATCTGGAATAAATTTTGTATTTTCTTTAAGATTTGACTTGTTTAATATTAATAAACTTGCACCACTGTCAATTAAAAATTTAAAATAATACGATTCAGAGCTATTTAAGTTAACTCTGGTAAAAATTGTATTGTGTAGACAAAATTATTCTGAAGCGTTTGTTTCAAGGCTTCTTACGTTTTCCACAGGCTTTGGAGAATTGCTAAAATTCTTAAGATATTGTTCTTTTTTCCATTTGAGTTTCCTACATTCTTTGATAGTATGCCCTATTTTTTGCAATAATTGCAATTATTATAGACATTATTGGAGGATGTATATAATACGGATTTGGTTGTAGTAAGTTTTATAAAACAGTGATTTGTCGAATTTTATGACAAATAGAACATTCGCCACGTTCAAAATTGGACTGTTTTAATTTAACAATTAAACTTTTCCTTCTTCAATCGCTAGAGTGAAAGCTTCATTTAAATTTTCAATATTTCTCGCTCTCAACATGTTGCTTATATCAGGTTTAATATTTGTGAAAGTATGTAATCCTAAGTCATTCATGGCTGCAAGTCTTCCCGGTAACTAAGCGGGTATTGTTGTGTTTTGATGGGTTGTTGTTAATAAACGTTTTAATGCGGTTTCAACCCTACAAATATGTTGCGAAATTTGCACTGTAGTTTGTTGCTTGCAAGATAAAAGTTCTATAAGTAAATGCCCATGATTCTTAGAATCAGCATATATGCTTTTGAGAAAAGTTTTCAACTCTAACCAAGTATAGAAATCATGATTAGAAACTGCTGCTTCTGCTTTACAACTTAACTGAGTTTTGGTATAAGCCAGTAAAAGAGCAGAAGCGATTCTGAAAGCTGCGTCTACAGCATTTGAATATGGAATTAACTTCTGCCTGTCGCCATCGACTTTATAAATTTAAAAAGTGTTTGTAGTGGAACAGTTATCGCTAAATTGTTTCCATCTACTTGAAATTCATCATCTTGTTCTTGATTTACGTTAGCCATATCGAAATGTTATCTGTTATAATATTATAATATTTATAAAATCTATTTAGCCTTTGGAGAATTTTTAAGAAGTGATTCTCGTCGGCTTTATTGGTCGTAATGACGATTAAATGAAAGCAATTTTTATTTTATTTTCCCAACGTTGCGACGGTGGTTGCCGTCTTCTTCAGGAGTGTCTTTATTTACAAAATTAAAAAGAGATATAATGCTGTACATATGGCTAAATTTGTTTTAACTCAGCTTGGTATTTTCGGCTATAATTTTCCATTTCTTTTTAATAATGTTGAGTGCAAGCTGAACAGGAACATTAATTAATTATTAAATTTTTGCCTCAAAGATAACAACTACCTCCAATTTATGGACAATTTGTACAAACAAGTACACGGAATGCCAATGGGAAATCCTCTTTCACCGACGATTGCGGACTTGGTTTTAGATTTCTTACTCGAGGAATGTTTTAAACTAAGCTACAAACCTAAGTTTATAGCAAAATATGCTGATGATATCTTTGCCATTGTGGATAGAGAAGAAATTGAAAATGTCTTACGATGCTTTAATCAGTTTAATGAAAAAATACAATTCACCGTAGAGAGGAAAAAAAACAGATCGATTGCGTTCTGGGACGTTAAGGTCTACCGCGAAAATGATCGACTTTCTTCCGACTGATACCAGAAAGATATGGCATCTGGGCGACTTGTCAATTTCCGATCTAATCAAGCCAAGCACATTCGTATAAACATTGCGTCGAACTTAATAAACAAAGTTTTTGCATTTAGTGACCGAAAATTTCATTCCGCCAACGAAGAAAAAGTTACGCAAATACTGTTAGACAACAGCCTTCCAACAGAAGTTATAAGGAACTTGACACTTCGTCAAAAACAATAAGTTCGTTCAGAAAATAAGTTGGAAGAGAGGAGATGTGTTTATAAGAGTGTCGTTTATGTGCCCAAACTTTCCGAAAATTTCAAAGAAATGGTGACGGAAAACAACCCGGAAGTCAACTTGGGATATACTCGTATGTCGAACCAGACTGTTGCATCCCTATTCACTAACCTGAAGACGAAACCCGACAAAGATCGCCGTTCAGGCGTAGTTTATAAAATAAATTGCTAGGGGAAAACGGATGGATCCTGCAATATTTGCTACATTGGCACCACCAAACAAATCCTTTGGCAAAGAATGGCGAACCACAAGTCAGATATTCGCCGAAAAAGTTCTGAGAAGACGGCACTGGCTTCTCACAGCGTTGATACCGGTCACACGCCAAACTTCGAGGGAGTGGAGATCCTTGCAACAGAAAAACATATTTAATTAATAATTGCATATAATTAACAACAAAAATAATATTAACCACAAACAAGACACACAAAATATATCTGCCGTTTGCTGTTCATTAGTTTCTGACAGTAAATATCATAAAACGTAGACTAATCTTCAAATGAGAAGTGTTTAAAATCTATTTTTTATCTGTTTTTGTATGTGTTTTAAAGAAATTATTGTTATGTATATTAAAAATCTTAAAATTTAACGTTATGTAAATCATATTTTGTTCGTTTACTTGTATCAATATGTACAACATTATATCTCTTTTTAATTTTTTAAATAAAGACACCCCTGAAGAAGACGGCAACCACCGTCGAAACGTTGGGAAAATATGAAAATTGCTTTCATTTAACCATCATTACGACCAATAACTACGACGAGAATCACTTCTTAAAAATACTCCAAAGTCTAAATAAAAACCAACTTGGTCAAAAACTTCTAAAATATTATTTATAAAATCATATAACTACTTAAGTTTTATTTTCTTTTATATGTATGTAGGTGTATAATATAAAACTATACTAAGATAAAAATGTATTAATAATTTTTTTTTAATAACTTGAATTTTCACTTTTTATAGTGCTTGCACTTACAAAAATATTTTCATTTTCCACTGTATCAGGCATGCTGCTGAAAGATGATAGGTGATGGGTACTGCTAATATATGTGGTGATACGTGGAGACACTGCTATATTTAATTTACTTGTTGATTACGATGCTCTGATGAAGATGATTATAGATATAGATACTACTACGTGTATGTGATGCTCTGATGAAGATGATTGTAGTTATAGATATTCACTTTGTTGATTATGGTGCTCTGATGAAGATAATTATAGTTATAGATACTGCTATATATATGATGCTCTGATGATTGAATGTGTGTATCTTATATACGTTCGAGGAGAAGAAGTTTTTGCGAAACCTACTTTATATTCTCAAACACAATTTTGCTTTTGATGGATGGATGGACAAGGTATGCGAGTTTGAATGATTGTTACTTTTTATTATGTTATTATTTCACTTCCGACACCAATTTATTTATGTTATGATCCACTTTGGAAGGAATTTAAAGTTTGAAGAAGAATTAAAAGACTAGTCAACTCGTTGACAATCAGCAATCGACTGACTGAAAAATTATATCTTTATTCTCTAGTATATTTTTACAGTAAGGTTTTTGTCTTTATGAACTTTCAGCATGTATCTGGCAAATGGGTCATTGGTTTGATGACGTTGGAAAGAGTCAAGCATGTTGCTCTATTTCGCTCTTGTAACTTCTTGCTCCATTTTATCTTTTACACTTCTAATTATTTCTTCTCTATTAAGAAACAAATGGGGGACAATTAGTAAACATTCACAGTTGAGCCAAACCAAATTCATAGAGTTGTTGGATTTTTGTCTTAAAGAAAATAATGACCTTCAGTATAAAGATAATTTATACAGACAAGTTCATGGAATGCCAGTGGGAAATCCATTTTCTCCTACCATTGCCGATTTGGACAATAAATTTGCAGATAGCAGCAAACCAAAGATAATCGTCCAATATGTAGATGGTATATTTGCAGTTGTTAATGAGGGGAAGGTCGACAATGGTTTACGCTGCCTTAATTCATATCATGAAAAAATACCATTTAACGTTGAGAGGGAACAAAACAGAGCGATAACGTTCTTAGACATCAAGATTCATCGCGTTAATGATAGACTCTCTTTTAATTGGTATCAGAAAACACAGCATCTGGAAGACTTGTCAACTTTAGATCCAATCAAGCAAAGCATATACTTATTAATACAGCCTCTAATCTAGTTCAAAAAGTTGTTGCGTTGAGTGACCGGGAATTTCGCGCCGGAAATGAGAAAATTGTCATACAAATGCTCGTAGATAATGGCTATCTAATGGAAATCGTACGGAGCTTGATACTTCGACAAAAACACAAAGCTCCTGTTGATAATCGGCAAAAAGAGAGACTAATCGAAGTGTTTTTTATATCATTAAAATTTTTTTTTTTAAATATTGCCTTATATTTGTCTTTAATTGTATTATTTCATGTATATTTATGTTTATCTGTATTTTAAATTTAGTAGGTAAGTTTGCCAAAATTGTACACCAAATGTTCTTATGTGTAAAATATGTTCAATTTATTTTTATAAATAAAAAATCCCCTGAAGAAGACGGCAACCACCTTCAAAACGTAGGGAAAGGAAATGAAATTGTTTCATAAAAAAAAAAATTTCGATCAAAACAGCCGAAAGAGATATATTTTAAATCTCGAACACATATAATAATTTAACCAATTGGTCAATAACTTAACAATAAGCGTTTATGTATAATGTCTCAAACTCCGTAAGATTTTAGTATCGCAAGTTTTTGGGATAATTTTTCTGATAAAGTTACTTCACCATTAGCGTTCATAATAGTGGAATAATAAAAGTCTTGTTGACAAATGAAGTCAAATTCTTGCAAGAGTTTAATTCTTGTAGCTTTACATATTTTCGGGTATTTTCGGAAATGCCTAAAAAGTTAAAATTTTGTTGTATATAAGCTTATCTTTGGGTATTTTTTCTATACGGTATTGGCAACGGTATGCATTTATAAAAGGTAAGACAGCTGGATCCGTTAAGGGAATGTTTATAATAAACATTAGTTCACTATTTATATAGAAGACTTGGAGATCAACGATATCCATACAAATATGAGCGTTTTCAATATATGGAAAAAAGGGAAAATTCAGTCCAGATTTCAGAAGGTAGTTATTATTACTAAGTTCAGCAATTAGTTGAATAAGTGTAAGTACTGAGGGATTTTTGCGAATAAGATTGAGTTTATTATATTATCTAATTCTTCATTTAACTCGTTAGTCAAATATGTGAGGAGATTTACATGCTGAGATGAAAGCTCAGTTAATTCTAATTTATTTATTTTACTTGAAGCTGATGTAATAAATACATAATTTTTTTTATATTTTCATTTAAGGTGTTTTCGGAAAGTTTGAGACTGTTTATTGAATCGTTAAAGTTGGCGATTGTTGTCTTTGCGACATGGACCTGTTCTTTCATTAAGTTTATTATTTCTTAATCATCCATTTTATGTCATTAATTGTTTTGTTTTTTCAAAAAGTTTGGAATGTTCATAGTCAAGTGTACCGAATATAGTTTTAAAAACAGTTCCGATTCCATATAAAAGACCTCTTTTCTTTCTAATTTCATTTTTTCCTATAAGGTTTTCAATTGATTGATATTTTGATTATGTGTATGGAATTTTGAATTTTAGATAATTGAGAGACTAAAAATACACATGGTCGAGATTATTAAACTTGCAAAAAGATCATTATCTTTTATACCTAGCACAAGTACTATTTATGAGATAAAATTTTTCATGATATATTGAGATGTTGGTGTAAGTTACCATTTTCCACTTCGTGGAAGAAACTTTAAGATGTCCCAGATTCTCGAAATATATGCCGCTTCCGTTGGATATGCTGTCGATTTCGAATATTTTGTGCTTTCCTTTTGAAAGTTAAAAATGCAATCAGTAATAACCTGGAATTAAGAAGTGGGTTTCAATCGATTTACATGTACTTTTATTGGTTTTCTATTAATTTTTATTGTAATATTTTGATTATCGTTAATATTAACGATTTCATATGGTCCTTTATATTTCGGGGATAACCCTTTATTTTTTCTAATACTATTATTTTGTAAATATACCTTGTCGCCTATGTTATAAGAAGAAATTTACACATTTTTGTCATAATACGATTTTGGTCGTTTCTTTGAACTCAGAACATTTTCCTTAGCTATTTCGTGTGATTTATTTAACCTGTATTGTAATTGATCTAAATAGTCATCTTAGGTATATTTGGATTCTGGATCTTGGGTTAAGGAAGATGGAAGGATGGGTTTATGTCCAAATACTCATATGGAGTGAACTTTGTTGTACTGTGTATGAAAATATTGCAGTTGGAAGCCAAGAATCCCAGTTATCTAGTAATCATTTATATAGTGTTTCAAATAGTCTTTGATTGTCGAATGACATCGCTCCAAAGCTCTATTACTCTGCGGGCGATACGCAGTGGTATGGATTTGTTTCATGTGAAAGAATTTTGAAAATAGTTTTTGACTTGAAATATGATCCTTGATCAGTAAGCAAAGCTTTTGGGATTCCATAATGACTTATAAATTTGAGTAAATTTTCTGCAACTGTTTCAGCTGTGTGATCCTTAATAGCGTATGCTTGTGTCAATTTCGTAAGATCATCTTGCATTGTTAGTATAAAGCGATTTCCATCTAATGTTATTGGTAATGGGCTAACTATATCTAAGCTTAGTCTATCAAATTATTGATTTGATGTTGATGTTATTTCCATTGGAGTCTTATAAGTTTCCGAACTACTTTATTTCTTTGACACCTTTCGCATGTTTTTATATAATCTTTAATATGTTTTTTCATTTTATGCCAATGGTAACGACTTTTGATATTATTATAAGTTTTTCGAAACCCTGAATGTCCAAATTGGGGATCGTCGTGATTTTCTTTGAGCACCAAAGGTATCTCGTCCTTTTTTTTTATATAATCTACACGCGTTCAAGGGATTATAATAACCTTTAAATGACTCAACAAGGCAGAGAAAGAATGATAGGAAAGATGTGTGGCGCGATGTTCTGAGACTGTAGGTGGTTGTTGTCTCAGAATTTATCTCCAGGGATGGCGGCTGAACTAATGCGGAGAAATTTCCGAGTCTTATTTATCTATTTCCCTTATAATTCGCATTAATTTTTGTATTCTTTGTCACATTTTATCGGTATACTAGTTTTACTTAATCACATGTTCTTATTTTTTTGCCTAAGCAGCATGTAATGCGTAAACCAGCAACTCATTGTATGACTTTATTTTTAGAATTGGTTTTTAAAGGAAAAATAAGACGACGTAGACTACGGCAGGGATCGAACCTGTGACCATGAGGTAGACAGGCGAACACACAACTATCGGGCCACGGCCACCCCCGTGGCGTAATTATTACGTCTTTAAATATAGAGATTTTAATTTTGGAATTTCTGAATATGAACTGAATTATGTGCTTAAATTTGTCTTCCAAGGCAGGTAACGAAATGCTTTCTATATTGTCTTTTGCGAGTTTATCCTTAAGATTTTGAATTGTATAAAAGAAGTCTTGATAGCTTGTCTTTTCCCAACTATTTCTTTTTATGAAGCAATGATAGATTTTCTGTTGTGTTTTTATATTAGGTAGAGAAATAATACTGTATAATTCATGAGGGTGATTTTTTACCTAACTGACAATTATTGTCAGAAATTTCAGAAATTTTAGTGACTTATTTATTATCATCACCGAGGTCTATACTATTTAAATAAGCTATATTGTCATTTGAATTTAGTAAATAAGAATTTTGATCTGAAAAGTCAAACGCTTTTAAATCTAAGGAAGGATAATAAAACTATAAATAGTCGTCATAAGTTTCTTGTGTTATTAAAAAGATTTCATGATTTTCACTATCGGAATTATATTTGATTCTAAACAATCCGCATTGAGATTAATTTTACCTTGCATATAAGCTATATTGTATTCATATTCTTCCAATTCGAGTCGCCATCTCAAAAGTTTTGAACCTGGATCTTGGCATGAAAAAATCTATTGTAATTGTAATCGACCTGTTATAATTGTAAGCTTACGTCCATAGATGTTTGGAGAGAAATGGTTAATGGCCCACACTATAGCACTTCTTTTCGAAGAAATTCGTATTTATCAGTTTGAAGTTAACATTATTAAGCTCTAATCTCTGAAAAATTTCAGTAAGTTTCTTTTCATGATCTTGAAGAGAGGATGCATAAATAACCACGTTATCAAGGTAGCAAAGCACTTTTCACCTGCTAGTCCGGCAAGAACATGATTCATTGCACGTTGGAACGTAGCGGGAGCGTGTTTAAAACCAAGTGGAATACGAAAAAACTCATAGTGACCATTAGATGTGAAAAACGCAGTCTTTGACCTGTCTTCTTTTTTACTTGGTGAAAAACGGAGGCTAGGTCCACGGTTGTGAAATATTTACTATGACCAAATTGGTCTAATATTTCACATATGTTGGGTAATGGAAAAGAGTCTCCTATAGTAACATCATTAAGCTTACGATAATCTACGACTATATTGCATTTTGTATACCCTAAGCATCAGTCTTTTTTGGAACCACCCATAAGTGTGCGGACCACGGAGAATTAGAAGATCTGATGATATCTTGATTAGCATTTTTGAAATTTGGTTCGAGACTTCAACCGGTTCGACCGATTTCATTGTTGAAAGTTTATCTCCTTTAAGGAAAATATATTTGAATATAGATTACATAGGCTTAAGAAGTTTTGTTTTTCCTCTGAATTAAGATGTTCAGATCCAAGTTCTTTGTGTAAGAGATCTAGTCGATCTTTAATTTGATTATTTCCATTTTGAAATTGAAAAGATTCGGATGTTCAAGGAATTAAATTTGTATTTGCCTAAAAAATTTTTACTTGGAAATTAAGTGTGTTAAGGACTGTACCTAAAGCTTGATTTTTGTTGTTACCGATTTTAGTGATTGATCTGCTTGGGTACACTCCTTCTAAAATCGGAAGTTCTTGCAGAATTCCTTCCTTAATTTGTGGATTTAATATTTTTACCTCTATTAAAGTTTCTGATCGAGGAGGCAAAACATATGGTTCATTTTTACAATTATTTATAAAGAATAGAAAAGATTCTCCATTTTCTAGACTAAAGGTTTTATTTCTGTAATTAAGATTTGCTTTTTTAGAAACGAGAAAGTAATTTCCCAAAATACCGTCATAGGAAATATTAGATGTGGAATCAATAATATGAAATAGATTATCAAAATTTTTGATTTTAGAATTTTCGGACTGAGTAAAAAATTTGAGATATAAGAAACCTATGCTTTTGATAGGATTTGTACCCTCGTTTATTCCTTTAAATTGAATTTTATTATCTGGAGTAAATTTTTTATTTGCTTTAAGATTTGATTTGTTTAATATTGATACACTTTTACAATTTAAAATAACCCGATTTAGAGCTATTTGAATTAAAAATTGTATTGCGTTAGACAAAATTATTCTGAAGAGTGTGGCGCTGTCATCATATCCGCTCGAAACCCCACAGCGTATTTTTCAAGGGTTCTTACGTTTTCCACAGGCTTTGGAGAATTGCTAAAATTCTTTAGATCTTGTTCTATTTTCCATTTGAGTTTCCTACATTCTTGCATAGTTTGCCCTAATTTTTTGCAATAATTGCAATTATTATAGACATTATTGGAGGTTGTATATAATAAGGATTTGGTGGAAGTAAGCTTTTTAATACAGTGATTTGCCGAATGTCCAATTTTATGACAAATAGAACATTCGCCACGTTCAAAATTGGACTGTTTTAATTTGATTAACAATTGAACTTTTCCTTCTTCACTCGCTAGATTGAAAGATTCATTTAAATTTTCAATATTTCTCGCTCTCAACATGTTGCTTATATCAGGTTTTATATTTAATATAAAAGTATGTAATGCTAAGTCATTCATGCCTGCAAGTCTTCCCGGTAACTCCGGGTATTGTTGTGTTTTGTTGGGTTGATGTTAATGAACGTTTTAACGCGGTTTCAACCCTACAAATATATTGCGAAATTTGCTCTGTAGTTTGTTGTTTGCAAGATAAAAGTTCTATAAGTAAATGCCCATGATGCTAAGAATCAGCATATATGCTTTTGAGAAAAGTTTTTAGCTCTAACCAAGTATTGAAATCATGATTAGAAACTGCTGCTTCTGCTTTACAACTTAACTGAGTTTTGGTATAAGCCAGCAAAATATCAGAAGCGATTCTGAAAGCTGCGTCTACAGCATTTAAATATGGAATTAACCTCTGCCCGTCCACATCGAATGGCTTTATAAATTTATAAAGGGTTTGAGTTTAACAGTTATCGCTAAATTGTTTCCATCTACTTTAAATTCAGCACCTTGTTCTTGATTTACGTTAGCCATATCAGAATGTTATCTATTCCAATATTATAATATTTATAAAATCATATAACTACTTAAGTTTTTTTTTCTTTATATATGTAATTTAATGTAATTACTTGAATTTTCACTTTTTATAATGCTTGCACTTACAAAAATATTTTCATTTTCCACTGTATCAGGCATGTTGCTGAAAGATGATGGGTGATAGGTACTGCTAATATATGTGGTGATACGTGGAGACTCTTCTATATTTAATCCACGTGTTGATTAGGATGTTCTGATGAAGATGATTATAGTTATAGATACTGCTACATGTATATGATGCTCTGATGAAGTGATTGTAGTTATAGATGTTCACTGTGTTGATTATAATGCTCTGATGAAGATAATTATAGTTATAGATACTGCTACATGTATAAGATGCTCTGATGAAGATGATTGTAGTTATAGATTGCACTTTGTTAATTATAGGCTCTGATGAAGATATTTATAGTTATAGATACTGCTATATATATGGTGCTCTGATGATTGAATGTGTGTATTTTATATACGATCGACGAGAAGAAGTTTTTGCGAAACTTACTTTATATTCTCAAACACAATTTTGCTTTTGGATGGATGGATGGACATGGTATGCGATTTTGAATGATTGTTACTTTTTATTAGTTTATTATTTCACTTCCGACACCAATTTATTTATGTTATGATCCACTTTGGAAGGAATTTAAAGTTTGAATAAGAATTAAAAGACTAGTTAACTCGTTGACAATCAGCAATCGACTGACTGAAAAATTATATCTTTATTCTTAAGTTTATCTTTACAGTAAGGTTTTTGTACAATTAATTATTCTTAGAATTAATTGTTGTGTTCACATTGGTTTAACATTACGTTTCAGTATTCTTAGAATTAATAGTTGTGTTCCCATTGGTTTAACATTACGATTCAGTATTCTTAGAATTAATAGTTGTGTTGATATTGGTTTAACATTACAATTTATTTTCTTAAAATTAGTAGAATATATTAGAGTTCTTATATATATATTGTTCTTATATTCTATGGTTCTTAACAAGATAGGCTGATGTTTGGATTGGTGGAAAGTTGGTTTTCGGGTGCATCTTCCGCCAAAGGTAATGTATAGTAATAACGAATAATAGGAATATCAGAGCTTCTGCGATAAGAGAGATTTTAAATCTTTCGGCCAAGTTACTTACAAGTTCAATGTTCGTTAGGCCGATATTGTGGACATAACCTAGATCCAATTTGTTGTCCTGCTTGGTGATGCTCGTCAGTACTGGAGGAAGGGCTTGTAAAGCTGTTACAGTGTGGCTGTTCATTTGGTTGATCAATTGTACCATTTCATTTTGAATCTGTAGGATAAAGGTCCCCTCGAGAAATCTCTGGATATTATTGGACTTGACCTCACCCTTAAAATTAGTCAGGAAGATAGTGTCCGGATTGATGAGTTCAATAACCTCCCTCATGTTTGTATGGTATGTGCACGTTGCCGAACCTCCTTTTAATATTTTAGCCACGCAATGATCTTCAGGGACTTTTTCTAATGCTGTTTCGCTACTAATTATAGTGTTGCTTATCGAAAGACAATTCTCAATGAAGCCGTACGTCTCTTCGTGGCTTATAAGCATTCTGTTACAATTAATATCGATTCGCTTGTTCTCTATGATCGATGCTCTTGTTTGTAGGAGGTTCAATTCATCTTTTCTCACCTTAGGCGTTGATAGTATCTAGAGCCAGTTCATCTCATTCGTAAAAACTGCTGGTGAACCATACTGTATTGCCTCGATCTAGATGGCATACGGTAAAGTTTCAACTGCGTTGATAAGCCAAGTAATTTCTTCCTTATCCAGTAGATTGTTGTTAATCAGGCCTTTTGGCGCAATCTTGCAGGGTATTTCATTTATTTGTCCTTTGACAACGAGTATTTCATGCTGTTTCGCTACTAACTATCTTGTTGCTTATCGAAACGCAATTGTCAATGATGCCGTACGTCTCTTCGTGGTTTATAAACATTCTGTTAAAAGTAAGATCGATTCGCTTGTTCTCTATGATCGATGCTCTTGTTTGTAGGAGGTTCAATTCATCTTTTCTGACCTTAGGCATTGATAGTATGTAGAGCAAGTTCATCTCATCCGTAAGAACTCCTAGCGAACCATACTCTATTGCCTCGATCTCGTTGGCATACGGTAAAGTTTCAACTGCGTTGATAAGCCAAGTAATTTCTTCCTTATCCAGTAGATTGGTGTTAATCAGGACTTTTTTCGCAATCTTGCAGGCTATTTCATTTATTTGTCCTTTGACAACGAGTATTTCATTTATAATGTCCTGCTCAATTCTGCCGGAAATCGTATCCTTTATGACGGGTGATTTTTTTGCTACTTGGTTTTGACGTTTATATTTTTGACAGATCACACATGACAAATTCCACGAACATTTGACATTTCGATTCAGTATTGTTTGCCATTTCATCATGAATAGACTTACGCCTGAACAACGTTTGCAAATTATTGAAATTTATTATCAAAATTCGTGCTCTGTGAAAAATGTGTTTCGCAAGCTACGTCCGTTTTATTTTCCGCTCATTTTTGGCTAAATGGATACGTGAGTAAGCAGAATTTCCGTATTCGGAGTGAAGAGCAGCCAGAGGCAATTCAGCAGCTACCAATGCATCCCGAAAAATGCACTGTTTGGTGCGGTTTATGGGCAGGCGGCATCATTGGGCCGTACTTCTTCAAGGACGATGAAGGCCGCAGGGTTACGGTCAATGGAGAATGGTACCGTTCGATGATAACAGATTTTTTTTTGCCGAAAATGCAAGAATTGAACTCGGTCGACATGTGGTTCCAACAGGACGGTGCCACATGCCACACTGCACGCGAAAGCATGCATCAATTGAGAGGCGAATTTGGTGAGCAGTTGATCTCACGTTTTGGCGCAGTCAATTGGCCACCAAGATCATGTGATTTGACCCCGTTAGACTATTTTTTGTGGGGCTATGTTAAGTCTATTGTCTATGGGGACAAGCCAAACACGATTGCTGCCTTGGAAGCCAACATTGAACGCGTCATTGGTGAGATTCCGGCCGAAATGTGTGAAAAAGTTTGCCAAAATTGGACCTTCAGAATGGACCACCTGAAGCGTAGCCGCGGGCAACATTTAAGTGAAATTATTTTTAAAAAGTAAATGGCAGAAATTGATTTATCGATCCAAATAAAAATTTCATTCACTTTTTACAAGTTTCTGTGTTTTATTGAATTTTCAAAAACCAAGCTCTTAAAAAATCACCTTTTACCATCGTTTACGCTTATGAGAAGGTTGATTTTTCCTCCTATTTCGGCAATTATGCCGAAAATTCTGCGGTTTATCTTGTATTGTTGATTATGGTTAAGCGTAATTTGTTCTTCAATTCGAAGGATCCGATCCCAAAAAGATCTATATGCTCTTTAGTTTGCTTGAGGTGATACTGAATCAATGGTTTGCGAGCCTGTTCTTTAAGATTGGTATCTATAATTGTTTCTAATTTCGACATCATTGCTTCGAAATGGCCAAGATCAATCACGTGTATCAGCTCGAAGTTGTCATCTATTATCCATCGTCTGCCTTCTTTTAGGAAAACAAGTGGTGCTTTGTAATCGAAAATATTTACACCCTCAGCGATTGTTGCCAGCATGATGGTTAGTCTTATTTGTGTAGGAAAAGATAATTTTTAAAATTACAATTTATACAAGTTATATTATGACATAGTCATTAAGCTGAATCAATTTTATATAGTTACTCTAATAATAAAAATAGGTCCTGTGGAATTAAAAATCATTAAATAATGGAAAAAGATAAAAATAAAAAGTATTAATAATCATAGGTTATTATTAAAACAAATTTTTCTTTTCATTACGTTTTTTGGGGTTTATGTGTTCAAGATACAATCATCCTTCCCCTTTTTTTATACTACTATTGTATATATCTTATAATTCAAAATATATTTAGATATTTCATATATATATTTTCAGTGGAATGTACATTTCATTACTACTTAATTTTGTGTTTGTATAAGTTAACATGATCTCTTAAGACATCCGCCGCTAAGCCACACAAAGTCGTCGTCGTCAACAACGAACCATGCTGACACAGCTACTTCTATAAACGAAGCAGACTAGTGTCAACAACCGACGACGACAAAGATGAAATGCGATATCTTGCACAAGCTGCAAGATATCCCATGCAGTTGGGGCCAAAGCACAGGGTTCCATATATTAAGTTAGTGATAAGTAACATTAGTCTAATAATAGCCTCAAGAAATAAAAGTCATACAGAATTCAAACGAATCTCTTTACTGGCGCCCAACTTAGAAGAACCTTTAAACAATATCAACCGGAATTAACAAACTGGAAAAATAAGGAATTATTTACTTTTATTAAGAATCCCAACTTGGAAGACAATTTAAACAATATCAACCGGAATTAAATAACTGGAGAAAGAAAAAGGAATTATTTACTTTTATTAAGAATGTAAGAATTTGTCTTTACCTACCTGTACCTACTTTGAATATTTCTATTTGTAAAGCTTGCAAGTGTTATGTATTTTTTTTTTGTATCGTTATTTAAGTGCTTTTATTGATTGCTTTTTTTAATAATATTCAAAATAACTAAACAAATATTCTTTACGGTGGTTAATGAGTGAACCTAAAAATATTGAAATACTATAAGAAAAGTTTAATTACTTACAAATAGGGAAAGCAATAGAAAAAAAAAATGAATGCAACAGATTTAAAAGTATTAGTAGAATCCGCAGTCAGTGGTGCCCTTGAAGCACAAAAAGTTGATTTTTAACGAAAGCTAAGTGATGCAGTGAAAAATTTAACAGTGACACAAAACAAACCTGAAGTTGAAATTTTTAAAGAAATTGAAATAAGTGAAAGAATTAGGTGTGAAGAGTGTCTCGACATAGTTAAATCCCTTCCGGAATTTGAGGGCAAACAGGGCACTTATGTCTCTTGGCGTCAAGCGGTTCACTCCGCTTACAAAGTTTTTGAAAAATACGATGGTAGTTCTAGACATTATCAGGCAGTGGGAATAATAAGAAATAAAATAAGAGGCCCAGCCGATGCTGTCCTGGCTTCTTTTAATACAGTTTTAAATTTTAGAGCTATTATAGCTAGGTTAGATTTTACGTACGCCGATGTACGTCCGATTTATTAAATTGAGCAAGAACTCAGTACACTGCGGCAAGGGAACCTTACCGTTCTAGAATATTATGACGAGATTGAGAAAAAGCTAACCCTCCTTACAAACAAAACAAATATGTCATATGACAGTGCATTAGCCATTGCATTTAACGAAAAGTACAGAAGGGACGCCCTTAGGGTTTTCATATCTGGGTTGAAAAAACCATTAAGTGATGTTTTGTTTTCGGCCCGTCCGTCTGATATGCCTACTGCTTTGGCTTTGGCTCAAGAAGTTGAAGCAAACAATGAAAGGTATCTGTTTGCTGCGAGTTATGCGAAAAATTGTGAAGAAAAATCTCTAAGATCCGAGTTCAAACGGTCGCCGAGCCGTTACCAAAACAATAATAATAGTAATAACCCTAGTAATAACAGCCAAAGTAATAGGCAGGGTAAAAACCCATATTTTAACAAAAAGCAAAGTTTTGAAAATGACAAACAATTGGAACTTAACAGTTCTAAAGTCCCCAGCAGTCGTGACAAAATGGATGTTGATCCGACATCATCACGCTTACGGCAATTTAATAGCTATCAACAAAAAAATAATAACTATACCTATGATCAAGGGCAAGAACAAAGGAATAAAAGGCCAAGTAGCTCTCAGAGACAGTCGGGACAGCGTCGCCAAAGAGTAAATTATTTGCAAGAAAATCCTCCACGGAATAATGAAGGTGCTATGAAGCCACAGCTGCGTTGCAGGCAGATGAAGTGGAAGCTGAGGTACATGATTTTGACTACGTCAATTTTTTAGGGGAAACTCCCAACTACCGTTTATTCAAAAAACAGTAGGAGGGAGGTTAGTAAAGTTTTTAATTGACACAGGTGCCTCGAAAAATTACATCAGGCCATTACGAGAGATATAAGGTTTAGTGCCAGTAGGCACACCCTTTTTAGTAAAATCAATTCATGGTTTTAACAATATTGAACTCAAATGTTTTATAAATATTTTTGGGAGAAATAGCACTTTTTTTATTTTACCCAACCTGTCAACTTTTGACGGAATAATTGGTCTTGACCTGTTAACACAGGTTAATGCCACAATTTGCTTAAAAGAAAATTTAATTCGCTTCAATTCAGGGCTAGAAACTATTCTGTTCCATAAATGCGACAATGTGAACTTTACGAAAGTAGAGGACATTGAGGTTCCACCCTCCGTAAGCATACATTTCAAAAATATGTTACATAATAGAATGAAAACATTTGCAGATTCAAGCGAATCATTGCCGTATAACACCAACATCGTTGCCACAATTCGTACAGTAAGTGAAGACCCCATTTACTCAAAATTTTACCCATATCCTATGGGTGTGACGGATTTCGTTAATAACGAAATTAAAGATCTTCTGAAGAATGGCATTGTTAGACCGTCTAGGTCACCTTACAATAATCCCATTTGGGTAGTTGATAAAAAGGGAACAGATGAGTTGGGTAATAAAAAGAAACGTTTAGTAATGGACTTTCGAAAGCTCAACCAAAAAACCATAGACGATAAATATCCTATCCCAAATATTACAACGATTTTGTCAAATTTAGGCAAGGCACGATTTTTTACAACCCTTGACTTAAAATCAGGGTTTCACCAAATTGAATTAGCGGAACGGGATCGAGAAAAAACAGCTTTTTCCGTTAATGGCGGAAAATACGAATTTTGTCGCCTTCCGTTTGGGTTGAAAAATGCGCCCAGTATTTTCCAACGGGCTATAGATGACGTCCTTCGTGAACAGATTGGAAAAAATTGCTATGTTTACGTTGATGACGTAATCGTTTTCTCAGAAACTGAGAATGAACATGTTAAAGATATTGATTCGGTTTTAAAAAAATTGTATGAAGCGAATATGAGGGTTTCACGCGAAAAGTCACATTTTTTTAAGACAGATGTAGAGTACTTAGGCTTTACAGTGTCTAGGGATGGTATAAAAACTTGCCCTGCTAAAGTGGAAGCGATTAAAAATTATTCACAACCTTCTACACTCTTTGGAATAAGGTCATTTCTAGGTTTAGCTAGTTATTATAGATGCTTTATAAAAGATTTCGCATCAATAGCTAGACCACTTACTAATTTATTAAAGGGTGAGAATATCAAAATAAGTGGTAATCAATCAAAAAAAATTAAAATAGAACTAAAAGAGAAAGAACTCCAAGCGTTTAATAAATTAAAAGAAATTTTGGCGTCAGAAGACGTCACATTGTTATATCCGGATTATTCGAAGCCTTTCGATCTTACGACGGACGCTTCATCACATGGTCTTGGAGCGGTTTTGTCACAAAATGGAAAGCCTATAACAATGATTTCAAGAACACTCAAAGATAAAGAGTTGCAATTTGCAACAAATGAAAGAGAACTGTTGGCCATAGCGTGGTCCTTAAAAAATCTACGTAACTATCTCTATGGAGTGAAAACTCTAAACATTTTTACAGATCATCAACCTCTTTCGTTTTCAGTTTCAGATAAAAACACAAATGCTAAAATTAAGCGTTGGAAAGCTTTTGTAGACGAGCATAATGCTCAAATATTTTACAAGCCAGGAAAGGAGAATTATGTCGCTGATGCACTTTCGCGGCAAAATATTCATGCATTGGAGAACGAAGCGTCTTCTGATGCCGCTACAATTCACAGCGAACTATCCTTGACTTATGTAATAGACACAACGGATAAACCTTTAAACTGCTTCAGAAATCAAATAGTTATAGAGGAGGCCCCAATCGCTTCAACCCGTTCATTTATAATATTTGGAAAAAAAACTAGACATTTCATTAATTTTTCAGAAAAGAATACATTGATAAACACTTTAAGAAACGTGATTAAAATAGATGTTGTCAACGTATTTCATTGTGACCTACCAGTTCTAGCTTTTATTCAACACAATTTAGTCGAGTTATTTCCATCAACTAAGTTTTGGCATACTTACAAATTTGTGTTGGATATATTCGACCCGAATGAACAAAAAGAAATTATAATTACTGAACACAACCGAGCACATAGAGCAGCTCAAGAAAACATTAAACAAATTCTTTGTGACTATTTTTTTCCGAAAATGACAAAACAGGCAAATGAGATTGTGGCAAATTGTAAAATATGTTCAAAGTCGAAGTACGATCGGCATCCAAAAAAACAATTAATTGGCGAGACACCAGTCCCCTCGTATGCTGGAGAAATGCTTCACGTCGACATATTCTCCACGGATAAAAAATATTTTTTAACTTGCATTGACAAGTTTTCCAAATTTACGGTTGTGATGCCAATAGCATCACGTACAATAATAGACGTAAAAGTTCCAATCCTGGAGATAATGAACATTTTCCCAAATACAAAACAAATCTTTTGTGATAATGAAGCTTCTTTAAAATCCGAGACAATTAGTTCAATTTTGCTCAATCATTTTAATGTTCATATAGTAAATGCTCCACCCTTACACAGTACATCAAACGGTCAAATAGAAAGGTTTCACAGCACTCTATTAGAAATTGCAAGATGTCTAAAACTTGACAGAAAAGTGGAAGACACAGTCGAATTAATACTATTAGCAACAGTAGAATACAATAGGACCGTCCACTCTGTTACGAACCAAAGACCAATTGATGTAATACACTCGTCCCCGACAGAATTTAGAGAAAAAATCAAAAATAAAGTTCAAAAGGCCCAAGAATTACAGTTGCAAAGGGATAATGAAACAAGGCAGAACAGAATTTTCAGTGTAGGAGAAAAGGTATTAGTAAAAATAAATAGACGATTAGGTAATAAGTTAACTCCATTATACGTTGAAGAGAAAGTGGAAGCCGATTTAGGGACAACGGTTCTAATTAAAGGGAGGGTAGTCCATAAGGACAATCTAAAATAGAACCTTTATTATTTCATATTTTTACAATTAATCTTTCAGGATTCTTCTATTATTTATGATGACAACAGTCGTGTCTAAATTAACGGACTACACCAGTTCTAACTATATTCCAATACAAGACGGAGATGTCATTGTCTGGGAGGTTAACGGATACTTACGCCACACAACAAATCTTACTGCCTTTAAGCAAATAATAAACGAATCAAAAAACATGACTGAGCTGTTCCCTCCGCAGTCGCATATGCGAAAAATTGTGGAAATAGACCTTAAGCACTTAGAAACACTCTTCACGAGTATAAGTATCCACCATAGAAACGCAAGGAGTTTAAACTTCTTAGGCACAGGTTTAAAAATTGTAGCTGGCACCCCTGACTTTGACGACTTCGAGAAAATTAAATTCAATCAAGCCCAATTGATCGATTCCAACAATAGACAAGCTGTAATAAACACAAAATCTCAGGAGCAAATTAATAGGTTAACAGACACCGTAAATAATATTTTGGCTTATTCGAAAAAATCACAAATCGACACTGTTCATGTTTATGAAATCTTGTTAACCAGAAATAGAATGCTCATTTCAGAAATTCAAAATCTAATGCTCTCTATAGCACTTGCAAAGCTCAGGGTTATAAACCCGGTAATTTTAGATGATGATGACTTAAAATTCATAATAAACGAACAATTTTTTAATGTAAGTGTTACAGAACTTATGGAAGTGTCAAATGTAAAGGTTCTGCAAAATGATAATATTTTACATTTCATAATTAATTATCCTAGACCTAAGTTAGTTTGTAAGAAAGTAATAATCTACCCTGTTGCTCACAACGGCAATATTCTATCCTTCAATGGAGATGATGTGGTGGCGGAATGTGGAAGACAAGTGCTAGCTGTTGAGGACTGCAACGTAGCAACAACGTTAACATTTTGCAAGGAGTTATCGAGCAAGACATGCGCTCAACAATTACACTCTGGAGGCATGGCTCATTGCAACACACAGCCAGACCATCGGGAATCCGTGTTGGTTATTGATGATGGAATTGTTATAATAAACAACAGAAATGCCAGAATAAGGGAGGCGAATAATTTTGAGACGGACATCAACGGGACGTATTTACTGACTTTTGATGATGCCGTGTGGATCAATGGATCCAAATTTATCAATCGAAATAACATCCAGAAAAAGCAACCCGGTAGTGCAACATCTACGCTTCTAAATATCACCGGTCATACAGAGATATTGAGCCTACCATTCCTTCATAGAATGAACATGGACAATTTACGTTACATTGGTGAGATAGAAACAAAATTGACAACCCATCCACTTATAGCTTGCTGCGTGACAGTTGCACTCATTACAGTTTGCTACACCATCATTAAACTAAAAAAACGTCAGAAGAAGCAGCGCCGAAATGTCGACATTCAAAAGGTCATCAAGTCTCTCAAGAAGCCCGAGGACGGCCTTCACCTAAGTGAGGGAGGAGTTAACATGATCTCTTAAGACATCCGCCGCTAAGCCACACAAAGTCGTCGTCGTCAACAACGAACCATGCTGACACAGCTACTTCTATAAACGAAGCAGACTAGTGTCAACAACCGACGACGACAAAGATGAAATGCGATATCTTGCACAAGCTGCAAGATATCCAATGCAGTTGGGGCCAAAGCACAGGGTTCCATATATTAAGTTAGTGATAAGTAACATTAGTCTAATAATAGCCCCAAGAAATAAAAGTCATACAGAATTCAAACGAATCTCTTTACTTATACATTAGTATGTGATTTTTCCCATAATTTGTTGTACTTTATTGTACATTTTGTTACATTTGTAACATTTTTGAATGTGCTTTCTTTATTATTATAGTGCTAGTTTTCCCATTTGGGTGATTCTTTTACTTGTGTGTGTAGTGTGTACCTTATGTTTTTTTCGCCCTGTGTTTGTTATGGTAGTAACCTCATTATCCCTAGCCACCACTTCCTTCCAGTGCAGTGAATATAGTGTAAACTATATCACCTTTTTTTAAATTTCTTAGTGATTGTCCAAATTTTTTAAACCATGCATTTTTGGTTTTTTGTTTTTGACGTAGCTTTTTCCTAAGCTCTTGGTTAACGTTTATTCTGAAATTTGTCATATCTTGGAAGTTCACTCTAGTACTTCTGTTAAAAAATATATCAGATGGTTTTCGTTGAGTAATAGAGTGGATGGTGTTGTTATAACGATCAACAGTGATATTTAACAGTTCCCTTAGTTTATGCTCTTTGTATTCAACTTTCGGGAGTCTGATACATTTGGATGCCTAGCACTTTAATAAAGTTAACCATTATGGGACTAAGAAAACTTCCCTGATTGTCCGTGACGAGTATCTTTGGGACAGTGAAATAGTGAAGGATTTTTATTACTTTATCTTTTAGATGGGTAGGAGATTTATTTCTTTTATTGAACAATTTGGCAAATTTAGAGAATTTGTGTATGCATGATATAAATTTTTCCCCTTGGATTTCCATTATGTCCATATGACGTATTTCACAGGGATATGACGGAATCAGACTAGGCTGAAACATTCGAGTTGCAGGATGCCTATCGAATTTATTGGTAAGACAGATGGCACATGACTTCACATAGCGTGTTATTAAGTTGTTCATTTTTGGGAAATAATATTTCTCGCGAAGTTGCTCTTTGTTTTCTCCAGCATTTCTGTGTGCTCGCTTATGGTCTTTGCTAATAAGTTCCCACACTTGGTTCTCATCCTTGACATCCTCCACCAATCTTTTTGTTAGTCTGATTTTATAGTTGGAAACAGTTTCCAAATAGACATTCTGCAGTAGCTCCATACACGGATCCGGAATCTTAATACCGTTGATAATACTAGGCTGTAGTCTCGCTTTCAGAATGTCCGTCAAGACTACTTTATCTAAATAAGGGGTTGCAAATTAGTGTCCCAAGTAACCGGGGTGCGGTTCCTCATTGGAGTCAACCTGCTGATTTGACACATTTATAATTATCGGATTCCGAAAAACGTTAAGGGGTACTTCGACGTGCGGAATCAGGTATGTCGCGTCCTGCTCAGCACTATGCATTCTTTTATTAGCAGATTCTGTGGAACACGCCTCATAGTCTGTGGGTGCTGTGGAGGAGTAATGCTCCAAGGCTGTGTCAGTCTGTGATCTATTGTCACTTGTGAAAGAATTTTTTTAGAGGCGGTTTTGGTTGAGGAAGTATTGTGTAGCGAATTCACTTGACATTCCTTTTCAGCTTCCGCTGAGACGGTTAAGTGTTCGTTACCAATTCTAAGCCTTGAGAGTGCATCCGCTACGACATTTGATTTACCGGGTTTGTAAATCAATTCGCAGTTATATCCTTCTATCCCCGCATTCCAAAGCTACAACTTCGCATTGTAATTGCGGTTGCCTAGGGCGTAAGTTAGCGGCTGATGGTCGGTGAAAATGCGGATTTTTTCCACTCCGTAGAGATAAGATCTTAGGTTGTCTAAAGTCGAGACTATTGCCAACCGTTCTTTCTCGTTTGTCGCGTAGTTTTCTTCAGTAGAACTCAGGGATCTGGAAATGAAGGCTATGGGCTTTTCCTTGCCGGCTTCTTCTTGAGACAAGACTGCGCCAATTGCTATATTTGAAGCGTCGGTCGTGAGAATGAATGGTTTGTTGAAGCCTGGGAACGACAGGACTTCAGCAGAAGTAAGGAGTATTTTTAATTCGTTGAAAGCCTTCAACGCACACTCACCCAATCTGACGGGGATTTTTCTTGATTGGTTAGCTTTAATTTGCGCATTATCTCCCCTGGTTAAGTTAGTCAGGGGTTTGGCGAGCTTGGCGTAGTTCCGAATAAATTTCCTGTAATAGGATGTAAGTCCGTCGAATGGTTTAATTTCCTTCAAGTTTACAGGAGGTTGTATGCTGTGGATTGGCTCAATCTAACTACTATCTGGTCGTATATCATCAGTAGTTATGACATACCCACGAAATTCTACGCGTGTGTCCATAAAATGGGTTTCTTCGAGATTTACTTTCAAGTGGGCTTCATCAAGCCTCTTCAGGACCACTGAAAGATTTTCCAAGTGTTCTTACGATTCTCACTAAAAACGATTATATCGTCGATATAAACGTAACATATTTTTGGCTTGAGCACATCATCGAATGTACGTTGGGGAACAGCTGGTGCGTTTTTGAGCCCGAATGGCAATCTCAAAAACTCGTATTTGCCATTCATAGTCGAAAATGCTGTTTTGGGAATGTCTGAGGGTTTAATAGAGATCTGATGAAATCCTGAAGTTAAATCTTGTAAATGTTGTAAATTATCGCGCAGTCCCTAAGCTAGCAAGTGTGGCATTTATATCCCGTATTAGATATGCATCCGAAATTGTGACACTGTTCACTCTTTTATAGGCAATTAACATCCTAAATTGTTTTTCACCATTTGCCTTCGGTTTTTTAGGCAGATTCGAAAATTATAAGCACTCCTTGAAGCTCTTATAATTCCTTCATCGAGGAGTTGATTTATTTCATCCTCAACTTAATCTCTTAAGCTAGGTGGATAGGGATAGCTCTTTATACATATTAGTTCGAATTTCAGCCTGAATTGAAGAATCAGTTACTTCGTTGACACTAATTGGCTTAAATAGTGAGTTGTATTTCTCGACCAATGACTGTAACTCCTGCCTAATTCCACTGGTAAGATCTTTCCCAAATACTACATTTACCTGTCGTGACATTTTTACTTTCAATGGAATGGAATTTTAATACCGGATTTTATATTAAGCAAATTATTTTTCCTATCAATGACAGCTTCAAGCTCTTTCAGTGTGTCATTCCCAATAATCCCATGAAAAGAATCTAACTAGCGGAGGACAAAGAATTTGATTATTGTATCATTGCCGCCTTCAGTGAAGAATCTTCCCGTGACATATTCTGAGATTTTAATCTTTCCCGCAGCGGACTGCACACTAAATGGTTTTTCAAGTGAAATGGTGGGTTGGTTGATTTTTGAACTTACGAAATTCTTGTTGGCCCCGTATCAACAAGGAATTTCAACAAGGCTCCATCCTTGGTTGCGTACTCTATGTATGGTACACTGGATAACCCTTTATCATAAAATTTATCTCCTCACAAATAACATCTTCTGCAGAAGCAGAGTATTCCTCTAAATCAACTTCATTTTCCACTTCTATATTATACAGACATTGCTGCTTGTTAAGAAAGTTTTCGGACGTCGCTCTACGTTTAAACGGATTTTGTGATTTTGGGCGACTTATGTAGTTGACCTGTTTGCTTCGAACACTACAGACTCTGTTTTTGGAGAACTGAGCTCTGGGGCACGGCTAACGCCATGAACCGCCACCGAGGGAACAGTTGAATTTGCCGAAGTGGCATTATCTTCGATCACCTGGAGCCTCCTATGGAGACCCTTTATTTGGGCTATTAAATTGCTTACGGCACGGGTTAATTCCACTATTTGCTGCGCTACTTGATCCATTGTATTATACGTTAGATAAATGTGGAATTACCTTACTTCAGACACAAGCACACTGTGTTCGTGAATGATTATTTATTATTTTTAATCTCAAACCTTTTTTATTTTGCAATATTTAAAAAAAATCTTTTTTTTTCACTAAGGCACACACACTTTCATGAGAATTCTTTTTCAACAATTATTTGCTATTTTAGATTTGGCTAATTTTTTGCACAATATATCAACGATATATATTTTTTATAGCAATTCTTTCTTTTGATAATTTGGTTGAACATTTTTTTTCTTTTTTACAGATTTATATTTTTTTTATAGCACTTGTAATTTTTTCTTTTTATAATTTGGTTGAAATTTTTTTCTTTTTTACAGATTTATAATTTCTTTTTTCTTTTGTTTACTAATTTTGTCACATAAATTTTCAATTAGATATTTTTTCAAATTCAATTTTTCTGTTTGTTGTTAATTGTTTCCACTCACAGTATTATGACTTTTGTTCAAATTATGTAGATTCGGTGAGGATAGTATTCTGTAAAGGACAAACCGGTTACTAAAAATTCACGCGGCGTGTTTACCTTCAAACAGAAACCGGTGTACATGGGGGAAGACGTGTTAATCCCATTTAGTCTAGATTAGTGGACCTACTAATGGCACGACCGACACCACCACTCATCCTTATGCCTTCTAGAATATCCGTTTGTTCCCATGTGAAACGGAAAAGTTGTATCAGTTGTATCTGTGTTCCCATGATAACAGTGACGTGCACCCCATAGGACGTATTAGCCCTGATACAGATTCACAGGCAATAAGGATAAGGATCTTTGATGCCGGTTCCTGCTCAAGCGCCAGTAAAAGGATTCCCTCTGAGGGATCCTTAAAAAACGAGAACGCCAACCCTTAAGGGGTTGGCCTAACTGTTTGACTTACACTCGTTCAAATTAAAATACGAAAGCTTTAATTAATATAATATTTTTTATTCCTTAAGATTCACCGCACAAGCTGAAGTCCAACTTAAGACTAACTCTTCGTACACTTAATAATTCATATCGCACTTCCATTACGCCGCACGATGATTCGCAGCGTCAGCGACCTTGAAGGCTCCCGTGCATTTACCTCAAAATGCGCTGATACATGATCACCGCCAGTCGTGGGAAACTACAACTTGATCGAACAGGATTTGCTGACCTTCATAACGGCTTGCATGTAACTGCGGCGTGTTAACCGAATCACTTAAGTGACAGTTACGCTAAACATTTAAGATGGTGTTCCCATATGGATTCACTTTATGCGTTCAAAACATTTGGGAAAGTGAACGTAGATCTCCTTCTAGACAAAAGTAAACAAATCAGTGTTAACAAGCATATTGAAAAAGTGAAGAAAATCGTTAAATAATGAAAAGGTTAATTGATACTACGTGTTTATTAGGGCAATTAGAACTTCCGTTCTGAGGACATGATGAGTGAGAGGACTCGCTTAACCAGGGAAACTATAGGGAATGTTTAAATTATCTGGCGAAATATGACCCCATTTTCTATAACCATATTTCGTGGAACTTCAAGTGACATATAAAATGATATTATAACAGCAGTGCGTTCTTTACTTTCGGACGCAATTACAAAGGAGATAGCAGAATGTAATAATGGATGAAACATCTGACAACAGCAAGAAATCTCAACTGTCGATGATGGTGCGGTTCGTTTCTAAGGTAGGAAAGATTGAAGGACGATTCCTAGGGTCCTCGTATGTAAGTGCGAACAAATCAGCCGAAAGTTTATCTGAACACATAATAAAAGTAATAAATGATCTAAACTGTGGACAAAAACTAGTTTGCCAAACGTATGATGGAGCGGCAGTCGTGGCAGGAGATTTGTCAGGTACCCAGTCGCTGGTCAAAAATGATTTACCCAATGCCAGGTTTATTTATTGTGCGGCACACAGGTTATATTTATGTCTTCAGGATGTTTTGAAATATAATTCAAAGTGTAGGCGGGACTGCAAAAAAGTCAACTTCTTCAATTTTTATTTGATTTTGAATCACAATTTTTATTTGATTTTGAGTCACAATTTTTAATTAAGTTGTTTAGTTCGATTTTCATTTTTACTGATTTTTTGTATAATGTATTAGAAACAAAATCTCTTGACATAAATTATTGTTTAAAATTCATTGAACAAACAAAAGAAAACATTTGCACATTGAAAGATAAATTTAACGAATATTTTTGGGAAACAATGCAACTAAGAATGATGATTCTTTCAATGAAAATAATTTAAAAAAACAAGAAGCATTATACTTGAGTATAAATAAAACCAAAATTAATATAATCTTTAAGCTTGAACGACTGTATTTTTTATTCACGCGTCGGCACTAACTCTAGTAACATTTAGTTTTGCAAAATGTTCATCTTCTTTAACTCAACTACTTTCAATCCTTTTTTTGGAGGTTTTAAAATTACACTAATGATTCTTTCTTTTTCTACATTTGCTTTTATGGGATCGTTTCATTTAATATCACAATTTTTGGATTGTGCTCTTGTTGTGACACAAACTGTTCGGTCAACCACCGCTGACCCAGAAACTCATCGAATGCGCTGACGATACATAAACTACAGCAGTACTTGGTACCTCCGTCAACCTACCAGAAGAATATCATATGGCACACAGCACATTCCAACTCATTTCGTTTCCATCGAAATGAGACACATTTTATGCCACTGGCACCCATATATAAATAGATATATGCGGTATAGATAGCTACAGAAGAGCAGATACTTCTACCCGCGTAAGCAAGCCGCACTGCTACCTTCCTGTGCACAACCAGCCCCCGCATACCTAACCGAACGATCGTCACTTACTTGGCTGTGACGATAAGAGATACATTTCTATGCACAAGGTACACAGCCACACATACCCCATTGGGTTTGGTATACGATCATCGTATCTACGGCAACTGCATGGCAGATACACAGTCAGCGTACCATGGGTATCGATAAGGCATACGACTGTGTCGCGCACTCATCGACTGGAGTTTGGATATTGGAAACTTTGTGTCGCCAATGGATCATCGCTGCCGTCTGTTTATACTCAATAAACATAGTAGCACTATAAAAGCTGAGTGGTTTACTTGGAAGTAAACAAAAGAGCTTCTACGATGGCAAATCCTAGGATGTCGCTCCCATGGATTTTTACAATTATTGCTGGCATCGGCAATCATTCTAATTTGTGTGTCGGTGGGTATCCAAGGCATGGGCCTGGTTCCAACTATTGGAGATATCTGCACCTTTGGGAATTTTGGTGACGAAGCATTTTCATCTTGGATGGCATGGCTTGGCTCAAGATGGACTTGCACTTGGGCAGTCTGCCTGACATTTGGTTTCAAACCGTGGAGTTGCTTTCTGCACTTAGGCAATAAGGCTATTTTTTGGTTCGTGTTTGAAGTTGAAGTTTATAACCTGGTTTTAATTTGTTCACTATACTTGGTCTACTGTGAGGATTGAAAAAACTCGTGAACTATTTTGTACTGCATCATATGTGTTTCTGGTGCGTGGGGTTACAGACTATCATAGTTAGTGCGTGGTTCGCTTTGTTGTGCGCGATTGTAAACTTGGTTGTTTAAATAAAGTTGTCCCTTGATCAATTAATTATCCCTCGCGAGTGATTGGAAATTTGAAAAATGAGTCAACTAGGGAAGAGATCCGCTGTATGCATGGTTATCAAGCGCCTGCATACAGGCATCACCACCAGTGACTTGTCAACCTGGGATTTGATCCGTGTCAATTTAGAGCAGCGCACCCTGGATCAACACTTTGAGAGGTTTGAGTCGGCCCACGATGGATGCCCGGCCGACGTTAAGGAGTCCGACGCGGAATATACAGCCCACGATGCCCAACTGCAGGTGATCCAACTGCAGTATAATGAGGCGACCGCCACATTACTATGACGGGCTGCCGAGTGGGAAGCCCAGAACAACGAACCGACGATACTAGAGCATAGCACCCCCGTGCTTCCCCGACCGCAAATATTGAAATGAAGTTGGATCCGGTACAGGTACCGAGTTTTGACAGCAGCCTACACAACTGGCTGGCATTCAGAGAAGCATACGAGAGCTTGGTACATTCCAATCCGGAATTGCCCCGAGCCTATAAGCTGCAGAAGCTGCGCACCGCAGTGCTCCCAATCCACGTGGGGATGGTGGGGAATATATACTCCGAAGGCTATGAGGAGGTTTGACAATCCAATACTGTTGGCCGAAACCCATGTATCCGAGCTGATGAACATACCAGCCATACATGAGGAGATAGCTAAGTCGATCGTTGGGATCGTGGACAGCGTCCAGGAAACGATGCGAGCGCTGCGGGTAATGAAATTACCACTCGAAAATTGGGACACACTGGTAGTCCCACTCATCACCACTAGACTGCCTGTGAAGACAAAACAGGCATGGCGCATGCACTGCAAGCCCAAGGAGATACCTACGTTGACGGCCCTACTCACGTACCTGCAGTTACGGGCCCATAGATTGGCTAGAGAGATCAATCTCCCGTGTCCTTTGGGTCGGCAGGCGGCCCAGCCTACGCATCGCACAGACGTACTCGCCAGCAGCCACCGGTGACCAGAGCATATGTCACAGAATGCCGTGTGTGTTATGTGTCCAATCACATCGCTCTGCACAATGCAGTGAATTTAGGGAAATGGATACCGAGCGCGGTTGACTGCCGTCCATGAGGCGGACGCCCGTTTCAACTGCGTGAAGAAGGATCACAGCACCAGTGACTGTCCCTCCGCTATGTCCTGTCAGAAGTGCGGCCGACGGTATAACACGTTGTTGTGCTACAATAACCCGCTGGCTCCCCGCCATCAAAGTAGGCGCAATTCTCGTCCAGCAGTCCCACCAGTTGCATGGAACGACCGAAACCATGGTCCACCCGATCTTCAAGAGGATTCCCAGTGACTCGACCAACCGGGTCCGACCGTATTGCTGGCCACAGCCTTTGTCTACGCATAAGGTACCACAGCAGAGAAGACGTTTGCCCGAGCCCTCTGCGATCCTGAAGGTCACGGTGTATGGCATTGGCGCATCAAGACATTCAACTGCTCACAGCCAAGTGACGCTGTCACTTCGTTCGACGAGATCTTCCCGTATGATCTCCATCAAGGCGTTGGTAATCCCTACCATTACATCCAAATTGCCAGACACACCAGTGGTTGGCCCAACCACCACGATGCAGCCGCAGTTACCGATCAGAGCCTATAACACCCAATGCGGAAGAGACACACATGACTACACCCTAGAGGAGCCAGTCAAGAACTTCTGGAAACTAGAGGAGGTTCTCACCGATGAAACCAGAGAAGACGAGTGCAGTCGACACTGCCAGTCGACAAGTTCCTGTACGGTCAATGGGAGGTACATGGGGCAGATCCCGTTCCGTCATGACGCACCAGCTTTGGGTGATTAATATCGATCAGCCCTACGCCAATCCTATTGTTCGGAGAGACATGTGGGAGCCAATCCCGAACTAAAAGACAAATATTTGGCATTTATGCGTGAGTATGAGGATCTTGGCCATATGGAAAGGGTTGATCAACATGGCGATCACCCTGGCTGCTAGTACTTCCCACATCATGCAGTTACCACTAAATTCCGAGTGGTATTCAATGCATCCGCCCGAACAACGACAGGGGTGTCACTCAACGAGATCCAATTGGTTGGCTCCACTATACACGAGTCACTAGTGAACATGGTCTTTGGTTTCCGGCGATTCAGCATAGCCATGACGGCAGACGTGGAGAAGATGTTTCGTCAGGTTCTGGTGGCACCCCAACATCGAGACTTTCAACGAATCCTTTGGAGAGAATCCTCATTCGACCAGCTCGCAGTCTACCGGCTAACGACAGTTACCTATGGCATGATTTACAGCCCTTACACGTCCGTACGCTCTATGATGCAGTGCACCCAGGACAATCAGCACTTGGTGCGCGATCCAAGCCGCTCCCGGACAGCCCTTGAAGCAATTGAGAAGTCATTCTACGTCGATGATCTACTGACCAGCTGCAGTAGCCAATCTTGGCTGGACACTTAAAGTTGCGCAAATGGAACTCGAATTACGCACAGGTAATTGGTAAGGTATCTAACAGTTTTATTTCTTCTTCTCTTTCCACAGAGCTCGTTATCGAGCGCCCGACCGCGACGGTTCTTGGCTTCCGGTGGGACCAAACTGCGGACGAGCTCTTCTTTTTGGTCAAACTAGAAGTAGTTGGGGCTATTCCTACAAAACTTAAGGTTCTCAGCGAAGTGGCACACTTATTCGACCTACCGGGCTTTCTGGCTCCCGTTGTAATTGTTGGCCAGATGCTTATCCAAACCCTCTGGTCAGCACGTCTTGATTGGGATACCCCGCAACCACCAGAGCTACACCATGAATGGACGCTGTTTCGCTATGGTTTGCTCAATCTCAACCGAGTTAGAGTGCCTCGATGGTTTTGGGCATGGGTCATCATGGGACCACCAGAATCCACTGCTTTTGCGACGCGAGCTCCAGAGCCTACGCGGCTGACCTATACTTACAGACAGTCGACAAGCAGAACCGAGCCCACGTTCCCTTACTGACGTCCCGGACTAGGTCGCACCGCTGAAGGGTGCTACTATTCCGCGGTTGGAGTTGTGTGCAGCATCACTTCTCGCCATCACCTTTGACAGCATCCGCAGTGCCTTGGGGCTGCAGACTCCTTTCCTGGCTGAAGAAAGAGCCCTCTACATTGAAACCATATGTCGCTAACCGAGTGCGACAAATCCAGGAATTCACGTCACCCGGACGGTGGCATCACGTGCGCTCCGCCCAGAGCCCAGCGGATTGTGCAAGTCGAAGCATTGGCCCCACTGAACTTATTCGTCATCATCTATGGATTATTTCCTACAGCCCCTCCCGGGCAGCTATCAGACAAAGACATGCTTAAAGTTCTGCTGCCACTGTCGAGAGCCACAATGATTTCTGGCATGACAACATCAACGCTCACACTGACTACAAGATGTTTGGATGATACAGTCATTCCCTTGGTGGAACGATATAGCAAGATGTCAAAACTCCCGCGCGTGGTCGCCTATACGTTGAGGTGGTTAAAATCATATCAGCACTCCCGACCTAGCCAACGGGTTAATGCTGCAAGACCCTTTTTGGCATATGGAGTTGACTATTGTGGACCATTCATTCTCCGCATTGGGACGAAACGATCCCGCACCACCACCATTGCCAAGGATACTTGGCAATATTCATTTGCATGGAAACTAAGGAGGCGCACCTGGAAGTCATCGAAGACCTCTCCTCACAAGCCTTCATGGACGCATACACCCACTTTACCGGCCGGCGGCGTGGACCCTGTCCCGATTTGTATAGGGACAAGGGAACAGCTTTCGTGGGAGCCAAAGGGCTCATGAAAGAGGACTTGGCCCATTTCGTATCCCACCACAACAAGCAAGCATTGGCACATGCTGGAACTTGATGGCATTTCATCACTCCTGGAGCTCCCCATCGAGGTGGAATGTGGGAGGCAGCCGTCTCTCTGGTATCACCAGCTGCGTACTGCCAAGGTACGAAGCTGGTCTTAATTCACTCTATGACGATCCTGAAGATAAGATGGCGCTCACCCCGGGCGATTTTCTCATTGGAGCTCCCCTCATTGCAGTTCCAGAACCACAAGTTGGAGATGTGCCGCTCAATCGACGAAAGCAGTACCAATGGCTGCGTAAGGTGCATCAAGAGTTTTGGGACCGTTGGAGCGAAGATATTTTTTTCATAGCTTTGCACGCGCTCAAGGGATTATGAATACCCTTTATATGTTCAATTTTAAAATTTGAAGATTTCACTTCTTCGGCTTTTTTGGTCTTGATAATTTATTAATGAAAGATATTCATTAGTTTTCCCAACGTTTCGACTGAGTTTTCAGTCTTCTTCAGGGGCACTTTATTAATTAAGATTTTACACTTACAATTATATGAACGAAACTATTATTATCAAATTACATATATATATATAAAAATTAAAAAAATTACAGTTTTGTGATTGACTATTTAAATTAAAGCACTTCTTCTTAGTTAGAAGTTTAGTCAAGGAAGTTAGTCAAGGAAGTTAGAAGTTTAGTTAGAAGTTTAGTTAGAAGTTTAGTAAAGGAGCAACAAAACTATTAATGTATGTATCGCAGTTATGTAGAGACTAGGGAACAGTACACCGACGAGATACACTGTGTATCCTGCTTCCTGTTCATGTTATTTTTGTTATTCAAAATGTGCAAAGTTTCTAACGTATATCGTTTCGATGTATGTTTTTCCGTTTGAAGAATTTGCACATTTTTAAAGTCTGGAGCATGATTTCTTTCTAAGCTGTGACTAGCAAGAGCTGTTTTTTGAGAATTTGATTTGAGATCCTTTGTTTTAAAAGCTGCTTTGTAGTGCCAATGTAACATAGTTCACAATTTTCTCTTTCGATGCCTAAGCAATTGATCTTATATACAACGTCTGTACTTTGATCCTTTTCACTTTTCTTCTTAAGTTTTGTAAACAGTGTGTTAAGTGTTTGGTTGGGTTTGTAAGCAACATTGACATTTTAGCTTTGCTAGCGATGGTTTTCTTAAAACTTTCAGCAAATTTCGGCACGTAAACCATACTTTTGAAATAACCTGCTCCTTCATGTTTATTGCTTTGTTGGTGATTGGTTTGGTGTTGTGCTATTTATTCGCGAATCATATCTAGCGGATACCCATTATCAATAAGGATTTTTGTTATTTTCTATTTGTTGGCGGGATGGAATTTCTTTTCACTAATCATAAGGACTTTCTTAATAAGGTTGGAAGCCGTATTGACTTTAATATGTTTCGCTTGATTTGATCGAAAATTGACGATTCTTCCGGATGCTGTCTCTTTCTGATGCAAGTCAAAGGTGAGTGTGTTTCTCTCACGATTAATTTTTACGTCCAAAAATTCTATCGTTTTATTTTTTTCCTTTTCCACCGTGAATTGGATTTTGGAGTTGAATGCGTTAAGACTTTACAAAACTTTGTCAATCTCACGATTTTCCATTTCTGCAAATATGTCATCAACGTATTTGGTGATGAATTTTGGCGGATTTATTGAATTGAACGATTCTTCTAACAAAAAATTTAAGACAAGGTCGGCGATGATAGGTGAAAGTGGATTCCCCATTGGGATTCCATGTATTTGTTTAAATATGTTGTCTTTATATTGAAAAAGGTTGTTATCCTTCAAACAGAAGTCAAACATTTCCAAGAACTTATTTAAGCTAAGGCTTGTGTGTTCACTTATAATACTCCACTTTTTCTTTATGATGGTAGGTGAAAGTGGATTCCCATTGGGATTCCATGTATTTGTTTATATATGTTGTCTTTATATTGAAAAAGGTTGTTATCCTTCAAACAGAAGTCAAACATTTCCAAAACTTATTTAAGCTAAGGCTTGTATGTTCACTTATAATACTCCACTTTTTCTTTATAATGTTTATCGCCACCTGCACCGGAATGCATTTTTGGACGTAAAAATTAATCGTGAGAGAAACACACTCACCTTTGACTTGCATCAGAAAGAGACAGCATCCGGAAGAATCGTCAATTTTTGATCAAATCAAGCGAAACGTATTAAAGTCAATAAGGCTTCCAACCTTATTAAGAAAGTCCTTACGATTAGTGAAAAGAAATTCCATCCCGCCAACAAAGAGAAAATAACAAAAATCCTTATTGATAATGGGTATCCGCTAGATATGATTCGCGAATTAATAGCACAACACCAAACCGATCGCCAACAAAGCAATAAACATGAAGGAGCAGGTTATTTCAAAAGTATGGTTTACGTGCCGAAATTTGCTGAAAGTTTTAAGAAAACCATCGCTAGCAAAGCTAAAGATGTCAATGTTGCTTACAAATCCAACCAAACACTTAACACACTGTTTACAAAACTTAACAAGAAAAGTGAAAAGGATCAAAGTACAGACGTTGTATATAAGATCAATTGCTTAGGCAACGAAAGAGAAAATTGTGAACTATGTTACATTGGCACTACAAAGCAGCTTTTAAAACAAAGGATCTCAAATCACAAATCTGATATCAAGTCCAAAAGTTCTCAAAAAACAGATCTTGCTAGTCACAGCTTAGAAAGAAATCATGCTCCAGACTTTAAAAATGTGCAAATTCTTCAAACGGAAAAACATACATCGAAACGATATACGTTAGAAACTTTGCACATTTTGAATAACAAAAATAACATGAACAGGAAGCAGGAGACACAGTGTATCTCCCTAGTCTCTACATAACTGCGATACATACATACATACATCAATAGTTTTGTTGCTCCTTTAAAAGAAAATTTAATTAAGCAGTTGTTGACTAAACTTCTAACTCAGAAGAAGTGCTTTAATTTAAATATTCAATCACAAAACTGTCATTTTTTTAATTTTTATATATATATATGTAATTTCATAATAATAGTTTCGTCCATATAATTGTAGGTGTAAAATCTTAACAACTAAATGTAAACATACAAATGTTACAAAAGTGCCCCTGAAGAAGACTGAAAACTCAGTCGAAAAGTTGGGATAACTAATGAATATAATGAGACCAAAAAACCCGAAGAAATGAAATCTTCAAATTTTAAAATTGAACATATCGAATTGGTCAAAACACTTTTAATTAAATAACCCTTTATATGTTTTTCTTAACACAGCGTGGGCATTCGGTGGAAGAAGAGAAAGAAGGATAGGAAAGATGAGTGACGCGATCTTCTGAGACTAGAGCTGGTTGTTGTCTCAGATTTTATCTCCAGGGATGGCAGCTGAAATAATGCGGAGAATTACCGTGCCTTATTTATTTATGTCCCTTATAATTCGCATTATTTTATTTTATTCGCTGTCATATTTTAGGGGTATGCTAGTTTACTCAATCACATGTTGTTAGTGTTATGCCTTAACAGCATGTAATGTGCAAAGCAGCAACTTATTTTATGACAATTTTTAGAATTGGTTTTTAATGGAATATAAGAAGACATCGACAACGGCAGGAATCGAACCCGCAACCACGAGGTTGATAGGCGAGCACACAACTATCGCGCCACGGCCACCCCCAAACCCGATGCAAATGGGAAAAAAGAGAACCGAACCTTCATATAAACGACATCTTGTTCGTTTGACATGAGAATCTACCCCCTACATATTGGCGACTTGGTCGAGTTAGAGCTGTTCACTTAGGCCAGAATGGATTGGCCCGCAACGCTTAATTACATACTGCCGCCGGCAAATGTCGCCGCCCAATAAAGAAACTGTGTCGATTGGTATATGCCTCAAATTAGTAGTGTGGTTCCAAACCCATTAAAATACATTTGAGTCATTTTGTATGACTATTTGGCCTACCTCAACATGGCAAAAGGCCTTCACTTACATCACATTTCGAACCCAAAGTTCGACCGGGCAGGATGTTCGGTCAACCACCGTTGACCTAGAGACTAATGGTCGCCGCTGACGATACAGAAACTACAGCAGTACTTGGTACCTCCCTCAACCTTCCACAAGAATATCATATGGCACACAGCGCATTCCAACTCATTTCGTTGCCATCGAAATAAGACACATTTCATGCCACTGGCACCCATATATACATAGATATATACGGTATAGATAGCCACAGCAGAGCAGATACTTCTACCCGCGTAAGCAAGCCGCACTGCTACCTTCCTGTGCCCAACCAGCCACCGCATACCTAACCAAACGATCGTAACTGGCTGTGAACACGAACCAAAAAACAATAAGGTTGTTTTTTGGTTCGTGTTCGAAGATGAAGTTTATAACCTGGTTTTAAATTGTTCAGTAGACTTGGTCTATTTGCGGTATTGCCGTATTATTGTATATAAATAAATCAATTGTATTAACTTATAATTTGTGTTGGCAGAGTGCCCCTTTCCTTGAACATTTTTGGAAGTATAAATACCCGGCACAAACGTATAATTTTTTTCAAATTTCCTGATCAATTTGTATTCTTCTTAGAGCATCCGCAGTACACTTGTTTTATCCTGGTGAATACCGACACAAAAATTATATTCTTCCAATAATAGCCTGAATCGGTAAATATTTTAAAACGTCTTCCGAACAACATTGGTCTGAAGTGCTTTTCTGCCCAAACTATAGCAAGTAATTCCTTTTCCATAGTACTGTAATTCTTCCCACCTTTGTTAAAAGATTTACTTGCGTAGGCAATTGGTTTCTCATCGAAGTTTGATAATACAGCATCTAAAGCAAATCCAGAGACATGAGTCTGAACTTTTTTCAAAATTTAGGAATTGTAGAATATTTGGGCAGCAATTCTTTTAGTTAGATTAAAAGATGTTTTGCAATCTTCAGAGAATTTAAATTCGACGTTCCTTCTTAACAACCGGTTTAAGGGTATTGCAAGTAGTAGCTAACAAATTCTACAAACTTTCTTAGGCCGATTGCTTATTTGTTAGAGCCTTAATACTTATTTTATTGTAATTTGATATTGCACTAAATAAATTTATAATAATAATAATAATAATACAAACTTTCTTACTTCATCTGTGTTTTGAGAAATTGGATAGTTTTTCATTTTTCTCGACTTAGATGGACCCGTTATAATACCCTTATCGGATATTATGTGTTTTTAATATAAAACGTCTTTTCTAAGAAAAACGCATTTTCTAGGATGGATTTTAAGATTCACTTCCCTTGATCTTTCGAAAACTTCCATTAAATTTTTATTATGTTTTTCTAAATTTTTACCGAAAACTATTAGGTCATCCAGATACACAAGAGAACGTGAGTGAGTGAAACCTGACATAGTGTTGTAACCTTTATCTTTATATAATGTGTTATACACCTAAGACATACGGATAAGCACATAGCGTAACTCTATACTTATATATATATATACTTCTCGCTTTCTACTTGAGTTTCATATCCTCCATTTTTGCCTGAACATTATTAATAAATTGAAATTTGACTAACAACAACGTGGTTGGCATTTTATTTCATTTATATTGCTATATCAAGTAATCGATTCGAAAAACTTACAACAAATTGGCGACGAGGTGAAACCAATATTCAACTAACTTTACCAATTAGTTGGTGGCCGGGCGAAACGCATTTTGGATTATAGGTCACAAAATATTTCAATTGGCTTTAATCCACACAGTCCACAAAAACAAAAATAATATGTAAATATTGTTTGCGTTTTCTTTGAATATAATTACTGGCCAGACCACGGGCATAAAATCAATTCATATTTCTAGGTGCATGAATTTAACCAAATTCCCCTAGAAAAATATAATTTGCAGTATATATATGCTGCAAATTCTATTAGAGTCGGTAGACATCGACCAAAAATATTGCGTCTTAGAAAGGTACGATAGCGTCTAACTGATGAGCCCAACTATCGTGGCCAGGCGAAACGCATTTTGGACTATAGGTCACAAAATATTTCACTTGGCTTTAATCCACACAGTTAACAAAAACAAAAATAATATGTAAATATTGTTTGCGTTTCCTTCGAATATAATTACTGACCAGACCACGGGCATAAAATCAATACATATTTCTAGGTGCATGAATTTAACCAAATTCCCCTAGAAAAATATAATTTCCAGTGTATATATGCACAAAACACAAAATATTTCAATTGGCTTCAATCCACACAGTCTTCAAAAACAAAAATAATATGTAAATATTGTTTGCGTTTTCTTCGAATATAATTACTGGCCAGACCACGGGCATAAAATCAATTGGCTTTAATCCACACAGTCCTCAAAAACAGAAATAATATGTAAATATTGTTTGCGTTTTCTTCGAATATAATTACTAGCCAGACCACGGGCATAAAATCAATACATATTTCTAGGTGCATGAATTTAACCAAATTCCCTTAGAAAAATATAATTTGCAGTATACATATATATGCTGCAAATTCTATTAGAGTCGGTAGACATCGACCAAAAATATTGCGTCTTAGAAAGGTACGATAGCGTCTAACTGATGAGCCCAACTATCGTGGCCGGGCGAAACTCATTTTGGACTATAGGTCACAAAATATTTCAATTGGCTTTCATCCATACACAGTCCACAAAAACAAAAATAGTATGTAAATATTGTTTGCGTTTTCTTCGAATATAATTACTGACCAGACCACGGGCATAAAATCAATACTTATTTCTAGGTGCATGAATTTAACCGAATTCCCTTAGAAAAATATAATTTCCAGTATATATATGCTGCAAATTCTATTAGAGTCGGTAGACATCGACAAAAAATATTGCGTCTTAGAAAGGCACGATAGCGTCTAACTGATGAGCCCAACTATCTTGGCCGGGCGAAACGCATTTTGGACTATAGGTCACAAAATATTTCAATTGGCTTTAATCCACTATATATGCACAAAACACAAAATATTTCAATTGGCTTTAATCCACACAGACCTCAAAAATAAAAATAATACGTAAATATTGTTTGCGGTTTCTTCGAATATAATTACTGGCCACGGGCATAAAATCAACATATTTCTAGGTGCATGAATTTAACCAAATTCCCTTAGAAAAATATAATTTGCCATACATATATGCTGCAAATTCTATTAGAGTCGGTAGACATCGACCAAAAATATTGCGTCTTAGAAAGGTACGATAGCGTCTAACTGATGAGCCCAACTATCGTGGCCGGGCGAAACTCATTTTGGACTATAGGTCACAAAATATTTCAATTGGCTTTAATCCACACAGTCCACAAAAACGAAAATAATATGTAAATATTGTTTGCGTTTTCTTCGAATATAATTACTGGCCAGACCACGGGCATAAAATCAATTCATATTTCTAGCTGCATGAATTTAACCAAATTCCCCTAAAAAAATATAATTTGCAGTATATATATGCTGCAAATTCTATTAGAGTCGGTAGACATCGACCAAAAATATTGCGTCTTAGAAAGGTATAGCGTCTAACTGATGAGCCCAACTATCGTGGCCGGGCGAAACGCATTTTGGACTATAGGTCACAAAATATTTCAATTAGCTTTAATACACATAGTCCACAAAAACAAAAATAATATGTAAATATTGTTTGCGTTTTCTTCGAATATAATTACTGGCCTGACCACGGGCATAAAATCAATACATACTTCTAGGTAAATGAATTTAACCAAATTGCCCTACAAAAATATAATTTGCAGTATATATATGCTGCAAATTCTATTAGAGTCGGTAGACATCGACCAAAAATATTGCGTCTTAGAAAGGTACGATAGCGTCTAACTGATGAGCCTAACTATCGTGGCCGGGCGAAACGCATTTTGGACAAAATATTTCAATTGGCTTTAATCCACACAGTCCTCAAAAACAAAAAGAATATGTAAATATTGTTTGCGTTTTCTTCGAATATAATTACTGGCCAGACTACGGGCATAAAATCAATACATATTTCTAGGTGCATAAGTTAACAAAATTCCCCTAGAAAAATATAATTTGCAGTGTATATATGCACAAGACACAAAATATTTCAATTGGCTTTAGTCCACACAGTCCACAAAAACAAAAATAATATGTAAATATTGTTTACGTTTACTTCGAATATAATTACTAGCCAGACCACGGGCATAAAATCAATACATATTTCTAGGTGCATGAATTTAACCAAATTCCCCTAGAAAAATATAATTTGCAGTGTATATATGCACAAAACACAAAATATTTCAATTGGCTTTAATCCACACAGTCCACGAAAACAAAAATAATATGTAAATATTGTTTGCGCTTACTTCGAATATAATTACTGGCCAGACCACGGGCATAAAATCAAAACATATTTCTAGGTGCATGAATTTAACCAAATTCCCCTAGAAAAATATAATTTGCAGTGTATATATGCACAAAACACAAAATATTTCAATTGGCTTTAATCCACACAGTCCACGAAAACAAAAATAATATGTAAATATTGTTTGCGCTTACTTCGAATATAATTACTGGCCAGACTACGGGCATAAAATCAATACATATTTCTAGGTGCATAAAGTTAACAAAATTCCCCTAGAAAAATATAATTTGCAGTGTGTATAAGCACAAGACACAAAATATTTCAATTGGCTTTAGTTCACACAGTCCACAAAAACAAAAATAATATGTAAATATTGTTTGCGTTTTCTTCGAATATAATTACTGGCCAGACCACGGGCATAAAATCAATTGGCTTTAATCCACACAGTCCTCAAAAACAAAAATAATATGTAAATATTGTTTGCGTTTTCTTCGAATATAATTACTAGCCAGACCACGGGCATAAAATCAATACATATTTCTAGGTGCATGAATTTAACCAAATTCCCCTAGAAAAATATAATTTGCAGTATATATATGCTGCAAATTCTATTAGAGTCGGTAGACATCGACCAAAAATATTGCGTCTTAGAAAGGTACGATAGCGTCTAATTGATGAGCCCAACTATCGTGGCCGGGCGAAACGCATTTTGGACTATAGGTCACAAAATATTTCAATTGGCTTTCATCCATACACAGTCCACAAAAACAAAAATAGTATGTAAATATTGTTTCCGTTTTCTTCGAATATAATTACTGACCAGACCACGGGCATAAAATCAATACTTATTTCTAGGTGCATGAATTTAACCGAATTCCCTTAGAAAAATATAATTTCCAGTATATATATGCTGCAAATTCTATTAGAGTCGGTAGACATCGACAAAAAATATTGCGTCTTAGAAAGGTACGATAGCGTCTAACTAATGAGCCCAACTATCGTGGCCGGGCGAAACGCTTTTTGGACTATAGGTCACAAAATATTTCAATTGGCTTTAATCCACTATATATGCACAAAACGCAAAATATTTCAATTGGCTTTAATCCACACAGACCTCAAAAACAAAAATAATACGTAAACATTGTTTGCGGTTTCTTCGAATATAATTACTGGCCACGGGCATAAAATCAACATATTTCTAGGTGCATGAATTTAACCAAATTCCCTTAGAAAAATATAATTTGCCATATATATATGCTGCAAATTCTATTAGAGTCGGTAGACATCGACCAAAAATATTGCGTCTTAGAAAGGTACGATAGCGTCTAACTGATGAGCCCAACTATCGTGGCCGGGCGAAGCTCATTTTGAACTATAAGTCACAAGATATTTCAATTGGCTTTAATCCACACAGTCCACAAAAACGAAAATAATATGTAAATATTGTTTGCGTTGTCTTCGAATATAATTACTGGCCAGACCACGGGCATAAAATCAATTCATATTTCTAGCTGCATGAATTTAACCAAATTCCCCTAAAAAAATATAATTTGCAGTATATATATGCTGCAAATTCTATTAGAGTCGGTAGACATCGACCAAAAATATTGCGTCTTAGAAAGGTACGATAGCGTCTAACTGATGAGCCCAACAATCGTGGCCGGGCGAAACGCATTTTGGACTATAGGTCACAAAATATTTCAATTGGCTTTAATACACATAGTCCACAAAAACAAAAATACTATGTAAATATTGTTTGCGTTTTCTTCGAATATAATTACTGGCCTGACCACGGACATAAAATCAATACATACTTCTAGGTGAATGAATTTAACCAAATTGCCCTAGAAAAATATAATTTGCAGTATATATATGCTGCAAATTCTATTAGAGTCGGTAGACATCGACCAAAAATATTGCGTCTTAGAAAGGTACGATAGCGTCTAACTGATGAGCCTAACTATCGTGGTAGGGCGAAACGCATTTTGGACAAAATATTTCAATTGGCTTTAATCCACACAGTCCTCAAAAACAAAAAGAATATGTAAATATTGTTTGCGTTTCCTTCGAATATAATTACTGGCCAGACTACGGGCATAAAATCAATACATATTTCTAGGTGCATAAAGTTAACAAAATTCCCCTAGAAAAATATAATTTGCAGTGTATATATGCACAAGACACAAAATATTTCAATTGGCTTTAGTCCACACAGTCCACAAAAACAAAAATAATATGTAAATATTGTTTACGTTTACTTCGAATATAATTACTGACCAGACCACGGGCATAAAATCAATACAGATTTCTAGGTGCATGAATTTAACCAAATTCCCCTAGAAAAATATAATTTGCAGTGTATATATGCACAAAACACAAAATATTTCAATTGGCTTTAATCCACACAGTCCACGAAAACAAAAATAATATGTAAATATTGTTTGCGCTTACTTCGAATATAATTACTGGCCAGACCACGGGCATAAAATCAAAACATATTTCTAGGTGCATGAATTTAACCAAATTCCCCTAGAAAAATATAATTTGCAGTGTATATATGCACAAAACACAAAATATTTCAATTGGATTTAATCCACACAGTCCACAAAAACAAAAATAATATGTAAATATTGTTTGCGTTTTCTTCGAATATAATTACTGACCAGACCACGGGCATAAAATCAATACATATTTCTAGGTGCATGAATTTAACCAAATTCCCCTAGAAAAATATAATTTCCAGTATATATATGCTGCAAATTCTATTAGAGTCGGTAGACATCGACCAAAAATATTGCGTCTTAGAAAGGTACGATAGCGTCTCACTGATGAGCCCAACTATCGTGGTCGGGCGAAACGCATTTTGGAATATAGGTCACACTATATTTCAATTGGCTTTAATCCACTATATATACATAAAACACAAAATATTACAATTGGCTTTAATCCACACAGTCCTCAAAAACAAAAATAATATGTAAATATTGTTTGCGGTTTCCTCCAATATAATTACTGGCCACGGGCATAAAATCAATACATATTTCTAGGTGCATGAATTTAACCAAATTCCCCTAGAAAAATATAATTTGCAGTGTATTCGAGTATAAGCACAAAACACAAAATATTTCAATTGGCTTTAATCCACACAGTCCACAAAAACAAAAATAATATGTAAATATTGTTTGCGTTTTCTTCGAATATAATTACTGACCAGACCATGGGCATAAAATCAATACATATTTCTAGGTGCATGAATTTAACCAAATTCCCCTAGAAAAATATAATTTGCAGTGTATATATGCACAAAACAAAAAATATTTCAATTGGCTTTAATCCACACAGTCCACAAAAACAAAAATTATGTGTAAATTTTGTTTGCGTTTTCTTCGAATATAATTACTGACCAGACCACGGGCATAAAATCAATACAGATTTCTAGGTGCATGAATTTAACCAAATTCCCCTAGAAAAATATAATTTCCAGTATATATATGCTGCAAATTCTATTAGAGTCGGTAGACATCGACCAGGAATATTGCGTCTTAGAAAGGTACGATAGCGTCTCACTCATGAACCCAACTATAGTGGTCGGGCAAAACGCATTTTGGACTATAGGTCACAAGATATTTCAATTGGCTTTAATCCACTATATATGCACAACACACAAAATATTTCAATTGGCTTTAATGAACACAGTCCTCAAAAACAAAAATAATATGTAAATATTGTTTGCGGTTTCTTCCAATATAATTACTGGCCACGGGCATAAAATCAATACATATTTCTAGGTGCATGAATTTAACCAAATTCCCCTAGAAAAATATAATTTGCAGTGTATACGAGTATAAGCACAAAACACAAAATATTTCAATTGGCTTTAATCCACACAGTCCACAAAAACAAAAATAATATGTAAATATTGTTTGCGTTTTCTTCGAATATAATTACTGACCAGACCATGGGCATAAAACAATACATATTTCTAGGTGCATGAATTTAACCAAATGCCCCTAGAAAAATATAATTTGCAGTGTATATATGCACAAAACAAAAAATATTTCAATTGCCTTTAATGCACACAGTCCACAAAAACAAAAATAATATGTAAATATTGTTTGCGTTTACTTCGAATATAATTACTGGCCAGACCACGGGCATAAAATCAATACATATTTCTAGGTGCATGAATTTAACCAAATTCCCCTAGAAAAATATAATTTGCAGTGTATATATGCACAAAACACAAAATATTTCAATTGGATTTAATCCACACAGTCCACAAAAACAAAAATAATATGTAAATATTGTTTGCGTTTTCTTCGAATATAATTACTGACCAGACCACGGGCATAAAATCAATACATATTTCTACGTGCATGAATTTAACCAAATTCCCCTAGAAAAATATAATTTCCAGTATGCTGCGAATTCTATTAGAGTCGGTAGACATCGACCAAGAATATTGCGTCTTAGAAAGGTACGATAGTCTTTTTTTTTTTTTTATAACTTTGCACGCGCTCAAGGGATTATGAATACCCTTTATATGTTTTTTCTTAACACAGCGCGGCATCTGGTGGAAGAAGAGAAAGAAGGATAGGAAAGATGTGTGGCGCGATGTTCTGAGACAAGTGCTGGTTGATGTCTCAGATTTATCTCCAGGGATGGCGGCTGAACTAATGCAGAGAGAATTACCGTGTCTTACTTATTTATGTGCCTTATAATTCGCATTATTTTATTTATTTCGTTGTCATATTTTATGGGTATGCTAGTTTACTCAATCACATGTTATTAGTGTTATGCCTAAACAGCATGTAATGAGTAAAGCAGCAACTTATTTTATGACAATTATTAGAATTGGTTTTTGTAATGGAATATAAGAAGACATAGACAACGGCAGGAATCGAACCTGCAACTACGAGGTTGACAGGCGAGCACACAACTATCGGTCCACGGCCACCCCCCATGAACCCAACTATCGTGGTCGGGCAAAACGCATTTTGGACTATAGGTCAGAAAATATTTCAATTGGCTTTAATCCAATATATATGCACAAAAGACAAAATATTTCAATTGGCTTTAATCCACACAGTTCTCAAAAACAAAAATAATATGTAAATATTGTCTGCGGTTTCTTCCAATATAATTACTGGCCATAGGCATAAAATCAATACATATTTCTAGGTGCATGAATTTAACCAAATTCCCCTAGAAAAATATAATTTGCAGTGTATATATGCACAAAACACAAAATATTTCAATTGGCTTTAATCCACACAGTCCACAAAAACAAAAATAATATGTAAATATTGTTTGCGTTTTCTTCGAATATAATTACTGACCAGACCACGGGCATAAAATCAATACATATTTCTAGGTGCATGAATTTAACCAAATTCCCCTAGAAAAATATAATTTCCAGTATATATATGCTGCAAATTCTATTAGAGTCGGTAGACATCGACCAAAAATATTGCGTCTTAGAAAAGGTACGATATCGTCTAACTGATGAGCCCAACTATCGTGGCCGGGCGAAACACATTTTGGAATATAGGTCATAAAATATTTCAATTAACAATTTTTTCTTTCATAATTCTATGTCAGCTAAAACATTTCAATTTCATGAAAACAGGTCAAAGTACAATGAAGTTGACATTTTTTGATACCAACCGCGAACTTGCATTAATACATCGCCCATAACGACCCTATCTTCCAATTGCACAAACGTCACCGTCGCGTGTCGTTCCAACTTTGATTCATAGTTCACCAATTTTACATTATGTATATACATTATACTAATCCGTATACATATATGAATCTACGATATACCTACTGAAGCTTTGGCAACGAGACCATCGACTCAAACATTTCACACATTAATACAGCACAATATAATATTAAATGGATATGAGCGTCAACAAAACAACCAACAAAAAATCGCAATCACACCTACAAAAAATTAATTAAAAAAAACACAGCAACACAAAAAAAAAGAATTTCTCATTGAATATAATATTCACACACAATTCATGTAGCTACCTACAGAATGAGAATCCACAACACGTACCAACAAACAATTTTTTGTAACTAGCTGAACAGAATAGACACGCGGTAAATCTCGCGGCACTTCAAAATCGCTCTGTCAAAGTTTAAATGCATAGAAACTCGTTTGAGTGAATACAATGCAGCCGCGACCGCGAGTCGCGACGCTAGCCATTGGTTAACTTTTAACTTTTTCAATTTTTCTGCGCGTCGTTTGACAGATAACGAAAAAACAAAACGTCTTATAGGTTGTGGCATTCACACAATTGTTGATCTTCGTCGGGGCCCTCCGACGCAAAAATACACATTCACAATAAATTTTAAATTAAAAGTTTGCAAAAATAACTATAAAATCAATTAAAAACAACAATTTCTCACCGCTGTTTTAAAACGACCGCGCGGTCCATTGTATTCGATTTTTTTGGAAGCGTTGCTTCTCGCCGCGGCGGCTAACGTGAGCGAACGATCGCGGGTCCATTCTGTTCAGCCAGTTTATCTAATCCATCAACCCAAGCCACTTTGTCAAATAAAAATTCATACTCTCTTTTTATCTCCTTATCTTTACAGTGAAAGATCGTAATCGAGATTTCGCATCAGTTGACTGCGTTTACATCATACAATTTCAGTTTGTGATTTTAACTCGTACGCAGTGGCGAGGGAGACAATATTTCTCAATTTGAAAAATTGCAGAAGTATCTATCTGCCCAGTAAGTTAAGATGCACTGTTTGTAGATTGGATTGTGGTTGGGATAGAGGACTTACTGTATATCCATATAGGTTCACATTCGTCAAACATCACTTTTCATTAGAATTTTGACCATTAACTACCGATGTTGCTTATAAAACCCGTTTTGTATATTTTATTACAATGTACACCTTTCAAAGAACTATATAGGAAATTAAATTAGCTTATACTTGACAAGCTCTGAAAATGCGTTTTTCGAAGCTCAAAACAAAATGCAATCGTTCTTCGCTAATATGAAGCTATTTCAAATCAATTAAACCTGGAACCATTGTTTTGAATTACGTTTGTAGAGGGAACCCTAAGGGCCAATTGCACAAACGTCACCGTTGGTCAAACCTTAATTTGTGGTTCAGCAATTTTAGTTCACCGATTTCGACGAGTTAAGTGAGGTTTAACGTTGGTTAAAATCGTGATCCGTTGGGTTATCAAATTAAACTCGCCTATTTTAACCCAACGAATTAATCTCACCGACTTACCTTAGTACCCCTATTAGTAAATAAAAATTGCTTATTCCACATCTAATCCTTGAGTTTACTGAGGGATAGTTGTACAATCATGGTCTAAATATTTGAACCATGATTGAGCAAATCTTAACTCACGATTTAGGCGGAATAACTGGAGTCCAACGATAATTCAAGTTGCAAGTATATAATAGAAGTCTCATACATGCTTAAACTATCATTGAACCTCAGTTAATCTGCCGAAATCGGAAGTTATATTTACTGAACCACTGATCAAATTCACCGATTTCGACGAGTTTAGTAAGGTTCAACGGTGGATAAAATTATGATCCGTTGGGTTATGAACTTAAACTCACAAAATTTAAACCAAACATTTAATCTCACCGATTTACCTTAGTAGCATTATTAGTAAATAAAAAATGCTCATTTAATGTCTAATGCCTGAGTTTACTGAGGGCCAGTTGTACACATGTGGTTTAAATATTTGAACCGGGATTCTGGAATTTTAACTTATGATTTCGGCGGACTACCTAGAGTTCAACGATAATTCAAGTAGGAAGTATGTAATAGAAGTCTCATACGTCCTTAACCCATTGCTGAACCGCAGTTAATCCGCCAAAATCGGTAGTTAAATTTATTGAACCACTGATTAAATATTTGAAACACATTTGTAGGTGAGCCTGCCACGAGAATTAAGTAGTTATATAATCCTTACACAAGTAGCAATCGACCGAAAATTTTATCGGAGATTTGACAAAAAAACGATTCACAATGTCCAAGAAAATGAGATAAGGCCGTGACAAGATTCACTGCAACCATGTCCCAATTCAATGGGATGAATATTTTCACGCCGAGATTTAAGAAAATAATATAACTTGTCGACATGAAATGTGTATCCTCGTCATAGTTTGACACTAATTTAAATAGAACGAAGAGATCTCGTTAAACAAAGTATCGTCGCGATCAACGCGGAACAGATTCTTCAAACCTAAAATGTGCCGGGTGCAAGAGAACGGGGCACGTAATACAAGTTTGCATTTGTACACTTTTGGGAAATCGTGTAAAACCCATCGACAAATCATGTTCAACCAGTTCAGGATGAAGCCGCATATGGTACATATCAAGTAATCGACATATACAAAATGATTTTTCATCGGCTGTTCACTTTGAGCGTTATTATTTAAGCATCAATATTGAAGGCAAAACTATAAAATTCGATGTCGATTCTGGTTCAGCATACATATTTTTGCCTCGACATCAATTCAACTCACTCAATGCATCAACACAAATAACTCCAACAAATATTGTTTTTCGATCTTATACCCAAGATACATTTGTTCCGTACGGGAAAGCCAGCGTCAGCGTTCAATACAGGGTTACGCAAATAACAGATGCCTATTCGTAGTCCAAGATAACTGTGTGGTTTTACTAGGGAGATCGTGGATCAGGCACCTCAATATCAACTTGAATAATCTGGATAAAAATAATTCAGGTAAAAATGTTGATGTTTTCAATATTTCGCATGATATGGAAGGGTTAGTGTCTGAATTCACCAGTGTTTTTAAGAGAAAATAGAATGCATTCCAAATTATAACATCTCATTCTCCAGTTAAGCTTCCGCTATTTTAGAATGCCAAGACCTCATTCAACCGATGACGTAAGATGATTTCTCGGGCTAGTTACATACTAGCCCAGGTTCATCCAAAATGATTCCAAAATAACAACACCACTTCGTGAGCTACTACATAAAAACGTATCGTTTAAGTTGTCAATGAGATGTAAAATAGCATTCAAAAACTCAAAAATGAAGTCGCAAGTGATCGAGTATTAATTCTATACAATCCAGAATTACCAATTCAACTTGCATGTGACGCTAGCCCTACAGGAATAGCAGGTGTATTATCGCGTTTGATTGATGGTAAGGAAAAGCCTATCGCATTCACATCTAGATCGTTAACTTCATCTGAGCGAAATTACTCTCAGCTAGATAGGAAAGCCTTAGCCGTCATTTTCGCTGTTCAACAACTTCCATGAATATATTTGCGGTGGATTCTTCAAATTAATCACAGACAACCAGCCGTTAGACATAATTTTTCATCAACACGCAACACTTCCTCAGATGACATCAGCTCGCTGGCAGCGCTATGCAGCATTTTTATTCGGATACCACTACGAAGTGATTTCAAAAAGTAGTGACGAAAATATTAAATATTAACGAAACGGGTTCCCCGATGTCGTGGTTTCCGATAATGCAACTATCTTCAAAATCGCAGAATTCACAGCGTTTTGTCAAGATTCAGGTATTTTTCAAAAATTCACAGTTCCTTGGCATCCAGCTACAATTGGGTTAGATGAAAGCAGCATTCAGATACTTAAAAAATAAATTAGCCGCTCTGAACAATGAACCTTCAACAACCGTACATAAAATAAGGGAAATACTTTTCAGATACCGAGCAATACCACTCAAGAACGGGAAATCACCACCAGAGCAATATCTAGGATGACAAATAAGAATTTGCTTAGACGCATTGAAATGCCCCAAATTCAAAAGTAATTCCACTGCTGATATACCGTCAAAGCAATCAAGCGTGGGAGAAAGGGTACAAGCCAGGTACTACACTGCCAATAAAATGCTATGGAGATCAGGTGTTATTACTAAAAAAAATTGGACAACTTCACTATATTGTCAAACTAGATAGTAATTATACTCTTAAAAGACACATAAACCAGCTACGTTCAACCGTGTTCCAATGCATCCAACGTTCAACCGTGAAAATGCAACAGATATTCCAAATGAATATCTTCTATTGCAAGAAGCAAGTATTAATGCAACAACAGATTACCAACTATCACAACTTTTTGATATTAACCATACAACTAGCTAAAACTATCCCTGAAAGCAATACATATCCTGAACAACCATCAACCATCATAAACCAACAACCAATTCGCCAATCTAATCCAACAGGTTGCTTAAGGGGTAATAATCTGGATTCTTAATATCCCTAGTATTAATCTAGCGTGGGAGGATTGTTACGAGTATAACCTTCATCATTATATAAAGTGTTATACACTTAAGATTTTAGGATAAGCAAATCGCGTAACTCTTTACTTATATATTTATACTTCTCGCCCTCTAATTGAATTTGATATCCTCCATCTTTTCATTAACATTATTAATGAATTGGATTTTGACTTACAAGAACGTGGTTGGCATTTTTTTTCATTTATATAGATATATCAAGTATTCGATTCGAATAAGTTACAACACATAGCTACAGACATCATTCTTGAAAAAGTGCTTGAAGAAATTTTGTAACCCATTGGAAGGCGCTTTAGTTGGTAATGTCCGTTTTCTGTGGAAAAAGGTGTGCAAGGTCTGCTATTTTTTTTCTAATTCCATTTCATAATAACTTTGGCTCAAATCTATACAAGAAAAATATTTTGCACCTCCAACAATATCAAATATGTCAGTTATATTAGGTACTGGAAATTTATCATCCTCAATAACATCGTAACTTTTCTATAGTCAATTACCAGTCTGACTTTTTCTATTCCCTTTAAGGAATCTTTTTTCTTGGGAACTAAAAGAATATGTGAATTCCACTCGGATATCATCTTTGAGCATTTTTTCTACTTCCATTTGAATATATTTTTTCTGAGAATGAGGTAATCTATATGGCTTGGTATATTTTGCAGTAGCTCCTATCTTGAGTGATATTTTTGCTTGACCTATATATGTGTATGTTAGCTTGTCGTCTTCTAGATGAAAAATATCTTGACATTTAGAACATAAAGCTTCGAGTTCATATTTTTCCTACTCGTTAAGGGCTTAGAAATTTATTTCTTTATTAACTGTCGTGTTCGTAAATTTGAACGATTTATTGTCATATGCTATAATATGGTATTCTGATTTTACTTCGGATTCATGGGAATTTAAAATTTTTATTGGAATTTTCCCGTTTTTTGCATGAGAGATAGAGCCAGCCACGAACACTCCTGTACACAATTCTTCTGAATCGAATATTCTTGTGTCTAAATGTGTGCTATTAAGCCAATAGGCGGCTTCAGATCTACGTGCAATGGTAAGTGAAATTAATTGGTCTGGATTTAATATAGGTAGAGAAATTATGAAATCTTCTGAAGATAATTTTAATATAAAATGTTCTAGATCTATTACTACCCAAAATTTTTAAGAAAATTAACACCAATAATTCAACCGGGAAATGAGTTTCGGACTACATAAAAAGTATAGAATGTTTCATGTTGTCCTATTGTAAGAGAATTTTTGCTAGTTCCTAGTGTTGTGATGTTACCGGAAATACCCTGTATATTTTATTACCTGCATTTATTTTTGTATTTTCATCCAAAACTTCTTCCTTAATTGTGCAGGATGCTGATGATCCTGTATCTAATAAACGTTTTGTATCTGATCTATCTTAATTTTATTGACATATAAGCCGTTTACGACTTAAAACGGGGTTTAAAATGATTTTGCCTTGGAAAATTTTGAGAATAATTACAACTAAAATAATGTTGTCTTGGAAAATTTCGATTAGAAATATAAACATTATTATAAGTGGTTCGATAATTATTTTGAAAATTTCTAGGTATATAACGCTGACCTCTAGTTTTGTTTTGAGTATTGGAATAACTAAAATTGTTGGCATATCTGATTTTTTCCGTTACTTGGGCCGTACTTGGAGCTAACTCTAGTAAATGCGTTATAGCATCTTGTATTTTCGTATGCCGTGCACTATCTACAATGATCTTGTACCTATCGTTAACTCCTTGTTTTAAAAAAGTTAACTCTCTGCATTCATTGGCTGTTGTTTGTATTTCTCGAACTGATTCCCTTGTACATTGATTTCTAATTCTGTCCTTTTTGATACTAGATGTTCTATTTCTGACACGAACTCTGGCATTGGGTGAATTTTTTGCCGCGACCTTCCTAGCTTAGCCTGGATACTTTCTATAATATCCTTGTCTCCGCATTTCGAAATTAAATTTGATTTTAATTGTTTAAAAGTTATAATTTTTGTGATTCCTTAATCAGTTAGACCCGTTTACTGATACGAATCATAAATATGTATGTTCAACTTAAAACGCTTAAGGGGTACTTTTTCCTCTGCGTCAACTGTCACATAAGTTCTGAAGTAGAACTTAAATGCTTAAGTTGTGTATCAGCAAACGGGCCTTAATGCCCCAATTTGGATTTTACATTTTATTACAAATTTAATAGTCATGGACTTTGAAGTTTCAGTAAGTATATCATGGTAAAACTCAATATTATTCAGAAAATCCCTAATGTTTTCGTCTCGTTTTTCATTTTCATTTTTTGCTGAAATCAAACTCTGCGATTGTGATTATATTTTCTAATGTATCTGCGTTAATGCCCTGTTCTTGTTCTGATTCTGACTCTTCCGATTTAATTTCTTGAATATTATTCTTAACTATGTATTTCTTCTGCTAATTTCTTATATTCTTTTGCCCGGGATGTTAAATTAGTTAAATATTTATGTATTGTATTGTATATGAATTTGTATATTTATTAATTATTTATTTTATTAGGTACAATACATTTAATGATACATTAAAAGTAGAAGACTATTAATATTATTATACATATATATCAAAATTATTACAAAAAATACTAAGGCCAAATTAGAGGAAAATCCAGAGGTTTTAAACATAATGTAAAATATTAAAATAAAAAAGAAAATATGAACTAAGTAGACAAAAAATAGAGTTCTTCCGAATAACAAGTTTGAATGTAGACCTAACAAAACAAAATAAGAGACACTGATTAGCTTAGCTTAAAGCTAAAGCTGGTTGCGAATTCTCATCAAAAGAAAAAGTTCAACATATTAGCACAAATAATTATACACAGATATCTCACGCCTATAGAAAAAAGTGTCATATGAAACTGAAAATCTACATTTCAAAAAGCTTTTAACAAAGTTATTTTCATTGCATTTTTTAAAGTTATATACAAAGTGCTTTTTCTCTTCAAAATGTGTATTCTCTAAACTCAGACAAAAACATAATTTTCCTTCTTGCTCTTTTGCTTCTGTCTGTACTCTGTAGGGCAAGGAAAAAAAGTCTGTCGCTGTGCATTCTGATTATGTATTTTCTTATTTTCTAAAAAGATTTTTTTTTACAATTATTGTGTCCTATTAAAGGTTTTCTTGATGCAGCATGTAGGTAGGTTAGGAACACAGTACACAAATCTAAGGTAATATATTGCGCATCTGTCAAAAAACGTAAACAACACAAAAAATGAAAATGGTGGCTCACTGTGACTAAAAGTAATTTCTAAAACTTACGACTCATTAGTTTGAATGTTGTGTGAACGATATCTAGACAGAAATTTAATTTTTTTATTTGCCAAATGAATAAAAAAAAACTTTTTATAATCTTGTTTTATGAAATAGTTTTATTTATTTTTCTCTTTCTTTTTCTTGAATTTTCTTCTAGTACACTGTTAAGGTGTTTGATTCGGAAGTACATTCTTGAACGGAAGAAAATTTCCTTAACTTTCGTGTCCAAAGAAATATTATTTGATAAGCACATCAATGTGTTTTGATAATTGGAGCAGTAAACAATATCATCTTTGTTAAATTGCTTAAAAATTAACTCCATCTTTTCCACATCTGTCATCATTCAGTCGGTTGGCTTTTGAAGAAATCCTTCACTTAGTGGATTTGTCCAAGTAAACGAAGTTTCTTGTTGATTCATCTGAACAACGAGATCCGGGTTGTTTTTAATCCTATAGCAAATATATCCTGCCAAATGTTCGAGGTCATCATACTGCAGGGTATCGAGATCATCTGCGGGTGGTTCATCATCAACACTAACCTCAAGAGCCAGTGTTCCGAATAGGTCGCTACTGAGATTTTGTGTAGCATCTAAATCAGGCGTATTGTCTACTAATGTGTTGCTTCCACAAGAAACAAGAACATAATATTATAGTATAACTATATTAAACGTATGTATATGTACATAGGTATTAAAAAAAATTATTTAAACAAACCATTCTGAGATAAACTTCCTTCATTTCGACCCAGAATATATGAACGAAGCCTGAACATAAATTCAAGGCGATCAGGATGATCATATAATCCACATTTGGACCGAATTACTCCGAAGAAATTTTTAAGTACGTCTTGGTTGAGTCTATACGTTAACAAATATGAAATATTATAGGAAGTTTTTAAATCGTTGTATAAGAGCTTAAGAGAATTGTTCGTCATAATAATGCCAGCAGAAATGAAAAATATATGTACTTTAGATGATCACATAAAACCTTTTTTTAAACATAGCACTTTGGTACCTTTATGGAAAGGCATCATGTTTTTCTTGCCCTTCACTCGCATCTTCTGCATCGTTTCAGTCATTTTATCGACAATTTCAAATTGTATGGTTTCTGAAATTCCTACTCCTTGAACTCGTTTGCGACTAGCTTGATAGGGAACTCTTACATTTAGGCAATCAAACCAATCGTTGACCTGAAATTAAAAAAAAATATGAATCAAAATCAATTTATCAATCTAATACTAAATTCGTTTACTTGTTTAAAAAATTCAGAGCACTTAAGCCAACCTTCGGAACTCAGTTCACCCAAACTTCCAGCTCGCAAAATCGCTTTTGATACAGTGTGGGAAAATTTGGTGGCAAGTTTTACTCCTTGACGTTCTCCACCTCTCACATTCAAATTCGATGCCGATATCTTATAAGCGATACTCAAATCAGATTTATCATTAATTTTTGAAAGCATCTCTTCAAATATTCTCTTGCTTATAGTTTCCTCATCCAAAATTAAACCATCATTATCGACAAAATTATTTCGAATAAGTTTCATCAAATGTGGCACATCAGCGAATACATAAATCAGCTTGGATTCATCGGATGGATTCCGAAAAAAGGATTCGAAAGATTTGATGCTTAATTCACGTAACAACCCTTGGTTTGTTCCTCCGAGATCACAAACCATTGCACGCACGTGAAAATCGCATTCATGTATAGGTCTTATGATACTGAATAATATATTCCTGGACATTCGCTGGTCAAAATCGTAATAAATGGGCTACTTCCAATTTCCAAACAATCCCCTTATCATTGCGACTTGGACATATTTCGCAGCTTTAAGTGTTTCATCCTTCCGCTTGTCATAAACGATTTTCTCTTTTACCTTCATCTCATCAAAAGAGAGGACACAATTTTTGTCGGTATTTATTATATCGACGTTTTTCATAATGTCTAGTATAGGCTGAATAATCCATGGATACACCTCTATTTTGGCGCACCACTTCTTTAAAGTTATTACAGCTGGGAGTGGAAAGTTTTTTTCTTAAAAGCAATCGGTAAGCTCGAGGATCTGCTGCGTGTATTGCTATTGCATTGGCTATATCTTCTACTGACCATTTTATACGCTTAGAACGGCACTCCAACTTTTTTAACTGACCCTTTGTAAACATATGGCCAATGGAGTCGATAGTTGCTTTTTTCTTCCAGCATTGCGCTTTTAGTTTTATTATTTCTTCTTGCAATCTAGAAACGATTCCAAAAATGAAAATTTTCACATTGAATAGTTTTTTTTTAATATCGTCTACTTACTGGGAATATTTTGAAATTTGTTCATCTGTTTGTGTACTGCAATCATCTTTAAACGTTTCAGTTTGTGTACTTTCATCAATTTTGGATACGATATCTGATTCGGAAGTCATGTGTTGCCCAGTGTCTGTGTGCTTTGCCAAAGTACACAAATTAAATATAAGAAGAACATTCATTTTCAATATTGACATCCAATGAATTAGTACTATATAAATATATAAATATTAAAATAAGCCGTAATTAATGTAATTTCTACGAATATTTCATATTTACTATACCATGATATCAAAGATCTATTCTGAATTCTTAAACACCGTGCACTTGCAGTTTGTTCCTGTTTTTTTAAAGGCAACAAAAGTAATGGAAGTACATTTTCCTTTAAGCGCCTTGATTTCACAATTATTCCATGTGGTTCATACAAAGGGTTCACAGGGACAAAATTATTTTCCTTAAAACGTTTCGAACAAATTCGAGCAGTTTCCACATTAATAATATCTTTCCGATAGCATAGAAACACCCACTGTTGGCACAAGGAATGAAAAGAATTTTCTCCATTATTAGTTTTTCTTAAATTATTTATACAACATCCGAAGATAGCACAACGCATTTTTATATTCTTATTAACTTTTTAACAAACAACAATTCACCGGTTTATTAACTTATTAACTACTGAGAATACCGATGTTAAGCAGTCACAATAAGCCGCCATTTTTAGATTTTTGACAGATGCGCAGAACGAAACCAAAAATTCGGCGCGGAGTATATTACCTTTATACATGTACGTACCTTGGGTTAGGAATAAGGAAAGAGTGATTAGATTACGATGATATTAAGATTTTGTGTCTTTGTAAAATTAATGTAACAAAATTTGGGTAGACCGGTGTGTAACTTTTTTTATTCTTAAATGCGCATGGGTTTTGTATTTATATGCCTTTTATTGGATATAAAGAAAATTTGTTCAATTCCGAAGATGATTTATTTAAAATAAATAATATAAATGCGGCCTGTTACAATTTTACTAATTGAATTATATCGTAGGTATGTACCTATATACATATCGTTGATACCTCGAAAATTCTTGGATTGGGGTAGGTACGTACCTAAGATATATCAAACACTTTGCGTGTTGGGGTGTTAAGTGTTTTAATATTTATGTAAATACATACCTACCTACCTTTACATAACTTTTGGTTATTAACGTGAACAGTTCTAAGATTAGATTAGAAAAAAGTTCCACAAATAAAAAGAATAGGTATAGGAACCTACCTATAGTTAGATAGGTATGATCATTTTTTTGTTTCTTATAAGAATCAAACATACAAAAAAAATTTATTTTCAAAAGAAAATGGTAACTATGTTACTGCATACATACTTATGTACATATGTATATAGATATGGAGTTCTGAAAATTCCCAAAAAAGTGATAGGTAACTTATTTTGGCAGTATCAATGATGATATCGATAATCCCTAATATGCATTTAATAAATTATGGGACATGATGGATGACAATTACACTCGTGTCGAGAACTTTCTCTCAGTTTTATTTTGTTTTTGCTCTTTTACTCTTACAATACCAAAAATGTCTTGCGTAATCTGCAATATTAAAGTCGAAAGAGCCAACTTGAAAATAATATGTTGTGACTGCAATAAGTGTTTTCATGCAAACTGCGTCGACCTGCAAGCAACCGATATTGAATACATAAAAAAATCTGAATCTAATTGGCGATGTTCTCCTTGCCTCTCTAAGCGGCGATCTTCAATATCTAGTGCAACAGCAGTCTCGACGAGCACCAGCTTCTCATCGCTCATAACACTACCACCATTACCCCCGTACCCCGGCCATCACAAGCAGCTTATTCTCATTTGCATCAACAACTAACCCAACACAAAAAGAAACAAAAAAGATAACATTGGAAATGGTTTACGCGAAAATTGTTACCATTGAAAACATACAGAAAAATCAAATGGATGCACTAACAAGCAAAAACAAAGAGTGTGCGGAAAAAATTCAATCACTGGAGCATAAGGTCAAGAACCTGGAACAACAACTACTTGCAAATTGTATTGAGATCGTCAACGTTCCTAGTAGCAACCAAAAAGGAACATGTACGGACCTTGCCCTTAAAATCAATCGCGATGGTCTGAATGTGAATTTAACTGAAGCGGACATTGATCATTGCTACGTCAAAACAGTAAAGCTAGGTAAAGCTCATAATGATGTTTATTCCTCCAATGCATCAACAACGGCAGCGGTAAACAAAAAAAAAAACATCTTACACATTAAATTTGTCTCGCGCAATCTAAAAGAGAAAATAATGAAAGCAACTTATGGAAAGAAACGAACATTGAAAACATCCATTATCAGCACTCAAGCAGCAGAAGAAAATATGTATATTAATGAAAGCTTAACTTACAACACTCGTCAACTTTTTAAAGCGGCAGCAGTAATTAAGTCTTCAAAAAATTATAAATTTCTGTGGACAAGGAATGGCGTTGTTTATATGCGCAAAAAAGAGGGTGATAGTTTTATTAAATTAACAAGGTCTTCTGACCTTCTTAAATTAGAATGAGTTCCTTAAATATTTTCGATATCCATGTAAACAATCCATCCTACCACCCTAAAACAATTGTTTGTGATAATGAAAGTAATGTTAGTAGTCAAATTGAAATACTTTATGACTTTTAGTCCAAAATGCGTTTCGCCCGGACACGATAGTTGGGCTCATCAGTTAGATGCTATCGTGTCGCTCTAAGACGCACTATTTTTCGGTCGATGACTACCAACTCTTAATAAAATTTTCAGCACATACATGCTGAAAATTATATTTTTCTAGGGGAATTTGGTCAAATTCATGCACCCAGAAATATATGTATGTATGTTACGCCCGTGGTCTGGCTAGTGGTAAATAAATAGAAGAAGAAAACGCAAATAATACCTACATATTATTTTTGTTTTTGGTTTAGTGGACTGTGTGGGTTTAAGTCAAATTGAAATACTTTATGACTTTTAGTCCAAAATGCGTTTCGCCCGGACACGATAGTTGGGCTCATCAGTTAGATGCTATCGTGTCGCTCTAAGACGCACTATTTTTCGGTCGATGACTACCAACTCTTAATAAAATTTTCAGCACATACGTGCTGAAAATTATATTTTTCTAGGGGAATTTGGTCAAATTCATGCACCCAGAAATATATGTATGTTACGCCCGTGGTCTGGCTAGTGGTAAATAAATAGAAGAAGAAAACGCAAATAATACCAACATATTATTTTTGTTTTTGGTTTAGTGGACTGTGTGGGTTTAAGTCAAATTGAAATACTTTATGACTTTTAGTCCAAAATGCGTTTCGCCCGGACACGATAGTTGGGCTCATCAGTTAGATGCTATCGTGTCGCTCTAAGACGCACTATTTTTCGGTCGATGACTACCAACTCTTAATAAAATTTTCAGCACATACATGCTGAAAATTATATTTTTCTAGGGGAATTTGGTCAAATTCATGCACCCAGAAATATATGTATGTTACGCCCGTGGTCTGGCTAGTGGTAAATAAATAGAAGAAGAAAACGCAAATAATACCTACATATTATTTTTGTTTTTGGTTTAGTGGACTGTGTGGGTTTAAGTCAAATTGAAATACTTTATGACTTTTAGTCCAAAATGCGTTTCGCCCGGACACGATAGTTGGGCTCATCAGTTAGATGCTATCGTGTCGCTCTAAGACGCACTATTTTTCGGTCGATGACTACCAACTCTTAATAAAATTTTCAGCACATACATGCTGAAAATTATATTTTTCTGGGGGAATTTGGTCAAATTCATGCACCCAGAAATATATGTATGTTACGCCCGTGGTCTGGCTAGTGGTAAATAAATAGAAGAAGAAAACGCAAATAATACCTACATATTATTTTTGTTTTTGGTTTAGTGGACTGTGTGGGTTTAAGTCAAATTGAAATACTTTATGACTTTTAGTCCAAAATGCGTTTCGCCCGGACACGATAGTTGGGCTCATCAGTTAGATGCTATCGTGTCGCTCTAAGACGCATTTTTTTTCGGTCGATGACTACCAACTCTTAATAAAATTTTCAGCACATACATGCTGAAAATTATATTTTTCTAGGGGAATTTGGTCAAATTCATGCACCCAGAAATATATGTATGTTACGGCCGTGGTCTGGCTAGTGGTAAATAAATAGAAGAAGAAAACGCAAATAATACCTACATATTATTTTTGTTTTTGGTTTAGTGGACTGTGTGGGTTTAAGTCAAATTGAAATACTTTATGACTTTTAGTCCAAAATGCGTTTCGCCCGGACACGATAGTTGGGCTCATCAGTTAGATGCTATCGTGTCGCTCTAAGACGCACTATTTTTCGGTCGATGACTACCAACTCTTAATAAAATTTTCAGCACATACATGCTGAAAATTATATTTTTCTAGGGGAATGTTAGTAGTTTAAAAGAATCGTTTTGCATTCATCAAAATATTCGTAGCTTAAGAGAGAATTTCATCAATTTGTTGGTTCATATTCAGTCTCTGAAAACTCTACCGTTGGTTATAGTGTTGAGTGAAATTTGGGTTTATCGTAATGAAATGGATTTTTATAATATTAATGGGTACACTTTGTACGCGAAATGTAATGAATCTTATTCTGCTGGTGGTGTTGCCGTATACATTAAAAATGATGTTGTGTGTGACCACTCAGAATTTGAGTTTGTTAGTGCTGATATCCTGCGAATGAACTTTTTATATCAGAATGATTGGTATGTACTGCTTTGTATTTATCGCATTCAAAATTTTAGCAAAAACAGTTATATTGACGAGTTTTATAAGATTTTAAACACTACCAAAGATAAAAACGTAATAGTTTTGGGTGACATAAATATTGATATATTGGATGAAAATGATAATGACACTTATAATTATATGCTTTTGATGTCTTCATTTGGTTTAAAGAGTGTTATAAATGTTCCAACTCGTGTAACAGGCACAAGTTCAAGTTGTATAGATCATATTTTTGTTCGTTTTAATAAAAATAACAAATCAGTGTTTAAAAGTGAGGTGCACGATCTTAAAATAACTGATCATCATTTATGTGCTTTAAATGTAAATGAAATTGATAATACTCCACCATACCAGATAGAAAGACCACAATTTGTTTTAGATTTTAATATACTGCGTGAAAAACTAAGGTATGAGTTCTGGGAAACTGTGTTTTCTTTGAGCGATCCTTCTGAGGCTTATGATAAATTTGTTTCTACTCTGAATACACACATTGAAAGTTCAAAGAGCCATTTAAATAATACAAGCAGAACAAAATTTTTGAAACCTTGGATGACTCCGAGATTGTTAAAGCAAATAAAACTAAAAAACAGTTTTGCTTTAAGGTGCAAAAACCATCCACAAAACTCAAATCTAAAAAAATATTACACTAAGCTTTGCAAAAGAGTTAAAAATCTAACTGCTGATTCACGCGATTTATATTATACCAACCGCTTGAATCGTTTTAAGGGAAACACTAAAAATGAATGGAAAGTTGTAAATTGTATTTTAGGTAAGCAAAATAAATCTAATAATATTTGTAATATCTTAACGAATAATTATCTTACTTCTGACTCGGATGTAATAGCTAGTAGTTTTAAGAATTATTTTGTCAGTATTACTGAAACTATTAAGCCCCCTATTCCTCTTCACCATAGCTGTAACTGCACTATTGAAACCATTCTAAATAAAGCAACACCTCAAGGGAATAGTTTTCGTTTTGAAGAGTTCTCGCCCGGAGAAATATGTAAATTAATTCAAAGTCAGCAAAATAAAAATTCTTGTACCAGTGATGGTATATCTGCTATTTTGCTTAAAAAAATATCATGGGAAATTGTGGATGTTTTATGTTATATTTTTACCTTAAGTGTTAATATGGGAAAGTTTCCAAATTCATTGAAAAGAGCTGAGGTCATTGCACTTTTTAAAAAAGCCAACCGTAAAAATGTAGCCGATTATAGGCCTATCTCGTTGCTTCCTGCGTTTTCAAAAATTTTTGAAAAATTAATTAAAACAAGAATGCTTTCATTTCTTGAAAAAACAAATTTTTTTTCGGATGCTCAATTTGGTTTCAGATCAGGTAAATCCACTGAAGATGCAATCCTAAAAGTTTGTTGTGATCTCTATAAAGGAATAAATGAAAGTCAATCAACGATGGCATTGTTTATTGACATGACCGAGGCGTTTGACTTAGTCGATCATGAAATTCTGTTAAGCAAGTTATACAATGCTGGTTTTAGAGGTATATTTTATGAATGGCTAAAATCGTATTTGATCGGGAGGGAACAAAGTGTGTTAGTTAATGGAATATTTAGTTATGTATTAATGCTAAAAAATGGTGTTCCCCAGGGCTCTGTATTGGGTCCAACTTTATTCTTAATTTACATTAACTCACTGTTCCATCAAAATTTCTCTGGAAATTGTATAGCCTTCGCAGATGATATAGCTTTCACTTATACCGAATCTTCTTTTTTCGAATGTTTTGCTAACATAAGTAAAGATTTACAGCTTGTTAAAGTTTGGTTTGCTTACCATAGATTGATTATAAGTGAGAAAACTAAAATTATGTATTTTAAGCTACATGGTGATTTCCCTAGGGAGTTTGAAGCTCTTTTCCATTCCCATGATTGTCAAAAGTTCTCTTTACCTTTGCACGTGTGTGGTAAAAATAAATTTTTAATACAAAATCTGTGCTCAACTAACTGTTTTCCAATTGAGCTTGTTAATCACTATAAGTACTTAGGAGTTCTCATCGACTGCAACCTTAACTGGAAAGTTCATATACAATCACTTAGAACGTACATGAATCTGATAACAAGAAAGATGTATCTGTTACAACCATTCTGCTCAAAAAAAATTCTAACGATGATCTACTACGGACTTACTCAATCTAAATTGCAATATGGGATAGTGTGTTGGGGAGGTGCATATAGGAATACTTTTAAATCACTCTTGACTGCACAAAAGCATATAATCCGTATAATTTGTACGAAAAATCAACGCACTGAAAACTGGCCTCTTTTTTGTCAACTGTCTTCAATAATCTTCCCATTTCAATAAGAACAACCTTTAACTTTCATTCTTTCTTGATCAAAATCAGAGATTGGCTTTTCACTAAGAACTTGATTGAAATAGAATTAGTCTATAAATTCAGTACTTGAATACATACGAAACGATTTGATTTTTTTATAACTACGTTTTTTTCTATTCTTTTTTGCTTTTAATGTTTATTTAATGTTTCGTTAAATTAAAAATAATCTCTTTTTTTTTCTTAAATTTAACAATAGTTAGAAATAATAATAATAATATAAAAAAAGAACAACTGAAAGTACCCCACGTCAGTTATTCTTTTGTTGACCAAAACATTTTTGAGGTCGTTCAACTCTAACTTTCTTAAGTTATAGAATGGCCAGAGCTTATTCTCTTGCACTTAAATTTTTTTTTAAATTTATTTTGTATATAAAATTGTAACTAGCATGTAAGTGGAAGTTGAATAAAAAATGAATTATCTATCTATCTATAAGAAATACTAGCAGCTACATAACTTCGTATCTATGTAAATAGGTATATCTTTCATCAACTTTCACGATGGTAGCAATTTTTTTATTTTATTTATTTTTATTTTATTATTTTAATTATAATAATTAGTTTATTTTATTATTGAAATACCCCGAAGATGGATACACAAAATCCGAAACGCGTAGCTTAAAAATTGTAAAAATGCTAATGTTGTGTAAATCGGACAAATACAAATAAACTACCTGCCTAATTGTAATCAAAATAAAAATTTTATTTATATACCTACAAAACATTAATAACCACGCAACGAACGTGGAGAATACAGACAGACCAGACCAGAAAGAAAAAATAAATAACAACGGAACAGTACCTATAGTTTGACATTTCAGTCCGAACTGAACGATTGAAAATAGTTTAATTAAAGCTCGAATTAAAACGTAGTAATAATTTTGCTGTGCTACAAAATTTTTTAGGTATTTGAAAATTCTGTAAGTTAATAATGAAAGCAAAATTGGTTTTATAATGAACAAAAGTACGAATTTTTTCAGTTTTTTTTAAATGGTTTTCTGCTCTTAGCCTATTTCATTTAAGGTGGTTCATGCAATTAAACTATAAAGTTCACATGCTTAGTTCACCTAAAATAAAATAGTTTCCAGGGAACACGATAGTGGACGTGCAGAAATTCGTTCCCCACCCATCCATCCACCCTACCTCCTTTTTTATTTTTTTTTCAAATTTACCCAACTTTATTTTTAAAAAATATTTTTCACTTATCAATTTGCTCAAGTATTCATTAAATTCTGAAGTTTTTTATTTTAATGTTTAGGTTTTTTGGTTTTACAAACGTTCTTATCAAGAGTGCATTTACAGTTTTTCCAGAGTAAAACAATTATTAATAAATTGTATCAAGTCTGTGTGTATAACATTCATTCGTAATGTCAAACCAATATGGGAAAATAATATTTGTTGCTTCAATACATTGCTTTGCTATATTTCGTATTATAGAAGATGTGTAGGCATTCTCTTCGAAGAATTTAAAAAATACCTTTATATGTATGCGGCATATCTTAAAGTATTTTTCCGAAGGCCATAAAAGCAGAGTTTTCTCATTTGAATAATCGTATTTTTTTTTTTTTTATATATAATTTTGCACGAGCTTGATTATGAATACCCTTTATATGTTTTTAACACAGCGCGGGCATCCTGTGAAAGAAGATCAAGAAGGATAGGAAAGATGTGTGGCACGATGTTCTAAGACTGAAGCTGGTTGGTGTCTCAGATTTATCTCAAGTGGTGGCGGCTGAACTAATGTGGAGAAAATTACCTTGTCTTGTTTATTTATGTCTCTTACAATTCGCATTATTTTATTTGTTTCGTTGTCCTATTTATGACTATACTAGTTTGCTCAATCACATGTTGTTAGTGTTATGCCTGAACAGCATGTAATGAGTAAACCAGCAACTCGTCTTATTGCAATTTAGAGAATTGGTTTTTAATGGGATATAAGGAGACATAGACAACGGCAGGAATCGAACATGCGACCAATAGGTTGACAGGCGAGCACACAACTATCGCTCCACGGACGCCCCCAAAGTTTTATGAGCACTTCTGTCATATGAAATATCTGTTTATATTTGGACACTTCTTCAAAACATTTTTGACAAATATTGCACATTTTGCTTAACGTCTTGAAAAAGCAATACCCAGCAAAATATCTTGTAGCTACGTCACTTATTTCGGTAATTATGACAGAAACGTTATTTTCGTTTCCTTTTTCATTTTGTGGGTCATTAGAATGCATTTCAATTTCATCCATTTTAAAAATTTCTGCGATGTCTTTGGCATTGTATGATGATTCATCGGTTACCACAAGTGTTTTTCGATGTCATTATCTGTTATTGCCCTCCAATCTAACTCAAGATATTCTGAGTCATCTTCTTCGCAATTAGAAAACTTCGAATTGAATAAAATTTTTAATGAGATTACCTTTGCAAGCAGGCAGCCAAATTCACATATAGTTGGGTTATTTTTGTTGAAATTCCGCGCTCTAATTTTTCCGAACAGATTTTCATGTGGATCTTTATTGAATTTATATCTAGATGATCTGCAAATAAGTCATTTCTCATGCATAAAACGCTATTTATAGTCAATACCAGACCGTCAAAGCAAAATACTTAATTTCTTCCATTTATGCGATCGATGTTTTGCAGATAAGCTTCCATATATTTTTAAAAATCTATATTTTTTATTATCACGTGTTAGTGCTGGTTTTCCTTTGAGTAAGTCATATAATCTATTTATTTTTTCTTAAAAATTTTCTGTTGTGAAAATTTGTTTAAATGCACAAACGTTTCTATTCCGCAAGCAACTGATTCACTTAATTTTTGTGCGGCCATACCTACATTCATTTTTTGAAAATCTGTTGGATCAATATGGGAGTTTGTTAGGTTTGGAAATATTTTTGTGAAATTGTTTTTCTCATTGTTGTGTAGATATTCGATCGCATTCCAGCTAACGGTTCCATCAGGCGTGACAAGGTCATAACTCAAAATGTTGTTTCTAACACTTTTCATTAGATGTGGCATGTCATATGGTCCGTATGTTGCTTTTCTATTCAAAGCTGACGTTTAGAAAATCAATATTCAATTGCTTAAAAAGCCTTCTATTTGTAGGCCCTTGATCACAACAAATGGCTCTTATACTTAGATTCAAACTGATATATATTTCGAAACAGTTTTTTTATTTCTTTTTCCAGATCAGCAGATTGAATATTTGATGGGCATGCTACATAGTATAAGACTTGCTTAAATTTTCTACAAACGGTCCTTATCATAAAAACACATACTGTCTATCAAATCTAATGCCTCTGGGCTGGATTATGTACATCCGTTGTTTCTTAAGATTATTCTTCCCATATTACTATCATTTTAAACGCACATATTTAATACTAATGACAGGAGAGTTTCCACCACAGTGGAAGGTAGCAAAGATTATTCTTGTGCCAAAAAGTTAAAAAAGAATGACTTTCGGCCCATATCTATACTTCCTTTCCTATCAAAAGCGTTCGAAAAAATTGTACAACAGCAAAGAAGTCAATATATGAGAGAAATTAATATCTTAACGCCTATGCAATCAGGTTTGCAAAAGAATCATAGCTGCATCACAGCTTTAATTAATGTAGCGGAAGATATTAAACTTAGTATAGATAGAGATGATGTTACATTTTTAGTCCTCTTGGATGTTTCCAAGGCATTCGATACAGTTGACGACAATACTTTATATTCTAAGCTTTTTAATCTGTATCATTTTTCGCCCCTTTCAGTAAAGTTGATATCATCATACTTAAGTAATAGGCTCCAAGCTGTTGAATCAAATAACAATCTTTCGGATTTCTTACCCGCTGTGAGCGGCGTTCCTCAGGGCTCCATTTTGGGACCACTATTGTTCTCTTTATACATTAGTGAACTGCCATCTATCATTAACTGTTGCTCAATACACTTGTACGCAGATGACATTCAACTCTACATAAGATGTCCCCTTGGACTCATTGAGCACACTGTTAGCTGTGTTAGCTGGTAAAAATAGTACGTTGGTCTTCAAAAAATCGTCTCCTTTTACGCCCTCGTAAATCAAAATGATTAGTTATCTCCAGAAAAAAACTAGATTTGTCCTATTTTCCAATCATCAGCTTAAATAGCACTCAAATCGAGTACGGTGAATCTGTTCGTAATCTTGGTGTTACGTTTAATCATAATTTATCTTGGTATTCTTTGCGCGTTATGGTCCAGTCTATGTTTTCCACCCCTTGCCACCAGAATCATAATCGCTAAGACCTTAATCATACCTGTCCTAATCTACGGCTGTGAAATATATTCGAAATGCTGCTATGCTAGTAAACGGAAGCTTAATGTAGCTTTTAACTCAATAATTCGTTACATTTATGGCTTACGGAGGTTTGACAGGGTTTCTAATTTCTCATCTCGTCTATATAATATGCCGTTTGATAGCTTGAACCTTAAATCTTTTTTCCGATATTCTGCTAACCCATAAGCCTATCTACCTTTATGAAAGAATAAGGCCTGTTTCATCAGATCCCCACACTTAATTTACCCTCGCCATTCGTATTTGTTTTCTGAAAGTCAATTCTTTATTAACTCTACTCGGTTCTGGAACAATTTGCCGCGACAAAAAAGAAGAACAAATAACGCAGCACTGTTTAAAAAAGAACTTGGGTGGCCGTGGCGCGATAGTTGTGTGATCGCCTATCAACCTCGTGGTTGCAGGTTCGATTCCTGCCGTTGTATATGTCTTCTTATATTCCATTTAAAAAAAATTCTAAAATTTGTCATAAAAATAAGTTGCTGCTTTGCTCATTACAAGCTGTTTAGGCATAACACTAACAACATATGATTGAGTAAACTAGCATACCCATAAAATATGACAACGAAATAAATAAAATAATGCGAATTATAAGGGACATACATAAATAAGACACGGTAATTCTCTCCGCATTAGTTCAGCAGCCATCCCTGGAGATAAATCTGAGACATCAACCAACTCTAGTCTCAGAAGATCGCGCGACACATCTTTCCTATCCTTCTTTCTCTTCTTCCACCGGATGCCCGCGCTGTGTTAAGAAAAACATATAAAGGGTATTCATAATCCCTTGAGCGCGTGCAAAGTTATAAAAAAAATAAAGAAAAAAAAACTTAAAAAATATTTTTCAGTTTAAGAAATACATTAAAAGACATTGTTTTTAATTTTAAATTGAATTGATTACAATGTCTCCTTTTTTTTCTAATCCACTTAATATATTGAAATTATTTATTTATTTATTTATTCATCAAACAGAGCATATAAAAATCTCTTATAGACTACTAAAAATCATAACAATAATCATATACTTAAGTTTAACCACCAATAGATATAAAAGATAACATTGTTTTCTTAAAACAATCTCTACTTAAGAACATATTAAAATCAAGGACACTACAAACGGAGTTTGCCTGCCTTAAACAGCATGTTAATGGCTCACAATTTCCATAATTAACCCTGAGGAAAGGGACAAAGAAAAGACAACAGGAGCGAAAATCTCGCGCAGGTACATTAAAAGTAATCATTGAAAGCAAAGAAGGACAGTTGATTTTATAATTAATTAGACCTGTGACAAACATTGTTTCAAAATATGACCTCTAAACCTCCAGATATTGGATCCCTAATAACAAACATCTCGTGTTGTAAGAGGGCATATCGATATTCCAACGCAAAGTGCTGATAGCTATTCTAGTGAATCGTTTCTGGATCCCTTCAATTTTTAACGAATGAACACTATATTACGGATTCCACACGATGCAACAGTATTCTAAAATAAATCTAACATAGCTAAAATACTCGTAGAGCGATCTCAATGTGAAGGGATCAGTAAAGTCCTTTGAATTTCTATAAATAAAACCCAGCATACAGCTGGCTTTGGCTAATATTTAGTCAAAGTGACTAGTAAAAGTTAACTTTGTGTCGAAGATTACCCCGAGATCTTTTTTTTCTGTTACTCTTGTTAATGGGGTACCATTAATTTCGTAATCGAATATAAATGGGCTGGTTTTTCGGCTAAAAGAAGAACCTTGATACTTTGAAACATTAGGATGAAGATCGTTTTTGCTACACCAAACAAATAAGTTGGATAAATCATTTTGAAGATTAACACAATCTAAAACTGATTTAATAGTTAGAAAAAGTTTGATATCGTCGGCATACATTAAGCACATACAATGATTGAAATATTTAGGAATATCGTTGATAAAAACCAAAAAGAGGAGGGGTCCTAAATGACTTCCTTGAGGGACACCCTAAGTAACTAGCACAGGATTTGATTTAATATTATTTATACGAACATATTGTTCGTGTTGTGTAAGCTCACCTCTTCGTTGTGCCTGCCTTATTCTTTACCTCCGTGATATTTTTGATTATTGATCTTATTCTTTCCCTTGTTTTGAGTCCGAATCTTCGATACATAAAACATTAACAATCTCTCTGACTATTTTTCTTTTTTATTTTTCGCGAGTGGTTTTTGCATTTAAATTAATATATTATTTGGAATAATAATCTGATTAATTTGTGTAACATTTATTTATTGAGTGTCTTACAAACGTCAGACTTCATCGTACTCGCTCACTCCCACATCTTAAACACCCCCCCGCTTCAAGCACCAGCATACCAGCGAATTATTTCCACTCGGCTAATATTTGCTATATTAGAGAGAAATATATCCTGATCATTCATTGTACTGCGCACTCACTCCCTCATTTCATCTGCCTGGTGAGTCCAATTTTGTTGTATATGTTCTGCCCACATGAAGCAATAATATTGATATTATAATACAAAAAAAAAACATCCAAATTTCTTTTTGTGCCTACTCTATGCGCGCTGCATCTTGCCGTACGCCGTTCTTTGGATAAGCTGTGTCAACTGAAGATAAATATTAACACACCTTGGTTGGTTCCTTGCCCATTGCATTTTCTTGTCTCATCTGTCCGGGTGAGTACAATTTTTAGTATATGTTCTGCCTGTAGCTCTATATATACTATATAAACATATATATATTCGATTTTTCTCTCGCTGACTAATTCAACAACATCTGGTAATTGAGATCGAAATAAACCTACGTTATCAACAGAACTACCTTACCTTACATTAAGCTGCTGCACAAACCAATCATTTGTTAACAACACTGCGTTATCCTGATTTGTTGTTTCACACTGCTAAAGAAATCAAAGAGGACGAATACGTAACTTATTAAAAAACAAAAAAAAAAAACAAAAAAAAACAGAATATATACATAATTATAATCATCAAATTAGTAATGGATAAACCTACAACTTGCGGAAATAGTTACTGCACTATTACCACAAAAACCCATAAACGGGTAACTTGTAAGGGTATTTGCGGAAAAGTGTTTCATCCAATATGCGCTGGGCTGAGAAGAAATGCTAAAGCTAACCTGGCAGAATATACTGTTAATTTTAAATATTACTGCGAAGAATGCCAATCTTTTACGTTGTCGCATATTATGCTGGCAATCAAATGTAACAACGAATGTGTAACTCAATTGTCAGACTCCATCAAGGAATTAAAAGCCAATATTCGTGCTAATGCTAACAAAATAAATGAACTCATAGCCGAAAATAATGAGTCTACTAACAAATGTTTGGATACTTATCACACGGGCTTGAAAACAAAACTTTCAAGTATCGAGCTATCTTTGAAAAAGACTCTGCAGAAAACGTCTGAATGCCTCGATATTTCGAACTCCATCCCAATAATAAGTTTGCAGCTTATTAAAATCTCAAAATCTATTGCTGATACTCAGTCTTCGATCGATGCTACAGCTTTCTCAGCACACTCTATTGAAGATAATCTGTCAATTATTGCTTAATTCATTCAAGAACCATCGACCGCGATCAAATTCATTGACAAAGATTTTAACACTACGTATGAGGCAATCAATAACAACTCTATTATTCTCGCAGATTTTTTAATAAAAGAAACTAAATCAATTCACTTAGCGATTACTGAGCTATCAGAGGAAGTGAAGCTAGGATCACAAAAAAATGTTTTTATCCCATGTAACCCTTGCAACAACAACTCTCTACAAGCTGAACTTAACGCCGCCGCAGAAACTACAAATGCCAAGTCATTAACCGTACTTGACTCTTCTCTATCTTCTTCTAGGTTTCCTACCTCAGCGATCCCTATCAGAAGTAGCAACTCTACATCACAAGATTCTCCGAATACTAGAAGCAAAAATTACTTAACCTCACCAGAAATCAACAACAAAACACTTCATATGGAAATGCACGATCTAGCTCCTCCCATCGCATCACCTTCCCCTCGACAACAGTCTCGTTGCATTAATAGACTCGGTGTTAACTGGACCCTAGACGAATGGAATAGCCGGCTTGAGAAACTAAAAGCAAGCCAGCTAGTAACATTTATTGTAAGAAGAGCACCCCGATATGCTAAAGAAACTTGGCTTCAACACTATTTTGAAAAAAAAACTACTGTTTTCGTCTTGCCAACTGTAATCGCCTGAAATTTGGAACATTTAAGATTTCATTTTCTCAGTCCTATGATTGGATGTTCTCAAAAGTTCTGTTTCTTAAAAATAGTAAAATGAAAATAGCTCCTTGGACTCAAAAACCATCTAAAATAAAAAATAATGTATTTAAGTCTAATTCTAAGTTATTTTCTAAAATAAATAAGTCACCTCCTCCCAAAGTAAATAATACACATCCTTCCAAAATAAACAATATACCTATACATAAGAAATCATCAAGTAATCCTCATGTCAAATATCCCAATTTCACTTTCTCACACATTCTTAACCCAGGTACTCCGGCATCTAAAAAAGTAGCTACCCAAACTGCACAAAATACTTCTCGCAACCAATCAATTCCTATATATAGCCCATCATGTTCCAACGCTAGAACTAACAGACCTCTTTTCCTCGATCCACTTCTTCCTCCCACTGTCAAACTAACTATGAAAACTTCGGATTCAACTGAAGCCCGATACACTATGACAAGACTTAGAGACCGTCGCATATATGATAACGTTCGGCTTTACCTGGCTTACCTTCATGACAAGCCGGAGTCTGTCTGTTTTGAGGGAAAGACTAAAACAAACGTTATGGTTTCTATTCACCAGGAAGGTCTTCCTACTAATCCCGTCATTTTACGAAACATATACAACTCTTTTCATGAAGCCTTAAACTTCACAAACAAATGGTTTCAGACGACCTGGCTGCCTTCGGTTCATATGTAAATTCTAGAAAATTCTCTTATCCTCTGCGCAATCAAGTCAATCGTAACTTTTTTCGTGTCTAACCATATTTCTTCTAAACAACTAAATAATAATCTTCCTACTTGTCTCACAATATATTACCAAAATGTAAGAGGACTGCGTACAAAAACATCTACTATCTTCTTAAACTCACAAAAATTACCTTACGACATTTTTGCTTTAACTGAAACCAATCTTACTCCTGATTTTCTAAATAGTGAATTATTCACCTCAGATTTTGTTACTTTTCGAACTGATGGTAATAATGATAACAACGACTCTTCTGGTCGTGTCGTTCTTTTAGCCATCAATAACTGTTTTGATGCCACATTTGTCAAGTCCTCTGAGTCAACAGACTTTGAATTCATTATAGTAAAAATAAAATTGTCATTTCGGAATGTATTTATCATGTGTTGTTATATTCGTCCATCTCAACCCTTAAGCTCGTATAAACTAGTAGTTGACACAATTGATTTTCTTTTTGATGCTGCTAGCACTAATGACGATATCATCTGCATTGGCGATTTCAACCTACCTCACATCGAATGGTCTCCCACCGACGAGGGCAACTATTTCTATTCAACCAATGCCAAGTCGGAAAAAGAAATGTTAATGTTAGATTGTATTGCAGACTCAAATTTTTTTCAAGTAAGTGGTGTCAAAAATAATCTTAACAGACAACTTGACCTCATTTTCACATCCGACCCAGATAACACTATTGTGATCGAAAGTGATCACCTTCTTTCTAATCTTGATCATTTTCACACTCCTCTCCTTATTTCTTTTTCTTATGAAAAATGTTATGCTGCCACTGTTCCTGAATATTTTTTTAACTTTCGTAAAACTAACTTCCAAGAATTAAACATGCTTCTCAGCAAAATCAGATTTAACTTTACTAATATTTCAATTGATGACGCAGTAACGACTTTTTACGATGAAATTTTCAGCTGTTTCGCGCACACTGTTCCTTTTATGCCACGTAAAAATTTTTCTTCTTCTCCACCTTGGTATAACAAAAAACTTCGAGCTCTTCGTAACCGAAGAAATAATTTGTGGCAGAAATACTTAAAATCGAAATCTCTTTACCACCATCAAGCTTTCTCAGATGCTTCGGCAGAATTTGCACTCCTTTGCGATCGTCTTTACAAAAATTACATTACTCGTATGCAATCTTCGATTAAATCGAATCCTAAATGTTTCTTTGAATTTATTAATATTAAACGAAAATCCGATGGCTACCCATTCTCCCTATCATATAATGGGAAATCTTCATCTGATCCAACAGAGATAACCAATTTCTTTGCAAACTTTTCAAACAATCCTTTACTGATTGCGACATTGAACCAGATACCCAATATTTCCGCTACTTAAAGAATTCTTCTCAAACCACATTTACAGCACCGAATATTCTTCCAGCTATGGTAAGAGATAAAATTGAAAAGCTTAAAGATGACTTCTCCACAGGACCAGATGGTGTACCGGCAATCATCCTAAAAAAATGCATTAATGCCTTTATTCAGCCATTGACTGACCTATTTACACTATCCATTCTGCAGAGCACCTTTCCTCAATCATGGAAAGTTTCTTACATAGTTCCTGTCCACAAAAAGGGACCAAAAAATAATGTGTCGAACTATCGCCCTATAGCTAAACTATCATGCATTCCAAAAATATTTGAAAGCATTATATACGAAACTCTCTCTGTCCACTGCAAATCAATTCTTTCCCCAGTACAACATGGTTTTATATCGGATAGATCAACAACAACGAACCTAGTAGAATTTGTTTCCAATGCTCTATGCACAATGGTCGATAGGGATGAAGTCGATGTGATTGCTACTGACTTTAGCAAAGCCTTCGACAAAATATCACATAATATCATCATGTTAAAATTAAATTCCATGGGCTTTCCTACACTTTTTATCTTGTGGTTGAATTCATATTTGACTGATAGAAATTATGTTGTCCATTTTAGATCCTCTCTTTCCATTCCTTTTAATGCACCTTCAGGAGTACCACAAGGCAGCCATCTTGGCCCACTGCTATTCACCTTAGCTATTAACGATATTCCTCAAGTTCTCGATTGTGGTTTATCAATATATGCCGATGACATGAAAATATTTAAACGCATTTCTACTGCCGCTGATATTTGTTCCTTACAACAAAATCTTGACAAATTTTCCCTATGGTGCCATAAAAACCTCCTTGACCTCAATGTCAGCAAATGCCACAGCTTGACGTTTTCACCTAAACGGCTCCCTTCTCCTCCCAGAAAATATCATATAAATGGTGAACTTGTACCCGTAGTTACTTCCTGTCGTGATTTAGGAGTAATCTGTGATAAAGAGCTTAACTTTCGATGCCACATTGACAACATTATTAATAAAGCTAATTCGACGCTTGGATTTATAAAACGCTGGTCAAAAGAGTTCTCTGACCCGTACATTTCCAAATCTCTTTTCATTTCATTTGTCCGTCCCATCCTAGAATATGCGTCTCAGGCTTGGTAACCATATCAAATAACACAAATTAAAAGGATCGAAGCCGTCCAGCGTAGGTTTGTTCGTTTTGCCCTGCGCAATCTTCCGTCGGATGATAATTATCGACTTCCTCCATATTCGAATCGCTTACTGCTAATTGACCTTCAGTAACTTTCTCACCCACCCAAAAAAAAAAAAATAATTTGGATAAGTTTTTTTTTTATAATTTAGTTTTTCCTTACACTCGTATATTTTTACTAAATTTTTATTTATTTTAAATATGATGTATTAGTATTAAGTTTAGCTTACTTGTAATAAGTGTACAATAAATATGTCAAATATGTTCGTTAATATCGTATGTTCTACCAGTGAGATACGAACCAAACCATTTTAATAAATTTGAGTGAAAACCTATGTTTCCAAGTTCGGATAGCAGAATTGCGTGATTTACCCTATCAAACGCTGTCGAGAAATCAGTGTAGACTACGTCACACTGGAAACCTTTCTCGAATGACTCTATCACATAGTTACTAAAGATAGTAAGATTTGTTGAAATAGATCTCCCGGCAATAAAGCCATGTTGCAGAGGGGAAATAATTTCCTTTAAAAGAAAAACCAATTTGTTATAAACATTTTTTTCAAAAAGTTTAGGAATTGCTGATATTTTGCAAATAGGCCGGTAATTAGTTGCATCATTTCTTAACCCAGATTTAAAAACCGGAGTTAAGAAAGAATTTTTCCAAATTTCCAAGAAAACACCTTCCCGAAGATAGCGATTAAAAATAAATTCAAGGGGAACTGCCAGAGCACCCGCACATCTCTTTAGCACAATGGGGACAATGCCATCGAAACCAGGTTGCTTGTCTTCATTCAACTTATTTAGTTCGATTTCGACTTCAGTTAAGCTAGCCTGCAGGTCACCAATATTAATAATCTCAGGGGAACATTCAACGTTAAATGAGTTACTTAAACATGATGGATTATACACTGAGCGAAAAAAAAACGAGCAAATAAATTACAAATTTTTAAGGGATCGCTTGATGTTTCACCTAAATAAGTAATGGAATTGGGAATACCAGTTGACTGTTTTTTTTATCGTTAATAAACTTCCAGAAACATTAGCTATTTTTTTTAAACTTAGATTCCATACTTAGAATATATTGATTGTGAAGAAATTTGTTTAAAAAATCAAACTCCTTTTGCAACCGACAATATTTTTCATAGAGAACCTCATCATTATTGGAGGCTCGGAATAACTTAAAAGCTTTATTTTTCTTATTGCTGATATTAATAAGTTTTTTATTAAACCAATTAGGTTTAGATGGCAACTTAGGTAAAACCTTGGGTGTAAATAAATCAACAATCTTTTAAGAACAACGGCACAATTATCAATATGTATTTTATATAATTCAATAGAACTATTATGTGGGATATAACTAAGAATAATAAATACATCATGAGACTTATCGAAGCTTACGCGTATAATCAGCTGGTCAACATTGAATTAAGAGCTTAGTTCAAACGACAAAGAAGGCAAACTAATTTGCGAACACACAAAGGATGAGCGAACAGCTAGCAGCACGCCTCCACCTCGGCTCAGACCAGTTGTGTGTCGACATCTATCATTTCGGAAAACATTAAACATATGACTATCGAACATTTCGGCATTGATTCTCAGTGAGCCATGTCTCAGTGAGTGCAAGAATGTTGTACTGTTGCGATGAGGAGAAAAGGAGAATAGTTTCCATTTTTGTTCTTAATCCACCAACATTGTGGTAGAACAAGAAGAATTGAGATAAGTTTGATGGAGCAAGATGCGAGGGTGGTAATGGTAACTGATTATTATTATTGTTTATGTTATCATCAGCTGTTTTGGGCTGTCTTCGTTTTTTGGGAATGAAACGAACAATTTCACTTTGACGAATTCAGGCCAGGCAGCAGGGTCCATTGCGAGGTTGAGTTTGTCTACAGGTACACTGAGTTTAAAATTAACAAATGATAGTTCAGTTAGCACCACATCTTTTTTTGTTAGTTTGAAGCATTGGAAAATGTTCGGTGAGAGATTAATTTTTTTCGATAAATATGTAATTATAGATTCGGCAGTTGTATCTTTATTAAATTTAGAAATGTGGATCCACTTGATGTTGGGTACGACAATTAAATTTTCAGCCGGCCCAGTACCATAAAAGCTGGTGGGGTTCTTGATTATTTGGTTTTTGTTGTTATTTCTATTATTTTTATGTTTTTTATTGAAAGTACGGTTTTTGTTGTTTACATTGGGAGAGAGAGGGTTAAAGTTAGAGCAGGAGGCATCAGATTTATTTATTGGTATACTATCGGTGGTATCGTTGCGTGTTTGGGGAATAGATGCGGTGTATGCAGAAGCTGGATGTGTATTGGGGGGCATAGAAGCACTATCGGTGATATTGTTATGTAGGGATAAAGCTGGGGTAAAAACAAATGATGGATCTGTAATGGGCGACAAAAGAGAATCTTTACTACTATTATGATCAGTGGCACTTGGTTGTTGCTCTACAGATGTATTAACCGTACTGGGACTGGGAGTTATGAGTTTGGTTTTGTCTAAGAGAACATTTTGTGATGCACTCACAAATGTAACAACTGTTTCTTGCAGGGCACATATTTCTCTTTTTACATGGTATTGTGCTATATTTTTTCTTTCCTTTTTTTTTGACTCCTAATTGTTATTAGCCTATCAATGGTTGTAACACTCATAACAATAATACTAGGTTCTATCTCAGCTTTGCAAAAATTTATAGCATATTAAATCTTACTTTGTATAAGACCTCAATGAAATAAAATTAAAATAAAATAAACGCAAACAGACTTTGCACACCTGTTTACTCTTATTTCTCGTCCATAATCTATAAATCTTTCTATTATGTCTTTACTTTTGTTATATGTTAGGTTCGACTGAATGCTCATGTTATCAAAATAAGAATCCCTTCTCCGTCCTTGGGGAGCAATGCTCTTGTAGCATTCTTTATTTCAGCAAGGACATTTTGATTCATACCAGGTGATAAACTTTTTATTTGGATCCACCAGTGCAAAGAAGAAGGGTGTGGGAGGTATAATTTAAGCTGATCCCTTTAAAATTTGCACCCCGAAACTGATCGGAAAAAAATACATTGGCATATCCACTTTTCATCTTCTTTAAATGGTCTACCGCTTTGAGAAAGGATGAGTTTGGCAAATATTTTTGAATTCTAATTTATTTCAGAATTTGAATCAATTTTTTCGTATATACTCTGCCTTTCATTTGCTTGCAATCATTTTTTGTCTTCTTTCAATCTATAAATACTTCTCGAAACTCTTGCGTTAATTTTTTTGTATTTATTTACTTTTATCTGTAGCATTTTATTTGCTTTATTAAGGCGGTTTATTTGTTTAATATAATAGAATTGCTTTTTTGAATTTTTTTCACAGCTTGAGCATTTAAAATCTTGGTCTAAATTTCGGTAGTTTATGGGTGTTAAAACTCGATTTTCATTAAGGCTTTCTAACTCTGCTGTCGCTTCTGCCCTCTGCATTGCAAATCTGTTCTAGTAGTTGTTTTTGGCATTTTCTGGATTAAAAAAGAAATCATTTTCTTCATTAAGTTGACTTCTTTCATTTTGAATTGATGCATTTGCTATTAAAAAAAGTGTTGGCCGACAATTTTTGGATAACCTTTTGCTGCCTATAAAAGATGCGTCAAAGTGCTGGCTACTTATGTACGGCCTTTTATGGCTTTGAACACTTTTTTGATCATTTTCGTCAAGCATAGGCAACCAAGCCGTATATTTGTATGTGTTATTTTCTGGAAAGCGAAACATTTTTATTTCCTTGCTAGTCCTTGAACTACCATGTGTTATGACACATTTGGTTCTTTTTCAAGAGATTTTTAGTAGTACCTGTATTAAACTAAAGGGATTAAAAATATAAAAAAAATAAAAATTACTTATCTTCCTCTATTTGAAAAAACAATAAATTTCTTTCTTCAAAGCTGAATTAATGAAAGGCTCGGCTTCACCTTCTCTAATACTTTTTTCCAACGAACAAAATGAAATGAAAATGTTTGTACATTTATTTGTGTTTTATTTGGAGATATGAAAATACATTAAGCAGAAAAATACTTACTTTAAGAAAGCAATGCATGTATAATTAATAAATAATTCTAATATTGTAGATCTCACTCACACAAAAATTTTGATCAAAACCGTACGAGGCGTTTTTGAGAAAAAAGAGATTTTACAAAACGGTTTTTAAAATTTTGCATTGGATGTACCGTTACGTTTAGTTAAGAATATTTTTTTTATTAAAAATCTGTTAGACAATGTTGAAAAACTACTTGGTGCCAAATTTAATAAAAATCGACCAATTCGTTTTCGAATTACGTAGGTATTAAGCTTAAAAAAAAATTGAAACTTGAAATTTTGGTACACAATATTTTCGAAATTATCGTAGACATTCCCTAAAAAAATTGATGAAGATCAGTTGAACCATTTTTGGGAAAATCGAAAGTCAAAAAATGGTTCCATATGGGAGGTACCATTTATAACAAATTTTTCGGGAATTTTTTTTTATAAAATGATAGCTTTTTTAAAAAAAAAATTACTGGATTTTTTAAAAAAAAGTTGTGAACACATTTTTGAGAAAAAGAATATTTTAATGTTTTGCCAAAAAAAATTGTACGCGAGCTACTGTTATTTTTGGGCATAAAAATAAAATGAAAAAACGTGTGGGGTAATGCCCAAAAAACGCTAGGTACCAAGATTAAAGAAAAAACGACGACAAAAAATGACCCGCCCGCCTAGGGTACAGCCGAAATGACAGACACACAGACAGACAGAGAAAATTGCCAGACCCACTTTTTTCGACTATCATCGTAATGTCAACTTTGATCAAAATCTCGATTTCGATTTTTTTTACGAATTCATAACTCGCCATATAGTACATATATCGCAAGTAAAAATTAATCTACCGTTGAGTTATTAGCAAGACGTCGATATAAACGTTCTTCGATAGGGACTGTTTTCCAAAAAATATTTGTTACCAAAGATAGACCATGTTTTAAATAGTAGGTGTACACAGAACAAAATTTTATACAAAATGTTTGACTCGTTTTGTGCAAAATAGTTTTTTTCTTGATAGGTGCCTATAACATTTTTTGTTTTTTACAAAATTCACATTTTTTTAAATCCTTACCAATAAATGAAAATAAAAAGCCAGTAAGATAATTAGGTAAAAGTAAGGTAAAAGTTCCGACGCAGGTATATGTATGTATTGTATATATAATGGAGATCTAAGGACACTGCAGGACCAGGAGGTGAATTCTAAATTTCAGTTTTTAGCGAAACGTTGTTTTCTCAAATAATCTTAAACGAAAAAAATTAACTCGAAACCACATTAGAAATGTTTTTTACAAAATTTGTAAAAATTTTAAGATTTAGTCGGAATTCTTCCGTTATACTGAAATATACATAGGTATGTATAGCATATGTTGTTATTTAAACAAGTATGTATATAGGCATTTGAAATTCAACTTTACGAAATCTAAGAATTCCAGTTAAGATATCTTTTTTTAATAACTATAAGAATTAATTGGCGACCTCCCCAGTTGATACAATTTGAAGTTTTTAAAGTCGGCTTTTTTGACATGGAGCCCACTTTTAAAACTTTAATTTCTTTAATAATGTAACTATACCTGAAGACTTGAATCACATATAAGATAGATAGGAACCTTAAGCTAGATAAATTTATCAATAAAATGATCATTGACATTTTACAAAATTGATAGTTTGGGCCAGGATGAAATTAATTTTGACAACAAAAATATTAAAGTATTAATTTTAATTTTGATATTAGCATAGGGATTGGCTGTTTTTGTTTCTTAAACTATTCAAAATTAACAATCTAAAATTTTCATGATGCTTTCCTGCGCTAAAATTGGCAGGTTAATTTTTTCACAGAAACATGATTTTTTTTTGTTGGGAAAAACAGCATGTCAACGATATACATTCCTATGTACATATGTATAATTTATGACCCTCTACTAAAAAAAAGGAACCAAAGGATTTTGTATAGATACGTAAAAGTATTTATTTAATGATCATTTTGAATACTAGAAAGGTTAAAGAAATTAAATAAAAATAGGTATATTCCATTTTCGAAAGGTAGGTTAAAAAAATTATCGTTTTTCTCCATTCAACATTTCATGAAAGTACACACACCAACCAACAGATTTGGTTTACTACATACATATGTAATATAACTTACCTTGTTTTTCTCAAAAAAGATACCAAAATTGAAAAGTGCGTATTCAATGAATTTATTTAATAATACACCTTCACAAAACAACACGTACAAAAAATCAGTACGTATTCAATTTTATTGAATAAAAACCACTCAAATTATTAATATTTCACAAGATACTCGTAATAGAAAAACACTGTCTTATAGCAATAAAAATCACTGATTTTATCCTTTCAAAATATCAATGCCAGCACCCAGTCTGTCAATTAGATAAAAGAAAAGTAATTTAAACTAAATTTGCAGGAAGAAACTAATCTGAAAGTTTAGATACATAGTAAAGCTAACGGAATAAATGTGTAATCCTAGAAATAATCTGTTTATGAGAAAGATGATCAAAGAGATATTTTCTCGTTGCTCTTTTTTCTCTTTTTCATTAATTCAGAAAAAAGTTTTTTCTGCTACCTTAAAAAGATCTTTTGTCTGCTGGAGATTTGTCTGCCGTTGCAAATTTTGAAGACAAAATTTTATATGGAGATGAGACATCTGTATATAATTATTTGTGATATTAGTGAACAAGGTGGGAAGTTAGAATAAAAAGTATTTTTTTGTGATTAAGTAATAAGAGACAATAAGTTTTCAATTTGAATGTGATCGTGACCAAAAAAAACTAATTTTACATTGTGAAGGAAAGAGTAAGAGGACGATACTCTTAAACTTCTAAAAGAGAAAGGCAATTTGTAAAAAACTGAGGGAGCTACTATTGTAAAGAATCTTCGAAAATGCATTCTATTAAAGGAGGGGATAGTTACTAAGTTCGTGGAATTGACTCTTAAATTATATTGAGAATTACTTCTTATTGCAGGATATCCACTACTAATAAAAAAAACCTTCAAAACCTTAAAGTAGTATGTCTTAGAGGTTGAACCTTTAATTCCTGAAATAAAATGAAACTATTATGAGATCGATTTTTGCTACAAATAATACGTACATGTTTTTGAATAATAGGAAGAGAATTAATCTTGTTTTTGTAAAAACCCACTCCAACAAGTTATTCCGTACTAAATTTTTTAATGAACAATACCATAGTATAAATCACAACGAGTAACTTTTTAGAGCAGTACAAACCAAGAGTATAAAACTGCCTAGACCAGCATAACAAATATTTTTTTAGTGCGTTAGTATGATCAGACCAGTTTATTTTACTATTAAGTAAAAAACCCAAGTATTTGAAAGCCTTGACAAATTCTATCTGAAAGCAATGAGGTGAACAGGGTTCATTGGAAAAAAACTATCAGAATCATTTCCACTGAATTTGAATTTTTGGCAGTCTGATGAATGATAAAAAATATCGCGATCAACTAAAATATGAGAGCCTCAAAAACTTACGTACATAAGTTTTGTTTTATTGCTTAAAACCATTTTATTAATTGCAAGCCAACGTCTTAAGATATCCAAGTCTGAGCTAATATCAGAAATTAAGTTAATCATAGATCTTCAACCGTATGCAGAGGCCTTACCATCACCAAAAGCCGTAATTTTGCCTTTGAAATTCTGTTTTAAAATAGAATTAATGAAAATAAAAAACAGCAAGGGACCCAAAACCGAACCTTGGGGAACGCCAATACAAATATTGCATAAACTGTTAGAACTTACATTGATTTTAAATAATTGCTTTCTATTTGATAAATAAGAATTTAGCCAATTATAGATAAATCCACGCATTCCCGCATTATTTATTTTTTTCAAAAGAACATTACTAAGTCAAAAGCTTTTGTTAAGTCAATGAATAGTCCAGCTGTAAATAAATGATTGCTTATGTTTTCATAAATTTCACTATTAAATTAAAAGAATCTTCAGTTGATCTATGGACTCGAAACCTGAATTGCGAGTCAGTAAAACAATTATTTTTATTTAGAAATTTCAAGTTTTTTTTTTATCGACTTTTCAAAGATTTTTGAGCAAACAGGTAATATAGAGATAAGCCTATAATTATTCATAATGCAAGGGTTAGACTTTTTGTGAAGGGGAATGACCTCAGCAATCTTAAATGAACTTGGAAAGACACCACCGTAAACACTTTTATTAAAAATATGTGCAAGGACGTCCACAATGTTGTATGTAATTTGTTTAAATATTAAGCTCGAACAATTATCATTGGTAACAGAACCTGATTTTTTTAGCTTTCGAATGAAAAAAGTAAAAAAGTAGTTCACCAGGCATAATAGGGGCATAAAGAAGACTATCTGTAGAAACAATATCATTAATTATTCCTTCAGTAAGAACACAGCATTTCCATTCCTAAATGTCTCAGTCGAAACATTCTCAGCAATAGAAATAAAAAATTGATTAAAGCAATTCGCTATTTCAGTGGTATCAATAATTGTATTGTTATCATCAATTACTAAAGTCTTTTCAGATTGGAAACCACGATTTAAAATTTTCTTAACCACGTTCCATTCACCTTTAATATTACCTTTAGCTTTGTTCAGTTCAGCTAAATTATAATTTTCCTTGCATGTTTTAATTTCTTTAGATAAACGGTTGCATACTTCTTTGTATTCAGTTTTTAGATGTGTATTGTTTGGATATTTTTAACATTTTTTCCGGAACTTGTTTTTTTGTTTTACTTGATTCAAAATATACTTTGTCATCCATTCTTTTAGATGCTTAGATTTATTTTGTTTGACAGACTTTATTGCACAGCTCTTAGGATAATTACCCAATTTCTCCATAAATTTGTCGTAAGCGAATGATGGATCACTCTCACTACAGACACTGTCCTAGAATTCAAATCGTAAAAGCAAATTGAGCCTGGCGAAGTCAATTTTCTTAACAACAACATCTAGTACATCTGCTTCATTAACAACCAAAAAATCAAAATAATAAAGACTAGTCATGCAGTGATCAGTGATACCTAAATCAGCTATAGAACTAATTTGCTTAACATTACGAGATTAACTATTCCGGCAAAAAATATGGTCAATACGAGCCTTAGAGTTATCATCAATTCTAGTGGGCACATTAATATACTAATCCAAACCGTAGGAACCCAGTAGCATTAAATAATTATCCACATATTGGGTTTTGGAGAGGAGATCAATATCACCCAGAAAAATAGGGTTTTTAATTTTTTCATTCATCAACAGAATATTAAGTTCTTCAAGAAAGACATCTCTATTACCGTCATGAAGCCTATATACACATATTAAGCAGTGTTTTTCATTGTTCAAGCTAAAAGAAACCTTAATAATATCCGCAGAAACCAAGTTATTATTAGGAACAACATTATTATTAATGTATATATTTTTGAAAAAAACATCTACACAACCAGCGTAATATGAATTGTAGCAGGTGGCAAAAAAAGTATACCCAGAAATTATAAAATTACCTTTCAAAAAACAAAATCAGGCTTATTTGAACATGCATCTATATGGAGCAGTAATGAATCAAAATTTCCACGAAGACTACGGATCTTTTGTTGTACAATAAGGTGTTTGGGTAAACATGGTTATTCAGAAAAACACTTAACAAAATATCATTTACAAAATTATATGACAATACAACTTCATTTGGATCAAAATTATGAAAATTATCAAAAGGCATACATTTTAAGGATTATTTAAGTCTTCTTAAAACTTGATTCTGATGGCTCTTTCACCTTCTCGTTTCCTGATTAAGGAATTAGAACGTTGGAACCATAAAAATGAGTATCCTTTAGATTTTTTAACAATATCAGCAGCTTTACGAAGTTCTCTATTTTGGTTGACAAACTATTGTTTATATAAATAACGCTCTTTTCGCTGAAATTATTCCCAAAAACCTTAGCTGATAATAGTTGTTTGGACTCCACTGTTTTCCTCATAAGCTTACTCTTTGTGTTATGTGAGCAAAATTTAACGCAAAATACACTTGTAAGTGAAGGTGTGGGATTAGTTTCAGCAGAGGAGAACCTTGGTTTATTATTATTGAACATTTTTATGTATAGACTATCAATCTGTTCTTCATTTATATTCTCATCTAGTCTAACGGAGAAAAGCTTAAGATGGTATCACACAATAGCGGCTGATGGTGGCGATTGAGCAGTTGGCACTGTGTAATTGCACCAACACCAGATTGCAAATGAGAGACAATTACGAAATTGGTTATGGGTGTCACTTATCAAGAGGCTGTAGACACAGCACTGAAATTGGGGCAAATGGACGTGATGGCAGAAGGAGCAACAGCTACAGAAGCAGCGATGGTGACTGAAGAGGTGGTGGTGGATGAAGAAGCAACTGCAGCAGCAACGGTCCCTTTGGAGGCGACAGCGACAGATGCACTTGATGGTGAAAATTTAGATGCCGAGGTCAGGAGAAGTGATTTACGGCCAATAGCAGCACACGGAGAGCAGCGAAATGGAAATCCTACGTCACTATCATGTACGTTAACAAAACACGCATGAAAAATTGCAGAACAATCACAGCAATTCACCTTGTATTGATCTGCGTTCACATTAGTAATGCAGATCTTGCATAAAGAAGACATTATTATATAACCACTTAATCAATTCAATGAGTTTTAGTTTATTTATATGCACAAGAGTTTTGGTGACTAATTGCGATTAAAGATGTAAAAAGAAAGGAAAAAATAGAGAGCACAGATAAAGAACCTCGCACGACCTGACTTGTTGAAAAAGACAACTTATTCCGTTAAGGTGTAAGGTTATGGTTCTGATATGAAACAATCAATTAAGTGGTCGCTAGTTTGATCACTTCACATGTCGAAGAGAGGATTCGAACCTGAGAGTGTGACGAGTGGTTGGACCGACCAGACCACTCGACCGCGCTGAAATTTGGAAGATTTTGGACAGGGTAAGCAGAATTGACAAATGAATTATGTGAAATACATTATACATGATACGAAAATACCAACTCAAAAAAAGGGTAGATATAAAGTTAATAAGATTCGTTAACTAACACCAAAAGAAGAAGTTGTATGATATTTTAACCCGAAAATTAAAATTTTGACACATATGTTAACTCAGTGTCAAATAAAGAACAAAAACAAGCCGTTATAGTTTAACAAGTTTATTTGATGTACTTTTACTGCTGGAAACAGAATGTCCCCTTGCTTATGTATGATCTCGTTCTTATACCTTACATTCGGCCACGTTAATTGGTCGTGTCCTCACGACCAGGAATATCAACTTCATTCACGGTTTTAGTTCTGTTTTTACTGACGACACTGTCCTCCTCTTCTGAACTCGAATCATAGTCATCGACATCTACAACTCCATCACCAGGTAACTCGTATCATCGCCTTATTTTATCGGAGCTCATTACCGTCCTAAATCTTCGCTAGGTGCGTTGGATACTCGGTATATTTTCTATGACGTAGCGGTCGTTCGGCAGTACACCTCCAATGATGTACGGCCCTTTATAGGGTGGTTCCAGTTTACGCGATTCACCTCTCGCGGCTGCTTCATTCTCCACCAACACTAAATTACCCTCGCTGAACTTCGATGGTTTACGATGTCGTAAGTCGTATCTCTGATTTTGATCAACCTGTACTTTCTCGATGTTATGGAAAGCAAGTTCTCTTTTCTTCGACATCTCCTCTTTTGAAACTATTTCGTTTTCCTGAAATTCCAAGAGCAGCTTATTTCCGTGGATGTCTCGTGGAGTGTACGAGAAAAGCAGCTCATGTGGACTAGCCTTTGCCGTACAACTTCTTGCGGTATTTAGTCCCCACTGAATTAGTCGTAGATCACCGGCCCAGTCCTGTTCTCCGGAGAGTGCACACTTCAATGTCGCAAGAATCGTCTGATAACAATGCTCGACTTGGCCATTCGCCCTGGGTATCCTTACCGCAGTTTTAATGTGTTGTATTACATTTTGTTGAAAAAATTGTTGAAACGCCCTTGAAGTGAAGGCTTTACAGCGCGCAAAACCGCATACTTAGTGAAATTGTTAACAATAGCCGTCATTTAATTTCCCCATGATCCAGATCAGATCATCTATTTATTTGCGTTACAACAACAAAACTAAATCCTTTTGTTGTTGTAACACAAATAAATAAATGATCAGATCTGGATCACGGCGAAAATAAAACACGGCTAATAGCTAGAACATATCGTGTTCCTCCTATTCCCCGGGTGAACGGCCCCAGGTGATCAGCGTGTATCGTATCGAGAGGTATGGCCACACGGTCAGCGCTATGAAATTCACCCTCGAGCTTGCCACACCTCTTCTTCTAATAGGCGTACTCAATACACAATACCAATATGTCTCGCATGCTCTGGTTAATGTCTTTTCCTCGGCTAAATGGCCTACATCATGATTGCAGAGTTTCATGATTCTCCAGCGTATTGCATGAGGAACTACCCACTTCGCACCGCTTCCCACCAGTCGAAAAAGTAGTATACCTCGCAGTTTGTATCCGTGCTGTAACTGTTTTTTTTTACTCGTTGATTCAGGCGAACTCATCTCTTTAATTATAACGCGCAATTTCTCGTCTTGCCGTTGCGTAGTCGCCAGCCAGGCATCATGGATGATGTGATCGCTTCGCAGTCTGTGACTACTTTGAAGCCTCTACCTAGCAGATAGATCCGAAATATATCTCGACAATCTACAATGGCTAGGAACTCGAGTTCGTAGGGATGGTATTTTCTTTCAGCCTCGGAAAGTTTCCTGCTGTAAAACATGACAGGGCGTAATGCTGAATCTGGCTTTCCTCTTTGAATAGGATTCATGTAAGACCCACTGAAGATAGGTCTGTATGCACTTCATGCGCACACTCTGGTTTAAACAGCGCAAACACCGGAGGATTACAGATGGCGCCTTTCAACTTGTTGAATGCCTCTTCTTGCTCATTCCATGCTGTTTAGGCATAACACTAACAACATGTAATTGAGTAAACTAGCATACCCATAAAATATGACAAAGAAATAAATAAAATAATGCGAATTATAAGGGACATAAATAAATAAGACACGGCAATTCTTGGTAAGGAACAAAACCAATACCTACGTATGTAAATGCGTTTGTATTGTTTTTGTTTTTGCATTTATTCTTAAATTTAAACAAGCCAGACCACGGGTATTACTTTCTAGGTGTCTGAATTCGACCGAATTCCCCTAGAAGAATATAATTGACAGTTCTTTAAAGCTGTAAATTTTATTTGTGTCGGTAGCCTTAGACTAATATATTGCGTCTAAGAAAGGTACTACAGCATCTAACTGATGAGCCCATCTGTAGTATCTGGGCGAAACGCATATTAATTTGGACTAAAGGTCTCAAAAAACTCAATTAAAATCATAATTACAGTCCACAAAATAAGGAACAAAAACAATACTTACGTATGTGAATGCGTTCGTATTGTTTTTGTTTTTGCATTTATTCTTAAATTTAAGCAAGCCAGACCACGGGTATTATTTTCTAGGTGTCTGAATTCGACGGAATTCCAATAGAAGAATATAATTCACAGTGCTTTAAAGCTGTAAATTTTATTTGTGTCGGTAGCCATCGACTAATATATTGTGTCTTAGAAAGGTACTACAGCATCTAACTGATGAGCCCATCTGTAGTACCTGGGCGAAACGCATATTAATTTGGACTAAAGGTCGCAAAAAACTTAATTTAAAAAAAAAAGATAATTCTCTCCGCATTAGTTCAGCCGCCATCTCTGGAGATTTTTTTTTCCGTGGGTAGGTGTAAAACCTCCAAAAGGCTCTATGAGGACCGAAAAACGCGTGCTCATAGGAGTGTGAGATTCTTACTGCACTAAAAACACCTCCTCCTCCCGATTGCAACTAAGTTGAAACTTATCTAGCAATTTATTTTTAACGAATTTAATTAACGTGTTGCAGGTAACTTACGGTGATAATTCCTGCTTATACCGCGATTTTAAAGCGGATTCTCGTTTAGTGCACCAGATCGGAAGGCTTTGTCTTTCGCAGGCGGCGTACATAATGGTCTCATCGATAATTTCGATTATAATACTATTGCAGTGTTGTAATAGTCGTTTTCTATGATTTCGGGCAAAATTTCTTATTTCATCGTGAACCGTGGGAATCCCGAGATCTCTGTGTAGATCTTAGTTTCTAATGGACAAAGGTGCGCTTACAAATGATCTTAGGAGTTTATTTACAAATGTTTGTAAGGTATTTAAATTAGAATCTCGCGTACAACCCCAGAGTTGTATACCGTAAGTCCAGACAGACTTAAGCACCTGCCTGTACAAAATTAGCTTATTTTTGATACTGAGCTTAGAGTGTTGCCCGAGCAACCAGTACATATCTCTGAGTTTATTATTTAACTCTTCGCATTTCTTTTTAGCATGCGGTTTCCATTTTAATTTCGAATCTAGAGTCATTCCGGGATATTTTCACAAATACCGGTAATCTATTAATTTTCTTATAATCTACATGGACTGATTTTACATCGTTGATCGATATCCGCCATGTTTTTGTCCAATCATTGACATTATTCAGAGCTTTTTGTAATTCTGTCGTAGAATCATTTATCGTTTGGCCCACTGCTAGTATTGCAGTGTCGTCAGCAAATGTGGCTACGATAGTGTCTTCTGTTTGAGGTATATCACGTGTAAATAATAGGTACAATATTGGACCTAAACACTTCCCTGTGGTACCCCACCCACTATTTCTTTGAGATCCGAGTAATCGTTTCCATGTCTTACTCTAAAAAGTCTATTTTCTAGATATGCTTTTAGAAGCGTATAAAGTGCTTCAGGCAGAATTTGTCTTAAGTTAAAATTTAGGCCTTCATGCCACACCTTATCAAAAGCTTGCGACACGTTCTCGAAGACCGCCGAACAAATTTCTTTTATTCAAGAGTTTTCTCAATGACGTCAGTGATCTTATGCACTTGGTCAATTGTCGAATGCTTGCTTCTAAATCCGAACTGATGTTCAGGTATTAGGCGCTTTTCTTCTATTATTGGCTGCAGGCGCAGAAGTAATATTCTTTCAAAGACCTTAGATATTACGGGCAGAAGCGAAATAGGTCTATAAGATTTCTTATCATGTGATGGTGTTCCTGGTTTGAGAATCATTATAACTTCCGCAACATTCCATTGGCTCGGAACATACTTTAGGCTTAGAGTGGCATTTATTATATAAAGAAGATTAATTAACCCTTTGCGAGGAAGCATTTTGAGAACTTCGGCCGTAATAAGGTCATATCCCGGAGCTTTCTTATACTTAAGCTTTCTTATTTCTCTACTTAATTCGGCAATGGTAACATTTCTTGTAATGTAATTTTCGCTTGAGTTAGAACTTAAATTTAAATTTTCGTTGAGTACTTGCCCATCAAAAGGTTTAAGTGTGCTCTCCAGGTAATCCGCGAAAACGTTTGCTTTCTCTTTGTCGCTTTTTGCCCATTCGATTTGATCATTTTTAATCGGAGGCACTGGGAGCTTTGGTTTCTTCGTTACTTTAACAGCTTTCCAGAGTGAGTAGTTGGATTCTTTTCCTGCTGTAAAGCTTTCAAGATAATTTCCAACTTCAGAATTTTTGAATTCTGCTATCGTCTTTTTTAGTAAATTACACAAGCGATTTAAATTTACCTTGTGTTGAGGAGCTCGAGTTTGCTGCCATTTCTTACGTGCTTTTCGTTTCTCTTTTACTAAATCTTTTATTTCCTGCGGATATTTTAGGTTTTTAAGGCGCAGCATTTCTCTTTGGTACGGGGTGTTTTTTCATGCGGCTTGTTGTACGATATTGACGAAGTTAGCTACTGCGTCTTCAAGTTCGAGAAGCGTTTGTAGTGAAACCCTTAATTCAACGTTATCCTCTATATCTTTCTTAAAACCTTCCCAGTTGGTTTTCCCATTGGTTAGCGTGGGTGGTTTTCATTTTTAACAAGATTTTCGCTCATAGTGAGAATAACAGCAGAATGATCTGAGAAAAGATCAAAGCTTTATATTATGCTAATTTTATTTGAGGGTATTCCTTTGGCCACAAAAAAATCAATAAGGTCAGGTATTTTCGATGGAACAGTCGGCCAGTAAGTCGGGTTGCCAGTCGAATGAAAATCGCAATTATTTTCCATTACTGCTTCGTAGAGCATTCGACCGTTTTGAGAAATAACTCTAGATCCCCAAAAGCTGTGCTTCGCCTTAAAGTCACCACCAAGAATAAAATTTTGTTTAAGTAACTTTAGCACGTTCATAAATTCATTCTTTTCAATTTTACATCGTGGAGGACAGTATATGGAAGATACATTCAGTACAACATTCTGAGTTCTAACCTGTACACCGATTAATTGCATTGAATCAGCCTCTATTGTTGGGCCTATCGTGTGTTCGATGCATTATTTTATAAATAAAGATGCCCCAGCTCTGGCTTTCTTCGACGGATGAGTTGCGTGGTATTCTAAATATCCATTGATCTTTCTATTTGATTGTTTCTTGACATGCGCTTCCGATATCAAACAAATATCAATATCTTTCTCATGCATAACCATTTTTAGTTCTCCAAGTTTTAGCCATAATCCGTTGGCATTCCAAGTAATTATTTTGAGATTTTCCTTCATGTTTTTCTTTTTGTAGGGCGTTTTGGCCGAAAACTGTTTTCGAGTTTAGTTAGCCTATTGAATATAAGTTTATTTGTACCACATTGCTCCTCAATTTTCGAAACGATTATGTTTAAGACGTTCGTAAGTGGATCACCAGCAGTATCTTTTTGTAAAGGTGTGTTCTTAGCCGTTATTTGGGCATATGTGTTTACTCTACCTTTCTTTGGTGCTTGCTCTGGTTGTGTTGATTGATCTTTTGCTTTGGGTATTTGGGCATTTAACCTCTTAGGGGTCTTAAGAACTTCCTTTTCTACTAGGCTTGGTGGTTTTCTTTGTGACTGCGTAAATTTTGATCGCCGTTTTTGTAATTCTTTTCCTACTTCGCAGCCTCTATAGTTGGCCGGATGACTTTTACTACAATTTATGCACGTTGATGCACTTTTGCTACCTGAGGTGCAGTCTTTAGTAAGATGATTTCCGGCGCACTTTACACACCTAGGTTCTTTTTTGCAATAAGTTTGCGTGAGATTGAATTCTTGACAGCATTTACACTGCGGAATCAGTCTTGAATTCTTTCTTAAAGGTTCGATCTTAACAACAATATTGAGGATTGTTTTAATTTTGTAAATATCGTCTATTTTCTCTGCCTTATCAAAAGTAAGAATAAATAGTGGAAGACCACGCTGTACCACATTTTTTTCGCTATCTTTTTTTGTGTTTCTCTTTTGACGATGTTCACAGCATCTAAGATCTTATAGTTCCTCTTTAGATCGTTAATAATATCGTCTTTTGGACATGATGGGTGCAAACCTCTCGCTACAATACGTAAAGGTCTTTCCGATTTATTCTCATAAATGTATCATTCCACATTTTCTTCGTTTAGTTTTCGCGACAGGAGACGATAACTTTCAGAATCTTTCACGCAAACTTTCCATTTGTTGTTATTAAGTGAAATAACTTTAAAGTCTGATGGTGTTAACGTCTTGAAGATAGTTTTCAGCCGCTTATACTCCGCAATACCGACAACAATAATTGGTGGCGGAGGCCTAATTTTAATAGGTTTTTCTTTAATATTGGCATCATTTGGTGATGCAATTTTTTCAGGAGAACAGGCGCCATCAGGTGAGGATCCAACCTTGCGTTTTTTACTCGGCCTTTTGTTTGAGGACTCATCTGTTTCGCGGGCTAGCTCTTCTTCATCAGTCCCATAAATTACATTTTTCGCTTATGATGAACCAGCATTGGAGTCATTGTGGTGTTTATTTTTCAGCACCTCATTTTCCTTACGAAGAAGATCAACTTCTTTCTTTAACTCCTGATAAAGTTTTACTACTTCTTCATTTTTGAAGAAGTGCATTATTATCTTTCTCAAGAATTTCTGTTTTCAGTGAGTCCTTTTTTACTCGCGCATCTGGCCTTACTGGCGAACTCTTCTTACCGTTGTCACTCGATTGGGATGGAGGTGATCGAGCAACCCTTGCTTTTTTTAAGAAGGGATTTATTAAATGCCATAATTGGATCTCCCCAGAATCCGTAGAGCCGACCTCCGAAGAGGGTGGATTTTCCAGTGAACCTGGATTGCCACCTGGGGTAATGTATCTATTTGTTTTACTCATTGCATACCGAAGGGGTGCCCTACCCGAAGGGGTGATAAATCTGAGACAACAACCAGCTCCAGCTCTAATCTCAGAACATCGCGCCACACATCCTTCTTTCTCTTCTTCCACCGGATGCCCGCACTGTGTTAAGAAAATGCATATAAAGGGTATTCATAATCCCTTGAGCGCGTGCAAAGTTAAAAAAAAAAAAAAAAACCTATTAGCCCCAGGAACTGGCGTACTTCGTAAATATTACGGGGCGTATTGCTGCCGCCTTTCGTTGGCTCGGTCTAACACCATTTTCGTCCACCTCAATACCCAAGGAAATCGATATTAGATTTAAAAAAAACACATTTACTCACGTTTAGAGTTAGTCCAAACTCTTTTAATGCTTGCATGAATTTCTAGAGCTTACCTAGCGCCTCCTCGACCGGCCTACTAGCAATAATAGTGTCGATATACCTATGCACCTCCTTCAAGCAGCCTCGATTTCGCTTTGTTCATACAGGCTTGAAAATGAGCTGGAGAATTCACAAGATAAAACGGCATCCGATTAAATTCGTAACACCCGTTGTCTTTCGAGAAAGCTGTAAATTTCTTACTTTGCTCTTCCATTTGAATTTGATGTTAACCAGACGCAAAATCTAGTACGGTGAAAAACACGTTCCCATTGAGAAGTGTGAGTACTTCATCAATTATTGGCATACGAAACTTTCGTTTAATGGTTACTTTGTTAAGTGCCCGAAAATCTACACAGAACCTGTCTGTTCCGTCTTTCTTTTTCGTTAGTATGATTGGGGAGCAATATTCTGTTATCGATGGTCGGATCGCACCCAGCTTCAGGATTTCTTTGACTTTCTTGTCGACGACGGCCCGTGGTGCAAATGGAATCCTGTACGGCTGTACATATACTGGCACAGATGTATAGAGATGAATCTGACTCTGGCCTAGTTTCTTTCGTATTCATGGCAAAACAAGTCCTGTACATATCAATAAGCCTACGCAAACTCTCTCTATTCAATGCACCCATATCTCCCACATCCAGATCAGCTACCCACAGCTTCTAGCTCATTGACCACTTCTCCCTGACCATGAGTGTCTGCTTAGCCGTGATTTGCATGATGTCCACAATCGATAACCTGTTAAATTATTTTTCCTCCTTCACAGGGGGTTGGTCCACAGCTTCCGTCCTATAATCATGGAATAAGGTTGATTCTCGTCCGAGACGATCAGCACCTCGCACCATGATTTGAACTGGTCGACTGGCCCTTCAGCATAAAGGCGCCTCAATGTAACACACCCTCCAACACCAAATACTCGTAATTGGCTCTCATACGGAAAGTAATTCAGGTTTCCCGCGTCGGCCTCAAAAGGCTACCAACTTATGCCCATTTACTATCGCTTCTTTTAAATATTCGCTCCCACCCTCACGTATGAGCAACTGATTCTGGTTTGCCGGGCTGGACTGAACTGGCTTCTGAGATCTATTTGAACGATTAATGGTAAGGGGTAGTTTCTCGTATAATGTCCTACTCCTTTGCACCGGAAACACCTGACCCCATTGCCAGTACTACACACCCGTCCGACTATTCGCCTTTCTGCTGTCTCAACCCAAGACCTCTCCGCTCCATGCCGACTCTTCGTTCTTATTTCCATTACCCACCTGACCCTTTAAAGGATATCATCCACTGCCACATCAACTCGGACGATGCAAAAGATGAGATAAACAATATAAAACAAAACAGAAAAAAAAACTCGCCACTATACCGTTCTCGAGCGTTTGGGTTGCTTATCCACTTCTGATATGTTAACTCAATGTCAAATTTATAACAAAAAACAAGCCGTGTTAGTTTAACAAGTTTATTTGATCTACTTTTACTGCTGGAAACAGACTGTCCCCTTGCTTATGTAGGATCTCGCTTTTATACCTTACACATAGATCTTAATTTTGAGAACAATTAGTATGAAAATATTGGAAAATTACGATTAGAAATATAATCATTATTAGGAGAGGTTCGATAACTATTTTGAAAACTGCTAGGTTTATAACCCTGACCTCTAGTTTGGTTTTGAGTATTGGAATAAACAAATTTGTTGGAATTGCTGATATTTTCCGTTACTTGGCCGTATGTGGAGCTAACTCTAGTAAATGTGTTATAGCATCTTGCATTTTCGTATTCCGTGCACTAGCTAGAATGAACTTGTACCTATCGTTAACTCATTGAGAATATCATGGTAAAACTCAATATTATTCAGAAAATCCCTAATGTTTTCGGCTCGGTTTTCATTTTCCTCACAACTAAAGCCTATATCACACTGCCAGTGAATTCACTGACCACTTACGGGCTGTGACGTAAAAATTACGTCCCAACATAGTCAGTAGAGTCAGGTCTAGTGTGATAGACAGTTTTGGAACGCCAGAAAACCATTTCTGATGGGAAGCAATTTTCATCGAATATTCTTTTTTTTTGTCAAGACTCTCTACTCGGGAGCACTTATAGGAAGCCAACCTAACCATTTCAAGTTTGTCGCCTATACCTAACTGAACTATATTCAATTAGTATAAAACTATATCGAATTCAAAGTGAAGTTCAATCACGTTTTCGTCACCAATTAGACGTACATACTTACGTATTCAAGTGCCAGAGATTCCTCTAGACAAAATTCTACATAATCCTCATCTTTCGCATCGTTTTACAATAGACCTTCAATAGCCTAAATAAAATCCACATCACAATCAACCTGTCCTTCAATCGAATTTCCCACAATACTACTGTTTGAAAACGTACAAAACATTAATTTCATCACGACTTATTATTTCTAACATTTGTGCAATAAAGGGTTTTTTATATTTCATATTCAAAATTTTCTATTATTCATTTCCCAAACTTTGTTCACTCACCCTATAAAATTGTATTCTTATAATTTGCTATATCGAACAACAGTTCATACCTTGTTCTCTATATTTCTTAGCTACATACAAATTTAAATTCAAGTTCAAGGGCATAGCTGTAAGTAAATCGTACGTTCATGTATAGCTGTTATCTATGCTCTCTTAAATTCTTTGCTCTTAAAGCTAATCATGTAAAATTGTTGTACCACTCGGTCACTTGGATTTTGGACACGTCTAGGGTAACAACTTAAATAAAGCTCTCATTGTTAAATTATATATTGCATACATTTTTTTCGTCGTTGGTTGTTATAATTTCATCGTGGGATTTTGGGAAAATATTTTCGAGGTGTTTCGTTGTAAATTTTCGTTCGTTCTTATACTTTTTTTGGTCCTTCGGGCCGGATCCATTCGAAATAAAGTTAGATACCGCGTTGGCATTAAAATTGCATTATTCTCTGGATTTGGAAGTCTGAAATTCTCGTTGCTCGCCGACAAATTAACATCATTGCTGATTTGATTAGTGTTTATTTAAGCCAACTTCAACGCATTTTCGTAGTTCTTGAGCCAGGAGTGCATTATTTTCTGACATCTGCAAGAGCGTGTTCGGTGTTAGACATACGGCATTATTGGCTGGTTATTCTGCTTTATTCGCTGTAGGAGATTGGAATAATCTGGGGGCCTATTCCTAAATACGAGTCGAGTAAGATGTCACTCGATCACTCCATAACCCTAGTGAGAGTCAAAAACATGACATGACTTAAAATGTCTGAACGCATCCTTTCAATTGTAGCTACTTTGTTAAAAGTTGACGTTTCATAGAAAAATATTTAAATTTTGAAACAATATTTGCAGCAGTAAATTTATTTCAGTTTACAGTGATTAAAAAGTTTAAAAAACTAAATCACAAAAATAAAAGATAAGTAAGTAATTATTTTATAACACTAATAGTGGTGGATGATAATTTTGATGACGAATACAGGAGGAGCATTTTGAAGAAAATAAGAGATAAAACAAATCCCTTAGTCCTAGCAATGTATAAGAATAAATTATGAAATAAAAGCAATACTCAAAACATAAATTAATTCTTTTTTAGATTTCTACAACTGTTCCCGTTACAAAATCATTTGTTTGTATTTACTTGATTCATTTGATTTTATTCTTCCCTTTGCAAGGTGGGAATGCATTGTACAAAAATCCACTAAAATCTCATACTGCGTAGCAGTCGTAACTTTTAATTAAAATTTCATAAGTTATTTAATTCTTATTTATTTTGTTGCTTGTTTGCACTTACATTTTGGGATTCATGTCTGCCCTCGATGTAAACATGAATGGTTTGTCACATAAAAATGCTCACTTTAGTGTTCAGGAATACGTATTTTTCACTGGAGTGGCATTTGCCATTTGACGTTAGAGTTGAGGAATACCAATTATTAGTGAGTAGTGTTCGGGAATACCGACTCATATGAAATGTCTCGATTTCACATGAAACTCGCTCGCTTCGTATTCAGGAATAGGGCCCCTGGACGTTTCGGGTTGTGCTTCGCATCGTGTCGTTTCGAGGGTATTTAAAGAGTTTCACAAAGCTTTCGTGTGTGCTTCGTAGGCTGCTATAAACTCGGTTTAAAATGGCTCATGCAGTCTCACTTGCGGCTCTTCGTGCAACACGTGGCCATCTTAAAGGTTCCTCGACGAAGCTTTCATCCATGACAAGGTTTCAATCAGTGATTGAGAAGTGAGGTTAAATAAAGCAACTAGTTCATGGGAGGAGTTTAACACAATTCAAACACTTTTATATGAGCTTGTAGGTGTGGAGTGCTATACGGACCTGCTTCCAGAGTACGAAGAATTTGAAGCAAAGTTTTTAGTGGTGCATTCAGGTTTATTATCGGATTAAAGAACGGGAAAAGCGCGAAAGAAGGCAAGATGTCGTTTGCCTTCCTGCTGATCAGCAAAAATTAATTCTCGAATTGTTGAATAGTAATCGTAGCACAGATTCGAGGTCGGATTTCTTTTTGCCGAAAATTCATATTTAGCCATTTTCCGGAGATTACCATCAGTGGCCTTCGTTTAGTGACATATTTAGGAGTACTGTTCACAGCAAAACAAATCTCACGCCGATTTAGAAGTGGGTATATTAAATCATTCATGGAATTGCCTTCTTCGCACCAGTCCAACGTAGGACAGTTAAGGAAATTATCGAACGGTGCGGATGAAATTGTGAGGGGTATGACAGCGGTGAATTCTCTCGGTAGAGAACCGTGGGTCATTTACTTGTTGCTCAACAAAGCGCCCTCTGAAACGCGGAAATCATGTTCAGAGGAAAGCAACGTGTTAGGTAATCCTACAACAAATGAGTTTTTGGTCTTTTGGAACGCCGTTGTGATGCATAGGAGTGTGCACACCCTAGTTTTCGCGAAAATAATAGCGCGAAGAATTCGGGAGTTAATAGCATGCACACCATATCGGCTTCATCGTGTCCTAAATGCACTGCTTCGCACTTGCTTTCTCAATGCCCACACTTTTTAGAGCTCACGGTTAATTTTTGAAGAGATTTCGTTAAATCCAACAAGGTTTGTTTTAACTGCTTACGTATAGGTCATTCGTCAAGTCACTGCCAGTCTAAATTTCGGTGTTCGGTCTGCAAATCTCGTCATCACACCTTGGTGAATACTTCAGTTTTCATTGATCGTAATGAAACTTCCTCAGCCAACACAATTAGTAATTCTGTAAATCGAGGACCAGTTCGAAAATTTAGTCCTAAAAATACTTCGTCTCATTCAATTTCGAACGCGTTCCTACTTAACAACCATTCTCCTAAGACAGCTCATCAAATTCCTTATATTTTGCAACCAACAGCCATAGGAAAGGTGCAAGATATTCGCGGTGTTTATCAAGAAGTTCGTATCGTTATCGACTCAGCGTTTCGTAGAAACGCTCGCATACCCATAAGCGGTATTGGATCTACCAGTGCGGGTAAATCCAGAGGTCTCTTATCGCTGGTAATAAGGTCACGCTGTGATAAATTCAGTATCCCTGTTGATACTTACATACTATCAAATACATACTATCTTACTACTATCTTCGGTTGAGTGTTGGCCTGTCAATTACCATCCTTTAAAAGGGCTACTATTGTGTCCAATCGCGCCGATTTAGCCGTTGATGCTATTTTGCAAGCGTTTTGGACCGTCGCGGCGCAAATGGCATGTATATTGTTGATCTTCCATTCAAATCTCGAACCCAATTCGGGAATTCGCTTAATGGATCTATTTCACGACCATGGAAGGGAAGTTTTCCAATGATAAATGCTTTTTTGAAAGCTACTCCAACTTTCTGCAGGAATATTTGGATTTAGGCCACATGACCAAAATTCCCATTGCCGAAATCAATAAGCCAAATGTCTTTTATCTGCCTCATTATGCTGTGCTGAAATCAGATAATAAATGGTGATTTTTTAAGAGCTTGGTTTTTGAAAATTCAAAAAAACACAGAAACTTGTAAAAAGTGAATGAAATTTTTATTTGGATCGATAAATCAATTTCTGCCATTTACTTTTTAAAAATAATTTCACTTAAATGTTGCCCGCGGCTACGCTTCAGGTGGTCCATTCTGAAGGTCCAATTTTGGCAAACTTTTTCACACATTTCGGCCGGAATCTCACCAATGACGCGTTCAATGTTGGCTTCCAAGGCAGCAATCGTGTTTGGCTTGTCCCCATAGATAATAGACTTAACATGCCCCACAAAAAATAGTCTAACGGGGTCAAATCACATGATCTTGGTGGCCAATTTTCTGCGCCAAAACGTGAGATCAACTGCTCACCAAATTCGCCTCTCAATTGATGCATGGTTTCGCGTGCAGTGTGGCATGTGGCACCGTCCTGTTGGAACCACATGTCGACCGAGTTCAATTCTTGCATTTTCGGCAAACAAAAATCTGTTACCATCGAACGGTACCTTTCTCCATTGACCGTAACCCTGCGGCCTTCATCGTCCTTTAAGAAGTACGGCCCAATGATGCCGCCTGCCCATAAACCGCACCATACAGTGCATTTTTCGGGATGCATTGGTAGCTGCTGAATTGCCTCTGGCTGCTCTTCACTCCAAATACGGCAATTCTGCTTATTCACGTATCCATTTAGCCAAAAATGAGCGGAAAAAAAAGGACGTAGCTTGCGAAACACATTTTTCACAGAGTACGAATTTTGATAATAAATTTCAATAATTTGCAAACGTTGTTCAGGCGTTATTCTATTCATGATGAAATGGCAAACAATACTGAATCGAAATGTCAAATGTTCGTGGAATTTGTCATGTGTGATCTGTCAAAAATATAAACGTCAAAAACCAAGTAGCAAAAAAATCACCAAGCACTAAACTTCGGGTCGTCTTTGATGGTTCGTCTAAGGATTCATATGGTCAATGTCTTAATGACTCACTGATGATAGGTCCGCCTATACAAAGAAATCTTTTCGCTTTTTGTCTTCGTTTTCGGCGACATAAATTCGTTTTTACCGCGGATATCCTGTCGGAAAAAGATTCGGAGATTCAACGTATTGTTTGGCGAAGTCTCCTTCGGAACCTATAGAACATTTTCGCTTGCGCACTGTGCCCTACGGAACATCCTGTGCACCATTTTTTTCGGTTCGGATTCTTGAGCAGCTTGCCAGATACTATCAAAAATACTTTCCTATCGCTTCGGAAATAGTGCTGAACGATTTTTGTGTTGATGACGTGGTTACGGGCGGTGATACCCTAGATGAAGCGTTATATAAACAATGAAATCTAATCGTACTTGTGTCAAAAGGTGGTATGCAATTAAGCAAGTGGAAAAGCAATTCGGTAAAACTAGTACCAAACGAGATCTTCTTCGCGATGTTGCACGTATTTTTGATCCCCTCGGGTTTCTTTGTCCTTCGGTCATTTTGTTAAAAATTTCGCCTCCAAGAACTTTGGCATCGGAATTTAGAGTGGGATAAACAAGTTCCAAACGCAATAGCTATGCAATGGAATCAGTATCGCAGTGAACTGTCAAACTTGACTAACATTCAAATACCAAGACCCATCGGCTTATCACGCGATTCGTTTCAAATACATGGATTTTCGGATGCCTCGAGTGCTGCTTACACCGCGGTAATCTATTCGCGATATCGACGTTCGGATGGTAGTTTCGGAACCAATATAATTCTGGCTAAATCTCGTGTTGCCCCTTTAAAACAACTGAGCATTCCCCGTTTAGAACTTTGTGGCGCTCTTCTATTGGTCAGATTACTCGTAGCAGTTCAACAGGCTTTAAATGTAACATTTTCTGACGTATACGCGTGGTGTGATTCGAGGGTCGTTTAGTCGTGGTTGTCCGCTGCTTCTCGCAAGTGGAATATTTTTGTAGGTAATCGCACGGTTGAAACGGATATTCCAATAACAAGATGGTTTCATATTCGATCTGCGAGCAACCCTGCTGATTGTGCTTCTCGCGGCATTTTACCTGCGCAGCTGTTGCAGCACCCGCTTTGGTTGACAGGTCTCCAATGGCTTCCAGATGAACGTGAAAAGTGGCCTATAATTACGAAGTTTGAAGACGATCTTCTATGAATGGCTGAAGCAAAAATGGAACCTACAAATTCGTTACACACTAACATTGAGGAGCATCCAATCGAAATACTCTCCACTAGAATCTCATCGTGGAATATTTTAGTGAGAACTGTCGTCCAAATAAATCGTGTTATCGCAATCTGCAGAGGTAAGAAACATACTATAATACTGTTCAAAATCGGATTTTAAGACGGTTACGGAGTCAGTTCTTCGCTAACAACATTAAGGCCTACAAACGCATTGGATTTTTTCCTAATAGTTGCAAATTAATTGAACTTACTCCCTTTCTAGATAGCGCCAATATTCTTCGAGTTGGAGGCATAATTCAGAACGCAGACGTTTCGTTCAATGTAAAACACCCCATAATTCTGCCCAAGGAACATGTTATCACGAAACTTATCCTTGGCGACGCACACGTTCGGTTCGTACACCCGGGGGTGTCTATTCTTTTCGCGCTTGTGAGACAAGAATATTGGATTTTTGGCTGTCGTAGTGTGTTAAGACAGATTACTCATGAATGTGTTGACTGCTTCTTTCAACGGACTAGAACCAATAAGCACCTCATGGGAAATCTTCCGACTCAAAGACTTCGACCTTGTAGACCGTTTATGCATTGTGGTTGTGATTATGCCGGGCCAGTATCCTTAAAAGTGAAATCGGGACGAAAAACTGCTTTTTCTAAAGGCTATATTTTCCTATTTGTGTGTTTTGTTACGAAAGCGATACATCTTGAGCTTGTGAGTGATTTAACCACCGATACTTTCCTTGCTGCCTTTCGTCGTTTCGTCGCTCGTCGTGGAAAACCGTCGCACATGTATTCTGACAATGGCACCAACTTCGTGGGATGTGCTCGGTTACTGCCAGAGACGCATGAACTCGTTTTATCTGAGCAACATAATTCACTCGTCGCAGAGTCATTAGCCCGAGATGGCATATCGTGGCATTTTACCCTTCCTTCGGCACCACACTTTGGCGGCTTGTGGGAGGCAGGCGTAAAGTCTGTGAAGCGGCCTTTTCACCGGGTATTAGGACAAGATGTTCTTATGTTCGAACCATTTTACACGTTGTTAATCCAAATTGAAGCTGTCCTTAATTCGCGCCCTTTATGTTCGATCTCCGACTCCGACTTAGACCCACTCAAGCCTGCTCATTTCTTTTTAGGTGAGTCATATGCTGCTATCCCAGAGCCGTCACTGATGGATATACCAATCAATCGACTATCCAGCTGGCAATTCTTGCAAGCAAAAATACAAGGATACTGGAAGCGCTGGCAAACAAAATATTTGACGTCACTTCAGAATCGTCCCAAATGGCAAACGAAAGAGGCAAACATGAAGGTAAATGATCTCGTCGTCATCAAATCAGCTAATCAGCAGCCTGGAAAATGGTCAATGGACAGAGGCATTCAGACCCATCCTGGTACAGACGGCATCGTACGCGTAGTCATACTTAAAACAGCTAATGGAAATCTTGTTCGGCCAATTCACAAGTTAGCTATCTTACCCAGCTGCTGAAACGTTGTTTAGGGCCGGGGGAAATGTTTGAGAACGTACAAAACATTAATTTTATCACGAATTATTAATTGTAACATTTGTGCAATATTCATTATTTATATTTCATATTCAAAATTTTCTATTATTCATTTGCCAAACTTTGTTCACTCACCCTGTAAAATTGTATTCTTATAATTTGCTGTATCAAACAACAGTTCATATTTTGTTTTCTATATTTCTTATGTACATACAAATTTAAATTCAAGTTCAAGGGCATAGCTGTAAGTAAATCGTATGTTCATGTATAGCTGTTATCTTTGCTCTCTTAAATTCCTTGCTCTTAAAGCTAATCATGTAGAATTGTTTTATCACTCGGTCATTTGGATTTTGGACACGAACAGGGTAACAACTTAAATAAAGCTCTCATTGTTAAATTTTATTTTGCATACATTTTTTTCTTTTCGTTTCGTCGTTGGTTGTTGCAATTTCATCGTGGGATCTTGGGAAAATATTTTCGAGGTGTTTCGCCGTAAATTTTCGTTCGTTATTATACAACAACAATATTATCAACAATACAAAAAAAAACATCAAAATCTAAATTTCATTGTGATTTGTAAGCTCCAGTCAGTCATCAACGATAACAATCGCATCAGCGTTATCAGTAGAGGGTGGCACACGAATCGTGCTACAAAAATAAAACGTAATAACTTTTTTTCAGTGTGAGTAATCGGCTTGTTTTTTTTTTGTATATTTTAGGCTACTTTTAGATTTATAAAAATGAATGCTTGGGATACTGAAAAAAGTATTTTTATAGTGCAGCGATACCATTATTTGCAGTCCGTCATTTCCGTCCAAAGGGAATTTAGGCTGGAGTTTGGCGGTGCTCCCCCGAGTAGATGGACCATTATGAGGCTGGTTTGCCGAATCTGGAAGCATCGAACAAAGACCGTATCATCGAGATCACTATGTTTGGGTTCAGGATACAATCGTGTCTGTTGCGTCGGCAATAAAGGCAAATCCAAGTGTTTCGACTCGAAACTTATCGGGCCAAATTGGAGTTAGCAGACGGTCATTACAACGGATACTTCATGATGATTTAAACTTGTTTCCGTACAAAGTCGAAATTACAAGCAAGCTATACCCACAGGATTTGCCTGTTCGCCTGGAATTTTGCATAAAAATGATGGCAACTACCGAAAAAGACAACACATTAATAAATTGTTTGTTCATGTCTGATGAGGTCCATTTTGACTTAAACGGCAATGTTTATAAGCAAAATTGTCGTATATGGAGTGAGTCTAACCCAGAAATGCTCCATGAGACGGAACTGCACCCAGAACGAGTCACTGTGTGGTGCGCAGTTTCATCATGTGTATCGTCGGGCCATACTTCTTTGAAAAAAACGGTGTAACACAAACTGTCAATGGGGACCGTTATTTAAAGATGTTGAAGGAGTTTTTTTTACCCAGAACTTCGCCGTAGACGTATCCCTTTCAGCAGGATTTAGTTTCAACACGATGGAGGAAGTGCACACGTAGCCACACAAGTTATGGTGGAGCTCCAACGAAAATTCCCAAACAAATAGATATCCAGAAACTGCACTTTCCGCTGGCCCCCAAGGTCAGCTGACCTGACTGCACCAGACTTTTTTTTATGGGGTTATGTCAAGCAGGAAGTGTACAAAATATCCAGGAATTTGACTGAATTGAAGCAGTCCATTAAGACAATAATTGAGGCGATCCCAATTTCAACCCTTCAGGCCACAATTAACAATTTTCTCTGATCAGGTGCCGCATATTTGTCATGAGCGTGGAGGTCATTTGCGGTCTTTTATCTTTAAAAACCATTAGTTATTTAAAATAAAATTTAATTTTTAATCCAATAAAAAAAATGAATGAAATACATCGATTAAAAAAGAGTTATTTAAATTACTTATTGCAGCACGATTCGTGCGCCACCCTGTACCAACAGCTTCATCATCACTGTCTTTATCAGCATTATTATCATCAACATCTTCAGCAATACCCTCAGCATCTTCCTACTGCCAACTTTTAATTATCATCAAATCACTATTTGTGTAGTTTGTTTTTTCCATTCTGTGTGTGCAAGAGCATATTATATGCAAGAGCAGCGGTGCGAGGTCTGAAATCCGAATTTTGAATTCCGAAAGTTAAGTAAACGAGTTTTTTTTCTCAATTGTTAATTTGTTGCTGTAAAGCTCGTTCACTTGGCATAACTTCTTTTTCTTACCTTTTTAATCACTTTTAGCTAAAACGTGGGTGACCCAATCTGCTGTGCACATCAAATTGCACCACCGCTAATGCTGCGTAAATGATATGGTAAATCAAATTCATTTTAAATTAATAGTTTATTTGGGAGTTCCTTTTTTTTTGTTTTAACTTTATTAAATATATATGTACCTGTATTTGAACGAACTACTGTTTTTTATGTATACAATCCGAATATTTAAATTTCCTCATTTTCTCAGTCTTGTACCGTATAAGGCCATTGCAATTAATTTTGTCGATGAGCTCAAAGCAATGCTTGAAAAAAAAATTTCAAATTATTTTCTTTGGATTGTTATTTTGAGGATACAATAACATTTTGTTTTAATTATTTAGGAGTAGCATCACATCAAGTTCCGTTTAAGAAATCAAATTCTGAAATTAATTAATGATACGTTTTTTGAATAAATAAAAGTCAATTTGTTTGGAAATTGTGTAAAAATGAATCAAATCTATCTTTTATTTGAATTAATTTTCTTCGCGTAAAATGAGTATCTAGTTTTCTTTATGGAAGTGAATCAATGTGTGAGTGTAGTGATGAGAATGTGATTCTGTAAGAGGTTCACTTATTACTTTAGGGGCTTTTGCCAAAATCGAGAGGAGCAAAAGCCAAAGATTATCCATATCCATTGTTTATGCGATATATAGATAGTGGAAGGGCGACAGTTCGGCCAAAGAAAAAGGAAACCAAATGTTTCCCTATAAACCTAATTCCTCCGATGGCTGGGCGAACGAAACTTCTTTGTAGTAGAAACCTGTCACTTCCGGCAGGAGCTTTGTGCGGGTGCAAAATTTTCTACATCCACAGACAATAAAAAGAAACGACATGAGACAATTTCGTGAATTGAACCTTTTAATGACAAATGGGCCTGCAAAATCGATGCCAGTGAAGGTGAATGGTGGAGAGAAAGTACTTCGTACAGGGGGTAAAGTCGCCATTAGTTGCTTGCATAATACCTTCTGAGCAATAGTACAAATTTTGCATTTATGAATACGGGACTTAATAAGAGTTTGAAGTCTGTGGATCCGTGACGCGGAGCATTAAAGAATTGCCCCTATGGTTTAAAATATTATGGAAGAATTGCGTGAGGAGATGAGAGTCTAGCGTTATAAGGCAGAATAAGAGGATGCCGCTCATTATAAGGAAGACTTGATTGAGATAATCGACCATTGACCCAAGAAGATGATTATGGTCTAAGAAAGGGTTAAAAGAAAAAGCTTTTCGAAATAATGGGTTTACCTTCTATGAGAAGTGAGTGCTCAGTTTGATAAAAAGACCTTCGAGATAGCAGTATTAAGCGAATTTTGATAAATTCCATCTCGCCAGCTGCAATATTGTGAAAAGCGTATTGGTGAATTTGTCTTTTGGAGATTTTAAAATAAAAACGAAAGATATAGCATATAACACGCAGTGCGCGGTGTAAGGAAGAAAAACGATTAAGAATGTCTTGTGGATTTTCTTTTCAGATAAGCTAAGACGATGGAAGAATCAGTCAATAAAAAGATTTGATAAGCGTGGACTGGTAAGTTTGAAACATAGAATTTTATCAATTTGGAGAGAAGAAGTGCCCCACACAACGCAAGCCGTGGTAATGACACTGATTTGATGGGTGCCACTTTGGACTTAGCGCAGAGCAAGTGAGACGTGAATGTGCCGTTTGAGTGATGGGCGCGTATATATGACGCAACAATGTACGCCTTTTCGAAGGAGTCACAGGAACCGTGGAATTTTATTTCAGATGAGGGACGATATTCTACCCAGCGGGTATTTCAATGAGTTGTAACTCCGGTCATGATTCTGCAAAGGTTTTCCAAGTTTGAAAAGTCTCCGGTTTTAGGGTTTCATCCCAACCGGTTTGTTCTGACCACACTTGTTGCATTAGAATTTTTGCGATAATCACCACGGGGGCCAACCACCCTCTGGAATCAAAAATGCGAGCAATTTCAGAAAAATCCTCCCGTTTTGTGGGACTTTTCGATTAAACAATTTGCTTAATAGAAAAATAAAAGTTATCTCCTTTGGCATTCCAACGTATCCCAAAAGTCTTTGTTTGCCTGTCAACATCGAGTCTAAGAAAATTCTCGTTCAGATGCAAATGATCAGGCAAGCCAGGAGTGTAAGAGGTCCACTTACGAAGTGTAAAACCCGCTGAGTTTAGAAGAAGTATAAGTTGCAATTTGGCTTTACTTGCTGATTGTATGCAATGGGCACCGGACAACGCATCATCCACGTAGAATTCAGACTCAAAAATTTTCGAGACGGGAGGGAATTCGTGTTTGCCGATTTTTGCCAACTCGAGCAAGGTTCGGATGGCCAAATGAGGAGCACAATTAACGCCGAACGTGACGGTAAGTAATTCGAAATCCTCGACTTCGTTATGCGGAGATGAGCGAAAAAGAATTCTTTGAAAAGGCGTATCTCGGGGGTCGATTAAAATCTGACGCTAAATTTTTTCCATGTCTGCATTAAACACAATGTTATAGAAAGACCAACGAATTATTAGTGAGGAAGGATCTTGTTGCAAAATTGGTCCAGGATATAGCACACCGTTTAAGCTGACGCCATAGGAAGAAGCATTGGAGGCGTTAAAAACTATGCGTACTTTTCTTGAGGTGCTTTCGGGCTTTATGACTGCGTGATGCGGTAGATAAAAGGATTTTACTCTTCCGTTTTTAACGTTTTCTAATTGACTAACCTCTCGCATATGATTGAATGCCAGATACTCAGCAATGACTTTTGAATAGTGAGATTTTAGCTCAGGCTTTGAACTAAGAGTTTTTACGGTTCTAGCAAATTGTTTTAATGCAATAAACCTTGAGACACCTAAAATAATTTTTGGAATTTGTGGCTTAAAGGGAAGGCGCACATCAAACCTACCGTCGTATCGTCTGCCGATGGTGGTTTTTTATAATTCCTCGCAGAAGCAACCCTCCTTCGATCTGAAAACTGTCGAGGGCAATTCCTCTAATTCCCAAAATGTACGTAATTGAGTGTCTAGTGTGCTAAACTCACTCTCGAACTCTACGGAAGTGCTAAAGAATTGAAAAGTTTCTGGAACCCGTCCCGACAAGGCCCATCCAAACATGGTGTTCTGTACGAGAAGTGAATTTGACACGTGTTTTATGCCATCTCGAATGATTGCGGGATATAAATCGCCTCCTATGTGCAGGTCTACTTAAGACGATTTGTTAAAAGTGGAGTCGGCTAATGTAAGACCTTCGAAGAGACTGGTATCAACTATCGAGAAAGACGAAATTGGAAGATTGTTCGTCAGTTAAATTACCTTGCATTGCAATAAGCGAATTGATTTGGCGGATTCTTCCAATGGTGTGGGCAAATTAAAAAGTTTTTTACTTCATTATTGATTAGGATGAGGGTATTTTCATAAGCCGCGCGTAACCTAAAGAAAAGCTGGCATTAGTTAAAGGAAACTGATTTACAATTCTGGACGCAGCACCCCGCGTTTTGCATCGCACACGAAATAGTTTTTCTACATCACCTAGTTTCGCATGCAGTATATACACCGCATTGAACATATCAAGAAATGCTGGCCACGAAAGATAGTTATCAGTATCTCATGGTGGAAGTTTTATGCAATGGGAGGCTACAGGTTTTATTTTTTTTGTAACTCTAACAACATGGCAAAGCCATTAATATAAGTTCCATTACTATCCTTATATTTTGACTCAATAACCGTCACGTCAAGTTGTTTCTTCTTTTCGGTAGGCCGAAAGCGGGCACGTGCGGCGTATTTTACCTTAACGCCATGCCACAAATATCTAAACTCTATTTTTCTTGCCTCTAGAGTCAGGTAGGTGTGATTTTTCTCAGGAACATCTTTAGCGGATTTATGGAATTTTACCAACAAATCCGTTGCAAATATCAATTCTTCTAGAACTGACATGATAATATCAAAACTATATAAATGAGAAAGAAGCGTTATCGTATTTGAAAATGATTTTCGGCCCTTTTCCAATAAAGCGGTGAAAACGCTCTGTAGGCAAAAAATCAAAAAGAGTTGAAAAGAGAAAATGGCTTAAATATCGGGAGCAAAAAATTCGAAAAGGATTTTCGGCCCTTTTCAAATAAATCGATGAAAACGCTCTGTAGAAAACAAAATCAAAAAGAGTTGAAAATAGAAAATGGCTTACAAAACTAGAGCAAACAATTCGAAAAGGATTTTCGGCCCTTTTCAAATAAATCGATGAAAACGCTCTGTAGAAAGAAAATCAAAAAGGGTTGAAAATAGAAAATGGCTTAAAGACGAGAGCAAAAAATTCGAAAAGGATTTTCGGCCCTTTTCAAATAAATCGATGAAAACGCTCCGCAGAAAAAAGTCAAAAAGTGTTGAAAATAGAAAATGGCTTAAAAAACAAGAGCAAAAAATTCGCAAAGGATTTTCGGCCCTTTTCAAATAAAGCGATGCAAACGCCTTGTAGAGAAAAACTGAGAAAAAAGTTGAAAATATTTTCAAATAGAAAATTAATTTAAAAAATTGAAAAGGATTTGAAAAGCTATTCAAATGCATTGTAGAGAAAAAATGAGAAAAAATTTGAAAATATTTTCAAATAGAAAACTAATTAAAAAACGAGAACAAAATTTGAAAGGATTTCCTGTCCTTTTCAAAAAAAGGTATACAAACCCTCTGTAGAGAAAAAATGAGAAAAAGTTGAAAATATTTGCAAATCGAAACTGAATTAAAAAACGAGAGCAAATTTCAAAAGGATATTTGGCAAAACTCTGTTGAGAGAAAACGAGAGAAAGTTGAAAATATTTTCAAATAGAAAATGAATTACAAAACGAGAAAAATCTCGAAAATGGGATCCGAGTCAAAAATTCGAAAAACAGAACTACCTTGATGGAAGTTCGAGCATCCAAAAAAAGAACTTTTCTTTTTGCTTACGGGAATGCCCGATCTCATGGAGGAGCAACCCAAAATGATTTCACTGAGAATCAACACAATAACATGAACTTAAAAAATTTACCGCGGGCGTGAAGAGTGAGCTTGCGAAGGATTCCTTAAATATATATATATATATATATATATATATATATATATATATATATATATATATATATATATATATATATTATAAAAACGAAAATGCCAAGCAATGTAAAAAGGAAAATCGCACTTACCTGTACAAACTTTGGTATTGACTTTCATGAAAATTATGTTGAAAAAATTTTGATTGATGGAATCAATTCTGCGGCGAAACAATGATGGTAATCCTCCACCAATCGAAGCAATGCTGGTTATCTAATTGGCTTGTCCAAGTCGTTCTCCCACTGTGGAATTGGCAAGGAAACCATAAAAAACGATGAGGCGACACAATAAGTGTGCGTTGCTCCTCTGGCCTAGTGGTAACCACAAGGAATTGGCTTCGGCAGCACGATGAGCAAACTCAAAAAAAATATATCCTTTAGCTTGATGGCCGGTTTGTGGTGAAGTGCACAAAGATCGAAGTGCTGTACTTCAGCAGTACGATGAAACTATTCGTTAGCTTGATGGCGTGATTTTGGGGAAGTGCACAAAGAACGGAGTGCTGTACTTCAGCAGTGCGATGAAACTATTCGTTAGCTTGATGGCTTGATTGTGGGGAAGCGGACAAAGACCGGAGTGCTGTACTTCAGCAGCACTATGAGTCGATGGTCCGTTACTTAGCGGCGAGTTGCAGCGTGCGTTGAAGTCAGGTGTGCCCGGCGGAGCCAATATCCGGCTCGAAGTACCAAATGTTCAGCCAGAACTGTCGGCCAATGAAAAAAGAAACCAAATGTTTCGCTATAACGTTGTTCCTCCAATGGCTGGGCGAACGGAACATCTTTGTAATAAAAATCTGCCACTTGCATCACAACCTTTGTGCGGGTGCAAAATTTTCCACATCCACAGGCAATAAAAAGAAACGCACTCGACAATTTAGACTTTTATTTTTTATTAGGTAGAAACGAGGAAAAAAAAACGAGGAAAAATACTCGTATTATAGAGTGGATGCCTTATGGGCGTGAAAAAAGTACGATTTTAATTTAGGATGGAATGGATGAGCTCGGCTGTTTGAAGATTGAATCGAGAATGATTTTTTATTCGTTAAGAGTGAAGATGGTTATGGTTGGCAATGCCGGCCACACCCAAAAAACTGCAATAATTTCTTGCAGTCTGCTGGGTATGTCCACCGATGTCAACCATTAAAACCAGATTAGAACTGTTCATGCGCAATTGGATCATAAGCAATTGATTGCATGCAACTTTTAGCCATCAATTGCAGATGATATCAATTGCGCATGAACAGCGACACTCAGGGAAACAACTACCATCTGTTTCCTTAGGATTAGCGTTTAATTTTTATATTGATCGTAGTTAGATTTTTTTATGATTTTCTTAGATTTTTTTAAATTTTTTTATAGATTAGGAGAATTGAATTATTTTTCTAGGACCCCACCCCACCGACGACCAAGTTTTTCTTGTAACACGCAAGCATGCCTACCCGTGCACAGCAAGCTGAACAACCTGTCACAGTACCCATAAGCTCCTGTAGGGATCCCTGTGTACCTGGGTTTTCTTTGGGAGTGCTTAATATCGAATTTGATGTGATAGAAGCAACTTCCGTTACACAGGGGCGCCCAACATGGGGCAAGAAAATGACAACCCGATAATTCATGTTTGTTCAAACTAAACAAGATACATAACTAAATTTACTATGTCCAAAAGCGATCTGTTCAAGAAACAATTTAATTGCAGTTGCATAGATTGTTTGGTAAGATAAAAACATCTTATTCTGGCTACAGATATATTTTTATTTTTTTGGAAGATCTTGTCAGACGACCTGAAGATTAGATTCGTTCAGATCATATCTTCGAATGTTGCGTCGGAGCTTTCTTCCTTTCAAAGCTTTCAAAATTGCAAAACTAACTATCGTACTGTTGTTCCATTTAAATTTTCATAATTTTCAGTTCTCAAAATCTATAATTTTTTTAATAACATCTTCTAAAAGTGAAATACTTTTGATCTGAGCAAACTTGTCAGATGACCAAAAGATGAGACTAATGAAATAATACATTAATTGAAGCGCCGAAATTTGTTTTGATAGCTAGGTTTCAAATTGATTCCAGCATGAAAATACATTTTAACGACCGAGAGAATCGATGTAGTTTGAATACAATCTTTCTTTTTTGCTGCGTTAGAAACGTATTATATCATTCTATAAAAAAAATAAATATCATTCAGTTTTTTTAACTTTAACCTCACTACATAGCACATTATTGCATTTCACTTACCCACACACGCATTTATGATTTATTTATTTTACAAAATAATAATCTGGTAATTCGTTTTTTTTTAATTGTTTGTATTATTAATATATTTAACTACTTTACGCATACGTTTTGGAATATTTGGGTGAACATTTAAATAAATACAATTTCCTTGCTTTGTTTCGTCACCAAGTTGTGTTATAATGAATACTATGTTAGTTTTAAACTAAAAATAAAAAAATAAAAATTAAATAACAAACTAAAAAGAAAATTTTAATTATTATATTGTTTATTTAATTCTTAATTAAGATAAGCTATTTTATTTTCACAACTTTTTATTTATTTTAATTTTAAAAAAATGTGCGACGCGTTTCAGAGTTTAAACTCCATCTTCGGGCGTACTACTTTGATTTATTGCTGGTGTTGTCAAATTTCAAGCTTAATTTGTCTCATGCTATGTTTCTATGGTTCTGTTGTTGTTATTTATTTGACTGAAGCTTTTGTGTTGATTTTGTGCTGTCTTCTTTTATCAATTGTTTCATTGTTATTTTATTGGTTTTTTATATAAGATGTTCGTCTTAACGGTCAATTTATCATTAAGCAATTTCTCTTCTTCTGACGCAACTGAAGAATTCGAAGTATACAAAGATTATAAAAAAGAAGACAAATTGCTTAACGATAAATTGACAGTTAAGACGAATCTTATATTAAACAGCAATAAAACAACAACAAAACAATAGATAAAAGAAGACAGCACAAAATCAACACAAAGGCTTGTTGGTGGCAGTGGCGCAGTCGATAAAGTGCTTGATGCTATCCTAGAAGTATGGGTTCGATCCCCACCCTAGGCGCATTCTTTTCTATACCTGCAATTTTAATTGGATGCCGAGAATGGTTTAAAATTAGACAGTCAATACCTGGTTCTCAAATACACTGTGCCAACAAAAAGATTCATTCCTATCATTCTCTTTGTTCTAACTAGTGCCGTGCAATTCAGGTTACATTTAAAAGACATCAGGTCTTACAGGCAAATCGCTGGATTAAAAAAAAAAAGCTTCAGCCAAATAAATAACAGTAACAACAACAGAAACATAGCATGAAACAAATTAGGCTTAAAATTTGACACCACCAGCAATAAATCAAAGTAGTACGCCCGAAGATGTAGTTTACACTCTGAAACGCGTCGCCCATTTTTTTTTTAAATTAAAATAAATAGAAAGTTGTGAAAATAGATTATCTTAATTAAAAATTAAATAAACAATATACAAATTAAACTTTCCTTTTTAGTTTTTTATTTAATTTTTTTATATTATTTTTAGTTTAAAACTAACATAATATTCATTCTAACACAACTTGGAGACGAAACAAAGCAACCAAAATATACAACAAAAAAAAAAAACAAAATCAAATTAACAAAGACTAATTTAAACTTAAAATTCAACAAAAAATGTCTCAAAACAAAAACCATACCTATATATCCACAAATTAAAATAAAAGACACATCAATAGCCGCCCAAGAAACAGAAAAAATAGCCCAATTTATACGTATAAAAGAAATAAAATTTCTTTAGAACAAAAAAGTAAAATTAAATAATATGCTATATAAAATTCATCTACATCACATCGCGACCAATCTCTACATAGAAGAAATAAATAAACGCATACAAAAAACCGCAACAGATATTATTAAAAAACAAAACAACAAATTACAAAATTTAATAAGTAAACCGAATTTAAATACAATACCCATAAATACATACACATTCTACCCCAGAATAGTAAATAAAACCTATTTACCAACACAGAAATTAAAACCCTCAACAAATGTCTCAAATACAATATACCCAAATAAACAAAAATAAAATCGAACAAGAAGTCATAAACGCAGAAGCAGCAATAAAAACAATACTTACTCATGAAATACAGAATGAAACCAGAGTTATTATTAACAAAAAACTTAAACAATTAATAAAAAACAACGTTATGAACAATAACATACATAGTAAATACAAGGAAGGCAAAACAAAACTTAAACACAATAAAACAAAAATTAAGGGATAATAAAGCGTTAATAACAAAAGCAGATAAAGGTAAAACAATAGTCATCGATCAAAAAGAATATATCATACAAACAGAAACATTCTTCAATGACAATAACATACAACATTTGTAGAACGGCCCCACTAAAAAATACTTAAAAGAAATCAACAACACTATCAACAAGTTCCAAAATATAAATAAACACATACTTAAACAACCAAATGCAACAGCACCTCAACTCTCAGGCCTTCCTAAGATCCATAACAAGGAACACCCATACGCCCACCAATCAATTACACCACAGCCCCAGGCTTCAGAATAGCCAAAACATTACAAAAAATCATTAAAAACAGCATAATGTTAAAAAAACAACAACGTATAAAAACAGCAAACATTTAATAGAAAAACTTAATAACATCAACGTTTCCACAAATTACAAAATGATTTCTTTCGACGCCACGAACATGTATACGAACATACCAATAAACGACACAATTTATATATTAAACGATAATCTTATTACCACAGCAAAAATGAATACACAACAAATCAATGAATTAATAATTTTATTAGAAATCACACTAAAATAAAACTACTTTACATTTAACAATAAATTATACACACAAACTGAGGAACTGGCCATGGGATCTCTTCTAAGCGGTTTACTAGCCGATATATACCTTAATACCTATGAATATAATAGACCAGGAGCCCACAGCAAATTTTGTGCGTGAAGATATAACCAAAAGTGGTTTATATGAGTATGAAGCCCTCAAATAACTAACGACAAATATGGAAGTCTGGCAGCATTTTCTTGCAGCTAAGATTAATAATAGTATGCCAAAGGTACATATTTTTCCAAAATGTGGATCATAAGTATAACCACTTGAAACTGGCATTAAATTAAAGGGCAGAATGCACTGAATACAAATAGAAAGGTGCCAGACGTTTTAGGTGCAGCTTTCCCCTTGCCAGACGTACTAATAGTACACAAAAAATCATTTTTTTAAACAATTGGTATAACCATATATGTGATACATCAAAAAATTTGTAAAATTGTCCTTATCACAAATAAATAGGTGCCAGACGTTTTAGATGCAGCTTTACCCTTGCCAGACGTACTAATAGTACGCACAAAATCATTTTTTAAACAATTGGTATAACCATATGTGTGATACATCAAAACATTTGTAAAATTGTTCTTATCACAAATAAATAGGTGCCAGACGTTTTAGATGCAGCTTTCCCCTTGCCAGACGTACTAATAGAGTCCTAAAAATTAAATTATTTTATAGATATAATAAATTGATTTTTATTTTATAATAGGTACGAGTAGGTAATAGTAAGCAATATTCCTGTCAAATGAATTAATAAGTACTTTTTCCACGTGTATTATAATAATATATAATATAAGCTACCTGACCATGGATTTTAAATTTAGTTTTGCCAACTTATCGGTTAGCAAACTTTTTTCGTATTCGTTCATATCAGCATTCAAAAAAACTAATTGTTTTTGAATTTTTATCACGACGATTCTTTCCTTGTATATGGTTAGCAGCTTCCTTTTTAAGTATAGTTTGGAATAGGTGATTGAAGGATTAATTTCACATAATTTTTGTTGGCACAAATTAGCAATATCATCAAATGGATGCATTTCTTTTAATTTCAAAATGCGTTCTTCAACAAAGGTGAGATAGTAGAAAGAGCGCATTTGTGTGAATATCTGCATCCCGAATTGCTGTTCACAACTCTTTTTTCTAAATTATTAGCTTCCTGAAGAAATCTAGCAAGACATATTTTATGATACTTCAGTTCATCGTCTCCGACACCATTTATCAATACTTGGTACACTGCATCATTCCCAAGAAGTATTGCTTCGCACACAATGTGTTCTAAAGTAGATCTTCAGACACATATAACCTTTTCTTTTTTTTCATATGAGTATTTCGAAATGCAATTACAAAAAAAACATTTGTTATTCGGATCCACCGTGATATTGGATATAGTCCGAGTATTTTTAATTGCAACACTTGGACTGCATCTATTATTTTTGGTAGTTTCAGGTACTATATAACATACATATACGCGATTATGAGTAATATGGGATTATATAAGCTACAAAAAACAAGGATATAACTTACATTCCACGTGAATTGTATCTATCGGAGATGTTATCAATTTTTTGGAAATTGCAGTAAAGAGCCGGTAGCACGCACTATGGTACCCAGTTAAAGTATCAACCTCAACTGGAGGCTTTATATCAGAAAACTAAAACTTGCGATTTGTCGTAATTTTCAAAACTTCAGAGCATTTCTGCAATGTTTTTTCAGTAAGCAAAATTATTTTTCCGCATTGTTTTCGGCTATCACTTGAATGGAGAACACATTTCTTATTTACTTCGTCAGACATATTCACTTTGCGGTCAACAAAACTACTACTGCAACTAAGTTGTTTATTATCTTATCTTATCTTATCAGCAAGGTTGTTTATTGTGTCATGCATTTTTTTTTTCAAAGTATAACGGTACAAAACAGATTGCTGTTTCGCATAATCAAAGTAGAGAAATCAGAATATCATTTGGTGTAATAACGACTTTTGATTATACCAATTGTTTAAAAAACGATTTTTTGCGTACTATTAGTACGCCTGGCAAGTGGAAAGCTGCATCTAAAACGTCTGGCACCTATTTATTTGTGATAAGAACAATTTTACAAATGTTTTGATGTATCACACATATGGTTATACCAATTGTTTAAAAAATGATTTTTTCCGTACTATTAGTACGTCTGGCAAGGGGAAAGCTGCATCTAAAACGTCTGGCTCCTATTTATTTGTGATAAGAACAATTTTACAAATGTTTTGATGTATCACACATATGGTTATACCAATTGTTTAAAAAATGATTTTTTGCGTAATATTAGTACGTCTGGCAAGGGGAAACCTGCATATAAAACGTCTGGCACCTATTTATTTGTGATAAGGACAATTTTACAAATTTTTTGATGTATCACACATATGGTTATACGTATTGTTTAAAAAAATGATTTTTTGCGTACTATTAGTACGTCTGGCAAGGGGAAAGCTGCACCTAAAACGTCTGGCACCTATCTATTTGTATTCAGTGCATTCTGCCCTTTAATTTAATGCCAGTTTCAAGTGGTTATACTTATGATCCACATTTTAGAAAAATATGTACCTTTGGCATACTATTATTAATCTTAGCTGCAAAAAAATGCTGCCAGACTTCCATATTTGTCGTTAGTTATTTGAGGGCTTCATACTCATATAAACCACTTTTGGTTATATCTTCACGCACAAAATTTGCTGTGGGCTCTTAGACTATAAATATATATTATCAAAAATCAATCCGCAAAACCATAAAATAATAACATATTCGAGATATGTCGATGACACTTTTGTCATTTTCGATGGTACTTATATACAAGTCGACATACTCTCAAAGTACATCAACAGCATAAACACAAACATAAAAGTAACAACAGAAATTGAAAACAATACCTCAATAAACTTTTTAGATCTTAACTTCACAAAAAACAACAATAATAAACTCCAATATAAAGTACATCGGAAAGTAACAACATCTGATACAACAATACATAAAGATTCCCACCACCCATATTCCCAAAAAAAAAGTTTACATTTAATGCATTTATTGACAGGTTATTTAAAATACCAATGGACAAAAAAGACCTTGCAAATGAACTGAACACTATAAAATACATAGCACATGCAAATGGGTACAAAACAACAGTTATAGACAAATTACTCACAAAAAAGAAAAAGCAACTACAGCAACAAAAACAACATAAACACGCCAACAGAAAACATGAAATACACATAAAAAAATTACACGAATATATCACAAACCCTCTTATATGGATTCAAAAAATTAAAAATTCACATACCAATAATAACATACACAATAATCTGAAACAAAAAACGATACAAAATTGTGTTCTGAAGTATATAAATTGAAGTGCAACGACTGCAACATGCTCTACATCGACCAAACTGGTCGAAACGACAAGGACAAATTCAACGAACAGAAGCCCAAGCCCAACACCAAATCCACATACGCCCAGCGTTAAATCAACAATAACCACAATTACATAGACTACGAGCCAATTTGCAAACATTTACTACGATTATATGGAATCGGTATTGAATCAGGATTTAGGTCTTTGTATACTTGAATCGGATTAAAATAGGATTACTCGATCCGATCCCACTAGAAGAGCAGAATCGAATTGAAAATGTACTTATATACCTGAATCGAGGAATTGAAGAATCGAATTCACATCTGATTCTTGGTGTGTGGGCGCACCAATAGTGTTTTATTGTGTTCAGTTGGTTTCCGGTTTCTTTGTATTTTTTTCTGTTGCATGTTTTTGTTGTTTATTTTGTAAACCATATTGTCACTTCGATTCCATTTTAATTCAATCTTCCGATCCCACGAGGCCATATATCTGAATCGAAATCTCAATTCGATTCGATTCGATTCCTAAATTCTTGCAGAAAAGGAAAGATACTAGACGCAACTGAAGAATTCGAAATACACAAAGCTTATATATAGAACAAGATAAATTGCTTCATGATAAATTGACAGTTAAGACGAACATCTTATATGAAACAGCAATAAAAAAAACAACAAAACAACAGATAAAAGAAGACAGCACAAAATTAACACAAAAGCTTCAGCCAAAGAAATAACAATAACAACAACAGAAACATAGAAACATAGCATGAGACAAATTAAGCTTAAAATTTGACAACACCAGCAATAAATCATAGTAGTACGCCCGAAGATAGAGTTTACACTCTGAAACACGTCGCACTTTTTTTAAAAATTAAAATAAATAAAAAGTATCTTAATGAAAAATTAAATAAACAATAAAAAAAAAAATTTAAATTTCCTGTTTAGTTTGTTATTTAATTTCTATTTTTTATTTTTAGTTTAAAAATAACCTAATATTCATTTGAACAAACATAACCATACCTGGAAAAAATTAGCAGGAGTTCGAAATTAACGCACTTAAAACTGTTCGGTGCCAGATTTTCAATTGTAAGCCCCCAAAACATATACTTAAGCTCCGAGAACGTTTACGAAAGAAGAAGGAAATTCAAAACCAGATTCAAGTCTATATTGATGAATCGAGACCATACACAAACATACTGTCGTTGGTAAACAGATACTTGGACTTCTTGACAGTGGTGCAAGTATCAGTTGCTTAGGTTGTGGATGTCTGGATCTATTGAAAAATGCCAATACCGAAAATAAACCGTTTAAATCGAAAATTAGAACCGCAAGTGGTCAATCGCAACCGATTGTGGGAGTTGTTAAAACAGACATAATATATAAAGGAATCTCGAAGAAGACGACTTTATATTAAGTTCCTTCATTAGACCAACAGTTATATCTGGGGGTTAATTTTTGGAGATTGTTTCAGATTGCGCCTCTTATAATCTCTGAGATTTCGTCCGAATATATTCCCAGCTTAGACGATCCAAATGCCAACGCGTTATCAACGGATCAATCCAAACAATTGGAGAATGTCATCAACTTATTCCCATTGTCTGCCAAGCTTGGGCTAGGGCGTACGACACTCGAAGAGCATGTTATTGATACCGGGGATACCAAACCCATTAAACAAAGGCACTATCCGGTTTCTCCAGCGGTACAAAGCTTTGCTTATGAGGAACTGGATAGGATGCTCGCTCTTGGTGTCATAGAAGAAGGAAATAGTGCTTGGTGCTCTCCGGTTGCCTTGGTGCGAAAGCCGGGAAAAAATCGCCTTTGCCTTGGCTGCCGGAAAATAAATCAAGTATCCCAGAATGATGCCTATCTATTTGCTCATGTGGAGGCGTTGCCAAGTCGTCTTTCAAATACGCACTTTATATCAAGCGTAGATATGAAAGAAGCCATTGGCAAATTCTGATGGAAGGATCGTCTCGGGAAAAACCGCTTTTGCTGTGCCTGGTAGACCACCGTATAAGTATACAGTGATGCCTTTAGGTCTTTGTGGAGCAGCTGAATGTTTGTGCAGATTGATGGATATGGTGGTTCCGCCTAGATTAAGATAGAATGTATTCTTTTATTTGGACGATCTCTTGATAATTTCGGGAACATTTAAAGAACACCTTAATATTCTTCGTGAGCTTGCATCACTTCTTAGATCAACAGGACTTACAATAAAGCTTGCCAAGTCCAAATTCTGCTTTAAGCAATTAAAAAACTTAGTTTTCATAGTAGGACGAGGATTCCTCAAAACGGATCCTGACAAAGTTTCGGCCATTAAGGAATTTTCGATTCCAAAAACACCTCGACAAGTACGAAGGTTTTTAGGATTATCGGGGTGGTACAGGTTTTTCGCGAGAGATTATTCCTCCATTGCCACTCCCATTACCGCGACATTGAAAATGAGAAAATCCTTTGCATTTGGTCCAGAGGCAAACGCCGCATTCAAAGAACTGAAAACTGCGTTAACTACAGCTCCCATACTAGTCAACCCATGTTTACAAAAGCCTTTTATTACCTTGTGGGATGCTTCGAGGGCATAGAAAAGCCTATCTATTACTTTTCTCACAAGCTCAACGCTGCTCAAGGCAACTACAGTGTGACTGAACTGCAATGCCTAGCGGCGGTCATGTGTGTTGAGAAATTTGGGTCGTATGTTAAAGGGGCTCATGAGTCAGAAAGACCTAAGCGGACGGTTAGCTCGTTGGAGTCTGCGACTTCAACGTTACTCTTCATCGGAACACGCAACATTTTGTACCAGACGTTCTATCTAGAGTGTATCCGGTTGACACAAAACATGAACCCTATGGATGTTGGACGAATATGTTAATTTAATCAAAACAATTGAGGAATACAAATAACAGTTACCCAACCTTTGTGTCTCAGAAAATTTTGTGTACAAAACCAATTGATCAACCAATTGGTACTTCTGGCTCATGGTATACCGAAAGTCTCGCATGTAAGGATCGCTAAAACCCTTTACCGTTTGCGGGGCTTTCTTACTGGCCTAATATGGCAGCCCAAGTACAAAGATTCATCGCAAACTGTATAGCCTGTATTTCCTCAAAAGCACCGACTGCAATTCTCAGACCGCCAATGAGTAAAGCTTTTGTGGTAGAAAGGCCTTTCCAGAATATCTCCATCTATTTCCTTGGGTTTTACCCAAGATCAAAGTCTGGAATCACTTTTATTATCATATTTAAACTTATAATTCAACAAAAAATGTCTGAAAACAAAAACCATCCCTAAATATGCACAAATTAAAATAAAAGACACATCAATAGCCACTCAAAAAACAGAAAAAATAGCCCAGCTTATACGCATAAAAGAAGAAATAAAATGTACAAATATATAAAGACATACATCACATCGCAGCCAATCGCTTTACAGGAGAAATAAAAAAACACAAACAAAAAATCGCAACAGATATTATTAAAACACAGAACAACAAATTACAAAAATTAATAAGTAAGTAGAATTTAAATAAAATACCCATGAACAGTAACATTCTTCCATAACAATAACATAAAACATTTGCAGAACGACCCTACTAAAAAATACTTAAAAGAAATCAAGAACGCTATCATCAAGTGCAATTACCTATTCCAAAATATAAATAAACACATACTTAAACAACCAAATGCAACAGCACCTCAAGTCTCAGGCCTTCCTAAGATCCATAAACAAGGAACACCCATACGCCCACTAATCAGTTACACCACAGCTCCAGGCTGTAAGATAGCCAAAACATTACAAAAAATCATTAAAAACAGCATAATGTTAAAAAACAACAACAGTATAAAAAACAGCAAAACAGAAAAACTTAATAACATCAACGTTTCAATAAATTGGAAAATGATTTCTTTCGACGCTACGAACATGTATACGAACATACCAATAAACGATACAATTAAAATATTAAAAGATAATCTTATTACCACAGCAAAAATTAATGCACAACAAATCAATGAATTAATAATTTTATTATAAATCACACTAAACCAAAGCTACTTTACATTTAACAATAAATTCTATACACAAACTGAGGGACTGGCCATGGGATCTCCATTAAACGGTTTACTAGCCGATATATGCCTTAATAACTATGAAAATAAATATATATTATCAAAAATCAATCCGCAAAACCATAAAATAATAGCATATTCGAGATATGTCGATGACACTTTTGTCATTTTCGATGGTACTTATAGATAAATCGACATACTCTCAAAGTACATCAACAGCATTAACACAAACATAAAAGTAACAACAAAAATTGAAAACAATAATGCAATAAACTTTTTAGATCTTAACATCACAAAAAACAACAATAATAAACTCCGATATAAAGTAAAGTTCAAAAGTATAGGGCTGGAATTCGACATCTGTCAAACTAAGTTGTTAAACCAATTTTTTTTTCAGTTGAAAGACTGACATTTACGAAAATGGATCGCTTAACTATCGCACAACGCATAAAAATTGTTAAAACCTACTACAAAAACGGTGATTCTGGCACAGCCACATATCGTGCTTTAAGAGGAGTTTATGGTTTACATAATTGTCCAACTATGAAAGCAATTGGCAAAATTGTGAAGAAATTTGAAGAGACTGGATTGGTTACAGATATTGTAAGGCCTGTGCATCATCGTTTCGCTCGTATCACTGGAAATATCGCTGCTTTAAGTGAAAGTGTTGCCGAAGACCCGAATGTGTCGATTCCTCGTCGTTCTCAGGAATTAGGGCTGTCGTACGGCACATTATGGCGTATTTTACATTTGGATCTACACTTACATCCATATAAGTCCAGCTCACACAACAACTGAAGCCAGCTGACCATTCACAACGTCGTAAATACGTGCTTGAACAACAGGCGGTGGACGGCGATTTTTTGAACAAAATTTTCTTCAGCGACGAAGAACATTTCTCATTCGGTGGGAATGTTAATAAGCAAAATTGTCGTATTTTGGGTTCTGAAAATCCTCAAGTAATTGAAGAGAGGCCATTACATCCACAAAATGTCAGTGTTTGGGGCGCTCTTTTGTCCGGAAGTATCATTGGACCTTACTTCGAAAACGTCGATGGAACGACTGTCATCGTCAATTCGGAGCGTTATGGTCATATGATAACCGACTTTTTTTGCCTGCTATTGAAGAATACGACTTGGAGAATATGTGGTTTCAACAAGCCACACGGTGTAACATGCCACACAACTCGAGCCAATATGGCCTTATTGCAAGAGACATTTCCTGCCCTCGTAATTTCTCGTCGTGGCGATATCAATTGGCAACCAAGATCATGCGATTTGACACCGCTGGACTTTTTTTGTGGGTCTACGCGAAAGACCGTGTTTATGCAGATAAAATTTTAACTCTTGAGCACATGGAAACCAACATTCGTCAAGTTATGGCTGAGATACCGCCCAATATGTGTCAAAAAGTGGTCGCAAATTACCCCAAAAGAATCGAATTTATATGTGTTTTATTTACGTTTACTTTTGAAACCGCAAAAGGAAAACCCTTTACATCGGAAGTAACAACAACTGATACAACAGACCATAAAGATGGCATTAAATAATGCATTTATCGACAGCTTAATTAAAATCCCAATGGACAAAAAAGACAATTAAACTGAACTGAATACTATAAAATACATAGCACATGCAAATGGGTAAAAAACACCAATTACAGACAAATTACTCAAAAAAAATAAAGAAACTTTACAGCAACAAAAGCAACATAAACACGCCAATAGAAAACATAAAATTACACGAATATATTATCACAAACCCTCTTATATGGATTCAAAAAATAAAAAATTCACATATCATTTAAAACCAATAATAACATACAGAATAATCTAATACTACGTTTCCACCGAACTTTAATCTCTTGTAGATTTACTAATCTCAAAAATTGGTTCCACCGCTCCAAAAGTAGATTAATTTTGACACCACTATTCAAAATGCATATACCTTTTCATTTTCTCTTATGATGTAGAAGAGAGACAGGCAGCTTCATCTGTATCAACCGAAGAGAAAAAATCAGTTTGCCGAAGAATGTGCTCATTTCGATATGGATATAGGGTAGTTCGATTGACGTAAATCGTCAATTAGATTTATTTTAAATCTTCATCTGAGAAGATTAAAATTTGTATGGTTAATCCTCAAGATTTATAGGAGATTTAGCTAAATCTACTTAAATCTCGGTTTAGTGGTCGGTGGAAACGTAGTATAAAAACCAAAAAACGATACCAAATTATATTCTGGAGTATATAAATTGAAGTGCAACGCCTGCAACATGTTCTACATAGGACAAACTGGTCGAAACTTCAAAATTTAACAAACATAATCCCAAGCGCAAGACCAAATACACATACGCCCAGCATTTAAAAAACAATAACCACAATTACACAGACTTCGAGACAAAATTTGCAAAAGCCTATAAATAACCACAATTATACAGAGTTCGAGACAAAATTTGCAACATTGCATTTTTGCAGAAAAGGAAAGATACTAGACGCAACTGACGAATTCGAAATATACAAAGCCTATAAATAGAAGAAGACAAATTGCTTAATGATAAATTGACATTTAAGACGAACATCTTATATAAAACAGCAATAAAACAACAACAAAACAATAGATAAAAGAAGACAGCACAAAATCAACATAAAAACTGCAGCCAAATAAATAACAATAACAACATCAGAAACAGATTCATAAAAACATAGCATGAGACATTTTAAGCTTAATATTTGCCAACAGCAGCAATAAATCAAAGTAGTACGCCCGAAGATGGAGTTTACACTCTGAAACGCGTCGCACATTTTTTTTAAATTAAAATAAATAAAAAGTATCTTAATTGAAAATAAATAAACAATATAAAAATTAAAATTTGCTTTTTAGTTTGTTATTTAATTTTTATTTTTTACTTTTAGTTTAAAACTAACTTAATATTCATTTAAACAAACATAACCATACCTGAAAAAATTCAAATATGGCTTCTGCTAGGCAATGATGTGGCCAAGGTGGTCGCATTACAAAAATAAATAACACTCCAATTAATATAAATATATATATAAATATAAATAAGAAGGTTTTTTTAATAATACAAATTCTATATACTACTGAAATACATCAGCCAAGTAGAAGACTTAGCACTATAATATTTGGACTTGTTGAATTATTGATTCAAAATAGCTTTTAACGGCCTTTAGTCCAACAAAAATTGGCGTTTCGTCCCGGCGATCTCACATGGACTCATCAGTTGACTAGTGAGGACCTTTGTCAATACGCAATTTTTTGCCAAGTTCAGTTTATCTTACATAGATTTCGTGAAGCACATCTAGTGTGAACTATATCCAACAAGACTAGAATTCCTAATCATTAAATTGGAAATTTTTGTTTTTTGCCCGTGGCCTGGCATTATTTATATAAGAAGGTTTTTTTAATAATACAAATTCTATATACTACTGAAATACATCAGCCAAGTAGAAGACTTAGCACTATAATATTTGGACTTGTTGAATTATTGATTCAAAATAGCTTTTAACGGCCTTTAGTCCAACAAAAATTGGCGTTTCGTCCCGGCGATCTCACATGGACTCATCAGTTGACTAGTGAGGACCTTTGTCCATACGCAATTTTTTGCCAAGTTCAGTTCATCTTACATAGATTTCGTGAAAAACATCTAGTGTGAACTATATCCAACAAGACTAGAATTCCTAATCATTAAATTGGAAATTTTTGTTTTTTGCCCGTGGCCTGGCATTATTTATATAAGAAGGTTTTTTTAATAATACAAATTCTATATACTACTGAAATACATCAGCCAAGTAGAAGACTTAGCACTATAATATTTGGACTTGTTGAATTATTGATTCAAAATAGCTTTTAACGGCCTTTAGTCCAACAAAAATTGGCGTTTCGTCCCGGCGATCTCACATGGACTCATCAGTTCACTAGTGAGGACCTTTGTCAATACGCAATTTTTTGCCAAGTTCAGTTCATCTTACATAGATTTCGTGAAGAACATCTAGTGTGAACTATATCCAACAAGACTAGAATTCCTAATCATTAAATTGGAAATTTTTGTTTTTTGCCCGTGGCCTGGCATTATTTATATAAGAAGGTTTTTTTAATAATGCAAATTCTATATACTACTGAAATACATCAGCCAAGTAGAAGACTTAGCACTATAATATTTGGACTTGTTGAATTATTGATTCAAAATAGCTTTTAACGGCCTTTAGTCCAACAAAAATTGGCGTTTCGTCCCGGCGATCTCACATGGACTCATCAGTTGACTAGTGAGGACCTTTGTCAATACGCAATTTTTTGCCAAGTTCAGTTCATCTTACATAGATTTCGTGAAGAACATCTAGTGTGAACTATATCCAACAAGACTAGAATTCCTAATCATTAAATTGGAAATTTTTGTTTTTTGCCCGTGGCCTGGCATTATTTATATAAGAAGGTTTTTTTTAATAATACAAATTATATATACAACTGAAGTACATCAGCCAAGTAGAAGACTTAGCACTATAATATTTGGACTTGTTGAATTATTGATTCAAAATAGCTTTTAACGGCCTTTAGTCCAACAAAAATTGGCGTTTCGTCCCGGCGATCTCACATGGACTCATCAGTTGACTAGTGAGGACCTTTGTCAATACGCAATTTTTTGCCAAGTTCAGTTCATCTTACATAGATTTCGTGAAGAACATCTAGTGTGAACTATATCCAACAAGACTAGAATTCCTAATCATTAAATTGGAAATTTTTGTTTTTTGCCCGTGGCCTGGCATTATTTCTATAAGAAGGTTTTTTTAATAATACAAATTCTATATACTACTGAAATACATCAGCCAAGTAGAAGACTTAGCACTATAATATTTGGACTTGTTGAATTATTGATTCAAAATAGCTTTTAACGGCCTTTAGTCCAACAAAAATTGGCGTTTCGTCCCGGCGATCTCACATGGACTCATCAGTTGACTAGTGAGGACCTTTGTCAATACGCAATTTTTTGCCAAGTTCAGTTCATCTTACATAGATTTCGTGAAGAACATCTAGTGTGAACTATATCCAACAAGACTAGAATTCCTAATCATTAAATTGGAAATTTTTGTTTTTTTTGCCCGTGGCCTGGCATTATTTATATAAGAAGGTTTTTTTAATAATACAAATTCTATATACTACTGAAATACATCAGCCAAGTAGAAGACTTAGCACTATAATATTTGGACTTGTTGAATTATTGATTCAAAATAGCTTTTAACGGCCTTTAGTCCAACAAAAATTGGCGTTTCGTCCCGGCGATCTCACATGGACTCATCAGTTCACTAGTGAGGACCTTTGTCAATACGCAATTTTTTGCCAAGTTCAGTTCATCTTACATAGATTTCGTGAAGAACATCTAGTGTGAACTATATCCAACAAGACTAGAATTCCTAATCATTAAATTGGAAATTTTTGTTTTTTGGCCGTGGCCTGGCATTATTTATATAAGAAGGTTTTTTTAATAATACAAATTCTATATACTACTGAAATACATCAGCCAAGTAGAAGACTTAGCACTATAATATTTGGACTTGTTGAATTATTGATTCAAAATAGCTTTTAACGGCCTTTAGTCCAACAAAAATTGGCGTTTCGTCCCGGCGATCTCACATGGACTCATCAGTTGACTAGTGAGTTCTAGTCTTGTTGGATATAGTTCACACTAGATGTTCTTCACGAAATCTATGTAAGATGAACTGAACTTGGCAAAAAATTGCGTATTGACAAAGGTCCTCACTAGTCAACTGATGAGTCCATGTGAGATCGCCGGGACGAAACGCCAATTTTTGTTGGACTAAAGGCCGTTAAAAGCTATTTTGAATCAATAATTCAACAAGTCCAAATATTATAGTGCTAAGTCTTCTACTTGGCTGATGTATTTCAGTAGTATATAGAATTTGTATTATTAAAAAAACCTTCTTATAGAAATAATGCCAGGCCACGGGCAAAAAACAAAAATTTCCAATTTAATGATTAGGAATTCTAGTCTTGTTGGATATAGTTCACACTAGATGTTCTTCACGAAATCTATGTAAGATGAACTGAACTTGGCAAAAAATTGCGTATTGACAAAGGTCCTCACTAGTCAACTGATGAGTCCATGTGAGATCGCCGGGACGAAACGCCAATTTTTGTTGGACTAAAGGCCGTTAAAAGCTATTTTGAATCAATAATTCAACAAGTCCAAATATTATAGTGCTAAGTCTTCTACTTGGCTGATGTACTTCAGTAGTATATATAATTTGTATTATTAAAAAAAACCTTCTTATATAAATAATGCCAGGCCACGGGCAAAAAACAAAAATTTCCAATTTAATGATTAGGAATTCTAGTCTTGTTGGATATAGTTCACACTAGATGTTCTTCACGAAATCTATGTAAGATGAACTGAACTTGGCAAAAAATTGCGTATTGACAAAGGTCCTCACTAGTCAACTGATGAGTCCATGTGAGATCGCCGGGACGAAACGCCAATTTTTGTTGGACTAAAGGCCGTTAAAAGCTATTTTAAATCAATAATTCAACAAGTCCAAATATTATAGTGCTAAGTCTTCTACTTGGCTGATGTATTTCAGTAGTATATAGAATTTGTATTATTAAAAAAACCTTCTTATATAAATAATGCCAGGCCACGGGCAAAAAACAAAAATTTCCAATTTAATGATTAGGAATTCTAGTCTTGTTGGATATAGTTCACACTAGATGTTCTTCACGAAATCTATGTAAGATGAACTGAACTTGGCAAAAAATTGCGTATTGACAAAGGTCCTCACTAGTCAACTGATGAGTCCATGTGAGATCGCCGGGACGAAACGCCAATTTTTGTTGGACTAAAGGCCGTTAAAAGCTATTTTGAATCAATAATTCAACAAGTCCAAATATTATAGTGCTAAGTCTTCTACTTGGCTGATGTATTTCAGTAGTATATAGAATTTGTATTATTAAAAAAACCTTCTTATATAAATAATGCCAGGCCACGGGCAAAAAACAAAAAATTCCAATTTAATGATTAGGAATTCTAGTCTTGTTGGATATAGTTCACACTAGATGTTCTTCACGAAATCTATGTAAGATGAACTGAACTTGGCAAAAAATTGCGTATTGACAAAGGTCCTCACTAGTCAACTGATGAGTCCATGTGAGATCGCCGGGACGAAACGCCAATTTTTGTTGGACTAAAGGCCGTTAAAAGCTATTTTGAATCAATAATTCAACAAGTCCAAATATTATAGTGCTAAGTCTTCTACTTGGCTGATGTATTTCAGTAGTATATAGAATTTGTATTATTAAAAAAACCTTCTTATATAAATAATGCCAGGCCACGGGCAAAAAACAAAAATTTCCAATTTAATGATTAGGAATTCTAGTCTTGTTGGATATAGTTGACACTAGATGTTCTTCACGAAATCTATGTAAGATGAACTGAACTTGGCAAAAAATTGCGTATTGACAAAGGTCCTCACTAGTCAACTGATGAGTCCATGTGAGATCGCCGGGACGAAACGCCAATTTTTGTTGGACTAAAGGCCGTTAAAAGCTATTTTGAATCAATAATTCAACAAGTCCAAATATTATAGTGCTAAGTCTTCTACTTGGCTGATGTATTTCAGTAGTATATAGAATTTGTATTATTAAAAAAACCTTCTTATATAAATAATGCCAGGCCACGGGCAAAAAACAAAAATTTCCAATTTAATGATTAGGAATTCTAGTCTTGTTGGATATAGTTCACACTAGATGTTCTTCACGAAATCTATGTAAGATGAACTGAACTTGGCAAAAAATTGCGTATTGACAAAGGTCCTCACTAGTCAACTGATGAGTCCATGTGAGATCGCCGGGACGAAACGCCAATTTTTGTTGGACTAAAGGCCGTTAAAAGCTATTTTGAATCAATAATTCAACAAGTCCAAATATTATAGTGCTAAGTCTTCTACTTGGCTGATGTATTTCAGTAGTATATAGAATTTGTATTATTAAAAAAACCTTCTTATATAAATAATGCCAGGCCACGGGCAAAAAACAAAAATTTCCAATTTAATGATTAGGAATTCTAGTCTTGTTGGATATAGTTCACACTAGATGTTCTTCACGAAATCTATGTAAGATGAACTGAACTTGGCAAAAAATTGCGTATTGACAAAGGTCCTCACTAGTCAACTGATGAGTCCATGTGAGATCGCCGGGACGAAACGCCAATTTTTGTTGGACTAAAGGCCGTTAAAAGCTATTTTGAATCAATAATTCAACAAGTCCAAATATTATAGTGCTAAGTCTTCTACTTGGCTGATGTATTTCAGTAGTATATAGAATTTGTATTATTAAAAAAACCTTCTTATATAAATAATGCCAGGCCACGGGCAAAAAACAAAAATTTCCAATTTAATGATTAGGAATTCTAGTCTTGTTGGATATAGTTCACACTAGATGTTCTTCACGAAATCTATGTAAGATGAACTGAACTTGGCAAAAAATTGCGTATTGACAAAGGTCCTCACTAGTCAACTGATGAGTCCATGTGAGATCGCCGGGACGAAACGCCAATTTTTGTTGGACTAAAGGCCGTTAAAAGCTATTTTAAATCAATAATTCAACAAGTCCAAATATTATTGTGCTAAGTCTTCTACTTGGCTGATGTATTTCAGTAGTATATAGAATTTGTATTATTAAAAAAACCTTCTTATATAAATAATGCCAGGCCACGGGCAAAAAACAAAAATTTCCAATTTAATGATTAGGAATTCTAGTCTTGTTGGATATAGTTCACACTAGATGTTCTTCACGAAATCTATGTAAGATGAACTGAACTTGGCAAAAAATTGCGTATTGATAAAGGTCCTCACTAGTCAACTGATGAGTCCATGTGAGATCGCCGGGACGAAACGCCAATTTTTGTTGGACTAAAGGCCGTTAAAAGCTATTTTGAATCAATAATTCAACAAGTCCAAATATTATAGTGCTAAGTCTTCTACTTGGCTGATGTATTTCAGTAGTATATAGAATTTGTATTATTAAAAAAACCTTCTTATATAAATAATGCCAGGCCACGGGCAAAAAACAAAAATTTCCAATTTAATGATTAGGAATTCTAGTCTTGTTGGATATAGTTCACACTAGATGTTCTTCACGAAATCTATGTAAGATGAACTGAACTTGGCAAAAAATTGCGTATTGACAAAGGTCCTCACTAGTCAACTGATGAGTCCATGTGAGATCGCCGGGACGAAACGCCAATTTTTGTTGGACTAAAGGCCGTTAAAAGCTATTTTGAATCAATAATTCAACAAGTCCAAATATTATAGTGCTAAGTCTTCTACTTGGCTGATGTATTTCAGTAGTATATAGAATTTGTATTATTAAAAAAACCTTCTTATATAAATAATGCCAGGCCACGGGCAAAAAACAAAAATTTCCAATTTAATGATTAGGAATTCTAGTCTTGTTGGATATAGTTCACACTAGATGTTCTTCACGAAATCTATGTAAGATGAACTGAACTTGGCAAAAAAAATTGCGTATTGACAAAGGTCCTCACTAGTCAACTGATGAGTCCATGTGAGATCGCCGGGACGAAACGCCAATTTTTGTTGGACTAAAGGCCGTTAAAAGCTATTTTGAATCAATAATTCAACAAGTCCAAATATTATAGTGCTAAGTCTTCTACTTGGCTGATGTATTTCAGTAGTATATAGAATTTGTATTATTAAAAAAACCTTCTTATATAAATAATGCCAGGCCACGGGCAAAAAACAAAAATTTCCAATTTAATGATTAGGAATTCTAGTCTTGTTGGATATAGTTCACACTAGATGTTCTTCACGAAATCTATGTAAGATGAACTGAACTTGGCAAAAAATTGCGTATTGACAAAGGTCCTCACTAGTCAACTGATGAGTCCATGTGAGATCGCCGGGACGAAACGCCAATTTTTGTTGGACTAAAGGCCGTTAAAAGCTATTTTGAATCAATAATTCAACAAGTCCAAATATTATAGTGCTAAGTCTTCTACTTGGCTGATGTATTTCAGTAGTATATAGAATTTGTATTATTAAAAAAAACTTCTTATATAAATAATGCCAGGCCACGGGCAAAAAACAAAAATTTCCAATTTAATGATTAGGAATTCTAGTCTTGTTGGATATAGTTCACACTAGATGTTCTTCACGAAATCTATGTAAGATGAACTGAACTTGGCAAAAAATTGCGTATTGACAAAGGTCCTCACTAGTCAACTGATGAGTCCATGTGAGATCGCCGGGACGAAACGCCAATTTTTGTTGGACTAAAGGCCGTTAAAAGCTATTTTGAATCAATAATTCAACAAGTCCAAATATTATAGTGCTAAGTCTTCTACTTGGCTGATGTATTTCAGTAGTATATAGAATTTGTATTATTAAAAAAACCTTCTTATATAAATAATGCCAGGCCACGGGCAAAAAACAAAAATTTCCAATTTAATGATTAGGAATTCTAGTCTTGTTGGATATAGTTCACACTAGATGTTCTTCACGAAATCTATGTAAGATGAACTGAACTTGGCAAAAAATTGCGTATTGACAAAGGTCCTCACTAGTCAACTGATGAGTCCATGTGAGATCGCCGGGACGAAACGCCAATTTTTGTTGGACTAAAGGCCGTTAAAAGCTATTTTAAATCAATAATTCAACAAGTCCAAATATTATTGTGCTAAGTCTTCTACTTGGCTGATGTATTTCAGTAGTATATAGAATTTGTATTATTAAAAAAACCTTCTTATATAAATAATGCCAGGCCACGGGCAAAAAACAAAAATTTCCAATTTAATGATTAGGAATTCTAGTCTTGTTGGATATAGTTCACACTAGATGTTCTTCACGAAATCTATGTAAGATGAACTGAACTTGGCAAAAAATTGCGTATTGATAAAGGTCCTCACTAGTCAACTGATGAGTCCATGTGAGATCGCCGGGACGAAACGCCAATTTTTGTTGGACTAAAGGCCGTTAAAAGCTATTTTGAATCTATAAATATAAATTGCATTTCAAAAGACAAGTCAATGAACTTGAACTTGAGCATGTTGATCCGCAGGATTTCGCATTTAACGCACTTAAAACTTCGCTTCCCAACTGAGATCAGTCCATTTATGTTTGTTAGAGCTGCAGAATTAAAGGTCATTCATTTCTTAACAGCCCCAGCCCACAAAGAAAACTTTTTGCTTTAGATATAGATTCGAGAACCCAACCACACCGAGTGTGTAAGGCGTGCGGGAAACCGAGTACATGGCGGTTCGAGGACCGGGGAGTTTTGTTCTGTAGAAAAAACCCTGACGAATTATTAAAACCTTTATTATTTGCCTCTAAAGAAAGATCATCTGCTTTTGCAGATACACCTGCCTTGCAGAAAATTCCCAGCGTTAAAATTTGCGAGATAATTTAAATAAAAACCAAGAATTGAAGAGCCAACTTATCAAAACGAACCTACAATTAATATCTTAAAGAATCATGAAAATCTCCTTAAGTCAACTTCAGCTAAGAAATCTCTTCACGAAAGGTTGCTAAACTATTATGATGTTCGATGCCAGATTTTTAATTATAAGTCCCCAAAACATATACTTAAGCTTCGAGAACGTTTTCGAAAGTAGAAGGAAGTTCAAAACCAGATTAAGATCTCGAGCCTTTGCAACATTGATGATCCGAGACCATACACAAACATTACTGTCTTTGGTAAGCAACAGATACTTGGACTTCTTGACAGCGGTGCAGGTATCACTTGCTTAGGTTGTGGATGTGTGGATCTATTGAAAATGCCAATATCGAATATAAACCGTTTAAATCGAAAATTAGAACCGCAAGTGGTCAATCGCAACCGATTGTGGGAGTTATTAAAACAGATATAATATATAAAGGAATCTCGTAGGAGATGACTTTATTTTTAGTTCCTTCATTAGACCAACAGTTATATCTGGGGGTTCATTTTTGGTGATTGTTTGAGATTGCGCCTCATATAATCTCTGAGATTTCGTCCGGATATATTCCTAGTTTAGACGATCCAGCCGCCGCATTCGAAGAACTGAAAACTGGGTTAACTACAGCTCCCATACTAGTCAACCTAAATTTCTAAAAGCCTTTTATTATCTTGTGTGATGCTTCGACATCTGGGCTAGGATCAGTCTTATGCCAAGAAGATGAAGACGGAATAGAAAGGCCTATCTATTAATTTTCTCACAACCTCAACGCTGCTCAAGGGAACTACAGTGTGACTGAGCTTCAATGCCAAGCGGCGGTCATGGGTGTTGAAAATTTGCGGTCGTATGTAGAGGGCCATGAATTTAAGATAGTGACTGATCTTGCGACCATAAAGTGCCTCATGAGTCAGAAAGACCTAAGTGGACCTTTAGCTCCATGTCGCAAAATGTTGTACCAGACGCTCTGTCTAGAATGTATGCGGTTGATGGTATCGTACCTGGTTCGACACAAATAATGAACTCTACGGATGTTCTATCGATCGATTTGACAGATCCGGCATTCAGTTTGGATGAATATTTTAATTTAATCAAAAGAATTGAGGAAAACAAAGAACAGTTGCCCGAATTTTGTGTCTCAGAAAATTTTGTGTACAAAAAGGGTAAATGTTGCACAGGGGATCCCCGAGCTGGTGATCTCATCTGGACGCTCTGGATGCCATCTTCGCTGACCAACCAATTGGTACTTCTGGCTCATGATCCACCGAAAGTCTCGCATGTGCGGATCGCTAAAACCCTTTACCGTTTGCGGCCCAAGTAAAAATATTCATCGCTAACTATGTAGTCTGTAAGTCCTCAAAAGCATCGAATTCAATTCTCAGACCGCCAATGGGTAAAGCTTTTGTGTTAGAAAGGCCTTTCCAGCATCTCTTCATCGATTTTCTTGGGCATTACTCAAGATCAAAGTCTGGAAACACTTTTATTATCATATTTAAACTTAAAATTCAACAAAAAGTGTCTCAAAGCCAAACACCAGACCTAAATATGCACAAATTAAAATAAAAGACACATCAATAGCCGCTCAAAAAACCGAAAAAATAGCCCAGCTTATACGTATAAGGAAATAAAATTTCTCTACAACAAAAAAGTAAATTAAATAATATGCTATATTAAATTCATCTACACATATATAAGTGCATACATCACATCGCAGCCAACCTCTATATAGAAGAAATAAATAAACACATACAAAAAATCTCAACAGATATTATTAAAAAACAGAACAATAAATTACAAAAATTAATAAGTAAACTGAATATAACTGAATAAATAAATACAATACCCATAAATCCACACACATTTTACCCCAGAATAGTAAATAAAACAAATATAATTTATAAACACAGAAATTAAAACCCTCAATAAAGGCCTCAAATAATATTTACCCAAAATAAATAAAAATATAATCGAAAAAAAAGTCATAAATGCAGAAGCAGCAATAAAAACAATACCTACTCATGAAATACAGAATGAAACCAGAGTTATTATTAACAAAAAACTTAAACAATTAATAAAAAACAACGTTATGAAAGTAAGAGATTCTTGATCTTTGCAATCGGATTACCCGGTGGGAACGCATTGTCCAAGTCGAACGGAAGCTTGTGTGCTTCGTTGGCATTTTTATATGCTGAAGCACTCACCGATCGTGTCAACTGCCGGCCATTTAAATATCTGCGTCCCGCAGATCACAACATGAGCGAGCTGAATAACCTGGGTATCCGTTGGGGTCATTGGTCTTCTAAGCGGTTTTCGGCATTGAAATTGGTCTTCGGCGGAACGATAGGCGGAGTTGTGGAATGTTGACCTTCCCGTTATCCTTTATCCAGAACAGGTACATGATGACAACGATTATTATCACTATAAAGATCTCTGTGAAAAAAGATGAATTAAGATTCCTATGTAGGGTGTTAATTAGTTTAATATATTCTGCGCTGAGGCGGTGCACAAATTCCAGATTGGGAATCGTCCTTAGACTAGTGATGTTGGACAACACAAGGGTCAGTGCTTGTGGAATGGTAGCAACTCTGCCGCGGTACGTCTTGCCCTTGATCTACACTGTGTCGTTAGCCATTTGTAAAAGGAAGGTACCTTCTAAAGGAATAGATGAATTTTTATTTAATATTGTTCCATTAAAGTTTGATACAAAAATCGTATTTTCGCCAATTAGTTCAACTAATTCATCAGTATTTGTCTTATAGTCACAAAAAGCGTCTCCGCCCTTCAGTAGTCTAGGTAACCATGAGTCCAGAGCTATTACCAATATTAAGGCAATGTCCGATCAACCCGTATGTTTCGTCTTGAGATATGAGGAGTTTTAAAAACTCTAATACCAAAATTAATAAACATGGACTAGGAAAGGTTCAGGACTTATTCCGTAGACTAAGTGCGAATTCCTATTAATAAAACACAATTTCTAATATTTGACGTTTACCAAGTTAGTACTTCGCTAGGCATCGAAGACGGTGGTCGAGCTATGGACTATGAATTGACATTTAAGATCAAAATTTACAGGGCCATAGAATAAAAAGAGGTAGAGTTGATACTTACTGTAGTAGATTTTGTTCGATTTCTTATTAATAGGAAATTTTAGCCCATGGTCTAACTCTTATTCTATGATTTTGTAAGTCAATGGACAAAAGGTGGACTAAGCGTTTTCTTATTAATAGGGCTGTAAGTCAATTTGTCTGGTCTCTCTAATCGCCGCACAGGCAGTCACAAGATGTTATGTTTTTGGATAAATTTTAGGCAAAGATAACACAGAAAGCATCAATGTCCCGTTGCAATGGATCGAAGGTTAACCGTATTCAACAGCCTCCAGAACATTCTGGTAAGACAATGTCTCTAGTTCGTTAATGATAGTATTGACTTACTCTGAATCTAATAGATTGCGGTATATTAACCGTTTCTTGTCATTGGGCAACCTCTTACAAGTTAGTGTATTCCCTCTTTTTGGATAAGTACCTTACTGAGTATGTTTTGACTAACCTTGTCCGTTTCCCCCTTTTGTATGAAGTTGTTGTAACCGTCTATTGCCCTGTTTAATTTGTCTGCAACCTCTTGAGTCGTGTCGAAAAGCTTTTTGTTCATTAAGTATTGTCGATTGTTATTTTTTTCAATGTCAGTTTGTATACTTAATAATTTATCCCAGTATGAAGCGTCAGGGTAACCGCCTATCCACTTCTAAGAGGTACCTAGCAAGTTTATTGATTTAGCCCTTCTTGCTGTAGCAACCTCCAATTCGGTAAGTCAAGTCTTGTACCAACTTGAAATGCCCATTTGTTATCCAAGCTTTACCTTCCTTTATTGTAACCACCGGTGAATTATAGGCGAAAATGTGCAGGGTCTGCATGGGATTACGAAGAGCTAATAATCTGTAGTATAATCAAGATTTATTAAGCGGGAATTTACATAGTAATTGCTTAAGAACTAGATTACAATACTGGTGAACAAATTTTTCATTTCATTGCATGGTACGCATTTTATATGCGCGTATATATTTTTCTATTTTTCATTTATCATTTAATGAAACCAAATAATTAAATTGTACCTAGATGTCTGAACAAGATAACCCCCATTAAATTTTCGGGGTAATCACTGGGGATCGGGGGGTTCGTATTAGTCCGCTTTGGCGTGTACGGTTTTATTATTCAAACCGCTTTCTAGGGTACGATGGCCTCCACCACCGTAATTATGGTAAGATAATCGTAAGTGATCCGGCCCTTGTTTCGTGGGGCTATACACCAAGACATATTTTGTTAGGTTAATAAGATTTCTTGATTACATTAAATTTATACATGCCTTCTACATTATTATACGTGTCGTATGCCCATTTTTTTGTTACATTTTTTTTGCATGTCTTATTTATTTTTATTATTTTTCTCTTGTTTTTCAATTCTTGTACATTTTTTATTTTGGACCCATTTGGAATCATCTTTTTTTTATTTCGTGTGGGTTAAGAGAATCAATAATTTTATACGAAAACAAGGAATTATCGAATATTTTTAAGGTGGGCCCTATGTAATTTTTTCCCACTTATTGTAGTAATAATAACCCTGTTGTCTTTGGCTACGTATTCCTTTCTACATAAAGGCTTGTTATTACTTTTAATGTCTTTAATGGCTATGTAGACGACTTCAACCTTTATATACTTCCTAAAACCATTCTTTTCAGATTTGCGCTAATATTTCTAGCAAAATTGCCCTAAGGTCCCTATAATTTTTTAAGCGTATGTTCAAAAGATTTTGGAAATTTATTCTATGTGACCTATTTAAAAAAAAAATCAGATGGTTTTCTATTGGTTACAGAGTGTATGGTATTATTGTAGCGGTCAACGGCCACATACACGAGCTCCTTGACGCTTAGATCGTGATGTTCCTCCTAAAGACATCTGTATATCTCTAGGACCGTGGAGTGAACCCGTTATATCTGGCCGTTGACCTCTCTTCTATGGGATGGCGTGAGGTAAAGTTTAATTGCGAGCCTTTTTGTCAGGTTTAGGACAATAGGACCTATAAATCTCTTTTCGTTGTCAGCGGCTGTAGAAAATGTACTATTTTAGTTATCTTTGACCTAATACTAATGGCAGACCTGTCTTTAAGGTCGCAAAATTATGAAAATTTCGAAAACTTGTCAACAACGGTCAGAAATTTTTCATCCTGTATCTCCATTATATCCATGTGGATAATTTCACACGGAAACCTGGCAACAGGAGTAATTTGTAGTGGCATGTGGACGCCTACATACTTATTGGAATGGCATATTCCGCAGGAGGTGGTATATTTCCTTATTTTTGCCATCATTCGTGGGAAATAGAATTTCTCGAAGATCTGATCTTTATTTTTGCTCCGGGCTCGATGAGCGCTTCTATGTTCCTTCTCGATAATGGAGAATTTCTGTTCCTCATTGGCTAAGTCCTCCACTAATCTTTGTGTAACCCTGATTTTGTATTTATTGCCGTTTTCAAGGTAAACGGAACCTGACAAGTGGTTGACCTCTGTTCGGAGCCTCGATAGAGCATCTGCCGCGAAGTTTGATTTACATGGAGTGTAAATCAACTCGTAGTTATATTCTTCGATTCTAGCCTTCCAGCGTTTAAGTTTCGCGTTGTAATTTCTATTACTTAGCGTGTAGCACGTAGTTCTTTTTCATTCGTCGCACAGTCTTCTTCCGTTCGATTTAAGGAACGGGAGATGTATGCAACCGGCTTATCTTTCCCCGGTTCTCCCTGAGACAACACGGCATAGGCCGTGGCGCCCATAGTGAGATTAAAAGGTTTGTCGAAGTCTGAAAAAGCAAGTACCTCACTTTTTTGGATTGGTTAGTACGTACCTTTTTTTTTTTTTTTTTTTTTTTTATAACTTTGCACGCGCTCAAGGGGTTATGAATACCCTTTATATGTTTTTTCTTAACACAGCGCGGCATCTGGTGAAGAAGAGAAAGAAGGATAGGAAAGATGTGTGACGCGATGTTCTGAGACTAGAGCTGGTTGTTGTCTCAGATTTACCTCCAGGGATGGCGGCTGAACTAATGCGGAGAGAATTACCGTGTCTTATTTATGTATGTCCCTTATAATTCGCATTATTTTATTTATTTCGATGTCGTACTTAATGGGTATGCTAGTTTAACCAATCACACGTTGTTAGTGTTATGCCTAAACAACATGTAATGAGCAAAGCAGCAACTTATTTTATGACAATTTTGAGAATTGGTTTTTAATGGAATATAAGAAGACATAGACAACGGCAGGAATCGAACGGGAGCCAAGTCTCCACGAGCCATGTTGGTTAATGGCTTAGCTATGTTGGCATAATCCTTAATAAGCCGTCTATAATACGATGCTAATCCAAGGAAACTCTTTAACTCTTTAAGGTTGTTTGGAGGCAATATTACCTCGATAGCCTTAACCTTCCTGGGATCGGGGAGAATACCGTCAGAAGTAACAAGATATCCCAAGAACTTAACACTGGTGGCTAGGAATTGTGTTTGTCCTAGATTAATTTTTAGACCAGCTTCGTGAATTTTTGAGAAAATTACCGCGATGTCCCTTAGGTGATCGCTTTCGGATTTGCTAAAAATTATTATGTCGTCAATATAGAAGTAGAAAATTCTTTCGATTAATTCCTTGAGGACATCGTCTATCATTCCGTGAAATATTGCTGGGTCGTTTTTCAGCCAAAATGGTATCCTTAGATATTCGTATTTTTCATTGTGGAAAATGCAGTAAGGGAATATATTTTTCTTTCATGGCTATTTGATGAAAGCCTGAAGTACGGTCTATTGTGGTAAGAAATCTGGCATCGCCAGGACTTGCAAGAGTACGGAGTTCAAACGTTTAAAATCTATAACCATCCTATACTGTTTTTCCACGTCCGGCTTAAGTTTGTTTTGGAACTACCCATAGAGGTGAATTATATAGGCTTTTTGATGGACGAATGATTCTGCAGAATTTGAACAACTTGGCTCTTCTATAGATTCGTGAAGATCCGTAATTACGTGGTTCTGACGTTGTTGTTTTCCGTGGTAGTTACAAGAACTGTATCTTCGCTTAAATGGATTGTTGGGCCGATTCATGTAATACACGTTTCTTGTTTGTACAGACCCCGGTTCCTTCTTAATGGGGGGTTTCGGTCCCACTGGGGGTTGGTAGTATTTAGAGTTGTAGCTGGTACCACATGTATTTTGATGATCCGCCTCTGCCATTGCCAAATTTGTTAGGATATTTATCGAACTTTTTCCTTGGTAGAGGAGGTTTCCATTCCTCACTAGAATCGTAGGACACGGGCGCGGAAACTGTGTTAGGTACCTGGACGTGGACTGTATTGTTTCTCAAGGTGATATTCTGCATGCCCAGGCACGCCGTGTATGCTTTAGGCAGAGATTTCAGTTTCTGTATTACCAGAAGCCGCGACAAATCTCCACTCAGGCCCCTGACGAACACATCTAGAGCCCTATCGCGATATGTACCCATGAGAGCATCTGCATTTTCCGCCAAATAGGGTTCAGTATGGATCTTATTAATGATTAGAAAAAATTGATGATTTACATTTGCATAAAAGTCATCAACTCTCTGGCTCCTTTGTCTCAGCTGGCTTAGCTGATGTTTAAGGGTATGAATGTCCCTTTTGTTGGCGTAGTGGATGGACAGAACTGTCTTAATTTCGGCCCAATTGTTATCAGAGACGTGGTATAACACTAGAGCCGAGTCAGCTTTTCCGCGGATTTTTTGACGTATGTGTTTGAGGATTGCTATGTATAGAGGTTTCGTGCGGACTACTTCATACTCCTTCAGCACGGTCTCCACACAGTGAATCCACGACACGTATTGGATGGGGTTTCCGTCAAAAACTTGGATTTTGGGAGCTTAGAGATTTCCTTAAGCTCTATTTCATTGCTTGGTCCTCGCAGTGGCGGCAAAATAACAGATTCACTATTTCTTAAACTGGTATTACTAGTTCCCTGAAACGAGTTCAGTTTTTCATTAATGGATCCTAACTGACCTAGAATCGATCTAATCAATTCCTGCGTAACCCCTGCGCTATCTGGCCAATTCTGCCCACGAAACCCCTTAATTGTTCTAAAACGGAGTAAATAGCCCCTGTGAGCTGGGTGACTGACGCCATAAGCTCATCCTAAATTTATTTTGTATTCTAATTCAAATCTCTCGAAAGGTTCCACAGAAAGACCCATTTGGAATCATCTTTTTTTTATTTCGTGTGGGTTAAGAGAATAAATAATTTTATACGAAAACAAGGAATTATCGAATATTTTTAAGGTGGGCCCTATGTAATTTTTTCCCACTTATTGTAGTAATAATAACCCTGTTGTCTTTGGCTACGTATTCCTTTCTACATAAAGGCTTGTTATTACTTTTAATGTCTTTAATGGCTATGTAGACGACTTCAACCTTTATATACTTCCTAAAACCATTCTTTTCAGATTTGCGCTAATATTTCTAGCAAAATTGCCCTAAGGTCCCTATAATTTTTTAAGCGTATGTTCAAAAGATTTTGGAAATTTATTCTATGTGACCTATTTAAAAAAAAAATCAGATGGTTTTCTATTGGTTACAGAGTGTATGGTATTATTGTAGCGGTCAACGGCCACATACACGAGCTCCTTGACGCTTAGATCGTGATGTTCCTCCTAAAGACATCTGTATATCTCTAGGACCGTGGAGTGAACCCGTTATATCTGGCCGTTGACCTCTCTTCTATGGGATGGCGTGAGGTAAAGTTTAATTGCGAGCCTTTTTGTCAGGTTTAGGACAATAGGACCTATAAATCTCTTTTCGTTGTCAGCGGCTGTAGAAAATGTACTATTTTAGTTATCTTTGACCTAATACTAATGGCAGACCTGTCTTTAAGGTCGCAAAATTATGAAAATTTCGAAAACTTGTCAACAACGGTCAGAAATTTTTCATCCTGTATCTCCATTATATCCATGTGGATAATTTCACACGGAAACCTGGCAACAGGAGTAATTTGTAGTGGCATGTGGACGCCTACATACTTATTGGAATGGCATATTCCGCAGGAGGTGGTATATTTCCTTATTTTTGCCATCATTCGTGGGAAATAGAATTTCTCGAAGATCTGATCTTTATTTTTGCTCCGGGCTCGATGAGCGCTTCTATGTTCCTTCTCGATAATGGAGAATTTCTGTTCCTCATTGGCTAAGTCCTCCACTAATCTTTGTGTAACCCTGATTTTGTATTTATTGCCGTTTTCAAGGTAAACGGAACCTGACAAGTGGTTGACCTCTGTTCGGAGCCTCGATAGAGCATCTGCCGCGAAGTTTGATTTACATGGAGTGTAAATCAACTCGTAGTTATATTCTTCGATTCTAGCCTTCCAGCGTTTAAGTTTCGCGTTGTAATTTCTATTACTTAGCGTGTAGCACGTAGTTCTTTTTCATTCGTCGCACAGTCTTCTTCCGTTCGATTTAAGGAACGGGAGATGTATGCAACCGGCTTATCTTTCCCCGGTTCTCCCTGAGACAACACGGCATAGGCCGTGGCGCCCATAGTGAGATTAAAAGGTTTGTCGAAGTCTGAAAAAGCAAGTACCTCACTTTTTTGGATTGGGTAGTACGTACCTGAGCCAAGTCTCCACGAGCCATGTTGGTTAATGGCTTAGCTATGTTGGCATAATCCTTAATAAGCCGTCTATAATACGATGCTAATCCAAGGAAACTCTTTAACTCTTTAAGGTTGTTTGGAGGCAATATTACCTCGATAGCCTTAACCTTCCTGGGATCGGGGAGAATACCGTCAGAAGTAACAAGATATCCCAAGAACTTAACACTGGTGGCTAGGAATTGTGTTTGTCCTAGATTAATTTTTAGACCAGCTTCGTGAATTTTTGAGAAAATTACCGCGATGTCCCTTAGGTGATCGCTTTCGGATTTGCTAAAAATTATTATGTCGTCAATATAGAAGTAGAAAATTCTTTCGATTAATTCCTTGAGGACATCGTCTATCATTCCGTGAAATATTGCTGGGTCGTTTTTCAGCCAAAATGGTATCCTTAGATATTCGTATTTTTCATTGTGGAAAATGCAGTAAGGGAATATATTTTTCTTTCATGGCTATTTGATGAAAGCCTGAAGTACGGTCTATTGTGGTAAGAAATCTGGCATCGCCAGGACTTGCAAGAGTACGGAGTTCAAACGTTTAAGATCTATAACCATCCTATACTGTTTTTCCACGTCCGGCTTAAGTTTGTTTTGGAACTACCCATAGAGGTGAATTATATAGGCTTTTTGATGGACGAATGATTCTGTAGAATTTGAACAACTTGGCTCTTCTATAGATTCGTGAAGATCCGTAATTACGTGGTTCTGACGTTGTTGTTCTCCGTGGTAGTTACAAGAACTGTATCTTCGCTTAAATGGATTGTTGGGCCGATTCATGTAATACACGTTTCTTGTTTGTACAGACCCCGGTTCCTTCTTAATGGGGGGTTTCGGTCCCACTGGGGGTTGGTAGTATTTAGAGTTGTAGCTGGTACCACATGTATTTTGATGATCCGCCTCTGCCATTGCCAAATTTGTTAGGATATTTATCGAACTTTTTCCTTGGTAGAGGAGGTTTCCATTCCTCACTAGAATCGTAGGACACGGGCGCGGAAACTGTGTTAGGTACCTGGACGTGGACTGTATTGTTTCTCAAGGTGATATTCTGCATGCCCAGGCACGCCGTGTATGCTTTAGGCAGAGATTTCAGTTTCTGTATTACCAGAAGCCGCGACAAATCTCCACTCAGGCCCCTGACGAACACATCTAGAGCCCTATCGCGATATGTACCCATGAGAGCATCTGCATTTTCCGCCAAATAGGGTTCAGTATGGATCTTATTAATGATTAGAAAAAATTGATGATTTACATTTGCATAAAAGTCATCAACTCTCTGGCTCCTTTGTCTCAGCTGGTTTAGCTGATGTTTAAGGGTATGAATGTCCCTTTTGTTGGCGTAGTGGATGGACAGAACTGTCTTAATTTCGGCCCAATTGTTATCAGAGACGTGGTATAACACTAGAGCCGAGTCAGCTTTTCCGCGGATTTTTTGACGTATGTGTTTGAGGATTGCTATGTATAGAGGTTTCGTGTGGACTACTTCATACTCCTTCAGCACGGTCTCCACACAGTGAATCCACGACACGTATTGGATGGGGTTTCCGTCAAAAACTTGGATTTTGGGAGCTTAGAGATTTCCTTAAGCTCTATTTCATTGCTTGGTCCTCGCAGTGGCGGCAAAATAACAGATTCACTATTTCTTAAACTGGTATTACTAGTTCCCTGAAACGAGTTCAGTTTTTCATTAATGGATCCTAACTGACCTAGAATCGATCTAATCAATTCCTGCGTAACCCCTGCTCTATCTGGCCAATTCTGCCCACGAAACCCCTTAATTGTTCTAAAACGGAGTAAATAGCCCCTGTGAGCTGGGTGACTGACGCCATAAGCTCATCCTAAATTTATTTTGTATTCTAATTCAAATCTCTCGAAAGGTTCCACAGAAAGACCCATTTGGAATCATCTTTTTTTTATTTCGTGTGGGTTAAGAGAATAAATAATTTTATACGAAAACAAGGAATTATCGAATATTTTTAAGGTGGGCCCTATGTAATTTTTTCCCACTTATTGTAGTAATAATAACCCTGTTGTCTTTGGCTACGTATTCCTTTCTACATAAAGGCTTGTTATTACTTTTAATGTCTTTAATGGCTATGTAGACGACTTCAACCTTTATATACTTCCTAAAACCATTCTTTTCAGATTTGCGCTAATATTTCTAGCAAAATTGCCCTAAGGTCCCTATAATTTTTTAAGCGTATGTTCAAAAGATTTTGGAAATTTATTCTATGTGACCTATTTAAAAAAAAAATCAGATGGTTTTCTATTGGTTACAGAGTGTATGGTATTATTGTAGCGGTCAACGGCCACATACACGAGCTCCTTGACGCTTAGATCGTGATGTTCCTCCTAAAGACATCTGTATATCTCTAGGACCGTGGAGTGAACCCGTTATATCTGGCCGTTGACCTCTCTTCTATGGGATGGCGTGAGGTAAAGTTTAATTGCGAGCCTTTTTGTCAGGTTTAGGACAATAGGACCTATAAATCTCTTTTCGTTGTCAGCGGCTGTAGAAAATGTACTATTTTAGTTATCTTTGACCTAATACTAATGGCAGACCTGTCTTTAAGGTCGCAAAATTATGAAAATTTCGAAAACTTGTCAACAACGGTCAGAAATTTTTCATCCTGTATCTCCATTATATCCATGTGGATAATTTCACACGGAAACCTGGCAACAGGAGTAATTTGTAGTGGCATGTGGACGCCTACATACTTATTGGAATGGCATATTCCGCAGGAGGTGGTATATTTCCTTATTTTTGCCATCATTCGTGGGAAAGAGAATTTCTCGAGGATCTGATCTTTATTTTTGCTCCGGGCTCGATGAGCGCTTCTATGTTCCTTCTCGATAATGGAGAATTTCTGTTCCTCATTGGCTAAGTCCTCCACTAATCTTTGTGTAACCCTGATTTTGTATTTATTGCCGTTTTCAAGGTAAACGGAACCTGACAAGTGGTTGACCTCTGTTCGGAGCCTCGATAGAGCATCTGCCGCGAAGTTTGATTTAAATGGAGTGTAAATCAACTCGTAGTTATATTCTTCGATTCTAGCCTTCCAGCGTTTAAGTTTCGCGTTGTAATTTCTATTACTTAGCGTGTAGCACGTAGTTCTTTTTCATTCGTCGCACAGTCTTCTTCCGTTCGATTTAAGGAACGGGAGATGTATGCAACCGGCTTATCTTTCCCCGGTTCTCCCTGAGACAACACGGCATAGGCCGTGGCGCCCATAGTGAGATTAAAAGGTTTGTCGAAGTCTGAAAAAGCAAGTACCTCACTTTTTTGGATTGGTTAGCACGTACCTGAGCCAAGTCTCCACGAGCCATGTTGGTTAATGGCTTAGCTATGTTGGCATAATCCTTAATAAGCCGTCTATAATACGATGATAATCCAAGGAAACTCTTTAACTCTTTAAGGTTGTTTGGAGGCAAAATTACCTCGATAGCCTTAACCTTCCTGGGATCGGGGAGAATACCGTCAGAAGTAACAAGATATCCCAAGAACTTAACACTGGTGGCTAGGAATTGTGTTTGTCCTAGATTAATTTTTAGACCAGCTTCGTGAATTTTTGAGAAAATTACCGCGATGTCCCTTAGGTGATCGCTTTCGGATTTGCTAAAAATTATTATGTCGTCAATATAGAAGTAGAAAATTCTTTCGATTAATTCCTTGAGGACATCGTCTATCATTCCGTGAAATATTGCTGGGTCGTTTTTCAGCCAAAATGGTATCCTTAGATATTCGTATTTTTCATTGTGGAAAATGCAGTAAAGGAATATATTTTTCTTTCATGGCTATTTGATGAAAGCCTGAAGTACGGTCTATTGTGGTAAGAAATCTGGCATCGCCAGGACTTGCAAGAGTACGGAGTTCAAACGTTTAAAATCTATAACCATCCTATACTGTTTTTCCACGTCCGGCTTAAGTTTGTTTTGGAACTACCCATAGAGGTGAATTATATAGGCTTTTTGATGGACGAATGATTCTGTAGAATTTGAACAACTTGGCTCTTCTATAGATTCGTGAAGATCCGTAATTACGTGGTTCTGACGTTGTTGTTTTCCGTGGTAGTTACAAGAACTGTATCTTCGCTTAAATGGATTGTTGGGCCGATTCATGTAATACACGTTTCTTGTTTGTACAGACCCCGGTTCCTTCTTAATGGGGGGTTTCGGTCCCACTGGGGGTTGGTAGTATTTAGAGTTGTAGCTGGTACCACATGTATTTTGATGATCCGCCTCTGCCATTGCCAAGTTTGTTAGGATATTAATCGAACTTTTTCCTTGGTAGAGGAGGTTTCCATTCCTCACTAGAATCGTAGGACACGGGCGCGGAAACTGTGTTAGGTACCTGGACGTGGACTGTATTGTTTCTCAAGTTGATATTCTGCATGCCCAGGCACGCCGTGTATGCTTTAGGCAGAGATTTCAGTTTCTGTATTACCAGAAGCCGCGACAAATCTCCACTCAGGCCCCTGACGAACACATCTAGAGCCCTATCGCGATATGTACCCATGAGAGCATCTGCATTTTCCGCCAAATAGGGTTCAGTATGGATCTTATTAATGATTAGAAAAAATTGATGATTTACATTTGCATAAAAGTCATCAACTCTCTGGCTCCTTTGTCTCAGCTGGTTTAGCTGATGTTTAAGGGTATGAATGTCCCTTTTGTTGGCGTAGTGGATGGACAGAACTGTCTTAATTTCGGCCCAATTGTTATCAGAGACGTGGTATAACACTAGAGCCGAGTCAGCTTTTCCGCGGATTTTTTGACGTATGTGTTTGAGGATTGCTATGTATAGAGGTTTCGTGCGGACTACTTCATACTCCTTCAGCACGGTCTCCACACAGTGAATCCACGACACGTATTGGATGGGGTTTCCGTCAAAAACTTGGATTTTGGGAGCTTAGAGATTTCCTTAAGCTCTATTTCATTGCTTGGTCCTCGCAGTGGCGGCAAAATAACAGATTCACTATTTCTTAAACTGGTATTACTAGTTCCCTGAAACGAGTTCAGTTTTTCATTAATGGATCCTAACTGACCTAGAATCGATCTAATCAATTCCTGCGTAACCCCTGCTCTAACTGGCCAATTCTGCCCACGAAACCCCTTAATTGTTCTAAAACGGAGTAAATAGCCCCTGTGAGCTGGGTGACTGACGCCATAAGCTCATCCTAAATTTATTTTGTATTCTAATTCAAATCTCTCGAAAGGTTCCACAGAAAGAATGTTTATTCCAATTTTTACTATATCTATTTTCAGGAAATCCCTTACTTAAAATATTCTCCTTAACCTTGTACAGAATTATACTTATATATTTTTCGATAATATAAATCAAGTTAAATTTTTTTTTCTTTATGCTAAAAGGTGTTTCTTTCACTGATTTTATTTCCGTTAGGTGCGTAATTAGTTCACCTATTTTTTTACTTAAATTATCCAGAAACTTTGATTAGGCCACTTGTGTTTTTTTTATTTAAATTGTTCAGAAACTTTTACTAGTTCACTTGTTTTTTTTTTTATTTAAATTGTTCATTAGACTCGATTAGTTCACTTGTGTTTTTTCTTAATTAATGAGGGAAAGGTCCCTGCTCGGACGCCAGGAAAAGGTTTTTGATCCTTGTAGTTTAAAAAATATATTTTTTAAGGATCACGGCACTTGTCCAAAATGAAAAGTATAAAGTTAAACGTTATAAATATGTCTTTATTATTCCGCAGTCAATTATCAAATGAATCTAAAATTAAATGATTGTCTCTACTCCAACTTAACAGACGATAATACAAAAAATCATTAAAAACAGCATAATGTAAAAAACCAACAACAGTATAAAAAAACAGCCACATTAAACAGCCACAAATTACAAAATGATTTCTTTCGACGTCACGAACATGTATACGAACATACCAATAAACAATTAAAATATTAAAAGAAAATCTTATTGCCACAGCAAAAATTAATGCACAATAAATCAATGAATTAATAATTTCATTAGAAATCAAACGAAAACAAAGCTACTTTACATTTAACAATACATTCTACACAAAAACTGAGGTACTAGCCGATATAAACCTGAATAACTATGAAAATAAATATATATTATCAAAAATCAATTGGCAAAACCATAAAATAATAAGATATTCGAGATATGCTGATGACACTTGTCATTTTCGATGGTACTTATAGACTAATCGACATACTCTCAAAGTACATCAATACCATAAACACAAACATAAAAGTAACAACAGAAATTGAAAACAATAATTCAATAAACATTTAGATCTTAACATCACAAAAAACAACAATAATAAACTCCAATATAAAGTACATCGGAAAGTAACCACAACTGATATAACAGTACATAAAGATTCCCACCACAGGTTATTTAAAATCCCAACGGACAAAACAGACTATGAAAATGAGCTGAATACTAAAAAATACATGCAAATGGGTACAACGCAACAATTTGGAAAAATTACTCACAAAAAAAAAGAAGAAACTTTACAGCAACAAAAACAACATAAACACGCCAATAGAAATCATAAAATACACATCAGCAAATTACACGAATATATTATCACAAACCCTCTTATATGAACTCAAAAAAATTAAAATTCACATATCACTTAAAACCAATAATAACAGACACAATAATCTAAAACAAAAACCTAAAAAGGATACAAAATTATGTTCTGAAGTATATAAATTGAAGTGCAACGACTGCAACATGGTCTACATAGGCCAAACTGGTCGAAACGTCAAAGCCAAATTCAACGAACATTAGCCCAAGCCCGACATCAAATCCACATACGCCTAGCATTTAATCAACAATAACCACAATTACACAGACTTCGAGTCAAATTTGCAAACATTGCATTTTTGCAGAAAAGGAAAGACACCAGACACAACTGAAGATTTCGAAATATACAAAGCCTATAAAAAAGAAGAAGACAAATTGCTTAATGATAAATTCACAGTTAAGACGAACATCTTATATGAAACAGCAATAAAACAACAACAAAACAATAGATAAAAGAAGACAGCACAAAATCAACACAAAAGCTTCAGCTAAATAAATAACAATAACTACAACAGAAACATAGCATGAGACAAATTAAGCTTAAAATTTGACAACACCAGCAATATATCAAAGTAGTACGCACGAAGATGGAGTTTACACTCTGAAACGAGTCGCACATTTTTTTAGAATTAAAATAAATAAATAGTATCTTAACTAAAAATTAAATAAACAATATAAAAATTAAAATTTCCGTTTTCGTTTGCTATTTAATTTTTATTTTTTATTTTTAGTTTAAAACTAACCTAATATTCATTTGAACAAAGGTGTTTTTTGAGAACATAGTTTTTGTAATACATAACCATACATGAAAAAAATCACATATGGCTTCTGCTAGGCAAAGAAGTAGCCAAGTTGGTCGCATTACAAAAAGAAAAAACCCTCCAATTAATATAAATAACGCTGAGCTACCAGCCGATGATACAGGACCAATAGACCCTAACGAAAATCCTTTGAATCCCAGCGGTGTGCTCCAAGTGCCTCCAAATGTTAATCAGAGCCAGGCTAGTCCTCAAATAGTTGAAAATGTTTCAAGCAATTTAAATATTTCCAATAACGCAAATAATATTGATTGTGCGAGTGGTTCGAACGTTATTCGACAATTCCCTGTAAATAGAACTGTAACTGAGCGTATTCAGCAAGTTGCAACTGCTTCTATTGGTGTGGATAGAATTACAGATTTGATAAATTTGCATCAAGAAATAGAAAAAAAAAGACAAATAAGTTTAGATAAAGTTGCCGAGACTAGTAGGCAAACCCTGTCAGCTTCTATCCCTCAGGCAAATTCAGAAGAATATTTACTTTATATATCTCTTTCCAAATGCTCTTAATAACTTACCCGAACCTCCCGCTAATATCAGTGAAAATATTAATCAAGATGTTTCCAATGAGAACACAACTTCTTCAGTAACCCATTTAAAAAGTTTGAATTCCATAAGTGGATTTTAAAATTTGATAACAAGAACCTGACGGTTGATGATTTCGTCTTTTGGCTAAACAGATTAAATTGAATGAGTGTTATGGAGCTTCGTGGAAAAATAACTTCCTCAATTTTCCCGTTTGTGGCAGGTCGAATCTAAGATTGGTACTGGATGTATCTAAAATCTCATCCTTCCTTAAATTGGCAAAGTCTCAAGCTCGCAATAATGAAGCAATATCGAAGCTTAGAATCTGATTCTGAACTGTCAAGAAAAATGTTAAACAAAGAGACAAGGCCATAACGAGATTTTCTATGACTTTTATAACGCCATTCTTTTACTGAATACTCGCCTTCGCGTCAGTCGATCTCGTACTGTGGAAGTGTGAAGACGTTTTCGGCTTCCCAGTTTTTCCAATTAAAATTCGTGTGTGAGCTTAAGTTCTAAATTAAATCAAGTTTTCATAAGTGGTGCAGTAGCACAGTGATAGAGTGGCCGACCGAGAATCCGAGGGTCGCCAGTTCGATTCCCAGGAGGGCATCAGAACTTTATCAGCTTTTTTTCACAACCGTGAAGTAGTTAACTTTATTGGTTGGGAAAACGAACAAAGGAGGAGGAGTTTAAGCACCGGGGCATCGAAAGGTGTCCTAGGGCCAATGAGGCCAGCGATGGCATCAGCTGAGGGAACATCGAAAGATGTTCCAACTACAAGCAGTGATTCTGCAGCAACAACATCAACAGCAATAACAACAACGGCAACATCATCCGATGCTAATCAAAAGCGCAGAAAGAGGATCAAGTGCGCACCAAATTTGGTAAAAAGGAGATCCACGGCCACCTCAGCAAAGCTGCCAGCTGGGGTGCATACGTCCGATATAGACGAGACGTCAGAGGCAGCAAGACAAACCGAGTTAGACACTTCACCCGAAGAGGGTATAGCATATATGTCTGAAGAAGGAGAAGGGCACTTCACGACGGGCGATAGTACTGCCTTCGTGAACCTCTCCACATCAGAGTCGTCAGCTGAGGAGGACGAGGAACAGAGAATGGTCGCCCAAATTGAAGCTTTGGAGGCAGAAATCGAAAAGATAAAAAGCAAAGTTAAGGCTAGCCAAGAAGCGCGCCGAGCGAGGCAACTAAAAGAACTCCAAGAAAAAGAACAACAACAGAAAAAAGAACAAATACAAAAACAACAGCCACAGCAGCAGCCAAAACAACAACGGCAAAAACAACAACAACAACAGCAACAGCAGCAGACACAAGTCCAGAAACAACCGCAAGAAAAACAGCAGCAGCAGATTCAAAAGCAGCAGAATCAACAGCCGCAGAAAAATCAGTCTCAGCAGCAGCAGCCACAGCCGCCGATCATGAAAAAAGAAAAGGTGCCACCCATTAATACTTATAAAATGGAGTTACAGGATACCATAAATCTATGTAAGTTGACCATAGGTCATAATTTTACTATTAAAAGATTAAATAACGATAGGCATGCTATCCAGTGCTTCACACTGGAACAGCACAAAAAAATTAAAGAGTTGCTGAAAGAAACTACTACCGAATTCTTTAGTTTCACCCCTAAAACCGAAAAATTTCAAACGGTCCTTTTGAAGGGCATAGATTCCTACACGGAACCACAGGTGCTCTTAAATGAACTCCGCCAAAAAGCGAATGACGATCTCGACTTTATCGGGGTCAAGCCGTTCGCTACAGTTAGAGCTAGGCGGGAGAAGCGGAGTCTTCCCTTCTTCCTTGTTCAACTTTCACCCAGCAGCAAACTGGATAGTTTGAGGAGTATATCCGTCCTCAACTGCCAGGTTGTAACTTGGGACAAATTAAAAAGGCGCGGCGACATGCTTCAATGCATGCGCTGCCAAAGGTTCGGCCACGCCGCAGCAAACTGCGAAATGCAGTCACGCTGCGTTAAGTGTGGAGAGAACCACAATGCAGATGAATGCAAGTTAGGAAAGGAACGGGTCGAAGATAGGACCCAGCTTAAATGTGTACTCTGCCGAGGCGCCGGACACCCCGCTAATTATCGGGGATGCCCGACGTTTCAGCTTATAAGGAACAATAAAACAGCAAAGCAAACAATGGTAGAAAAGCGTCCAACAGTGCGCCCTCCTACAACAACGCCCGTCAACCCCCAAATTTCTTACGCCCAAATGGCGTCAGGAAGGGGAAGCACGGTACAGCCTACACCAAAGGTCGCCCAACAGGCCACCGTGCCTAAGGCGCCGGCGGCACAGGCGGATATTATGGGCGTTCTACTGGCCATCCAGGGCCAGTTGAACGGCCTCCAAAACCAGATCAGGGAGCAGGCGACTAGGGTGGATTATCTCTACTCTGTTATGCCGAGCTTAACGCAACTTAGAGGTTAAGGGCGCGCTGCCGGAGAGGCCCTTTAAGATCCTAGCTGTGAATGTAAATTCACTGATTAGGACCGAACGTAGAGCGAATTTATTCCAATTGCTTAAAGACATAAGTCCAGATGTGTTTATGGCTAGCGAAACTAAGCTTAACCAGAAACATAAATTGACTAACAACAATTACAATATCGTAAGAAGAGACCGACCCAACTCCACGCAAGGAGGAGGCGTCGCAATCTTTATACGTAAAGGCATTAGTCATAAGGTAATATATAATAGTGATGTGCGAAAATTTCGGACGTTAGAGGCATGCATCATATGCATTCATCTCCAACAGGGGAACCGAATGTATGTGATCGCTGCCTATGCACCGGAAACACCTCAGCCCACACAGTTTATAACAGAGCTTGAAAAGCTCTTTGAATGCTTAAGATTGAGCTCGGAAGAGAATTACTATATATTGGCGGGTGATTTAAACGCCAAGCACACAGATTGGGGAAATCAAATACAAAATCCTCGAGGTAACCATCTATTTAATTGGATGGGTCGATACAACCTTGAGTATCGCATCGATCTTCTAGCCACAGACAGCCCATCGTTCCCAAGAAGCGGAGCCTATCTGGATCTATTGCTTAAAGACGCAAGACTAACAATTACTGACGCTGTGGGTCAACGGCCAAGAAATTGTTTACGAACGATCGAGTACGACAGTGACCACTGCGGACTCGCCGCCGTAATACAACTTCCGACCCAGCTTATGGAGTTGGAGGAGTATGTGCCTGTGCATACTTACAATTACAGTAAGGTGCGCTGGCCACGTTTCTCCAATGCCTTATTGAGTGAATTACGTTCAAATGGTATATCCCCACCAAATGACAGGAACCTAACAAATACTGAAATCGACAGATACTTAGAACAAATTGACGAAACGATTCTACGAACAATGAACAGAACAATACCGAAATATAAAGAACGTAACGCAACTGACATGTACCGTAACGCGACAATTGACGCACTTCACAGACAAAAAAGTGGACTACTGACAAGACTAAAACGCTTGTACAGGCGGTTTACTGATACACGAGACCTGGAGATTAGGACACTGAAGTCGTCCATCAAAAACATCAACCAATTGATCAAAGAAAATTATAGATTGGCTATTAATTCGTTCTGGGACAATAAAATTCGTGCCGTTAACTCCAGCGACCCAAGTATGTTCCCAAAAATTAATAAGATTTTTAGAAGAAAGGATCAAAACGATCTTCCGTGTCTTAAGCTCCAGAGGACGACAGAGAACAGAGACGTACTTCTGACAGCAGGCATAGACCCAGAGGATGCCGTATTGGACGATGACCTCTATAAAATCGAAGATCCGCAGGAAAGAGTGGAGGCTGTGGGGGCTGCTTTCCAGCAAGTGTACAAGGTGAATGCTAGCATTCGCCCGAATCATGACCTGGAGAACAGAGCTCTGCTTCATCACTTATGGCTCCGGAACGATATAACCGAATGGCGATCTGAGAACCTTGGTTTTACCAGGTTTAATGATGAAGATTTGGCAAACGCCATAATCGCCGACCGAAATGGGCCCAGCCCCCTGTTAATTTCGAAGAATGAGCTCCAGCTCATCTTCGATTCATTAAAGAAAAAGAAGTCTGCAGGAGTCGATGGTATATCCAACGTTGTACTACGACATTTGCCTCAAGAAGCAGTTGACATTTATACCACACTGTTTAACAACGCGCTGAATAATGCATATTATCCAGTGCGGTGGAAGACAGCTGTGGTGCACCCTCTCCCAAAAAAGGGAAAGGACAACTCCAATCCGGCGAATCTCCGGTCGATAAGTCTTCTTCCGAGTATCAGCAAAGTATTTGAAAAGGTTATTAATAGAGCCCTGTTCAAGTGGGCGGAGGACAAAAATATCATCCCGGATAATCAGTTCGGTTTTAAGGCGGGACATGACACAATTCATGCCGCATCTAAACTTGTTTCTGATATCCAATGGAACAAAACTAAAAAGCAGTGTACGGGTGCCTGTCTGGTTGATTTGGAGAAGGCCTTCGACACCGTATGGTTAGAAGGTCTCTATCTAAAGCTAACCAGACTAGGTATAAGTAAACCTCTATTGTATATGCTTTATGACATGCTAAATGGTAGAAAGTTTGTTGTCAAGAGTGGCAATGTAACTTCTACTGCAATTTTTAATATTAATAATGGTCTTCAGCAGGGAGCGGTTAACTCGCCGATTCTATTCAACATTTACACCAGCGATCTGATAGGTAGTCTAACTCAGGCAATTGCGTACGCCGACGATCTAATTGCGTACAGAACAGCTCATACAGTTGAGGACATCAAAAGTCTCTTGCAGAGTGACTTTGACAAGATTCAGCGATATTGTGATGACTGGAAGTTGAAAATCAACTTCCAGAAATCAGAAACTATTTTGTTTAGGACTCCGTTGTCTAGCGCCTCAAGGGATACGAGAAAGAACTGGCGCAAGCTGGTGATCGTAGGGCCACATGGACATCCACTGGCGAGTAAAAGTGTAGTAAAGTACCTTGGCATCTGGTTGGATCAGTACCTGTATTTCGACAGACATATAGGTGCTGCTTTGGCCAGGGCTAGGGGAGCCTTAGCCTTGACAAAACGACTGTTTTATAGCAGCCGTCTTGACAGCAGGGTGAAGGTGATTTGCTACATGGCCCTCATCAGGCCGATGATTGCCTACGGATGCCCGGTGTGGTTCAACGTTGCCCCATTTCAAATGGAAAAGATTCGGGTGTTTGAGAGGCAATGTCTTAGACGTTGCCTTGGATTACACAGAACACCAGAGTCGGAGTACACAAGATATTATTCCAACCAGGTTCTATACAACGGAGCCAACATAAACAGAATAGATAATTTTTTGTTCAAGCTGATTCGGGGTCACGTTGCAAGAGCGATGTCCTCAACTAACAGCTTAATTTTTGGGGCTTATTACCCCAATAACGAATATTTTGAGAGTGCGCGGTTAAGTGGTTACATCCCTCCTGAGGCATTCCTCTATTTAGACAGTCGAGGGCTGATACAGGATGGAGGGGCGGTTCCGCTCATCTACCACGTCAGCCGGAAAACTGTGGATAGGCGACTCCTGTATAGTCGACACGTCATCGCTCAAGGTGGAGAAGAGCGCCTTCGGTTCAGTAGGACTGTGTCCGATCGGGACCGGAGGGATAGGGCGAAACAGGAGAACCAGTTCTGGTGGCTCTCTGAACAGCATCGTGATATTTAAAGTCGATGAAGATGATATATATTGGCCGACTTACATAGATTTAGGGCATTAGGTATAGGGAACAGTCAGGGTGGCACCAAAAAAAATTAAAAATATGTATGTATGCGGGGGCATACGTGCATGTATCTGCGTGTCTGTACATGTATGTGCGTACGTATATGTATGTGCGCATGTACATGTGTGGGTGGGTTGCATGCTGGTGGGTGTCTGCATGCATATAAAAAATAAACAAAAAAAAAATTTAAAAACGAAAAAAATGCTGCTGTGGCTGTTCTAGTTTTTAAGTAGTTATAAGTATTATTAGGTATTTTAAGTAGTTTAAGTTATTTTTAGTTAGTATAAGTTAGTTTTATTTAGTTTTAATTATTTTTAATATATATTTAGGTTTAGTTTATAGGTAAAAAAAAAAAAAAAAAAAAAAAAAAAAAAAAAAAAAAAAAAATTAAAAAAAAAAAATAAATGATCAGATACCAAGTTTTTTGTATAAAAGTTTCTTGAAATATAAAATAAATAAAAAAAAAAAAATTAGATTTAATTAAAATAGTTTTTAGGTCGAAAGACATTAGTTGTAAGAGTTATTGTTTAATTTAGAGCGCCCGTAAAGGGCCAGTAAATTAGTTGTAAGTTATTGATAATTAGGCTAGTTTTAAACATTTTTGTCTAGCTTTAAGATAGTTATAAGTTAATATGAAATAAAAATGAATTTATAAAAAAAAAAAAAAACTCGCCTTCGCGTACCAAAAACAGCTAGTGTGATCATTGAGATAGTTAAACAAAATGTAAAACGCCGCATCAGTGAACTTATGATTACATACATTAGAAATAGCATTTCCGAACCATAGAAAAATATGTCCTTTAAAGTGATAGTATACGCAATAAGCAATTCGTCCAGTCCATTTTCAAAACACAAGTCAACGAACTTGAACTTGAGCATGTCGATCCGCAGGAGTTCGCACTTAAAACTTCGCTTCCCAAACTAGATCAGTCGCTTTATGTTTGTTGGATCTGCAGAATTAAAGGTCATTCATTTGTTAACTGTCCCATCCCATCAAGAAAACTTTTCTGCTTTAGGTGTGGACTCGATAACACAACCACACCCGAGTGTGTAAAGTGTGCGGGAAACCCAGCAGAGGTCAATTCGAGGACCAGGGAGTTTTGTCCTGTAGAAAAAAACCCGACGAATTCTTAAAGCCTTTATAATTTGTCTCTAACCAAAGTTCATCTGCTTTTGCAGATACAGCAAGAATTTGAAAACCCACATGATTTTCAAAAAACAAATGCTCAAGTAATTGAAGACACAACTTATCAAAACGAACCTACAACTAATATTTTAAAGAATCATGAAAACATCCTTAAGTCAACTTCAGCTAAGATACAACCAAAATCGCTTCAGGAAAGGTTGCTGAACTATTATGATGTTGGATGCCGGATTTTCAATTGTAAGCTCCCAAAATATATACTTAAGCTTCGAGAACGTTTTGGAAAGAAAGAAGTTCAAACCCAGATTTAATCTCAAGCTTTTACAAGATTGATGATCCGAGACCATTCACAAACCTTACTGTCTTTGGTAAACAGAAACTTGGACTTCTTGACAGCGGTGCAAGTATCAGTTGCTTAGGTTTTGGATGTCTGGATCTACGTATTGAAAAATGCCAATATCGAATATAAACCTTTTAAATCGAAAATTAGAACCGAAAGTAGTCAATCGCAACCGATTGTGTGAGAGGTTAAAACAGAGATAATATATAAAGGAAGCTCGAAGATGGCTTTGGTTTTAGTTCCTTCATTAGACCAACAGTTATATCTGGGGATTAATTTTTGGAGATTGTTTGAGATTGCGCCTCATATAATCTCTGAGATTTCGTCCGTATATATTCCTAGACGATCCAAATGACCATGCTTTCAAAGCATTAATCCGAACGATTGGAGAATGTCAGCAACCTATTCCCACCGTCTGCCTAGCTTGGGCTACGGCGTAGACACCCGAAGAGCAGGTTATTGATGCAGGGGATACCAAACCCATTAAACAAAGGCACTACCAAGTTTCTCCAGCGGTACAAAGCCTTGTGTATGAGGAACTGGATAGGATGCTCGCTCTTGGTATCATAGAAGAAATCAATAGTGCTAGGTGCTCTCCGGTTGTATTAATGCGAAAACCGGGAAAAATCCCCTCTGCTTTTACTCCCGGAAAGTAAATCAAGTATCCCAGAATGACGCCTTTCCATTTGTTCATATAGAGGGGTTGCCAAGTCGTCTTCCGGATGCGCACTTTATATCAAGCCTATATATGAAACAAGCCTATGGCGAATTCCGCAGGAGAGATCGTCTCGGGAAAAAACCGCGTTTGCTGTGCCTGGTAGACCACTGTATCAGTATACAGTGATGCCCTTCGGTCTTTGTGGATCAGCTCAAAGTTTGTGCAGATTGGTGGGTAAGTCTCCGCACAGGTTAAGACAGAATGTATCCGTTTATTTGGACGATCTCTTGATAATTTCGGGAACATTTAAAGAACACCTTAATATTTTTCGTGAGCTTGCATCACTTCTTCGATCAGGAGGACTTACAATAAATCTTGCCAAGTCCAAATTCTGCTTTAATCAATTAAAATATTTAGGTTTCATAGTAGGAGGAAGATACCCCAAAACGGATCCTAACAAAGTTTCGGCCAATAAGGAATTCCCGATTCCAAGAAACACCTCGACAAGTACGAAGGCCACTCCCATTACTGCAACATTGAAAAAAAGAAAATCCTTTGTATATGGTCCAGAGGCAACCACCGCCTCGAAGAACTGAAAACTGCGTTAACTATAGCTCCCGACCCAAATTTCCAAAAACTTTTTATCCTCTTGTGCGATTCTTCGACATCTGGCACAGGATCAGTCTTATGCCAAGAAGATTAAGGGTTATGCCCCCTAGGCCTATCTATTACTTTTCTCACAAACTCAACGCTGCTCAAGGCAACTAGAGTGTGACTGAGCTGGAATGCCTAGCGGCGGTCACGGGTGTTGAGAAGTTTCGGTCATATGTAGAGGGCCATGAATTTCAGATATTGACTGATCATGCGAGTTTAAAGTGGCTCATGAGTCTGAAAGACCTAAGCGGGCGGTTAGCTCGTTAGATTCTTCGACTTCAACGTTACTCTTTTGAGATAGAGCATCGGAAAACCATGCAAAATGTTGTACCAGTCGACCTGTCTTGAGTGTATGCGGTTGATGGTATCGTATCTGCTTCGGCAAATAACTACACCCTACGGATGTTCTATCGATCGGTTTGACCGATCCGGTATTCAATTCGGATGAATATGTTAATTTGGTCAAAACAATTGAGGAAAACAAAGAACAGTTACCCGACCTTTCTCTTTCAGAAAATTTTGTGTACAAAAGGTTAAATGTTGCACAGGGGATCCATGAGCTGATGGCCTCATCTGGAAGCTCTGGATTTCATCTTCGCTAACAAAGCAATTGGTACTTCTGGCTCATGATTCACCGAAAGTCTCCATGGAGGGAGACTGTTAGTAAAAACATTAATCGCAAACTGTTAAGTCTGTAACTCCTCAATTCTCAGACCGCCAATGGGTAAATGTTTTGTGGTAGAAAGGCCTTTCCAGCATCTCTTCATTGATTTCCTTGGGCTTTACCCAAGATCAAAGTCTGGAAACACTTTTATTATCATATGTCTTGACCAACTAACAAAATTTGTCTCTATTTCACTATTGAGAAAAGCTACAAGTCATATGGCTATAAAGTTCCTCGAAGAACAAATTTACTCTTGGATTTGGAGAATTTTAAATTTTTTTTTTGTCGTAATGTTGATTAAATGAAAGCAATTTTCATTTTATTTTCCCAACGTTTCGACGGTGGTTGCCGTCTTCTTCAGGGGTGTCCTTATTTACAAAATGAAAAAGAGAATTAATGTTGTACATATTGATACAAGTAAACGAACAAAATATGACTTACATAACTTTAAATTTTAAGACTTTTAATATACATAACAATAATTTGTTTTAAACAAATAACAGAAAAAAAACAGATTGAAAACAGATTTTGAACACTTCTGGTTTGAAGATTACTCTACGTTTAATGATATTTATTGTCAGAAACTAATGAACAGTAATACCCAGGTATATTTTGTGTGTCTTGTTTGCGGTTCATATTATTTTTGTTTTTAATTATATGCAGTGTCTCTATTGTGTAACGTTTAGATGTATGTTTTTCTGTTGCGAGGATATCCACTCCCTCGAAGTTTGGTGTGTGACCGGTATCAACGATGTAAGAAGCCAGTGCCGTCTTCTCAGAACTTTTTAGGCGAATATCTGACTTGTGGTTCGCCATTCTTTGCCGAAGGAGTTGTTTGGTGGTGCCGATGTAGCAAAGATTGCAGGATTCATCCGTTTTCCCCTGGCAATTTATTTTATAAACTACGTCTGAAAGGCGATTTTTGTCGGGTTTCATCTTCAGGTTGGTGAATAGGGATGCAACAGTCTGGTTCGACCTATATGCCAAGTTGACTTCCGGATTGTTTTTCGTGACCATTTCTTTGAAATTTTCGGAAAGTTTGGGCACATAAACGACACCCTTATAAACAGATCTCCTCTCTTCCAACTTATTTTCTGAACGAACTTGGTGTTTTTGACGAAGTGGCAAGTTCCTTATAACTTCTGTTGGCAGGCTGTTGTCTAACAGTATTTGCGTAACTTTTTCTTCGTTGGCGGAATGGAATTTTCGGTCACTCAATGCAAAAACTTTGTTTATTAAGTTCGACGCAATGTTTATACGAATGTGCTTGGCTTGAATAAATCGGAAATGGACAAGTCGCCCATATGCCATGTCTTTCTGGTACCAGTCGAAAGAAAGTCGATCATTTCCGCGGTAGACCTTAACGTCCAAGAACGCTATCGATCTGTTTTTTTCCCTCTTTACGGTGAATTGTATTTTTTCATTAAACTGGTTTAAGCATCGTAAGACATTTTCAATTTCTTCTCTATCCACAATCGCAAAGATATCATAAACGTATTTTGCTATAAACTTAGGTTTTTAGCTTAGTTTAAGACATTCCTCGAGTAAGAAATCTAAAACTAAGTCCGCAATCGTCGGTGAAAGAGGATTTCCCATTGGCATTCCGTGTACTTGTTTGTACAAATTGTCCTTAAATTGCAGGTAGTTGTTATATTTGAGGCAATAATTTAATAATTCGATAAATTTGTTTTGGCTCAGCTTGGTATTTTCAGCTATAATTTCCAATTTCTTTTTAATAATGTTGATTGCAAGCTGAACAGGAACGTTAGTAAAAAGAGAACCAGCGTCATAAGAAACCAAAATATCGTTTGTGTCAAGTACAAAATCTTTTGCTTTGGATTTAAACTGCAACGAATTTTTTACATAATGAGGATATTTTTTTGTGACACACTGTAATATTTTACCCAGGTACTTTGAAATTTCGTAACAAGGAACTTTCAACGATGACGTTATCGGCCGGAGAGGCATATTTGCAGGTATTTGTGCTGTGTAGGTAGTCATAATTGCTTTTTCCATATCATCGATCATCTTATTGTTGTGCAACCATTTCACAAATTCATTGTTTTTGTTTTGTAGAGTGGTGAGGCGGCTTGCTCTTGCGACCTTGTATGTAGAGCGGTCAGAGAGTAGTTCCGTCATCTTGTCTTCATATTCCGTCGTATTCATCGCAACAGTCACATTGCCTCTATCAGCTGCTACAGTTATAATGTTTTTGTGTTTTTTTAAGAAAATTTACCGCATCTTTGTGTACCTTGGTGATGTATTTGTAGAATGCTTCGTTGTGGTGGTAACGTTGAAAAGAGTGAAGCATATTGCTATACTTAGCTCTAGTTTCTTCTTATCCTATTTCATCTTTTTCTGCTCTTATGATTTCTTCGCAATCTGCAATGAGATGGAAAACAGGGAACGTATTTTTGCCAATTTGCCGACGAGAAAAATAAATTAAAAATTCTCGAAATACAAATAAAAACCAACTTGGTCAAAAACTTCTAAAATATTTTTCAATTCGGACGGCTAGCCGACATTTCTTTATTTACATAAGATGAGAAATTATTATCAACATATGCTTTACAAGTATGGTGAACACGTATGTATGCATCTTAGAGAATACAGCAACTTTAAACGTAAATCAGAAAACCAAAAACAAACTCTTAAATTTTTGATAATCTGTAGACAATATGGATTTATTCCCAAGCATTTAAAAAGATCTACAGTTAACACTAAAGCGCTTTTCTCTAGCAAGGAATCACGAAGCTCATACGACAAAATAGAACATAAATTCCATCTCAAAGTTCTTAACCTGGAAATAAGCGAAACCTTTCACAAAATAAAACAATCCAACAACACACTTAGAATGCTTAACAAACGAATACAAGAAAATATAACATCACAAGAACACAAACAATTTATAAATCAACAGCAACAAAATTTCCTTACCATTTGCATGAAAAAAGAAGAAATCCACACACAAACAATTAATCAACTCAAAGCTGATCTGTGGGAAAAATTAAACATTAAAATGCATGACGATTGGTTTGTAAGCAAAAGTGACGTAGAGTTTCCCTTCGAAATCAAATGGCGTCTGTCCATGGGAAAGAAATTTTCTTTGCCAATTGGCAAAAATACGTTCCCTCTTTTCCAAGTCATTGTAGATGGCGAAGAAATCATAAGAGCAGAAAAAGATGAAATAGGACAAGAAGAAACTAGAGCTAAGTATAGCAATATGCTTCACTCTTTTCAACGTTACCACCACAACGACGCATTCGACAAATACATCACAAAGGTACACAAAGAAGCGGTAATTTTTCTTAAAAACACAAAAACATCATAATTGTACCAGCTGATAAAGGCAATGTGACCGTTGCGATGAATACGACGGAATATGAGGACAAGATGACGGAACTACTGTCTGACCGCTGTACATACAGGGTCGCAAGAGCAAGCCCCCTCACCACTCTACAAAACAAAAACAATGAATTTGTGAAATGGTTGCACAACAATAAGATGATCGATGATAGGGAAAAAGCAATTATGACTACCTAAATAACTTACCAAAGATTCACCAACCAAATATGCCTCTCCGGGCGATAACGTCATCGTTGAAAGTTCCTTGTTACGAAATTTCAAAGTACCTGGTTAAATATTTCAGTGTGTCACAAAAAAATCTCCTCACTCTGTAAAAAATTTGTTGGAGTTTAAATCCAAAGCAAAAGATTTTGTACTTGACACAAACGATATTTTGGTTTCTTATGACGCTATTTCTCTTTTTACTAATGTTCCTGTTCAGCTTGCAATCAACATTATTAAAAAGAAATGGGAAATTATAGCTGAAAATACCAAGCTGAGCCAAAACAAATTTATCGAATTATTAATTTTTTGCCTCAAAGATAACAACTACCTGCAATTTAAGGACAATTTGTACAAACAAGTCCACGGAATGCCAATGGGAAATCCTCTTTCACCGACGATTGCGGACTTGGTTTTAGATTTCTTACTCGAGGAATGTTTTAAACTAAGCTACAAACCTAAGTTTATAGCAAAATACGTTGATACATCTTTGCGATTGTGGATAGAGAAGAAATTGAAAAATGTCTTACGATGCTTAAACCAGTTTAATGAAAAAATACAATTCACCGTAGAGAGGGAAAAAAACAGATAGATAGCGTTCTTGGACGTTAAGGTCTACCGCGGAAATGATCGACTTTCTTTCGACTGGTACCAGAAAGATATGGCATCTGGGCGACTTGTCAATTTCCGATCTAATCAAGCCAAGCACATTCATATAAACACTGCGTCGAACTTAATAAACAAAGTTTTTGCGTTGAGTGACCGAAAATTCCATGCCGCCAACGAAGAAAAAGTTACGCAAATACTCTTAGACAACAGCTTTCCAACAGAAGTTATAAGGAACTTGACACTTCGTCAAAAACACCAAGTTCGTTCAGAAAATAAGTTGGAAGAGATGAGATGTGTTTATAAGAGTGTCGTTTATGTGCCCAAACTTTTCGAAAATTTCAAAGAAATGGTCACGAAAAACAACCCGGAAGTCAACTTGGCATATAGGTCGAACCAGACTGTTGCATCCCTATTCACCAACCTGAATATGAAACCCGACAAAAATCGCCTTTCAGACGTAGTTTATAAAATAAATTTCCACAGGAAAATGGATGAATCCTGCAATCTTTGCTACATCGGCACCACCAAACATCTCCTTCGGCAAAGAATGGCGAACCACAAGTCAGATATTCGTCTAAAAAGTTCTGAGAAGACGGCACTGGCTTCTCACATCGTTGATACCGGTCACACACCAAACTTCGAGGGAGTGGAGATCCTTGCAACAGAAAAACATACATCTAAACGTTACACACTAGAGACACTGCATATAATTAACAACAAAAATAATATGAACCGCAAACAAGACACACAAAATATATCTGGGGCTTACTGTTCATTAGTTTCTCACAACAAATATCATTAAACGTAGACTAATCTTCAAACCAGAAGTGTGCAAAATATGTTTTCAATCTGTTTTTTTTTGTTATTTGTTTCAAACAAATTATTGTTATGTATATTAAAAGTTATTTAGAATCCTTTTAAAATAAAACACAGTACGATTTTTATTGTGGGAAAAATTGTCAATAAGAAACCCACATTTATTATCTCCGGTTTTAAGGTATCCAAACATGACTCGACGGTCTGAAGAACCGAACGAGGCTAACTCTAACTCACTTCTTATAAGTAAAATGTCTATATACCAAAAATACAAATACATAGGCTTTTCATATTAATTCTTTAGACATGAATGGCCAGTGTTGCCATTCGTAACAGTCCCGGCTAAAAACATCGTTTTTACTCTCGTAGCTCCGTGTTGATAGGCAGGACACAAAGTTTTTGGACATTCCGCTTTAGTTTGTTGGTAGCAGTTTGTACGATGACGTTTCTAATAAGCCCATCTTGACTGGGTAACAATTCGCATATTCTTCCCATTGCCCAATTGGCTGGCGGGAAGTTTTCGCTCCTAAGAACCACCAATTGCCAGACCTTTAGGTTCTCCTTCTCCCTTCTCCATTTTTCCGCTCCTGCAGAGTTGTCAGGTATTCTGACTTCCATCGAGCCCAGAAATGTTTTATCATTTGCTGTCTCTCTCTCCAAAGCTTAGCTCCTGCGGTATCCGACCCCTGGTCTATTCTAAAAGGAAGAGGCAAAATTAATGGTTCACCTACCAAAAAATGTCCCAGCGTTAACGCCTGGATATCCCTAGGATCGTCACTCAAAGGGTGTAGAGGCCTAGAATTCAGGATGGCTTCTATTTGAATAAGCAACGTTCCAAGCTCCTCATAAGGCAATATCCTTTGCCCAACGATCCGTTTCAGATGAAACTTCATCGATTTTACGGCCGCTTCGTAAATACCTCCTTGGTGTGGTGCCGCTGGTGTCATAAAATGCCAGTCAGTACCTTTATGGTGTAAATGCTCCAATACTCCTTTATCTGAAAATACTTTCAAAGCTTTATTTAGTGCTTTGGATGCGCCAACGAAAGCTGTTCCGTTGTCGCTAAATATTTTTTCACATCTCCCTCTCCTTGCAATAAACCTCTCATAACAAGCTATAAAGGCTATTGAGGATAAATCTCCTACAATTTCAATATGTACCGCCCTACCCTTAAGGCAGAAAAATATTGCAATCCAACATTTTCTCCTATTTCTCCCTCCCACTCCATTGACCACTTTTAATTCAAAAGGGCCAACATAATCCACTCCAGTGGCTAAAAATGGTTTCCCGACCCGGACTCTTTCTGATGGTAACTCCGCCATCAGTTGCCCCTCCATTCGCGCCTCTAAACGAACGCACACAACACATTTATGAATGTGACTCCGCAATCCACTCCTAAGTTTTGGTATCCAGTACCTCTGTCTAATAAATTGCATCATAACTTGAATGCCTCCGTGCTCCGTCTCCCTATGAGCATAGCTCATTAACAATTCTCCTAACCTTGAACCATTCGCTATGATCGTTGGAAGTTTCATTTCATACTCCATCTCCGTCCTACCTAACCTGCCACCAACCCTTAACAATCCGCTTGAATCCAGAATTAGTTTTAAACTTTCTATCGAACTCCTGTCCGGCAAATGCTTCCCAGCCTACAATGCTGTAATCTCCTTCTTGTAGTACTCCTATTGATTTCTCCGTATTAAATACTCCATAGCTGATGCTTTCTCTCTTAGAGTAGGTGGTGAAACTTCCTGTCGAAAGCTACCCCTTTTAAATCTCCTTTTCCCTTCCTTAGGATTCATTTTTAATTCTGTTCTCCATTTACTCCAGTTTGCTATAAACCTCCCTACGAAGCTAATAATGTTAATTACCTTTTCTAGCTTGTTCGTATACTCCAGTAATGACACGTTTGACTCATTTCCTATAAGTCTTATATTCACTACCTCCTTGAAGGTTGAAATGGAAAAAAATTTCATTTCACTTCTTACCTCCTGGCTTATGTTCTCCATTATTTTGCTTTTCGGCCATTTGTCTTGTTCCATAGTTATCCAACTAGGTCCATGTAGCCATAAAAGATTATCCACCAAGTCCTTTGGTGAAACTCCTCTTGTCAGTAAATCGGCTGGGTTCTCCTTGCCATCAATATGATGCCAGCATCTTACATCCGTATTTCTTTGGATCGATGCAACTCTATTTGCAACGTATGTTCTCAAATCCCTTGTCTCCTTTTTTATCCAATAAAATGCTGGGCTAGAATCTATCCACAGCATATACTCCGTAGTCGGCCATTCCATTGACTCCATAACTACTTTTATCATTTTTGAAAGTAATTCTGCCGCTGTTAACTCCAATCGAGGAATGGTGACTATTTTCAGTAGAGCTACTCTGGTTTTCGATGTCAAAAGTTTTCTTGATATCGTCCCATTCTCTTGTTCAACGCGAATGTATATCACTGCCCCTAATGCTACTTCGCTGCTATCCGAAAACCCATGAATTTGAACCTTTGGATTTTTACCTGTACCTAACCACCTACCTATTCTAAACCTCTCCAGATAAATAATTGACTTCCAAAACTCCAACCATCTGTTCTCCAATTCCATAGAAGGTCTATCATCCCAGTCTATCCTGACTCTCCATAACTCCTGTATTAATATCTTGCCGATAATTGTTACTGGGAATAGATATCCATGTGGGTCATATAGTTGTGCTACATGACTTACAATTCTCCTTTTTGTTATTACTCCATTGAATGTAGGATTCTTCACCACAAAGGTAAACATGTCTTCCTCTATCAACCATTTAAGTCCTAAAATGGTTGTGCCTTCCCCCTCCAAAAACAGATATGTTTTCTCTAATTCCGAATCCATAGCATTTACAACCGTCTGGCTGTTCGATTTCCATTTCCGCAATTCAAAATGAGCTCCCCTCAAAATTACATCAATTTGTTTAGCTAACTGTATAGCTGATTCCTCTGAATGAGCTCCTATTACGCAATCGCCCATATAGAAGTCCTCTTCTATCACCTTGGCGGCAACTGGGAACTCTCCTTTCGCCTTCCTGGCAGTTTCAATTACTGAGTGCACAGCAACATACGGCGATGCTGTTAGCCCAAATGTGACTACTGTTAGCCAATATTCCTGCAATCTTTGCTTTGCATCTTCCCTCCAAAATATTCTTTGCAGATTCCATTGCTCCCTATCTATCCTGACCTGATTAAACATTTTGCGAATATCTGCATATATTGCTACCTTGTGTCTCCTAAACCGCATTATAGTCTCATGCAAATCCCTTTGCAATTTTGGACCAAGCATTTGAATGTCATTAAGCGACAATCCTTTGTCGGTCTTGCAACTTGCGTCGTATACAATCCGGTTATCCTTCGGAATGCAATGATGGGGTATATAATACACCATTTCTCCTATTTGTGGTCTCTCTTGTAGCCAGAGTCGCTCCAGTAGTTTATCTAATTGCTCCTCCTCCTTATATTGCACAGATGAAATCAACTGCCCTGTCAATTCGTCTATACTTCCATCTTGTTTTCCAAACACAATAACTCCCAAAAGCGTTTCCATTAACGCTACTCCGTTTATATCCCTTTGGATAACTGACGTAACTATTTTTTGGAAAAGCCAACTCCAAATAGTATGTATATTGGACTTGGTCTAAAAAATTCTGGGTCCGCCCAGGGTACTCCCGTTGGAATATTTACTAATTTGGAATCTAAAACCGATGACGGCATTATCGGACCCCAATTTCCATCCTTTGGTAAAACCAAAAATGTTTCCTCCATGTACTCCTGTACCTCCTTTTTATACCATGGATGTATTTTTAATTTAACTTGATGCCTTATATTAAAGGGCTCTCCATTAATACCTACTGCCTTCCTAGTAGCAGGTAAAACTGAAAATTTGTACTCCTGTACCAACTTGTAACTAATTACGTTTGGCTGAGACCCTGTATCCAAGAACCCTCTAATGGGTCCGAACCTATAACCTTCGCTTTCAACGCTTACCATAACCGTTGGCATAAAGCTTTAATCCTGGAAAAAATAATTATTATATTCAAAAAAGGAATGCCCTACCAAAAATAACTAAATTCATTGTATATTTTATTTTTAGGTTGTTATTTTATTTTAAGATTTTTTAATAAATTTAAGTTTTAGTTTTTTACCTCCCGGTTCGGTTTTGCCTCCGAGCAAATTTTCCTTCTTTTTGTTGGTATCTCCTCTAGTCAAAGGTGAACTCCTTTTTACTCCCATATTCTCCTTGTGGGCATTTGCTGCTCTTAGTGTTAAAATGCTTTTAAAGTTTTGCTTCGTTGGGCAAAGCATACTGTTGTGTGCCGGGTTTTGTTGGCACTGTGGATTCTTGCATTTGATACTTGTGCAGGACTCCTTTTGATGACCTTTCCTAAGGCAATTTGGACAAATCTTCCTCCTGAATACGAAATCTCTCCGTGCGTTTAAACTTAACGCTGTAAAATCTGGGCAATGGTAAAGGGCATGGGTACCCCTCCCAAAAGCCCCACATGGTACTCCTATATATTGCCCCGTCGGGGTTGCTTTTGATGTTGATGGCCCTCTCCTGACCATAGTCTCCTGTTCCACCCTAGCTGCTCCTGCAGATGTTGGAAAATTTCTCCATGGCTGCTTCGTACTCTCCAAGGCTCCTGCCTGCTTATCCAAAAAGTCCAGCATTTCTCCAATTTTTGGCGTCTTCAAACTTCGTTGCAACTCCCATTGCTGTCTCCTGGTCTAGTCTTTCGTGTAAGGCCAACACGAAGACCATATCCCAATGTTCTGGGGGAGTGCCCAATGCCTTCAGCTGGCGGATGGTTTCGTGCGTCACGTTCGCCATTTTTTGCACCTCATTCGCTGTTGGCTTCTCCTGAAGCATTGGTAGCCGGTAAAATTGGTTCATATACTCCCTGGTTATATGAAAGGGCTTTTCGTACAGCTGAACAAGCCGCTCCCATGCCTCCTTGTAGCTATCTTCTCCTAGATGGCTCCCTCCTAGAGCTTTAGCTGCTCTGCCTACCAATGATTTTTTTAAATAGGAATATTTATAGGCTGCCGAAATGTCCTCATTTTCATGAATCGCTGCCTTAAATCGGTCTCTGAACCCGATCCATTTTAGGAGCGATCCGTCGTACTCGCACCAAGTGATTTTTATGTCATTTTGCTTCGTTGGCAACGTAAGGCCGACATTTATTGGTCTCCTAGGAGATCCTTCCGCTTCAACTGTACGTTCCTCGTGCAGCTGTTCTTCCTTGGCAGCCTCCTTTATCCTTCTCCTCATTATCTCCGCTGCCTCAAAATACTCCGTCTCCATCACTTTAATGCTTTTGTCCAGACCTTCTAATTCTACTCCTTCGTAGTTTTCCACGAGCTCAAGAAACAGTTCGTTACTCCTGTCCCATAGTTGTAGCAACCGTTCTGCTCTCAGCAGCAAGCCCTCATGGGACGTTTCCCTCACCTCCTGTGACCTGGCGAAGTCTGCCGCCCGGGTTATTGCCCTACGTAGGTATGAAAATGATTTGTCTCCTGCTGTAGCTCCTTTCTCCGTCGGCACATCCTTGGCTTTATCTCCTGTTTTGGCCTTTTCGGCTTTTAATTATGAAAAGATATTAAATTTTAATTAGTTATTTTTTATTTTTATTTTATTACGACGGAACCTACAATTTCCAGCTGAGTGATGACAAAAGATGTGTATGTATGCAAACTAATGCCAATCTAGAACAACAATAACAAACAAATTGAAACCCTATCCTTCTTCCTAGAAGGTTTCTCCTTCTCCTGTAATTAATGCCACCCAGCAATTAAATTATAAATTAAAAAGGTCTTCCTCCTGGACGATCCTTCAAATTCCATTGAATAATCTCATGTCCTCATGAGAAATCCAAAAAAAATTTGATTGTTAAAATAATACTCCCTCCAATTCTAGCTAGAAAAAACTCCTTTTTTCAAGTCCTCAAGAAAAAAATTTAAAAAATAATACTCCTTTAAGTTATAAATTATTTTTGCAGTCCACGCATCGATGTGCTCACGCAAAACACTCCATACTCCGATTTCCTTCCTAGAAAATCTATATACATGTATATACTCCGAATTCCAAATATAATATAAAGAACGAATATTCCCATATTCTTCGTTCTTTGACTCCTATTTTTATCAACAAATTAATAAATTTATCACTCCAATATTGCAACAAATTTCCACTCCATTATTCAAAAATGTTTGTATCTAATTACACTCCGTCGTTGCAAAAATATGTGATAAAAAAAAAATTGGGTGATGTTGACGATACACATCGTTACCTATATATAACACTACCTAACACAATCTTTTGTCCACATTGCATTATTTGTTCAAGAAAAAAATGTTTACCTTTTTTATTTTGCTCCATTTTATTAGTAAATATTACCGTCTTGATTTAAAGAAAAAATGCACCACTTGTTATTATTTTGCGACCGTCTGGTTTCGTTGTTACTTATTTAATGACCCCGCCGATGACGATAACCATTAAAATGTTTTCCTCTCCATAAGATACCTCTTTTTGTTGCTCTTGTGTGTTGGTGGTGTGCGCACATATTTCTTCCGATCTTTGTATGTGCAATGTACATTGAATTATATTATACTCCGTTGACCCCTCTCGCTCTATTCTTTTCCTGTTACCCTCTTCCTGCTTGGGTTTTTTTTTTCATTTTGTATCATGAAAATAAATTCCGTACAGTAATCTTCATTCTCCGTTGCATGTTCCGACATGTTGTTGTGTATATGTTTATTTCCACTCCATGATCAGTTTTATGTGTTGTAAGTACGCAGTATGTATCTTTTATTTTTTTTCTCTTTTTCGTGGTTGTAAGGCACGAAAAGAAAGAATGTATCTCCGTATGCAGTACGCTTACCGCTTATTCCATTTTTATTTTTTGAACATGTTCCTGCATGTATCTTGCTCTGTTAGGTTTTGCATTTATTTTTGTGTGAATGTGTTCAACACAATATTATCCATCGCATATTCCTGTATGCTTCCCGATCTGAAGTTTGTTTTCGTGGTTGTAAGGCACGAAACAAAAACAGAAAATATATGTATCTCCGTTAATATTTTGTGTGAATATAGATTCAGCACAATGTTCCATCGCATATTCCTATATGCTTGCCGATCTGAAATTTGTTTTCGTGGTTGAAGGGCACGAAACAAAAACAGAAAATATATGTATCTCCGTTAATATTTAGTTTGTGTGAATATAGATTCAGCACAATGTTCCATCGCATATTCCTATATGCTTCGCGATCTGAAATTTGTTTTCGTGGTTGTAATTCAAAAATATATGTATCTCCGTTAATATTGTTTGTGTGAATATAGATTCAGCACAATTCGATGGATACATGTTCCGACATGTATATTTCTCCAATACTTTAACCCATTTGTGGTGGTTGTTAGTCACCGACAAACGAGAAGAAGACAAAAATCTGAAAATAGTGATTGTAAATCACCAAAAAATATTAGTGCTGAAAAAAGTGGTTGTAAATCACTTAATCCAGAAAAAGAAATCAATATGTTTTGTGAAATGAAATTTATGTTTTATATGTTTTTTTTTTTATAAAATTCCTGTGGTGTGTAAGCAATTTGTGCACATCCTTGCGCTACAACTTTACGCACACACCCAAACCTTTTACTCCTTTCCTCCGTTGTTTTCCTTGTTTCCTTTTTTTTCCAATTTCACTTCACTGAATTGATTTAATCACTCCGAAAGTATTTTTGTTTTTTTTGAAAATCGCGACTCGAAGGACCATAATGTTTAGAATCCTTTTAAAATAAAACACAGTACGATTTTTATTGTGGGAAAAATTGTTAATAAAAAACCCACATTTATTATCTCCGGTTTTAAGGTATCCAAACATGACTCGACGGTGTGAAGAACCGAAGGAGACTAACTCTAACTCACTACTTATAAGTAAAATGTCTATATACCAAAAATACAAATACATAGGCTTTTCATATTAATTCTTTAGGCATGAATGGCCAGTGTTGCCATTCGTAACAAAAGTCTTAAAATTTAAAGTTATGTAAGTTTATATTTTGTTCGTTTACTTGTATCAATATGTACAACATTAATTCTCTTTTTAATTTTGTAAATAAAGACACCCCTGAAGAAGACGGCAACCACCGTCGAAAGGTTGGGAAAATAAAATGAAAATTGCTTTCATTTAATCACCATTACGACCAATAAAGTCGACGAGAAAAAAAAATTAAAAATTCTCCAAATCCAAGAGAAAATTTGTTCTTTGAGGAACTTTATAGCCATTTCACTTGTAGCTTTTCTCAACAGGGAAATAGAGACAAATTTTGTTAGTTGGTCAAGCCATATGATAATAAAAGTGTTTCCAGACTTTGATCTTGGGTAAATCAATAAAGGAAATCAATGAAGAGACGCTGGAAAGGCCTGTCTACCACAAAACATTTACCCATTGGCGGTCTGAGAATTGAATTCGGAGCTTTTGAGGAGTTACAGACTTAACAGTTTGCGATTAATGTTTTTTAATTGAAGAAAACGCAAACAATATGTTTATATTATTTTTGTTTTAGTGGACTGTGCGGATTTAAAGCCAATTGAATGAATTTGTGACCTTTAGTCCAAAATGCGTTTCGCACAGGTACTACAGCTGGGCTCATCAGTTAGATGCTGTAGTACCTTTCTAAGACGCATTATTTTTTTATCGATGTTTACCGACTTTAATAAAACTTATAGCGATTACTCACTGTAAATTATATATATATATATTTTTTTTTTTTCACAGATTAATGTTTTTACTAACAGTAAATGGTTTTACCGATCCCTCCATGGAGACTTTCGGTGAATCATGAGCCAGAAGTACCAATGGGTTTGTTAGCGAAGATGAAATCCAGAGCTTCCAGATGAGACCATCAGCTCATGGATCCCCTGTGCAACATTTAACCTTTTTGTACACAAAATTTTCTGAAAAAGAAAGGTCGGGTAACTGTTCTTTGTTTTCCTCAATTGTTTTGATCAAATTAACATATTCATCCGAATTGAATGCCGGATCGGTCAAACCGATCGATAGAACATCCGTAGGGTACATGTCATTTGTGGAAGCAGATACGATACCATCAACCGCATACACTCAAGACGGAGCGTCTGGTACAACGTTTTGCGTGGTTTTCCGATGTTATATCTCAAAAGAGTAACGTTGAAGTCGAAAAATCCAACAAGCTAACCGCCCGCTTAGGTCTTTCAGACTCATGACCCACTTTAAACTCGCATGATCAGTCAATATCTGAAATTCATGGCCCTCTACATACGACCGAAACTTGTCGACACCCGTGACCGCCGCTAAGCATTCCATCTCAGTCACACTGTAGTTGCCTTAAACAGCGTTGAGTTTGTGAGAAAAGTAATAGATAGGCCTAGGGGGCATAACCCTTAATCTTCTTGGCATAAGACTGATCCTGTCCCAGATGTTGAAGAATCGCACAAGAGGATAAAAGGCTTTTGGAAATTTGGGTTGGGAGCTGTAGTTAACGCAGTTTTCAGTTTTCAGTTCTTCGAATGCGGTGGTTGCCTCTGGACCATATACAAAGGATTTTCTTTTTTTCAATTTTGCAGTAATGAGAGTGGCCTTCGTACTTGTCGAGGTGTTTTTTGGAATCGGGAATTCCTTATTGGCCGAAACTTTATTAGGATCCGTTTTGGGGCATCTTCCTCCTACTATGAAACCTAAATATTTTAATTGATTAAAGCAGAATTTGGACTTGGCAAGATTTATTGTAAGTCCTCCTGATCGAAGAAGTGATGCAAGATCACAAAAAATATTAAGGTGTTCTTTAAATGTTCCCGAAATTATCAAGAGATCGTCCAAATAAACGGATACATTCTGTCTTAACCTGTGCGGAGCCTTATCCATCAATCTGCACAAACTTTGAGCTGCTCCACAAAGACCGAAGGGCATCACTGTATACTGATACAGTGGTCTACCAGGCACAGCAAACGCGGTTTTTTCCCGAGACGATTTCTCCTGCGGAATTTGCCATAGGCTTGTTTCATATATACGCTTGATATAAAGTGCGCATCCGGAAGACGACTTGGCAACCCCTCTATATGAGCAAATGGAAAGGCGTCATTCTGGGATACTTGATTTACTTTCCGGGAGTAAAGGCAGAGGGGATATTTCCCGGTTTTCGCACCAATACAACCGGAGAGCACCTAGCACTATTGATTTCTTCTATGATACCAAGAGCGAGCATCCTATCCAGTTCCTCATACACAAGGCTTTGTACCGCTGGAGAAACTGGGTAGTGCCTTTGTTTAATGGGTTTGGTATCCCCTGCATCAATAACCTGCTCTGCGGGTGTCTAGGCCGTAGCCCAAGCTAGGCGGACGATGGGAATAGGTTGCTGACATTCTTCAATTGTTCGGATTGATGCTTTGAAAGCATGGTCATTTGGATCGTCTAAGCTAGGAATATATACGGACGAAATCTCAGAGATTATATGAGCCGCAATCTCAAACAATCTCCAAAAATTAATCCCCAGATATGACTGTTGGTCTAATGAAGGAACTTAAAACAAAGCCATCTTCGAGATTCCTTTATATATTATGTCTATTTTAACAACTCCCACAATCGGTTGCGATTGACTACTTACGGTTCAAATTTTCGATTTAAATGGTTTATATTCGATATTGACATTTTTCAATAGATCCAGACATCCAAAACCTAAGCAACTGATAGTTGCACCGCTGTCAAGAAGTCCAAGTTTCTGTTTACCAAAGACAGTACGGTTTGTGTATGGTCTCGGATCATCAATCTTGTAAAAGCTTGAGATTAAATCTGGTTTTGAACTTTTTTCTTTCCAAAACGTTCTCGGAGCTTAAGTATATGTTTTGGGGACTTACAATTGAAAATCCGGCATCCAACATCATAATAGTTCAGCAACCTTTCGTGAAGCGATTTTGGTTGTATCTTAGCTAAAGTTGACTTAAGGATGTTTTCATGATTCTTTAAAATATTAGTTGTAGGTTCGTTTTGATAAGTTGGGTCTTCAATTACTTGACCATTTGTTTTTTGAAAATCATGTGGGTTTTCAAATTCTTGCTGTATCTGCAAAAGCTGATGAACTTTGGTTAGAGACAAATTATAAAGGCTTTAAGAATTCGTCGGGTTTTTTTCTACAGGACAACACTCCCTGGTCCTCGAATTGACCTCTGCTGGGTTTCCCGCACACTTTACGCATTCGGGTGTGGTTGTGTTATCGAGTCCACACCTAAAGCAGAAAAGTTTTCTTTGTGGAATGGGACAGTTAACAAATGAATGACCTTTAATTCTGCAGTTCCAACAAACATAAAGCGACTGATCTCGTTTGGGAAGCAAAGTTTTAAGTGCGAACTCCTGCAGATCGACATGCTCAAGTTCAAGTTCGTTGACTTGTCTTTTGAAAATGGACTGGACGAATTGCTTATTGCGTATACTATCACTTTAAAGGACATATTTTTCTATGGTTCGGAAATGCTATTTCTAATGTATGTAATCATAAGTTCACTGATGCGGCGTTTTACATTTTGTTTAACTATCTCAATGATCACACTAGCTGTTTTTGGTACGCGAAGGCGAGTATTCAGTAAAAGAATGGCGTTATAAAAGTCATAGAAAATCTCGTTATGGCCTTGTCTCTTTGTTTAACATTTTTCTTGACAGTTCAGAATCAGATTCTAAGCTTCGATATTGCTTCATTATTGCGAACTTGAGACTTTGCCAATTTAAGGAAGGATGAGATTTTAGATACATCCAGTACCAATCTTCGACTCGACCTGCCACAAACGGGAAAATTGAGTTATTTTGCCACGAAGCTCCATAAAACTCATACAATTTAATCTGTTTAACCGAAAGACGAAATCATCAACCGTCAGGTTCTTGTTATCAAATTTTAAAATCCACTTATGGAATTCAAACTTTTTAAATGGGTTACTGAAGAAGTTGTGTTCTCATTGGAAACATCTTGATTAATATTTTCACTGATATTAGCGGGAGGTTCGGGTAAGTTATTAAGAGCATTTGGAAAGAGGTATATAAAGTAAATATTCTTTTGAATTTGCCTGAGGGATAGAAGCTGACAGGGTTTGGCTAATAGTCTCGGCAACTTTATCTAAGCTTATTTGTCTTTTTTTTTCTATTTCTTGATACAAATTTATAAAATCGGTAATTCTATCCACACCGATAGAAGCAGTTACAACTTGCTGAATACGCTCAGTTACAGTTCTATTTGCAGGGAATTGTCGAATAACGTTCGAACCACTCGCACAATCAATATTATTTGCGTTATTGGAAATATTTAAAATGCTTGAAACATTTTCAACTATTTGAGGACTACCCTGGCTCTGATTAACATTTGGAGGCACTTGAAGCACACCGCTGGGATTCAAAGGATTTTCGTGAGGGTCTGTTTGTCCTGTATCATCGGCTGGTAGCTCAGCGTTATTTATATTAATTGGAGGGTTATTTCTTTTTGTAATGCGACCAACTTGGCTACTTCTTTGCCCAGCAGAAGCCATATGTGAATTTTTTCATGTATGGTTATGTATCACAAAAACTATGTTCTCAAAGAACACCTTTGTTCAAATGAATATTAGGTTAGTTTTAAACTAAAAATAAAAAATAAAAATTAAATAGCAAACTAAAACGGAAATTTTAATTTTTATATTGTTTATTTAATTTTTAGTTAAGATACTATTTATTTATTTTAATTCTAAAAAAATGTGCGACTCGTTTCAGAGTGTAAGCTCCATCTTCGTGCGTACTACTTTGATATATTGCTGGTGTTGTCAAATTTTAAGCTTAATTTGTCTCATGCTATGTTTCTGTTGTAGTTATTGTTATTTATTTAGCTGAAGCTTTTGTGTTGATTTTGTGCTGTCTTCTTTTATCTATTGTTTTGTTGTTGTTTTATTGCTGTTTCATATAAGATGTTCGTCTTAACTGTGAATTTATCATTAAGCAATTTGTCTTCTTCTTTTTTATAGGCTTTGTATATTTCGAAATCTTCAGTTGTGTCTGGTGTCTTTTCTTTTCTGCAAAAATGCAATGTTTGCAAATTTGACTCGAAGTCTGTGTAATTGTGGTTATTGTTGATTAAATGCTAGGCGTATGTGGATTTGGTGTCGGGCTTGGGCTAATGTTCGTTGAATTTGGCTTTGACGTTTCGACCAGTTTGGCCTATGTAGACCATGTTGCAGTCGTTGCACTTCAATTTATATACTCCAGAACATAATTTTGTATCCTTTTTAGGTTTTTGTTTTAGATTATTGTGTCTGTTATTATTGGTTTTAAGTGATATGTGAATTTTAATTTTTTTGAGTTCATATAAGAGGATTTGTGATAATATATTCGTGTAATTTACTGATGTGTATTTTATGATTTCTATTGGCGTGCGTATGTTGTTTTTGTTGCTGTAAAGTTTCTTTTTCTTTTTTGTGAGTAATTTTTCCAAATTGTTGCGTTGTACCCATTTGCATGTATTTTTTAGTATTCAGCTCATTTTCATAGTCTGTTTTGTCCATTGGGATTTTAAATAACCTGTCAACAAATGCATTAAATGCAGCCATTTTTTGGGAATATGGGTGGTGGGAATCTTTATGTACTGTTATATCAGTTGTGGTTACTTTCCGATGTACTTTATATTGGAGTTGATTATTGTTGTTTTTTGTGATGTTAAGATCTAAATGTTTATTGAATTATTGTTTTCAATTTCTGTTGTTACTTTGAGAGTATGTCGATTTGTCTATAAGTACCATCGAAAATGACAAGTGTCATCAGCATATCTCGAATATCTTATTATTTTATGGTTTTGCCAATTGATTTTTGATAATATATATTTATTTTCATAGTTATTCAGGTTTATATCGGCTAGTACCTCAGTTTTTGTGTAGAATGTATTGTTAAATGTAAAGTAGCTTTGTTTTCGTGTGATAATGAAATTATTAATTCATTGATTTGTTGTGCATTAATTTTTGCTGTGGCAATAAGATTTTCTTTTAATATTTTAATTGTTTATTGGTATGTTCGTATACATATTCGTGACGTCGAAAGAAATCATTTTGTAATTTGTGGCTGTTTAATGTGGCTGTTTTGTATACTGTTGTTGTTTTTTTACATTATGCTGTTGTTAATGCTTTTTTGTATTATGGTCTGTTAGGTTGGAGTAGAGACAATCATTTCATTTTAGATTCATTTGATAATTGACTGCGGAATATTAAAGACATATTTATAACGTTTAACTTTAGACTTTTCATTTTGGACAAGTGCCGTGGTCCTTAAAAAATATATTTTTTAAACTACAAGGATCAAAAACCTTTTACTGGCGTCCGAGCAGGGACCTTTCCCTCATTAATTAAAAAAAACACAAGTGAACTAATCGAGTCTTCTGAACAATTTAAATAAAGAAAAAAAAAACAAGTGAACTAGTAAAAGTTTCTGAACAATTTAAATAAAAAAAACACAAGTGCCCTAATCAAAGTTTCTGGATAATTTAAGTAAAAAAATAGGTGAACTAATTACGCACCTAACGGAAATAAAATCAGTGAAAGAAACACCTTTTAGCATAAAGAAAAAAAAGTGAAAGAAAGAGAAAATTGTAACAGTAAATAAAGACTGATTAAGTGAAAGGTGAAGCTGTAACCCCACTGATACAATATGAAGAGACAGGGATCCTAGAACCATCTCAATTAAATTAAGCATTTCAGCTTTAAAAGTACAATGAATTGGCTGAATATACTTAAGTAAGAACATTTAAAAAATTTTATAATGAGAAAAAAAAATTTTTACTTGATTTATATTATCGAAAAATATATAAGTATAATTCTGTACAAGGTTAAGGAGAATATTTTAAGTAAGGGATTTCCTGAAAATAGATATAGTAAAAATTGGAATAAACATTCTTTCTGAGGAACCTTTCGAGAGATTTCAATTAGAATACAAAATAAATGTAGGATGAGCTTATGGTGTCAGTCACCCAGCTCACAGGGGCTATTTACTCCGTTTTAAACAATTAAGGGGTTTCGTGGGCAGAATTGGCCAGTTAGAGCAGGGGTTACGCAGGAATTGATTAGATCGATTCTAGGTCAGTTAGGATCCATTAATGAAAAACTGAACTCCGTTCAGGGAACTAGTAATACCAGTTTAAGTGATAGTGAATCTGTTATTTTGCCGCCACTGCGAGGACCAAGCAATGAAATAGAGCTTAAGGAAATCTCTAAGCTCCCAGACCCGGTCAGGGAAATCCAAGTTTTTGACGGAAACCCCGTCCAATACGTGTCGTGGATTCACTGTGTGGAGACCGTGCTGAGGGAGTATGAAGTAGTCCGCACGAAACCTCTATACATAGCAATCCTCCAACACATACGTCAAAAAATCCGTGGAAAAGCTGACTCGGCTCTAGTGTCATACCACGTCTTTGATAACAATTGGGCCGAAATTAAGAGAGTTCTGTCCCTCCACTACGCCAACAAAAGGGACATTCATACCCTTAAACATCAGCTAAACCAGCTGAGACAAAGGAGCCAGAGAGTTGATGACTTTTATGCAAATGTAAATCATCATTTTTTTCTAATCATTAATAAGATCCGTACTGAACACTATTTGGCGGAAAATGCAGATGCTCTCATGGGTACATATCGCGATAGGGCTCTAGATGTGTTCGTCAGGGGCCTGAGTGGAGATTTGTCGCGGCTTCTGGTAATACAGAAACTGAAATCTCTGCCTAAAGCATACACGGCGTGCCTGGGCATGCAGAATATCACCTTGAGAAACAATACAGTCCACGTCCAGGTACCTAACACAGTTTCCGCGCCCGTGTCCTACGATTCTAGTGAGGATGGGAAACCTCCTCTACCAAGGAAAAAGTTCGATAAATATCCTAACAAATTTGGCAATGGCAGAGGCGGATCATCAAAATACATGTGGTACCAGCTACAACTCTAAATACTACCAACCCCCAGTGGGACCGAAACCCCCCATTAAGAAGGAACCGGGGTCTGTTCAAACAAGAAACGTGTATTACATGAATCGGCCCAACAATCCATTTAAGCGAAGATACAGTTCTTGTAACTACCACGGAAAACAACAACGTCAGAACCACGTAATTACGGATCTTCACGAATCTATAGAAGAGCGAAGTTGTTCAAATTCTACAGAATCATTCGTCCATCAAAAAGCCTATATAATTCACCTCTATGGGTAGTTCCAAAACAAACTTAAGCCGGACGTGGAAAAACAGTATAGGATGGTTATAGATTTTAAACGTTTGAACTCCGTACTCTTGCAAGTCCTGGCGATGCCAAATTTCTTACCACAATAGACCGTACTTCAGGCTTTCATCAAATAGCCATGTAAGAAAAATATATTCCCATGACTGCATTTTCCACAATGAAAAATACGAATATCTAAGGATACCATTTTCGCTGAAAAACGACCCAGCAATATTTCACGGAATGATAGACGATGTCCTCAAGGAATTCATCGAAAGAATTTTCTACTTCTATATTGACGACATAATAATTTTTAGCAAATCCGAAAGCGATCACCTAAGGGACATCGCGGTAATTTTCTCAAAAATTCACGAAGCTGGTCTAAAAATTAATCTAGGACAAACACAATTCCTAGCCACCAGTGTTAAGTTCTTGGGATATCTTGTTACTTCTGACGGTATTCTCCCCGATCCCAGGAAGGTTAAGGCTATCGAGGTAATTTTGCCTCCAAACAACCTTAAAGAGTTAAAGAGTTTCCTTGGATTAGCACCGTATTATAGACGGCTTATTAAGGATTATGCCAACATAGCTAAGCCATTAACCAACATGGCTCGTGGAGACTTGGTTCAGGTACGTGATAATTAATCCAAAAAAGTGAGTACTTGCTTTTTCAGACTTCGACAAACCTTTTAATCTCACTATGGGCGCCACGGCCTATGCCGTGTTGTCTCAGGGAGAACCGGGGAAAGATAAGCCGGTTGCATACATCTCCCGTTCCTTAAATCGAACGGCAGAAGACTGTGCGACGAATGAAAAAGAACTACGTGCTACACGCTAAGTAATAGAAATTACAACGCGAAACTTAAACGCTGGAAGGCTAGAATCGAAGAATATAACTACGAGTTGATTTACACTCCATGTAAATCAAACTTCGCGGCAGATGCTCTATCGAGGCTCCGAACAGAGGTCAACCACTTGTCAGGTTCCGTTTACCTTGAAAACGTCAATAAATACAAAATCAGGGTTACACAAAGATTAGTGGAGGACTTAGCCAATGAGGAACAGAAATTCTCCATTATCGAGAAGGAACATAGAAGCGCTCATCGAGCCCGGAGCAAAAATAAAGATCAGATCCTCGAGAAATTCTATTTCCCACGAATGATGGCAAAAATAAGGAAATATACCACCTCCTGCAGAATATGCCATTCCAATAAGTGTGATAGGCGTCCACATGCCACTACAAATTACTCCTGTTGCCAGGTTTCCGTGTGAAATTATCCACATGGATATAATGGAGATACAGGATGAAAAATTTCTGACCGTTGTTGACAAGTTTTCGAAATTTTCATAATTTTGCCACCTTAAAGACAGGTCTGTCATTAGTATTAGGTCAAAGATAATTAAAATAGTAAATTTTCTACATCCGCTGACAACGAAAAGAGATTTATAGGTCCTATTGTCCTAAACCTGACAAAAAGTCTCGCAATTAAACTTTACCTCACGCCATCCCATAGAAGATAGGTCAACGGCCAGATATAACGGGTTCACTCCACGGTCCTAGAGATATATAGATGTCACGATCTAAGCGTCAAGGAGCTCGTGTATGTGGCCGTTGACCGATACAATAATACCATACACTCTGTAACCAATAGAAAACCATCTGATTTTTTTTTAAATAGGTCACAGAATAAATTTCCAAAACCTTTTGAACATACGCTTAAAAAATTATAGGGACCTTAGGGCAATTAAGCCAGAAATATTAGCGCAAATCTGAAAAGAATGGTTTTAGGAAGTATATAAAGGTTGAAGTCGTCTACATAGCCATTAATGACATTAAAAGTAAGAACAAGCCTTTATGTAGAAAGGAATACGTAGCCAAAGACAACAGGGTTATTATTACTACAATAAGTGGAAAAAGATTACATAGGGCCCACCTTAAAAATATTCGATAATTCCTTGTTTTCGTATAAAATTATTGATTCTCTTAACCCACACGAAATAAAAAAAGATGAATTCAAATGAGTCCAAAATAAAAATTGTACAAGGATTGAAAAACAAGAGAAAAATAATAAAAATATATAAGACATGCAAACAAAATGTAACAAAAAAATGGGCATACGACACGTAAAATAATGTAAAAGGCATGTATAAATTTAATTTAATAAAGAAATCTTATTAACCTAACAAAATATGTCTTGGAGTATAGCCCCACGAAACAAGGGCCGGTTCACTTACGATTATATTACCATAATTACGGTGGTGGAGGCCATCGTACCCTAGAAGGCGGTTTGAATAATAAAACCTTACACGCCAAAGCGGACTAATACGAACCTCACGATCCGCAGTGACTACCCCGAAAATTTACTGGGGGTTATCTTGTTCAGACATCTAGGGACAATTTAATTATTTGGTTTCATTAAATGATAAATGAAAAATAGAAAAATATATACGCGCATATAAAATGCGTACCATGCAATGGAATGACAAAATTGTTGACCAGTATTGTAATCTAGTTCTTAAGCAATTACTATGTAAATTCCCGCTTAATAAATCTTGATTATATTACAGATTATTAGCTCTTCTTAATCCCATGCAGACCCTGCACATTTTCGCCTATAATTCACCGGTGGTAACAATAAAGGAAGGTAACGCTTGAGTAACAAATGGGCATTTCAAGTTGGTACAAGACTAGACTTTCCGAACTGGAGGATGCTAGAGCAAGAAGGGCTAAATCAATAAACTAGCTAGGTACCTCTTGGAAGTGGATAGCCGGTTACCCTGACGCTTCATACTGGGATAAATTCTTAAGTATACAAACTGACATTGAAAAAAATAACAATCGACAATACTTAATGAACAAAAAGCTTTTCGACATGACTCAAGAAGTTGCAGACAAATTAAACAGGGCAATAGACGGTTACAACAACTTCATACAAAAGGGGGAAAGGACAAGGTTAGCCAAAACATACTCAGTAAGGTATTTATCCAAAAAGAGGGAATACACGAACTTGTAAGAGGTTGCCAAATGGCAAGAAACGGTTTAGTAAATAGCAATCTATTAGATTCAAAGTAAGTCAATACTATCATTAACGAACTAGAGACATTGTCTTACCAGAATGTTGTGGGGGCTGTTGAATACGGTTAACCTTCGATCTATTGCAACGGGACATTGATGCATTCTGTATTATCTTTGCCTAAATTTAATCCAAAAACAAACATATCATCTTGTGACTGCCTGTGCGGCGATAAGAGAGACCAGACAAATTGACTTACAGTCCTATTAATAAAAAAACGCTTAGGCCACCTTTAGTCCATTGACTTACAAAACCATGGAATAAGAGTTAGACCATGGACTAAAATTTCCTATTAATAAGAAATCGAACAAAATCTACCACAATAAGTATCAACTCTACCTCTTTTTATTCTATGGCCCTGTAAATTTTGATCTTAAATGTCAATTCATAGTCCATAGCTCGACCACCGTCTTCGATGGTCTAGCGAAGTACTAAGTTGGTAAACGTCAAATATTAGAAATTGTGTTTTATTAATAGAAATTCGCACTTAGTCTACGGAATAAGTCCTGAAGCTTTCCTAGTCCATGTTTATTAATTTGGGTATTAGAGTTATTAAAACTCCTCATATCTCAAGACGAAACATACGGGTTGATCGGACATTGCCTTAATACTGGTAATAGCTCTGGACTCATGGTTACCTAGACTACTGAAGGGCGGAGACGCTTTTTGTGACTATAAGACAAATACTGATGAATTAGTTAAACTAATTGGCGAAAATACGATGTTTGTATCAAACTTTAATGGAACAATATTAAAAAAAATTCATCTATTCCTTTAGAAGGTACCTTCCTTTTACAAATGGCTAACGACACAGTGTAGATCAAGGGCAAGACGTACCGCGGCAGAGTTGCTACCATTCCACAAGCACTGACCCTTGTGTTGTCCAACATCACTAGTCTAAAGACGATTCCCAATCTGGAATTTGTGCACCGCCTCAGCGCAGAAAATATTAAACTAATTAACACCCTACATAGGAATCTTAATTCATCTTTTTTCACAGAGATCTTTATAGTGATAATAATCTATGTCATCATGTACCTGTTATGAATAAAAATTTACGGGAAGGTCAACAATCCACAACTCCGCCTATCGTTCCGCCGAAGACCAATTTCAATGCCGACAACCGCTTAGAAGACCAATGACCCCAACGGATACCCAGGTTATTCAGCTCGCTCATGTTGTGATCGGTGAGTGCTTCAGCATATAAAAATGCCAACGAAGCACACAAGCTTCCGTTCGACGTGGACATTGCGTTCCCATCGGGTAACCCGATTGCAAAGATCAAGAATCTTTTACTTTCATAACGTTGTTTTTTATTAATTGTTTAAGTTTTTTGTTAATAAAAACTCTGGTTTTATTCTGTATTTCATGAGTAGGTATTGTTTTTATTGCTGCTTCTGCATTTATGACTTCTTTTTCGATTATATTTTTGTTTATTTTGGGTAAATTGTATTTGAGGCCTTTATTGTATGTTTTAATTTCTGTGTTGGTAAATAGGATATTTGTTTTATTTACAATTCTGGGGTAAAATGTGTGTGTATTTATGGGTATTGTATTTATATTCTGTTTACTTGTTAATTTTTGTAATTTATTGTTCTGTTTTTTAATAATATCTGTTGAGATTTTTTGTATGTGTTTATTTATTTCTTATATAAAGAGGTTGGCTGCGATGTGATGTATGCCTTTCTATATGTGTAGATGAATTTAATATAGCATATTATTTAATTTTACTTTTTTGTTGTAGTGAAATTTTATTTCTTTATACGTATGAGCTGGGCTATTTTTTGGGTTTTTTGAGCGGCTATTGATGTGTCTTTTATTTTAATTTGTGCATATTTAGGTATGGTGTTTGGTTTTGAGCCACTTTTTGTTGAATTTTAAGTTTAACTATGATAATAAAAGTGTTTCCAGACTTTGATCTTGAGTAAGGCCCAAGAAAATCGATGAAGAGATGCTGGAAAGGCCTGTCTACCACAAAAGCTTTACCCATTGGCGGTCTAAGAATTGAATTCGATGCTTTTGAGGACTTACAGACTACACAGCGATGAATGTTTTTACTTGGTAAAAAAGCTCCCGCAAACGGTAAAGGGTTTTAGCGATCCGCCCATGCGAGACTTTCGGTGGATCATGAGCCACAAGTACCAATTAATTGGTCAGCGAAGATGGCACCCAGAGGGTTAAGATGAGATCATCAGCTTGGGGATCCCCTGTGCAACATTTAACCTTTTTGTACACAAAATTTTCTGAGACACAAAAGTCGGGTAATTGTTCTTTGTTTTCCTCAATTGTTTTGATTAAATTAACATATTCAACCAAACTGAATGCCGGATCTGTCAAATCGAGCGATAGAACATCCGTAGAGTTCATTATTTGTGTCGAACCAGGTACGATACCATCAATCGCATACATTCTAGACAGAGCGTCTGGTACAACCTTTTGCGTGCCCTTCCGATTAAGAGTAACTTAAAGACCTAGCAGAGCTAAATCAACTACTCATGAGCCACTTTATGCTCGCATGATCAGTCACTATCTTAAATTCATGGCCCTCTACATACGACCGAAACTTTTCAACACCCATGACCGCCGCTAGGCATTTAAGCTCAGTCACACTATAGTTCCCTTGAGCAGCGTTGAGGTTGTGAGAAAATTAATAGATAGGCCTTTCTATTCCCTCTTCATCTTCTTGGCATAAGACTGATCCTAGTCCAGATGTCGAAGCATCACACAAGATAATAAAAGACTTTTAGAAATTTAGGTTAACTAGTATGGGAGCTGTAGTTAACCCAGTTTTCAGTTCTTCGAATTCGGCGGCTGCCTATGGACCAAATACGAAGGATTTTCTCGTTGTCAATGTCGTGGTAATGGGAGTGGCAATGGAGGAATAATCTCCTACGAAAAGCCTGTATCACCCCGATAATCCTTAAAACATTCGTACTTGTCGAGGTGTTTTTGGAATCGGGAGTTGCTTAATGCCCGAAACTTTGTCAGGATCTGTTTTGAGGCATCCTCCTCCTACTATGAGACCTAAATATTTTAATTGCTTAAAGCTGAATTCGGACTTGGCAAAATTTATTGTAAGTCCTGCTGATCTAAAAAGTTATTGCATGCTCACGAAGAATATTAAGGTGTTCTTTAAATGTTCCCGAAATTATCAAGAGATCGTCCAAATAAACTCATACATTCTGTCTTAACCTGTCCATCAATCTGCACAAACGTTGAACTGTTCCACAAAGACCGAAAGGCATCACTGTTTACTGATACAGTGGTCTGCCATGCACAGCAAAAGCGGTTTTTTCCCGAGACGATCCCTCCAGCAGAATTTGCCAAGGGCTTCTTTCATTTCTACGCTTGCTATTAAGTGCGTATCTGGCAGCCGACTTAGCAAACCCTCCACATGAGCAAATGGATAGGCGTCATTCTGGGATACTTGATTTACTTTCCGTGAGTCAAGGCAGATGCGATTTTTTCCTGGTTTTCGCAGCAAGACAACCGGAGAGCACCAAGCACTATTGCTATCTTCTATGACACCAAGAGTAAGCACCCTATCCAGTTCCTCATACACAATGCTTTGTACCGCTGGCTGGAGAAACCGGGTAGCGCATTTGTTTAATGGGTTTGGTATCCCCTGTATCAATAACGTGCTCTTCGAGTTTCGTACGCCCTAGCCAAAGCTTGGCAGACGATGGAAATAAGTTGATGACATTCTCCAATTGTTTGGATTGATCCCTTGATAACACATGGGCATTTGGATCGTCTAAGCTAGGAATATATCCGGACGAAAACTCAGATATTATATGAGGCGCAATCTCAAACAATCTTCAAAAATTAACCCCCAGATATAACTGTTGGTATAATGAAGGAACTAAAAACAAAGTCATCTCCTTCGAGATTCCTTTATATATTATGTCTGTTTTAACAACTCCCAAAATCGGTTGCGACCAATGCGGTTCTAATTTTCGAGTTAAAGGGCTTATATTCGATATTGCCATTTTCAATAGATCCAGACATCCAAAACCTAAGCAACTCATACTTGCCCCGCTGTCAAAAGTCTAAGTATCTGTTGTTTACCAAAAACAGAAATGTTTGTGTATGGTCTCGGATCATCAATATTGCAAAGCCTCGAGCTTATTTCAATTCGTTAAATCCTAACGTGAACAATATGTTTATAAATAAATACTTAAAACTACTTGACACTAAATTTCCAAGCTCTTGTAAAACAATGTTTTGAATTTTGAATTTTAAAAATTGTCATTTGGTGAAGCCACTATAAAATAAAAGATCTACTAAAAATTTGATTCAGTGGTCTTTGAAGTCGTATACTCGAGCGACTAAAACTAAAGTTAAGACGATAAAGAACCGATGGTGATGATACTATTCCATTTGTTATTGGTGCGATAAAACAAAATTGTAAATATTTTCTATGATTTCCCAAGGAAGGAAGGTCAATTAAAGCAAGTCTTTGAGAATAAGGGGACAGAGGGTCTCCAAGGAACCAAGGAAGAAAACGGATACAAAAGCGCAAGAACGTCATCTGAATTGCTTCAATTCTCATTATATGTACAGAATAATAAGATGCCCACACTACACAGGCATACTCAAGAATTGGTCTCACAAATGAAACGAAAAGTAATTTGAGAACATAAGGGTCACGGAAATCGCTGCCAAATCTCTTAATGAAACCAAGGATTCTATTTGCTTTTCTAACTACAAAACTAATATGGTCAGTAAATGTAAGTTCCGAATTAAAAACAACTCCCAAGTCAGAAAAAACAGATACTCTTCTTAAAGAACAAGAACCAAACATATAATCAAAAACAATTGGAACTTTCTTGCGTGGAAAACTCATGGTTTTACATTTGTCAATATTTAAAACGAGACGATTAATATTATTAATAAATAGCTTGTAAACATGTTTGCAATAACTTTTGGTACATGACTAGATGATGACGAATTTGACATAGAGTTAGGGTTCCCATAAGTTTTTTTCTTACAATTGACACACTTCCAGAAATTATTTGGATTAGATTTAAGATCAGCTTAGATTTTATGAATATACTCATCATATAAAGAGTTTGAACAGTCATTAAATAATTGTTTAAGGTTAATGAACGTTCTATAATCATCATCAGATCTTGTTTGATTATATTTTACCCAAGCTTTGTTTCTTTTATTTTTTAAGTTTTTGAGATGCGAATCGAACCATGGTGGTACATGCGAGTTTTTACGAGATTTTTTAAAAGGAATTGTTTTACTGAAATAGGCAAAGAGGCTATTATAAAAAACATTACACATATCATCAATATTCAAATTTAAAAATAATTGGTTCCAGTCCTTGGTACATAATAAATCAAACAAATTTATAAAATAACACTTACTAAAGTTAAATTCTAGTTTGTCAGAAGAATAATTATTAATTGGAGAAGCCATGTTAAAATAAGTGTAATAACTAATGCAGGATGATGTCGATCTTCTTCTTTAAGTTTAACAGCAGAAGATGTTACTGCAGTTTCAGTACGTACTGTGTCGGAGAAAAATACTAAATCGAGACTTCTTCCCAAACGATTCTTCACTCCATTAAATTGGCTAAGACCACACGAAGACATACAATCTATTATTGTACGCTCATTTGAGCTAGATGCGTTTATTGGAACGTAGAAGTTGTAGTCATCAATTTGTATCCGGTTTATATTCGATAGGTTGAAATCGCCTACAATCATCTTCTGGCTCCAAAAGGGCATATACAATTTCCATACAGTCGTTAAATTTTTCGTAAATGTTGTTGTTAGAGCTCGAAGGTATGTAAGTCGATATAATGAATAAATATCCGCATGCCAACTTAATTTTTATGCAAAGTACTTTGATGTCAGTGGATCGAAAATCGCCAATCAGCTAGCAAGTAAGAGAGCTTTTAATGGCAAAAAGTATTCCTCCTCCTGCAGTGTCTGGAATGTCGTTTTCATGACGATCGCGTCTGTAGATTTGGTAGGAAGCGTCAAATAACTCCGAGTCTAGAATAGATGTGTTCAGCCAAGTTTCTGTAAGTATAATGACATCGTGAGGAAGATTGTTTATATTTTTGTAGACGCTGTTAGTCTTTGTCCGAAGGGCGTTCAAATTTTGATAGTAAATTAGAATTTGTTTAAGCTGCTTTGACGTCGATTCAGCGGTGTCCGATTTTGACGAAAAGGGTTTTGAATTATGCCTCGGTTGCTTGACTTATAATCAAACTTATGAACTATAATGCCATTTGGCCAAAAGCTTAAGGCATGAAAGACTGAGACTGGTACACGTATTTTGAACGGCGAATATTTCGTGTAATTCCGATGAATAATTTTCTCCACATTGATGATCAGAGAGGTACCAAATTTACCCGCCAAATAGTTTTTAATGTCAAGAGCGTTCGTTGACGGAGCAAGTTTAGATAAAAATAGTACCTTTTGTCCTTCTACAGATTTAAGTCCTGATACAATAGGATGTGTAATACCACACAGTATTTCGGTACTTATATTCATACTGTTTGGAGCAAGAATGGGGTCCAGCTGTCTTAAAGATGAGTTTTTCTTCAAAATGGTTGATGCTTGAGAAATTTCCGATGAGTTACATAGTTGTGCAGGAACATTCCCGTTTAGAGCGGGTGACGTTGGCAACGAGGAAAGAGACAAAGAAGTTGTACTTTTATTGTTTAAGTTGATACCAGCAATTGGTCGAGATGTAGCAGAGTCATTCAAAGTAGATGTTGCAGCTTTTTTTGATAGGTGGTTTGCATCAGAAATATCGTCGTCCAGTTCATCGCTTTTGCGTTTTGACAGTGCTTCAGTTTTATTTTGAGAGTTAGGCGTTATATCCTTATTAATAGTATTGTCGTCAATTGAAGATAAGTTTTCCACTTTGGTACAGAGAAAATGTAATTGCTTTTCCAGCTTTACTAACTGTTTTGTAATGTGTAGGACATCACGAGAAATATTTTTTTCAGCAAACAGGTCGCATTTGTCACAAAAATAATAAAATGATTTCCTTTTCTTAAATAATTTGATGCATCTAAACGGGGCGTCAAGACATTGAACATGAAAAATCCTTTGACAATTACCATTACACATAATGGAGTCAATTAAGTATTCAGAAATGTTATCACAGAATGCAAAATTGGTCATGATTATTGAAATTAAAATTTTGTTAATTTTAGTGTAGTCTATTTATTAATGAACGCCCTGCATGCAAATTAATGTGTCGGCTATATAGTTGTTTCTAGGTCGCAACAGGTGGCGCCGTGTTCTTGTCACAAATTATTTTATGACTTGCAGGTACAAACAGCTGGTGTCAGAAAGTGGGTGACGTTTGACGTGTGTATATGAAGAGAAAACAAACAGAAGAGTGGTGTGCAGTCTCTTAAACAAATATTAAACGGCAGAACATATACTAAAGTTGAACTCACCGGGAACGGAAGAGTATTGTATTTAAATAATTTTATAGAGAGTACGTATTTAAATGATCTCTATTATAAATTCCGTATATAGAGAGTTTATGATTGTCACGATCAACAAAATCTTTTAACATACAAAACTTTCTATTATGGTCATGATAAAACAAATTAAAATTAACACTTATTGGACCAAAATGCAGAAAGACACACTTATACTGTCAAAGTTAATCGATTAGGCATAGAACTATGAAAACAAAGCAAAATAAAAGAAGCAAAACAAAACACGTCTAGTCACTGCAAAGTAGAAGTTGGTTCATATTTGAATTATCTTGTAAAATTTTAACGCTGGGAATTTTCTGCAAGTCAGTTGTATCTGCAAAAACAGATGATCTTTCATTAGAGGCATATAATAAAGGTTTTAATAATTCGTCAGGGTTTTTCTACAGGACAAAACTCCCCGGTCCTCGAATCGGCATGTGCTCGGTTTCCCGCACACCTTACACACTCGGGTGTGGTTGTGTTCTCGAGTCTATATCTAAAGCAAAAAAGCTTTCTTTGTTGGCTGGGGCAGTTAACACATGAATGACCTTTAATTCTGCAATTCCAACAAACATAAATGGACTGATCTCGTAGCGAAGTTTTAAGTGCGTTAAATGCGAAATCCTGCGGATCAACATGCTCAAGTTCAAGTTCATTGCCTTGTCTTTTGAAATTGGATTGACCGAATTGAATTGCTTATTGCGTATACTATCACTTTGAAGTACATATTTTCTATGGTTCTACACACATAGATCATTTCGGAAATGCTGTATTGTATGTAATCGTCAGTTCACCGTTGCGGCGTCTTACATTTTGTTTAACTAAATCAATGATCTAATTAGCTGTTTTTGATACGCGAAGGCACTCCGCTAGGGTTCAAAGGATTTTCGTGAGGGTCTGCTGGTTCTGTGTCATCGGCTGATAGGTCAGCGTTATTTATATTAATTGGAGGGTTATTTCTTTTTGTAATGCGACCACCTTGGCCACCTCTTTGCCTAGCAGAAGCCATATTTGAATTTTTTCAGGTATGGTTATGTTTGTTCAAATGAATATTAAGTTAGTTTTAAACTAAAACTAAAAAATAAAAATTAAATAACAACTAAAAAGCAAATTTTAATTTTTATATTGTTTATTTAATTTTCAATTAAGATACTTTTTATTTATTTTAATTTTAGGAAAATGTGCGACGGGTTTCAGAGTGTAAACTCAATCTTCGGGCGTACTACTTTGATTTATTGCTGGTGTTTTTTGTTGTTGTATTGCTGTTTTATATAAGATGTTCGTCTTCACTGTCAATTCATCATTAAGCAATTTGTCTTCTTCTATTTATTTATAGGCTTTGTATATTTCGAATTCGTCAGTTGCGTCTAGTATCTTTCCTTTTCTGCAAAAATGCAATGTTTGTAAATTTTGTCTCGAAGTCTGTGTAATTGTGGTTATTGTTTTTTAAATGCTGAGCGTATGTGAATTTGGTGTTGGGCTCGGGATTATGTTCATTGAATTTTTCTTTGAAATTTCGACCAGTTTGGCCTATGTAGTGCAATCGTTGCACTTCAATTTATATACTCCAGAATATAATTTGGTATCGCTTTTTGCTTTTTGTTTTATGCTACGTTTCCACAGACCACTAAACTGAGATTTAAGTAGATTTAGCTAAATCTCCTACAAATCTTGAGGATTTACCCTACAAGTTTAAATCTTCTCAGATGAAGATTTAAAATAAATCTCATTTAAATCTTCAATCGAACTACAGTATTTTCATATCGAAATGAGCACATTCATCGGCAAAGTGATTTTTTCTCTTCGGTTGACACAGATGAAGCTGCCTGTTTCTCTTCTACATCATAAGAGAAAATAAAAAGATATATGCATTTTGAATAGTGGTGTCTACTTTTGGAGCGGTGGAACCACTTTTTGAGATTAGTAAATCTACAAGAGATTCAAGTTCGGCGGAAACGTAGTATTAGATTATTGTGTAGGTTATTATTGGTTTTAAATGATATGTTAATTTTTAATTTTTTGAATCCATATAACAGGGTTTGTGATAATATATTCGTGTAATTTACTGATGTGTATTTTATGTTTTCTATTGGCGTGTTTATGTTGTTTTTGTTGCTGTAAAGTTTCTCTATTTGTTTTGTGAGTAATTTGTCTGTAATTGGTGTTTTGCACCCATTTGCATTTGCTATGTATTTTATAGTATTCAGTTCATTTTAATTGTCTTTTTTGTCCATTGGGATTTTAATTAAGCTTTCAATAAATGCATTAAATGCAGCCATTTTTTGGGAATATGTGTGGTGGGAATCTTTATGTATTATTGTATCAGTTGTTGTTATTTGCCGATGTTAAGGGTTATCCATTTTGCGGCTTCAAAAGTAAACGTAAATAAAACACATATACAATAATTTTTTTTCGTTATATTTCTTTTTTATTATAAAGCTTGAATGTTGACATTATGTGTGAAACCCTACATCATTTAAATGACCGCCACGCGAATTGTTGCAAGCATCGATTCTTTTGAGGTAATTTGCGAGCACTTTTTGACAGATATTGAGCGGTATCTCAGCCATAACTTGACGAATGTTGGTTTTCAAGTGCTCAAGACTTAAAAGTTTATCTGTATAAACACGACAAATTACGCGGGCAGGAAATGTCTCTTGCAATAAAGCCATATTCGCTCGAGTTGTGTAGCATGTGGCACCGTCTAGTTGAAACCACATATTCTCCAAGTCGTATTCTTCAATAGCAGGTAAAATAGTCGGTTATCATATGACCATAACGCTCCGAATTGGTGGTGACAGTCGTTCCATCGTCGTTTTCGAAGAAGTAAGGTCCAGTCATACTTCCGGACAAAAGAGTGCCCCAAACAGCGACCTTTTGTGGATGTAATGGCATCTCTTCAATTACTTGGGGATTCTCAGAACACCAAATACGACAATTTTGTTTATTAACATACCCACCGAATGAGAAGAAAATTTTGTTCAAAAAATCGCCATCCACCGCCTGTTGTTCAAGCACCTATTCGATGTATGTATCTACGACGTTGTGAATGGTCAGCTGGCTTCAGTTGTTGTGTGAGCTGGACTTTATATGGATGTAAGTGTAGATCCAAATGTAAAATACGGCATAATATGTCGTAAGACAGTCCTAATTCCTGAGAACGACGAGCAATCGACACATTCGAGTCTTCGGCAACACTTTCACTACAGCACCGATATTTTCAGTGGTACGAGCGAAACGATCATGCACAGGCCTTACAATATCTGTAACCAATCCAGTCTCTTCAAATTTCTTCACAATTATGTAAACCATAAACTCCTCTTAAAGCACGATATGTGGCTGTGGCAGAATCACCATTTTTTAGCAGGTTTTAGTTAGTGCGATAGTTAAGCGATCCATTTTCGTAAATGTCAGACTTTCAACTGAAAAAAAATAGGTTTAACAACTTAGTTTGGCAGATGTCGAATTCCAGCCCCTTTGAAACCGCAAAATGGATAATCGTTTACTTTATATCGGAGTTTATTATTGTTGTTTTTTGTGATGTTAAGATCTAAAAAGTTTATTGAATTATTGTTTTCAATTTTTTTTGTTACTTTTATGTTTGTGTTTATGCTGTTGATGTACTTTGAGAGTATGTCGATTTATCTATAAGTACCATCGAAAATGACAAAAGTGTCATCGACATATCTCGAATATGTTATTATTTTATGGTCTTGCGGATTGATTTTTGATAATATATATTTATTTTCATAGTTATTAAGGTATATATTGGCTAGTAAACCGCTAAGAGGAGATCACATGGCCAGTCCCTCAGTTTGTGTGTAGAATTTATTGTTAAATGTAAAGTAGTTTTGTTTTAGTGTGATTTCTAATAAAATTATTAATTCATTGATTTGTTGTGCATTCATTTTTCTGTGGTAATAAGATTATCTTTTAATATTTTAATTGTGTCGTTTATTGGTATGTTCGTATAAATGCTCGTGGCGTCGAAAGAAATCATTTTCTAATTTGTGGAAACGTTGATGTTATTAAGTTTTTCTGGTTTGCTGTTTTTTATACTGTTGTTGTTTTTTAACATTATGCTGTTTTTAATGATTTTTTGTAATGTTTTGGCTATCTTACAGCCTGGAGCTGTGGTGTAACTGATTAGTGGGCGTATGGGTGTTTCTTGTTTATGGATCTTAGGAAGGCCTGAGAGTTGAGGTGCTGTTTCATTTGGTTGTTTAAATATGTGTTTATTTATATTTTGGAATAGGTAATTACACTTTTTGATAGCGTTGTTGATTTCTTTTAAGTATTTTTTAGTGGGGTCATTCTGCAAATGTTGTATGTTATTGGTATTGAAGAATGTTTCTGTTTTTATGATATATTCTTGTTGATGGATTATGACTATTGTGTTGCCTTTATCTGGTTGTAAGTTTTGTTTGTCTTCCTTGTATTTACTAATTGTTGAAGTTTTTTGGTAATAATAACTCGGGTTTAATTCTGTATTTCATGAGTAAGTATTGTTTTTATTGCTGCGTCTGCATTTATGACTTCTTGTTCGATTGTATTTTTGTTTATTTAGGATATAATGTATTTGAGGCCTTTGTTGAGGGCTTTAGTTTCTGTGTTGGTAAATAGGATAATTCTTTTATTTACTTTTCTGGAGTAGAATTATTAATTTTTGTAATTTGTTGTTCTGTTTTTTAATAATATCTGTTGCGATTTTTTGTTTGTGTTTATTTATTTCTTCTATATAGAGATTGGCTGTTATATAATACACATACATCACGTGTTTATATATTTGTAGATGAATTTTATATAGCATATTTGACTATATGACATCTACTGAGTAAACGCGCTTGAGTTTGGCTCCTTTTTAAAATCTTTTTGCATTGTACTGAAGGAATAAAATATATCTAAAGTTATTTTTCGTTGATTATCACTATTTTTTTTTATTTTTGTGAAAACTAAAATATACAAAAAAGTGCAAAATTAAAATAATAGGTACAAAAGAAAATTATACCTATATAATTTTATTCAGTGTTCCGATTTTCATATAATTTCATACAATATACGAAAAAACAACTATATAATGTCGCGCTCTCTCAAGAACAACGTTCTCACAACGGATTCCCCCGCTTGTACCCCGAACAAAGATCTTTGGGTCGCGAAGAGTGAAGATTCCAACAAAAAAGTAATAGATCTATTGTCTAAGCATATAATCGATTCTGAAAAGAGAATTTCGGATAACATTAATAATCAAATAAATCAATTAAAAAATTCAATCGAACACACTCAAACTAAAGTAAACGAACTTGAACTAGAACTTACAAATGCTAAAACAAACATAGTGACACTTAATTCGAAATCATAGAGCTTAAACACTCACTAATCAATGTAAACAAACAATCGTCGCTCGCAATAAAAAAACTCAACACTGTTAAAAAACTACAACAAGTGGAAGAAAATCGAACCGTGGCTTGCGATGCACTTCTCTCTGGCATATCACACATGCTCCAAGAGAATTTAAAATCAACGTTCAATTTACTTTGCAATGTTTTACAAATCAAACCACCTTCAATAAACAATATACTGCTGTGGTTGGCAACTCTGGTTTGCAGCAATAAGTTCAGTAATTTACGGCCACTCTTATTAATTTTGTTTTTTTGCCATTTTAAATAGTTTTTAATTTGATTAATTTATTCAAGTAGTTCTACAATAATAACTGCACACAAATCTAATAAAATTGTGGTGAGATTAATCGACTTTCACTTCGAATTAAATTAAATTAGAATAAGTAGACCAACGGTACACGTACAACTGCTTTCAAACTTCCGATATGAAGCGCACACCACCGCCTAAACATAACAATCGTGACAGCCAACCACTTAAAAGACCATATAAAGAGGTTTCTTCGGAATCGCCACCAAACCATTCAGCGGGGACTAGCCAAAACGCGTATGCTGTTGGAACGGGAAGTTTCTGAGTTGAAGATTATCATTCAAGAAACTATGTCGCTAATATTGGATGACAAATTGAAGGACATGCCGACAAGAGCCGATTTAGATGCCATTCATAAAAATATCAGCAACCTACAAGACAGCAACTTAGCTATGCAGGCCCAAGTGGAGAAATTCGAAGCCCGTTGTAATTATCTAGAGCGGCAAGTAGAATTTCTTGAAACCAGGGCCACCGAAAAAAATGTAGTGGTTCACATACCCCTGAACAGAGACGAAGATGCAGGGGAGAAGGCGCAAAGATGTTGCATGGATCTCTTGCAAACACAGGAGGAAAATGTTATTGCATCAACAAGAGTCTTGCGTTCGACAAACAGTAACACAGCTAACGTCGTCGTAAGGTTGAACCGAAGGCAAGATGTTGCCAACATATTAAAATCTACGATTAAACTACGCAATACCGGAATTTCGATTCACAGAGATTTACCTACAGCTGCACGAAACCGAAGAAGAAAATTAATTAAGCTGCGAACTGAAATTTTTGCGTAAAACAAACATTTAAAAATGCAAATACGCGGACAAACATTGATGGTTGCAGGTAAATCATTTTACTTTGACAGCAATAACAATCTGAAATGTGACGGAACGTGCGGAATGTCATTGTTAGACCAGTTGGTAAATGACATTTCTGATGGTAGCGTTCCGGGGCAGAAAAAAAACCATACTGATAACAGCAGTTCACACACGCCATCTCTGATGTCACAACAAAACTTTTAGTTGTAATGCCGTCTGCCCATTAAGAACTATTGTCGAAAATATTAATATTTGTAGTGGAGAAAATTTAAAGATTTTAAAAATGTTATCATACAATATAGCAGGCCTTTATAATAAGAACATATTTACTGATTTTTTTAGCTTTGTTAACAAATTTGAAATAATTTTTTTGTATGAAACCTATATTACTGATAGTAGCCTCGTCAATTATGAGAAAAAATTTAATAACTTAAAAATAAAATTTTTAAAATAATACCGGCAATAAGAACTCACACAAAAGGCAGAGCTAGCGGAGGTTATATCTTTGGATTTAAAAAAGATTTGGTTTATATCAACTGCAAATTTAAGATTTATGGTGAGATTACCTGCTTGGATTTGATAATATGTCAGAAGAGATTTCGGATAGTACCAACCTTTATCAATGGCAACCACTGGGATACAGATTTTGAAAAGATCAAAGAGTTTTTGACATGTGAACACAGCGATAACGTAATGCTTGTTGGGGATCTAAATGCGAGAGTTGGAAACGAAGGTGGGTCTGAAAATGAACGGATGGGTTGTAGAAGAAAAACTAAGGATTCAACTAAAAATGCAAGAGGTGCGAAAATTCTTGAACTGTGCAACTCGTTTGGGCTTAGAATTCAAAATGGTACCAGTAATGGAGATGAGCTGGGAGAATACACCTTTGTGGGGAAGCAGGGAAGTTCGGTCATCGATTATAGCATTGCAGGTGGTGATTGGAATTTATTTATAACAGATTTCGAGGTAGAAAAGAAAACTTATTCAGATCATATGCCGATTATTGTGTCATTTAAAGATGGAAAAGAGGGAAATGATGAAAGAATAAATTTAGAACTAATGCCTAAATTGCATTGGTCAAATTCAACTGCCCCAATATATAGGCGACAGTTGAATACACTTCTGCAGACCCATGAATATGAAAGTAGCCCAACAAATATCGAGAGTTGTATAAAAGAGGCATATCAGGTACCGGTAAATAATAATTGGCAGAAAAAGAATACCTATAAAGAACCATGGTTTGATAAAGAGTGTATGCAGGCAAGAAACTTATTATATGTCTGGCTAAATGAGTACAGACGATGTCATCAATCCTCCGCAAAAAACTTGTATATAAAATATAACCAAAGTTTCAAAATTCTGTGCAAGGATAAAAAGAAAATGTATTATGAAGCTGAAGCGCAAAAACTTGCCATGTGCAATAACCCATCTGAATTTTGGAACTTGGCCCGGAAACTTAATGGAGCAAAATACATCATTAGTCCCAAGCTAGATTGTAATAGATTAAAAAATCACTTCAAAGAACTGCTAAACTCAAACGCCATAAACCCATGCATGATGCAGTACGCCCCACCTGGATTCCATGACTACATTTTGGAAACGTCAATATCCCAAGAAGAGGTTAAAGCATCTCTAAATTCTGATGGAAAGGCAGCAGCTTCTGATAGAATACCAACGGAATTCTATAGATATGGAACGGAAGAGCTAACTAAGCTATTGACAGAAGTATTCAACCAAATTCTGGAAACTGGGGATATTCCTCAACAGTTCAAAGATGCCCTGATATTTCCAGTCCACAAAAAAGGCAACATAGAGGATCCGGCAAATTATAGAGGCATCTCGTTTTTGAACTCATCTTATAAAATTTTTACCACGATACTACTAAAAAGATTGAACACTTGGATACATTCAAATAATTTACTAAGTGAGTTTCAAGCGGGGTGCAGAACAGGGTACTCTACAATAGACCATATATTTGTGCTCAATAGCATCGCCGACTGGTTTATTTCGAGAAGTAAAAAACTTTACACATTTTTTGTCGATTTGAAAGGAGCCTTCGACACCGTGGACAGAAACGCATTGATGTACAAGTTATATGGATTAGGAATGTGGTTTAAGCTTGGCCGAGTTCTGCGAAACTTGTACATGGATAACAGAGTAGCGGTTTGGAATGGCAAAACTATATCTGATTGGTTTTCGACGGAGTCAGGGGTAAGACAAGGTTGTGCGCTAGGTCCAAGTTTGTTCGCGCTATTCATCGATGATTTAACTGAAGCACTACCAGGGGGCGTGGATTACATTGGAGTCATCATTAAAGCTCTTCTTTTTGCAGATGACATTGTACTGTTTGCTAGCTCACCAGAATCCCTCCACCTAATGATAAATAGACTGGCCGAATATTGTATGCGATGGAGCTTGTTGATCAACCTTACCAAGTCGAAGGTTATGATATTTAAAAAAGGTGGAGGCAGGTCCAGGTCTAACGAACATTGGTGTTTGAATGATGAACAAATTGAAGTTGTGAAAGATTACAAATACTTGGGTGTCTATTTCACCAATAACCTTAACATGGAAAGGCATCTCAACGATAAGCTTGCGAAAGCTAAGACAGCTATTAATGTAACATGGCGGGAGTGTTTTAATAACAAGGCTATTGCACATAGCAACAAATATAAAGTGTTCGAAGCAGTTTCACAATCAATTCTTTTCTATGCAGCGCAAGTGTGGGGTGGTAAAAAATATGAACCAGTAGAAAAACTCCTCAGATACTATATAAAACGAATATTTCGTTTGCCACCTGGCACTCCGAATTATATGATTTTTCTGGAAACGGGTTTATCTCCACTATTTATCAAAACATTAAAACTACAAGTCGACTACATTAACAAAGTTCTTAAGATGCCAAATAATCGGCTTCCAAAAAAAGCGGCTCTTCATGCTATACACTCCAAGTCAGGATGGTTTAAAAACTGGATTGAACTTTCACAAGATGCAGGTCTGGAAATAAATTCTAGTGAATGGAGGTCTTGGAAGCCTACGTTGTATACGATGATTATTCGTCTAGATGAAATCTATAGAGACAGATACAAGGAAGAGGCATCAAATTCATTACACCGAATGATCTACGGTAAATTGAGCTATAACATTAATGAACGTAACTATTTCCGAGATGAATACACCATCGATCAAATTTCAAGCATGTTCCGGCTAAGAGGTGAACTTCTTAATTTGAATTTTATACCGCATCGCGAAGAACTACAAATACTTTGCAATATGTGCAATATGGCGGAGCGTGAGGATATATTACATTTTGTTGGAAGGTGTCCGATATTAAGGGAAACAAGAAGATACTTTTTGGGTAGTGACTTTTTTACGGATGACGAAGCTTTAAATCTTCTTAATGAAATGAACGTATCTAAATTATACAAATATTGTAAAACGGCAATTAATTATAGAAACAGAATTATAAATGAATGTCTTTAAATGAATACTGTAACTTATTGAATATTAAAAATATAAAGTAATTATTTAAATTCATTGTCAATCAGGCAGACGGCAAAGCCATGCATTTAATTGATTATACCTATGATATTTTTGTAAAAAAATTGCGAAATGTAAATAAAAATCAATCTTAATCTAAAATCTAATCTAGTGCTGTGGACAACTAATTAGAAACATTGTTCTTCCGTTCCTTTACTTCTTCACAATACTGTGTTCTAGCAAAATAACTGTATCCTTAGCGGTGTATCAGAAATGTTATCTGCTAATTTGTATAGATAACATCATTTGCACTCTTCTGACTGCATATTACACAACAAAATTAGGTTAAACCAAAAAAAAGCACTCGTCGTTTCTGGTCAACTAATTAGAAACGGTCTATTTAAATTTGATTAAGTAAGAGTGAAAATAACTTTGTAACTTCGCACCGGTAAGTAGACAACTAAGTTGTTGCTGCAATTATATTTTAAGTATTTTTTTTAATATGAAAGGCTTTCATAATGGGTAAGTCTAAAAACTGCGATCCCGCTTTCAGAAAAGCTATTGTTGAGCTGTGGAAGCTAAAATATTCCTATAGAGCGATTGCATCTCATCTAAACTGCTCTGCAAAGAAAGTTTTCAGTGCAATTAAGCATTTTCAGGCATTTGACACAACTGAAAATGTACCGCGGAAAAAAAAAACTCGTAAGGCTTCCCACGGGGTTGATCGAAAAATTAGTAGGCTGGCAAAACGAGACCCTCAAATAAGTTCAACTGAAATTCAACGCCAGATTTCCAATGAAGCTGAAGCTTCGATCTCTGCTCGCACCATTAGAAGACGATTGGTTGAGGCTGGGTTGCATGGTCGCGTTTCACGGAAGAAGCCACTAGTCACCATAAGGCAACGTAAACTTAGGATTCAGTCCGCAAGATCACACATCAATTGGACAGCAAATGAATGGAAAAACATTGTGTGGAGTGACGAAACGAAGATAAATCGGATGGGACAAGATGGTGCCCGATATGTTCGTCGGCCAAAGGAAATCGCTTTCAATCCGAAATACGTTTTGCCAGTTGTCAAGCATGGAGGCGGCTCGATCAGCGTTTGGGGTTGTTTTTCCTGGAATGGCGTTGAACCAATCCATAGAATTAATGGGACGCTGACAGCTTTAAAGTACGTCGACATTTTAAAGGAACGATTAGTGGATTGGGCCGATGAAAATATGCCAGTCATTTGGAAGTTTCAGCAAGAAAATGACCCCAAGCAAAACGCTGGAATCACAAAACAATTTTTTAGCGACAGTTCTATCACTGTATGTGAATGGGCATCGGCAAGTGCAGACCTTAACCCAATTGAGCATCTTTGGGCGGATGTCAAAAAAGCTGTTGGACTAAAAAAAAATTGTAACTTTGATGGTCTTTATTCGAACATTGAAGCCGCTTGGAAGGCTATACCGGTGGAGCGCTGCAGGCGACTTATTGAATCCATGCAGCGAAGATGCCGAGAGGTTCTAAAGCAAAGAGGCTTTGCAACCAAATATTAAAAGAATTTTTTGGTAATGATATCTTAAAATAAAGAAATATTAAGATAAGATAATATTTTTCATTTTGTTTCAGATTAGATGTCCACCACAAAAGGTTCCTTAATGTGATAAAATTGTTATATGAAGAAAAATATTATGTTTTTAAAATTTTTTGTGGTAAATTTTGTTTTTATAAAGAAAAACATAAAATATTATTTACAAAAAAAAATAATTAAATAAATAATTGAACGAAGAAACAGTTCTCAGAGTATATATAATTTGTCTTTCTAATTAGTTGTCCACAGCATATCGCATGTCCGCCAAGTCGACTCATAATTATAATTCCGAAGACACTCCAATTCTTGTGAAATTAAATTCACCGTATGAGCGGGATTTCGTTTTAAAGTCCATCGCTTCATTTCGTAAACAACATCGGAGAGAACTTTCTTTGCATGATATTGATATGAACTCAAATAAATTTATTTACATGCGCGAAGCTCTTACCAAAAACAACTATAACACCTTTAAAATGTGCAATGAATTTAAAACAACAAAAGCAATTATATTCTGTGTTTACTTCGTGAGGAATTGTTTACATAAGACATAAAAACCACGAAGTTGCTGAGCCCATCGAATGTTTAGAGGATGTAAACAGGGATGTCAACTCTACCAATTAATGTATTTTTTCCGTACTATTTTTTAATTAAATTTTTATTCATTATTGTTTTTATTTTATTTCTTATTTCTTACTTACATATATATTATTTAGCTTTTTTTTTCTTTTTTTTTTTTACTTTCTGTGTAATGCTGATAACTCTTCTTTGAGAAAATGGCTTCATGCAATACACGTACCATGATAAGAGTCTTCAGTCGACAAAGGGGGCAGATCTTCGAGTATGTCACATAAATGCACAAACTTTGCTATGCAAGATAGATGAATTTCGGTTCCTTTTTGAAGAATATGATATTGATGTTATTTGTGTATCCGAGACTTGGTTATCGATCGAGCATAATAATCAACTATGTGCACTAACGGATATAAAGTATTTCGAACTGACAGGAAACGTTGTATAGGTGGATGCGTTGCTATGATCGCTAAAGAAATGCAAGGTTAAATGCTTTTCGGCCGAAAACTGCGAAATCGAATATTTATTTATAGAATTGCAAAATGATGATGCAAAACTTTTACTAGGTACTATATACAGACCTTCTAGAAATGTTTGTATTCTCCCCCTCATGTCTTCATTGGAAGAAATTTCAATATTATATCCCAAGACTATTTTGTGTGGCGATTTTAACTGCAACTTGTTAAATGATAACACGTTTACTGATGATCTTTTTTCTCTTAACTTACACCCAGTAAATAAATTAACTCTGACGCAATTTTCTAATTTTGAGCCTTCTTTATTGGATTTGTTTGTGGTAAATACTCAAAATAAAGTTGTTTTATATGACCAACTGCCTACTCCAGCTTTCTCAAGACATGAACTTATTTTTTTAACTTTTGATTTCCAAGCTAAAATTCCCGTTAAAACCTATGAATATAGAGATTTAAAAACATTAACTATACGCACTTTTTTCCGATGTTCAAAATACAAATTGGGATATTATCTTTTCAAAATTCGAACCTAGTGAACAAGTTGATTTGTTTAACAAAAGTAATTATGCTTAGGCTTTTTGACACGCATGTGCCGTTGAAATCTAATTCCTTCATTTCCAGGAGGAAACCTTGGTTCACTAATGAAATTAAAGCCTTAATTCAACAGCGTGGTTCGGCCTTTAAACGTTGGAAAAGATTTCAAATAGATACATTTCACCAAAGATACCGTTATTTACGAAACAAAACTATTTTAACTATACGCAACGCCAAAATTGCTTTATATTCGAATCGGTTTATTAACTCCCAAAGTAGTAAACAAATTTAGCAAATTCTTAAACAATCTGGTATCGGAAGACAGCAATGTAACTTAAATTTGAGTTCAGCATTAGACATTAATGACCTAAATAAGAAATTCGTTTTAAACTCTACTTCAACAAATTTAAATCTAGCTACTACTCCGTCAGTGGATTATGGTATCAATGATGCATCAAGCATATGATCATTCAATTTTACAACAATATCTCCTGAGGATTTGGTTGAAGGTGTTCTCGCCATAAAGTCGAAAGCAATGGGGCTTGACGAAATGCATCCAGTTTTTCTCAAACTTTTGTTGCCCTATGTACTACCATCTATAACATATATTTGCAATTCAATTCTTATCACTAGTGATTTTCCAATCCAATTGGAAAAAGCGAAAATTCTACCTGTACCTAAAAATTCTAGATGCGATGAGTTCAGACCTATCTCCATACTTCCTTTTTTGTCAAAAGTATTTGAAAAAGTTGTCCAAAAGCAAATATGCAAATTTCTCGATAAAGAAAACTTATTAACATCAAAACAGTCAGGTTTTCGTGAAAAAAAAAACAGTTGTATTACTGCAGTTTTAAGTGTAACGGAGCACATAAGAAAAGCTATCGACCAGGAACATGTAACATTCCTAGTATTACTAGATTTTTCACAAGGATTTTGACATGGTTAATCATTCTATACTCTGCGAAAAACGTTAGCTTTTTTACAAGTTTTCCCCAAACGCCATTCGCCTGATACACTCATATTTAACGAAAAGATTGCAAGCTCTAGAACTAAATATGAAACTTTCAGATTTTTTGTTAAATTCCAATGGAGTTCCTCTGAGATCCATTCTTGGCCAACTGCTCTTTTCAATTTACGTCAATCAACTTCCTACTACAGTTAAATTTTGTTCAACTAGATTATACGCCGATGATACTCAATTATACATAAGCTGTCCCTTGGGTCTCATTGAACATACAATGACTTCTATTAATGAAGACCTCGAAGAAGTTAAGCGTTTGTCCAACAAAAATGACTTAATGATCAACCCGAATAAATCAAAATGTGTAATAATTTCAAAGAGTTAGTTAGATCTGTCGTACTTTCCCCCAGTTTTTTTTTGATACTTTTTCCACGAGTTCGTTGAAACTGCAAAAAACTTAGGTGTGCTTTTTAGCCTGAACTTGACTTGGAAAAATCACATTGCTTACATAGTAGGCAAGACATATGGTGTTCTCCGGACGTTGTGGGCAGCACAGTACTTCACAGGAACCACTTTATTCACCAATCTGCACAAACGTTGAGCTGCTCCACAAAGACTGAAAGGCATCACTGTATACTGATACAGTGGTCTACCAGGCACAGCAAAAGCGGTTTTTCCCGAGACGATCCCTCCATCAGAATTTGCCAAAGGCTTCTTTCATATCTACGCTTGATATAAAGTGCGTATCTGAAAGACGACTTAGCAACCCTTCCATATGAGCAAATAGATAGGCATCATTCTGGGATACTTGATTTACTTTCCGAGAGCCAAGGCAGAGGCGATTTTTTCCCGGTTTTCGTACCAAGACAACAGGAGAGCGCCAAGCACTATTACTTTCTTCTATGACACCAAGAGCGAGCATCATATCCAGTTCCTCATACACAAGGCTTTGTACCTCTGGAGAAACCGGGTAGTACCTTTGTTTAATGGGTTTGGTATCCTCTGTATCAACAACCTGCTCTGCGAGTGTCGTACGCCCTAGCCCAAGCTTGACAGACGATGGGAATAAGTTGATGACATTCTCCAATTGTTTGGATTGATCGCTTGATAACGCGTGGGCATTTGGATCGTCTAAACTAGGAATATATCCGGAGGAAATCTCAGAGATTATATGAGGCGCAATCTCAAACAATCTCCAAAAATGAACCCCCAGATATAACTGTTGGTCTAATGAAGGAACTAAAAATAAAGTCATCTCCTACGAGATACCTTTATATATTATGTCTGTTTTAATAACTCCCACAATCGGTTGCGATTGACCACTTACGGTTCTAATTTTCGATTTAAACGGTTTATATTCGATATTGGCATTTCCAATAGATCCACACATCCACAACCTAAGCAAGTGATACCTGCACCGCTGTCAAGAAGTCCAAGTATCTGTTGTTTACCAAAGACAGTAATGTTTGTGTATGGTCTCGGATCATCAATATTGCAAAGGCTCGAGATATTAATCTGGTTTTGAACTTCCTTCTACTTTCGAAAACGTTCTCGAAGTTTAAGTATATGTTTTGGGGACTTACAATTAAAAATCCGGCATCGAACATCATAATAGTTTAGCAACTTTTTGTGAAGAGATTTCTTAGCTGAAGTTGACTTAAGGAGAGTTTCATGATTCTTTAAGATATTAGTTGTAGGTTCGTTTTGATAAGTCGGCTCTTCAATTCTTGTTTTTTTTTTTAAATTATCTCGTAAAATTTCAACGCTGGGAATTTTCTGCAAGGCAGGTGTATCTGCAAAAGCAGATGATCTTTCGTTAGAGGCAAATAATAAAGATTTTAATAATTCGTCAGGGTTTTTTCTACAAGCTTTCTTTGTGGGCTGGGGCTGTTAACAAATGAATGACCTTTAATTCTGCAGCTCTAACAAACATAAATGAACTGATCTCGGTTGGGAAGCGAAGTTTTAATTGCGTTAAATGCAAAATCCTGCGGATCAACATGCTCAAGTTCAAGTTCATTGACTTGTCTTTTGAAATTGCAATTTATATTTATATATATATTTATATTAATTGGAGTGTTATTTATTTTTGTAATGCGACCACCTTGGCCACATCTTTGCCTAGCAGAAGCCATATTTGAATTTTTTCAGGTATGGTTTGTTCAAATGAATATTAGGTTAGTTTTAAACTAAAAATAAAAAAATAAAAATTAAATAACAAACTAAAAAGCAAATTTTTATTTTTATATTGTTTATTTATTTTCAATTAAGATACTTTTTATTTATTTTAATTTTAAAAATATGTGCGACGCGTTTCAGAGTGTAAACTCCATCTTCGGGCGTACTACTTTGATTTATTGCTGGTGTTGCCAAATAGCTTAAAATGTCTCATGCTATGTTTTTATGTATCTGTTTCTGATGTTGTTATTGTTATTTATTTGGCTGCAGTTTTTATGTTGATTTTGTGCTGTTTTCTTTTATCTATTGTTTTGTTGTTGTTTTATTGCTGTTTTATATAAGATGTTCGTCTTAACTGTCAATTTATCACTAAGCAGTTTGTCTTCTTCTATTTATAGGATTTGTATATTTCGAATTCGTCAGTTGCGTCTAGTATCTTTCCTTTTCTGCAAAAATGCAATGTTGCAAATTTTGTCTCGAAGTCTGTGTAATTGTGGTTATTGTTTTTTAAATGCTGGGTGTATGTGTATTTGGTGTTGCGCTTGAGATTATGTTTGTTAAATTTTTCTTTGAAGTTTCGACCAGTTTGGCCTATGTAGAACATGTTGCAGTCGTTGCACTTCAATTTATATACTCCAGAATATAATTTGGTATCGTTTTTTGGTTTTTGTTTTATACTACGTTTCCACCGACCACTAAACCGAGATTTAAGTAGATTTAGCTAAATCTCCTATACATTTTGAGGATTAACCATACAAATTTTAATCTTCTCAGATGAAGATTTAAAATAAATCTTATTGACGATTTACGTCAATCGAACTACCCTATTTCCATATCGAAATGAGCACATTCATCGGCAAAGTGATTTTTTCTCTTCGGTTGATACAGATGAAGCTGCCTGTCTCTCTTCTACATCATAAGAGAAAATGAAAAGATATATGTATTTTGAATAGTGGTGTCAAAATTAATCTACTTTTGGAGCGGTGGAACCAATTTTTGAGATTAGTAAATCTACAAGAGATTAAAGTTCGGTGGAAACGTAGTATTAGATTATTCTGTATGTTATTATTGGTTTTATATCATATGCGAATTTTTTATTTTTTGAATCCATATAAGAGGGTTTGTGATAATATATTCGTGTAATTTTATGTTTTCTATTGGCGTGTTTATGTTGTTTTTGTTGCTGTAAAGTTTCTTTATTTTTTTTGTGAGTAATTTGTCTGTGATTGGTGTTTTGTACCCAATTGCATGTGCTAGGTATTTTATAGTATTCAGTTCAGTTTAATTGTCTTTTTTGTCCATTGGGATTTTAATTAAGCTGTCGATAAATGCATTAAATGCAGCCATTTTTTGGGAGTATGGGTGGTGGGAATCTTTATGGTTTGTTGTACCAGTTGTTGTTACTTCTGATGTAAAGGGTTTTCCTTTTGCGGTTTCAAAAGTAAAGGTAAATAAAACACATATAAATTCGATTCTTTTGAGGTAATTTGCGACCACTTTTTGACACATATTGGGCGGTATCTCAGCCATAACTTGACGAATGTTGGTTTTCAAGTGCTCAAGAGTTAAAATTTTATCTGCATAAACACGGTCTTTCGCGTAGACCCACAAAAAAAGTCCAGCGGTGTCAAATCGCATGACCTTGGTGGCCAATTGATATCGCCACGACGAGAAATTACGCGGGCAGGAAATGTCTCTTGCAATAAAGCCATATTGGCTCCAGTTGTGTGGCATGTGGCACCGTCTTGTTGAAACCACATATTCTCCAAGTCGTATTCTTCAATAGCAGGCAAAAAAAGTCGGCTATCATATGACCATAACGCTCCGAATTGACGTTGACAGTCGTTCCATCGTCGTTTTCGAAGAAGTAAGGTCCAATCATACTTCCGGACAAAAGGCCGCCCCAAACAGTGACTTTTTGTGTACGTAATGGCCTCTCTTCAATTACTTGAGGATTTTCAGAACCCCAAATACGACAATTTTGCTTATTAACATTCCCACCGAATGAGAAATGTTCTTCGTCGCTGAAGAAAATTTTGTTCAAAAAATCGCCGTCCACCGCCTGTTGTTCAAGCACGTATTTACGACGTTGTGAATGGTCAGCTGGCTTCAGTTGTTGTGTGAGCTGGACTTATATGGATGTAAGTGTAGATCCAAATGTAAAATACGCCATAATGTGCCGTACGACAGCCCTAATTCCTGAGAACGACGAGGAATCGACACATTCGGGTCTTCGGCAACACTTTCACTTAAAGCAGCGATATTTCCAGTGATACGAGCGAAACGATGATGCACAGGCCTTACAATATCTGTAACCAATGCAGTCTCTTAAAATTTCTTCACAATTTTGCCAATTGCTTTCATAGTTGGACAATTATGAAAACCATAAACTCCTCTTAAAGCACGATATGTGGCTGTGCCAGAATCACCATTTTTGTAGTAGGTTTTAACAATTTGTATGCGTTGTGTGATAGTTAAGCGATCAATTTTCGTAAATGTCAGTCTTTCAACTGAAAAAAAAAATTGGTTTAACAACTTAGTTTGACAGATGTCGAATTCCTCTCTGTAAATTATATTTTTCTAGGGGAATTTGGTTAGATTCATGCACCTAGAATTATGTTTTGCCCGTGGTCTGGCCAGTGAATTAATTGAAGAAAACGCAAACAATATGTTTATATTATTTTTGTTTTTGTTTTAGTGGACACAATGGTCACAAATTCATTCCTTTGGCTTTAAATCCACACAGTCCACTAAAACAAAAACAAAAATAATATAAACATATTGTTTGCGTTTTCTTCAAATAAAAAAAGTTTATTGAATTATTGTTTTCAATTTTTGTTGTTACTTTTATGTTTGTGTTAATGCTGTTGATGTACTTTGAGAGTATGTCGATGTATCTATAAGTACCATCGAAAATGACAAAAGTGTCATCGACATATCTCGAATATGTTATTATTTTATGGTCTTGCGGATTGATTTTTGATAATATATATTTATTTTCATAGTTATTAAGGTATATATTGGCTAGTAAACCGCTAAGAGGAGATCACATGGCCAGTCCCTCAGTTTGTGTGTAGAATTTATTGTTAAATGTAAAGTAGTTTTGTTTTAGTGTGATTTCTAATAAAATTATTAATTCATTGATTTGTTGTGCATTCATTTTTCTGTGGTAATAAGATTATCTTTTAATATTTTAATTGTGTCGTTTATTGGTATGTTCGTATAAATGCTCGTGGCGTCGAAAGAAATCATTTTCCAATTTATTGAAACGTTGATGTTATTAAGTTTTTCTGTTTTGCTGTTTTTTATACTGTTGTTGTTTTTAACATTATGCTGTTTTTAATGATTTTTTGTAATGTTTTGGCTATCTTACAGCCTGGAGCTGTGGTGTAACTGATTAGTGGGCGTATGGGTGTCCCTTGTTTATGGATCTTAGGAAGGCCTGAGACTTGAGGTGCTGTTGCATTTGGTTGTTTAAGTATGTGTTTATTTCTATTTTGGAATAGGTAATTGCACTTGATGATAGCGTTCTTGATTTCGTTTAAGTATTTTTTAGTAGGGTCGTTCTGCAAATGTTTTATGTTATTGTTATTGAAGAATATTTCTGTTTTTATGATATATTCTTATTGATCGATTATGACTATTGTGTTGCCCTTATCTGGTTTTGTTATTAAAGCTTTATTATCCTTTAATTTTTGTTTTGTGGTGTTTAAGTTTTGTTTGTCTTCCTTGTATTTACTAATTGTTGAAGTTTTTTGGTAATAATAACTCTGGTTTCATTCTGTATTTCATGAGTAGGTATTGTTTTTATTGCTGCTTCTGCATTTGTGACTTCTTGTTCGATTGTATTTTTGTTTGTTTTGGGTATATTGTATTTGAGGCCTTTAAGGGCTTTAATTTCTGAATTGGTAAATGGGATATTTGTTTTATTTACTATTCTGGGTAGAATGTGTGTGTATTGATGGGTATTTTATTCAAATTCTATTTACTTATTAATTTTTGGAATTTGTTGTTCTGTGTTTTAATAATATCTGTTGCGATTTTTTGTTTGTGTTTATTTATTTCTTCTATAAAGAGATTGGCTGCGATGTGATGTATGTCTTTATGTATTTGTAGATAAATTTTATATAGCATATTATTTAATTTTACTTTTTTGTTGTAGAGAAATTTTATTTCTTCTTTTATCCGTATAAGCTGGGCTATTTTTTCTGTTTTTTGAGTGGCTATTGATGTGCCTTTTATATTAATTTGTGCATATTTAGGTATGGTTTTTGTTTTCAGACATTTTTTGTTGAATTATAAGTTTAAGTATGATAATAAAAGTGATTCCAGACTTTGATCTTGGGTAAAACCCAAGGTAATAAATGGAGATATTCTGGAAAGGCCTTTCCACCACAAAAGCTTTACCCATTGGCGGTCTGAGAATTGCAGTCGGAGCTTTTGAGGACTTACAGGCTATACAGTTTGCGATGAATCTTTGTACTTGGGCCGCCATATTAGGCCAGTAAGAAAGCTCCCGCAAACGGTAAAGGGTTTTAGCGATCCCTACATGCGAGACTTTCGGTATATCATGAGCCAGAAGTACCAATTGGTTGATCAGTTGGTTTTGTACACAAAATTTTCTGAGACACAAAGGTCGGGTAACTGTTATTTGTATTCCTCAATTGTTTTGATTAAATTAACATATTCGTTCAACATCCATAGGGTTCGTGTTTTGTGTCAACCGCATACACTCTAGATAGAACGTCTGGTACAAAATGTTGCGTGTTCCGATGAAGAGTAACGTTGAAGTCACAGAGTCCAACGAGCTAACCGTCCGCTTAGGTCTTTCTGACTCATGAGCCCCTTTAACATACGACCGAAATTTCTCAACACGCATGACCGCCGCTAGGCATTGCAGTTCAGTCACACTGTAGTTGCCTTGAGCAGCGTTGAGTTTGTGAGAAAAGTAATAGATAGGCTTTTCTATGCCCTCGAAGCATCCCACAAGGTAATAAAAGGCTTTTGGAAATTTGGGTTGACTAGTATGGGAGCTGTAGTTAACGAAGTTTTCAGTTCTTTGAATGCGGCGTTTGCCTCTGGACCAAATACAAAGGATTTTCTCATTTTCAATGTTGCGGTAATGGGAGTGGCAATGGAGGAATAATCTCTCGCGAAAAGCCTGTACCACCCCGATAATCCTAAAACCCTTCGTACTTGTCGAGGTGTTTTTGGAATCGGGAATTCCTTAATGGTCGGAACTTTGTCAGGATCCGTTTTGAGGAATCCTCGTCCTACTATGAAAACTAAGTTTTTTAATTGCTTAAAGCAGAATTTGGCCTTGGCAAGCTTTATTGTAAGTCCTGCTGATCTAAGAAGTGATGCAAGCTCACGAAGAATATTAAGGTGTTCTTTAAATGTTCACGAAATTATCAAGAGATCGTCATAATAAACGAATACATTCTGTCTTAACATAGGCGGAACCACCTTATCCATCAATCTGCACAAACATTCAGCTGCTCCACAAAGACCTAAAGGCATCACTGTATACTGATACAGTGGTCTACCAGGCACAGCAAAAGTCGTTTTTTCCCGAGACGATCCCTCCATCAGAATTTGCCAAAGGCTTCTTTCATATCTACGACTTAGCAACCCCTCCATATGAGCAAATAGATAGGCATCATTCTGGGATACTTGATTTACTTTACGGGAGCCAAGGCAGAGGCGATATTTTCCCGGTTTTCGCACCAAGACAACCGGAGAGCACCAAGCACTATTTCTTTCTTCTATGACACCAAGAGCGAGCATCCTATCCAATTCCTCATAAAGAAAGTTTTGTACCGCTGGAGAAACCGGGTAGTGCCTTTGTTTAATGGGTTTGGTATCCCCGGTACCAATAACATGCTCCTCGAGTGTCGTACGCCCTAGCCCAAGCTTGGCAGACGATGGGAATAAGTTGATGACATTCTCCAATTGTTTGGATTGATCCCTTGATAACGAGTGGGCATTTGGATCGTCTAAGCTAGATTATAAGAGGCGCAATCTGAAACAATCTCCAAAAATTAACCCCAAGATATAACTGTTGGTCTAATGAAGGAACTTAAAATAAAGTCATCTTCTTCGAGATTCCTTTATATATTATGTCTATTTTAACAACTCCCACAATCGGTTGCGATTGACCACTTGCGGTCCTTATTCTCGATTTAAACGGTTTATATTCGATATTGTCATTTTTCAATAGATCCAGACATCCACAACCTAAGCAACTGATACTTGCACCACTGTCAAGAAGTCCAAGTATCTGTTTACCAACGACAGTAATGTTTGTGTATGGTCTCGGATCATCAATATTGACTTTAATCTGGTTTTGAATTTCCTTCTTCTTTCGAAAACGTTCTCGAAGCTTAAGTATTTGTTTTGGGGGCTTACAATTGAAAATTTGGCACCGAACAGTTTTAAGTGCGTTAATTTCGAACTCCTGCTAATCAACATGTTCAAGTTCAAGGTCATTGACTTGTCTTTTGAAATTGGACTGAACAAATTGCTTATTGCGTATACTATCACTTTGAAGGACATATTTTTCTATGGTTCTAATCACATAGATCATTTCGGAAATGCTACGTGTAATGTACGAGTATCTAATCATAAGTTCACCAATGCGGCGTTTTACATTTTGTTTAACGAAATCAATGATTTCATTAGCTGTGGTTGGTACGCGAAGGCACTCCGCTAGGGTTCAAAGGATATTCGTGAAGGTCTGTTGGTTCTGTGTTATCGGCTGGTAGCTCAGCGCTTTTTATTATAGTTGGAGGGTTATTTCTTTTTGTAGGGCGAACACCTTGGACACCTATTTGCCTAGCAAAAGCCATATTTGATTTTTTTCAGGTATGGTTATGTTTGTTCAAATGAATATTAGGTTAGTTTTAAACTAAAAATAAAAAATTGAAATTAAATAACAAACTAAACAGGAAATTTAAATTTTTGGGGGTGGCCGTGGCGCGATAGTTGTGTGTTCGCCTGTCAACCTCATGGTCACAGGTTCGATTCCTGCCGTAGTCTATGTCTTCTCATTTTTCCATTAAAAACCAATTCTAAAAATAAATGTCAGACAATGAGTTGCTGGTTTACTCATTACATGCTGTTTAGGCATAGAACTAACAACATGTGATTGAGTAAAAACTAGTATACCGATAAAATATGACAAAAAGAATTAAAAAATTAATGCGAATTATAAGGGACATCTATAAATAAGACACGGAAATGTCTCCGCATTAGTTCAGCCGCCATCCCTGGAGATAAAATCTGAGACAACAACCACCTACAGTCTCCGAATATCGCGCCACACATCTTTCCTATCATTCTTTCTCTTCCTTAACCTCACCCCCACGCCCGCGCTGTGTTGAAACATTTCAAGGGTATTCATACTCCCTTGAGCGCGCATAGATTATAAAAAAAAAAAAAAAAAAAAAAAAAGTTTATTTAATTTTTCATTAAGATACTTTTTATTTATTTTAATTTTTAAAAAAATTGCGACGTGTTTCAGAGTGTAAACTCTATCTTCGGGCGTACTACTTTGATTTATTGCTGGTGTTGCCAAATTTTAAGCTTAATTTGTCTCATGCTATGTTTCTATATTTCTGTTGTTGTTATTGTTATTTATTTGGCTAAAGCTTTTGTGGTGATTTTGTGCTGCTTTCTTTTATCTATTGTTTTGTTGTTTTTTTATTGCTGTTTCATATAAGATGTTCGTCTTAACTGTCAATTTATCATTAAGCAATTTGTCTTATTCTATATATAGGCTTTGTATATTTCGAATTCTTCAGTTGCGTCTAGTATCTTTCCTTTTCTGCAAAAATGCAATGTTTGCAAATTTGTCTCGTAGCCTATGTAATTGTGGTTATTGTTGATTTAATGCTTGGCGTATGTGGATTTGGTGTTGGGCTTGGGCTTATGTTTGTTGAATTTGTCTTTGACGTTTCGACCAGTTTGGCCGATGTAGACCATGTTACAGTCGTTGCACTTCAATTTATATACTCCAGAACACAATTTTGTATCGTTTTTTGTTTCAGATTATTGTGTATCTTATTATTGGTATGTGAATTTTTAATTTTTTGAATCTATATAAGAGGGTTTGTGATAACATATTCGTGTAATTTTTTGATGTGTATTTCATGTTATCTATTGGCGTGTTTATGTTGTTTTTGTTGCTGTAGTTTCTTTTTCTTTTTTGTGAGTAATTTTTCTATAACTGTTGTTTTGTCCCCATTTGCATGTGCTATGAATTTTATAGTGTTCAGTTTATTTTCAAGGTCTTTTTAGTCCATTGGGATTTTAAATAACCTGTCAATAAATGCATTAAATGTAGCCTTTTTTTGGGAATATGGGTTTTGGGAATCTTTATGTATTGTTGTATCAGATGTTACTTTCCGATGTACTTTATATTGGAGTTTATTATTGTTGTTTTTTGTGATGTTAAGATCTAAAAAGTTTATTGAGGTATTGTTTTCAATTTCTGTTGTTACTTTTATGTTTGTGTTTATGCTGTTGATGTACTTTGAGAGTATGTCGACTTGTATATAAGTACCATCGAAAATGACAAAAGTGTCATCGACATATCTCGAATATGTTATTATTTTATGGTTTTGCGGATTGATTTTTGATAATATATATTTATATTCATAGTTATTAAGGTATATATCGGCTAGTAAACCGCTTAGAAGAGATCCCATGGCCAGTTCCTCAGTTTGTGTGTATAATTTATTGTTAAATGTAAAGTAGTTTTATTTTAGTGTGATTTCTAATAAAATTATTAATTCATTGATTTGTTGTGTATTCATTTTTGCTGTGGTAATAAGATTATCGTTTAATATTTTAATTGTGTCGTTTATTGGTATGTTCGTATACATGTTCGTGGCGTCGAAAGAAATCATTTTGTAATTTGTGGAAACGTTGATGTTATTAAGTTTTTCTATTAAATGTTTGCTGTTTTTATACTGTTGTTGTTTTTTTAACATTATGCTGTTTTTAATGATTTTTTGTAATGTTTTGGCTATCCTGAAGCCTGGGGCTGTGGTGTAATTGATTGGTGGGCGTATGGGTGTTCCTTGCTTATGGATCTTAGGAAGGCCTGAGAGTTGAGGTGCTGTTGCATTTGGTTGTTTAAGAATGTGTTTATTTATATTTTGGAATAGGTAATTGCACTTGTTTATAGCGTTGTTGATTTCTTTTAAGTATTTTTTAGTGGGGCCGTTCTACAAATGTTGTATGTTTTTGTCATTGAAGAATGTTTCTGTTTGTGTGATATATTCTTGTTGATCGATTATGACTATTGTGTTACCTTTATCTGCTTTTGTTATTAACGCTTTATTATCCCTTAATTTTTGTTTTATTGTGTTTAAGTTTTGTTTTGCCTTCCTTGTATTTACTATGTATGTTATTGTTCATAACGTTGTTTTTTATTAATTGTTTAAGCTTTTTGTTAATAATACTCGTAACTCTGGTTTCATTCTGTATTTCATGAGTAGGTATTGTTTTTATTGCTGCTTCTGCGTTTCTGACTTCTTGTTCGATTATATTTTTGTTTATTTTGGGTATATTGTATTTGAGACTTTTGTTGAGGGTTTTAATTTCTGTGTTGGTAAATAGGATATTTGTTTTATTTACTATTCTGGGGTAGAATGTGTATGTATTTATGGGTATTGTATTTAACTTCGGTTTACTTATTAAATTTTGTAATTTGTTGTTTTGTTTTTTAATAATATCTGTTGCGGTTTTTTGTAAGTGTTTATTTATTTCTTCTATGTAGAGATTGGTTGCGATGTGATGTAAATGAATTTTATATAGCATATTATTTAATTTTACTTTCTTGTTCTAAAGAAATTTTATTTCTTCTTTTGTACGTATAAACTGGGCTATTTTTTCTGTTTCTTGGGCGGCTATTGATGAGTCTTTTATTTTAATTTGTGCATATTTAGGTATGGTTTTTGTTTTGAGACATTTTTTGTTGAATTTTAAGTTTAAATTAGTCTTTGTTAATTTGATTTTGTTTTTTTTTGTTGTATATTTTGGTTGTTTTGTTTCGTCTCCAAGTTGTGTTAGAATGAATATTATGTTAGTTTTAAACTAAAAATAATATAAAAAAATTAAATAAAAAACTAAAAAGGAAAGTTTAATTTGTATATTGTTTATTTAATTTTTAATTAAGATAATCTATTTTCACAACTTACTATTTATTTTAATTTAAAAAAAAAATGGGCGACGCGTTTCAGAGTGTAAACTTCATCTTCGGGCGTACTACTTTGATTTATTGCTGGTGGTGTCAAATTTTAAGCCTAATTTGTTTCATGATATGTTTCTGTTGTTGTTACTGTTATTTATTTGGCTGAAGCTTTTTTTTTAATCCAGCGATTTGCCTGTAAGACCTGATGTCTTTTAAATGTAACCTGAATTGCACGGCACTAGTTAGAACAAAGAGAATGATAGGAATGAATCTTTTTGTTGGCACAGTGTATTTGAGAACCAGGTATTGACTGTCTAATTTTAAACCATTCTCGGCATCCAATTAAAATTGCAGGTATAGAAAAGAATGCGCCTAGGGTGGGGATCGAACCCATACTTCTAGGATAGCATCAAGCACTTTATCGACTGCGCCACTGCCACCAACAAGCCTTTGTGTTGATTTTGTGCTGTCTTCTTTTATCTATTGTTTTGTTGTTGTTTTATTGCTGTTTAATATAAGATTCGTCTTAACTGTCAATTTATCGTTAAGCAATTCGTCTTCTATTTTATAATCTTTGTATACTTCGAATTCTTCAGTTGCGTCAGAAGAAGAGAAATTGCTTAATGATAAGTTGACCGTTAAGACGAACATCTTATATGAAAAACCAATAAAACAACAACGAAACAATTGATAAAAGAAGACAGCACAAAATCAACACAAAAGCTTCAGTCAAATAAATAACAACAACAGAACCATAGAAACATAGCATGAGACAAATTAAGCTTGAAATTTGACAACACCAGCAATAAATCAAAGTAGTACGCCCGAAGATGGAGTTTAAACTCTGAAACGCGTCGCACTTTTTTTTTTAAATTAAAATAAATAAAAAGTTGTGAAAATAAAATAGCTTATCTTAATTAAGAATTAAATAAACAATATAATAATTAAAATTTTCTTTTTAGTTTGTTTTTTATTTTTTATTTTTAGTTTAAAACTAATATAGTATTCATTATAACACAACTTGGTGACGAAACAAAGCAAGGAAATTGTATTTATTCAAATGTTCACCCAAATATTCCAAAACGTATGCGTAAAGTAGTTTAATATATTAATAATACAAACAATTAAAAAAAAACGAATTACCAGATTATTATTTTGTAAAATAAATAAATCATAAATGCGTGTGTGGGTAAGTGAAATGCAATAATGTGCTATGTAGTGAGGTTAAAGTTAAAAAAACTGAATGATATATATTTTTTTTATAGAATGATATAATACGTTTCTAACGCAGCAAAAAAGAAAGATTGTATTCAAACTACATCGATTCTCTCGGTCGTTAAAATGTATTTTCATGCTGGAATCAATTTGAAACCTAGCTATCAAAACAAATTTCGGTGCTTCAATTAATGTATTATTTCATTAGTCTCATCTTTTGGTCATCTGACAAGTTTGCTAAGATCAAAAGTATTTCACTTTTAGAAGATGTTATTAAAAAAATTATAGATTTTGAGAACTGAAAATTATGAAAATTTAAATGGAACAACAGTACGATAGTTAGTTTTGCAATTTTGAAAGCTTTGAAAGGAAGAAAGCTCCGACGCAACATTCGAAGATATGATCTGAACGAATCTAATCTTCAGGTCGTCTGACAAGATCTTCCAAAAAAATAAAAATATATCTGTAGCCAGAATAAGATGTTTTTTTCTTACCAAACAATATATGCAACTGCAAATAAATTGTTTCTTGAACAGATCGCTTTTGGACACAGTAAATTTAGTTATCTATCTTGTTTAGTTTGAACAAACATGAATTATCGGGTTGTCATTTTCTTGCCCCATGTTGGGCGCCCCTGTGTAACGGAAGTTGCTTCTATCACATCAAATTCGATATTAAGCACTCCCAAAGAAAACCCAGGTACACAGGGATCCCTACAGGAGCTTATGGGTACTGTGACAGGTTGTTCAGCTTGCTGTGCACGGGTAGGCATGCTTGCGTTTTACAAGAAAAACTTGGTCGTCGGTGGGGTGGGGTCTTAGAAAAATAATTCAATTCTCCTAATCTATAAAAATTTTTTAAAAAATCTAAGAAAATCATAAAAAAATCTAACTATGATCAATATAAAAATTAAACGCTAATCCTAAGTAAACAGATGGTAGTTGTTTCCCTGAGTGTCGCTGTTCATGCGCAATTGATATCATCTGCAATTGATGGCTAAAAGTTGCATGCAATCAATTGCTTATGATCCAATTGCGCATGAACAGTTCTAATCTGGTTTTAATGGTTGACATCGGTGGACATACCCAGCAGACTGCAAGAAATTATTGCAGTTTTTTGGGTGTGGCCGGCATTGCCAACCATAACCATCTTCACTCTTAACGAATAAAAAATCATTCTCGATTCAATCTTCAAACAGCCGAGCTCATCCATTCCATCCTAAATTAAAATCGTAGTTTTTTCACGCCCATAATGCATCCACTTTATAATAAGAGTATTTTTCCTCGTTTTTTTCCTCGTTTCTACCTAAAAAAAAATAAAAGTCTAAATTGTCGAGTGCGTTTTTTTTATTGCCTGTGGATGTGGAAAATTTTGCACCCGCACAAAGCTTGTGTTGCAAGTGGCAGATTTCTACTACAAAGAAGTTCCGTTCGCCCAGGCATTGGAGGAACAACGTTATAGCGAAACATTTTGTTTCTTTTTTCATAGGCCGACAGTTCTGGCTGAACATTTGGTACTTCGAGCCGGATATTGGCTCCGCCGGGCGCACCTGACTTCAACGCACGCCTCAACTCGTCGCTAAGTAACGGACCATCGACTCATCGTGCTGCTGAACTACAGCACTCCGGTCTTTTTGCGCTTCCCCAAAATCACGCCATCAAGCTAACGAATAGTTTCATCGTACTGCTGAGGTACAGCACTTCGTTCTTTGTGCACTTCACCACAAACCCGCCATCAAGCTAAAGGATATATTTTTTTTGAGTTTACTCATCGTGCTGCCGAAGCCAATTCCTTGTCGTTACCACCAGGCCAGAGGAGCAACGCACACTTATTGTGTCGCCTCATCGTTTTTATTGTTTCCTTGCCAATTCCACATTGGGAGAACAACTTGGACAAGCCAATTAGATAACCACCATTGCTTTGATTGGTGGAGGATTACCATCATTGTTTCGCCGCAGAATTAAATCCATCAATAAACATTTTTTCAACATAATTTTCATGAAAGTCAATACCAAAGTTTGTACAGGTAAGTGCGATTTTCCTTTTTACATTGCTTGGCATTTTCGTTTTTATATAAAGTATATATATATATATATATATATATAAGGAATCCTTCGCAAGCTCACTCTTCACGTCCGCGGTAAATTTTTTAAGTTCATGTTATTGTGTTAATTCTCGGTGAAATCATTTTGGGTTGCTCCTCCATGAGATCGGACATTCCCGTAAGCAAAAAGCAAAGTTCTTTTTTTGGATGCTCGAACTTCTATCAAGGTAGTTCTGTTGAATTTTTGATTCAGATCCCATTTTCGAGTTTTTTCTCTCGTTTTGTAATTCATTTTCTATTTGAAAATATTTTCAACTTTCTCTCATTTTCTCTCAACAGAGTTTTGCCAAATATACTTTTCAAATTTGCTCTCGTTTTTTAATTCATTTTCGATTTGCAAATATTTTCAACTTTTTCTCATTTTTTCTCTACAGAGGGTTTTTATAGCTTTTTTTTGAAAAGGGCCGGAAATCCTTTCAAATTTTGTTCTCGTTTTTTAATTAGTTTTCTATTTGAAAATATTTTCAAATTTTTTCTCATTTTTTCTCTATTTTAAAATGGCCGAAAATCCTTTTCGAATTTTTTGCTCTTGTTTTTTAAGCCATTTTCTATTTTCAACTCTTTTGGATTTTTTTCTGCAGAGCGTTTTCATCGATTTATTTGAAAAGGGCCGAAAATCCTTTTCGAATTTTTTGCTCTCGTCTTTAAGCCATTTTCTATTTTCAACCCTTTTTGATTTTCTTTCTACAGAGCGTTTTCATCGATTTATTTGAAAAGGGCCGAAAATCCTTTTCGAATTGTTTGCTCTAGTTTTTTAAGCCATTTTCTATTTTCAACTCTTTTTGATTTTTTTTCTACAGAGCGTTTTCATCGATTTATTTGAAAAGGGCCGAAAATCCTTTTCGAATTTTTTGCTCTCGATATTTAAGCCATTTTCTCTTTTCAACTCTTTTTGATTTTTTGCCTAGAGAGCGTTTTCACCGCTTTATTGGAAAAGGGCCGAAAATCCTTTCCAAATACGCTAACGCTTCTTTCTCATTTATATAGTTTTGATATTATCATGTCAATTCTAGAAGAATTGATAATTGCCACGGATTTGTTGGTAAAATTCCATGAATCCGCTAAAGATGTTCCTGAGAAAAATCACACCTACCTGACTCTAGAGGCAAGAAAAATAGAGGTGAGATATTTGTGGCATGGCGTTAAGGTAAAATACGCCGCATGTGCCCGCTTTCGGCCTTCCGAAAAGAAGAAACAACTTGACGTGACGGTTATTGAGTCAAAATATAAGGATAGTAATGGAACTTATATTAATTGGTTTGCCATGTTGTTAGAGTTACAAAAAAAATAAAAGCTGATATTTTGATAATAACAGTGCCCTTCATCCAAATAACCCACCTTCAAAATCTGTAGTCTCTCATTGCATAAAACTCCCACCATGAGATACTGATAACTATCTTTCGTGGCCAGCATTTCTTGATATGTTCAATGCGGTGTATATACTGCATGCGAAACTAGGTGATGTAGAAAAACTATTTCGTGTGCGATGCAAAACGCGGGCTGCTGCGTCCAGAATTGTAAATCAGTTTCCTTTGACTAATGCCAGCTTTTCTTTAGGTTACGCGCGGCTTATGAAAATACCCTCATCCTAGTCAATAATGAAGTAAAAAACTTTTTAAGTTGCCCACACCATTGGAAGAATCCGCCAAATCAATTCGCTTATTGCAATGCAAGGGAATTTAACTGACGAACAATCTTCCAAGTTCGTCTTTCTCGATAGTTGATACCAGTCTCTTCGAAGGTCTTACATTAGCCGACCCCACTTTTAACAAATCGTCTTAAGTAGACCTGCAGATAGGAGCCGATTTATATCCCTCAATCATTGGAGATGGCATAAAACATGTGTCAAATTCACAGAACACCATGTTTGGATGGGCCTTCTCGGCACGGGTTCCAGAAACTTTCAATCCTTTAGCACTTCCGTAGAGTTCGAGAGTGCGTTTAGCACACTAGACACTCAATTACGTACATCTTGGGAATTAGAGGAATTGCCCTCGACAGTTTTCAGATCGAAGGAGGATTGGTTCAGCGAGGAATTATATAAAACCACCACCGGCAGACGATACGACGGTAGGTTTGTTGTGCGCCATCCCTTTAAGCCACAAATTCCAAAAATTATTTTAGGTGTCTCTCTTATTGCATTAAAACAATTTGCTAGAACCGAAAAAACTCTTAGTTCAAAGCCTGAGCTAAAATCTCACTATTGCTGAGTATCTGGCGTTAAAAACGTTAAAACGTTAAAAACGGAAGAGTAAAATCCTTTTATCTACCGCATCGCGCAGGCATAAAGCCCAAAAGCACCTCAAGAAAAGTACGCATAGTTTTTAATGCCTCCAATGCTTCTTCGAATGGCGTCAGCTTAAACGGTGTTCTATATCCAGGACCAATTTTGCAACAAGACATTTCCTCACTAATAATTCGTTGGTGTTTCTATAACATTGTGTTTAATGCAGACATGGACAAAATTTACCGTCAGATTTTAATCGACCCCCGAGATACGCCTTTTCAAAGAATTCTTTTTCGCTCATCTCCGCATAACGAAGTCGAGGATTTCGAATTACTTACCGTCACCTTCGGCGTTAATTGTGCTCCTCATTTGGCCATCCGAACCCTGCTCGAGTTGGCAAAAATCGGCAAACACGAATTCCCTCTCGTCTCGAAAATTCTTGAGTCTGAATTCTACGTGGATGATGTCTTGTCCGGTGCCCATTGCATACAATCAGCAAGTAAAGCCAAATTGCAACTTATACATCTTCTAAGCTCAGCGGGTTTTACACTTCGTAAGTGGACCTCTAACACTCCTGGCTTGCTCGATCATTTGCATCGGGACCATGTTCTGAACGAGAATTTTCTTAGACTCGATGCTGTCAGGCAAAAAAAGACTTTTGGGATACGTGGGAATGCCAAAGGAGATAACTTTTATATTTCTATTAAGCAAATTGCTTAATCGAAAAGTCCCACAAAACGGGAGGATTTTTCTGAAATTGCCCACATTTTTGATTCCAGAGGGTGGTTGGCCCCCGTGGTGATTATCGCAAAAATTCTAATGCAACAAGTGTGGTCAGAACAAACTGGTTGGGGTGAAACCCTAAAACGGGAGACTTTTCAAACTTGAAAAACCTTTGCAGAATCATGACCGGAGTTACAACTCATTGAAATACCCGCTGGGTAGAATATCGTCCCTCATCTGAAATACAATTCCACGGTTCCTGTGACTCCTTCGAAAAGGCGTACGTTGTTGCGTCATATATACGCGCCCATCACTCAAACGGCACATTCACGTCTCACTTCCTCTGCGCTAAGTCCAAAGTGGCACCCATCAAATCAGTGTCATTACCACGGCTTGAGTTGTGTGTGGCACTTCTTCTCTCCAAATTGATAAAATTCTATGTCTCAAACTTCCCAGTCCATGCTTATCAAATCTTTTTATTGACTGATTCTTCCACCGTCTTAGCTTAGCTGAAAAGAAAATCCAGAAGACATTCTTAATCGTTTTTCTTCCCTACACGGCGCACTGCGTGTTATATGCTATATCTTTCGTTTTTATTTTAAAATCTCCAAAAGACAAAATCACCAATACGCTTTTCACAATATTGCAGCTGACGAGATGGAATTTATCAAAATTCGCTTAATACTGCTATCCCAAAGGTCTTTTTATCAAACTGAGCACTCACTTCTCATGGAAAGTAAGCCCATTATTTCGAAAAGCTCCCTAATCTCTTTTAACCCTTTCTTAGACCCTAATCATCTTCTTGGGGTCAATGGTCGATTATCTCAATCAAGTCTTCCTTATAATGAGCGGCATCCTCTTATTCTGCCTTATAACGCTAGACTCTCATCTCCTCACGCAATTCTTCCACGATATTTCATAGCATAGGGGCAATTCTTTAAAGCTCCGCGTCATGGATCCACAGACTTCAAACTCTTATTAAGTTCCGTATTCATAATTGCAAAAATTGTACTATTGCTCAGAAGGTATTATGCAAGCAACTAATGGCGGCTTTACCCCCTGTACGACGTACTTTCTCTCCACCTTTCACCTTCACTGGCAACGATTTTGTGGGCCCATTTGTAAAAGGTTCAATTCACGAAATTGTCGCATGGCTAAGGGGTATGTCTGTGTGTTTGTCTGTTTTTCGACCAAGGTCGAATTGTCTTCGGAAGCCCTACTTACACTTACGGTATTCAATGCCTTAAGTAGAATTTTATTCCTCCTGGGGCACCACATATGGCTGGCCTTTGAAACCCATTTCAGAAAACTGGGGACCAGCTCTAAGTTTACATTCGAAGAATTTTCCACATTATTATCGCAAATTGAAGGGTGTTTAACCACACGCCCACTTCCTTCTATGTCAAATAATCCGTCGCAGTTATTAGCCCTAACACCCAGTCATTTTACTACACTTTTAGCTTCTCCTGAACCGAACTTAGCCGATGCTAATTTATCCTTAATCAATCGTTTTGAAAAGGTTCAATGCATTCAACAGCAGTTCTTTCGTCGATGTAAAATTAAATGATTTAGTCGTTGTTAAAAATGAAAATTTGCCATCAACGGAATGGCGCCTAGGGCGTGTTGTAAATGTACACCCCGCCGCTGACGGAAGAGTGAGAGTGGCGACAGTTAAAACTCAGAACGGCGAAATAATTCTACCGGTTGCTAAAATCTGCCTATTACCCATAACGTAAGTTAATTTTCACTATATATGCCTTTCAATGCTTTTTTTTTAGGAACTTCACACTTAACCTTTTTTCCCATTTCTTTTCTTACAATTCGTAATCTTTGTCTTTAGTATTTTTTTTGGCGCATCTCGGCAAGAGGGGGAGTAATGTTCATGCGCAATTGGCATCATCTGAAATTGATGGCTAAAAGTTGGTTGCAATCAATTGCTTATGATCCAACTGCGCATGAACAGAGCTAATCCGGTTTTAATGGTTGGCATCGGTGGACATACCCAACAGGCTGCAACAAATTATTGCAGTTTTTTAGTTGTGGCCGGCCATGCCAACCATAACCATCTCCACTCTTAACGAATAAAAAATCATTCTCGATTCAATCTTCAAACACACGAGGTCATCCATTCCTAAATTAAAATCGTTGTTTTTCACTTGGCCCATAAAGCATCCACCTTATAAAAAGTGTAGTTTACCTCGTTTATACCTAATAAAAATATAAATAAAAGATAAAAGTCTAAATTGTCGAGTGCGTTTCTTTTTATTGTCAATCAAGTCTTCCTTATAATGAGCGGCATCCTTTAATTCTGCCTTATAACGCTAGACTCTCATCTCCTCACGCAATTCTTCCATGATATTTCATAGCATAGGGGCAATTCTTTAATGCTCCGCGTCATGGATCCACAGACTTCAAACTCTTATTAAGTCCCGTATTCATAAATGCAAAACTTGTACTATTGCTCAAAAGGTATTATACAAGCAACTAATGGCGGCTTTACCCCCTGAACGACGCACTTTCTCTCCACCTTTCACCTTCACTGGCATCGATTTTGCAGGCCCATTTGTCATTAAAAGGTTCAATTCACGAAATTGTCTCATGTCGTTTCTTTTTATTGTCTGTGGATGTAGAAAATTTTGCACCCGCACAAAGCTCCTGCCGGAAGTGGCAGGTTTCTAATACAAAGAAGTTTCGTTCGCCCAGCCATCGGAGGAATTAGGTTTATAGGGAAACATTTGGTTTCATTTTTCTTTGGCCGAACAGTCGCCCTTCCACTATCCATATATCGCATAAACAATGGATATGGATAATCTTTGGCTTTTGCTCCTCTCGAGGCCCCTAAAGTAATAAGTGAACCTCTTATAGAATCACTTTGAAATCACTACACTCACACATTGATTCACTTCCCCACACTTCCATAAAGAAGACTAGATACTCATTTTACGCGAAGAAAATTAATAGATTTGATTCATTTTTACACAATTTCCAAACAAATTAATTTTATTTATTCAAAAAAAGCTAGTTTAAACGTATCATTAATTAATTTCAGAATTTGATTTCTTAAACGGAACTTGATGTGATGCTACTCCTAAATAATTAAAAAAAATGTTATTGTATCCTCAAAATAACTATCCAAAGAAAATAATTTGAGATTTTTTTTTCAAGCGTTGCTTTAAAAAATTAATTGCAATGGCCTTATACGGTACAAAACTGAGAAAATGAGGAAATTTAAATATTCGGATTGTATACAATAAAAAACAGTAGTTCGTTCAAATACAGGTATATATTTAATTAAGTTTAAACAAAAAAAAGGAACTCACCAAATAAACTATTAATTTAAAATGAATTTGATTTACCATATCATTTACGCAGCATCAGTGGTGTTGAAATTTGATGTGCACACCAGATAGGGTCACCCACGTTCTAGCTAAAAGTGATTAAAAAGGTAAGAAAAAGAAGTTATGCCAAGTGAACGAGCTTTACAGCAACAAATTAACAATTGAGAAAAAAAAACTACTTACGGCACTGGCTTCTCACATCGTTGATACCGGTCACATACCAAACTTCGAGGGAGTGGAGATCCTTGCAACAGAAAAATATACATCTAAATGTTACACACTAGAGACACTGCATATAATTAACAACAAAAATAATATGAACCGCAAACAAGACACACAAAATATGTCTGCGGTTTACTGTTCATTAGTTTCTGACAATAAATATCATTAAACGTAGACTAATCTTCAAACCAGAAGTGTTCAAAATCTGTTTTCAATCTGTTTTTTTTTGTTATTTGTTTCAAACAAATTCTTGTTATGTATATTAAATGTCTTTAAATTTAAAGTTATGTAAGTCATATTTTGTTCGTTTGCTTGGATCAATATGTACAACATTAATTCTCTTTTTAATTTTGTAAATAAAGACAACCCTGAAGAAGACGGAAACCATCGTCGAAACGTTGGGAAAATAAAATAAAAATTGCTTTCATTTAATCACCATTACGACCAATAAAGCCGACAAGAAAAAAAAATTAAAAATTCTCCAAATCCAAATAAAAACCAACTTGGTCAAAAACTTCTAAAATATTATTCAATTCGGATGGCTAGCCGACATTTCTGTATTTACATAAGATGAGAAATTATTATCAACATATGCTTTACAAGTATGGTGAACACGTATGTATGCATCTTAAGGAATACCGCAACTTTAAACGTAAATCAGCAAACCAAAACAAATTCTTAAATTTTTGATAATCTGTAGACAATATGGATTTATTCCCAAACATTTAAAAAGATCTCGAGTTAACACTAAAGCGCTTTTCTCTAGCAAGGAATCAGGAAGCTCATACGACAAAATAGAACATAAATTCCATCTGAAAGTTCTTAACCTGGAAATAAGCGAAACCTTTCACAAAATAAAAGAATCCAACAACACACTTAGAATGCTTAACAAACGAATACAAGAAAATATAACATCACAAGACCACAAACAATTTGTAAATGAACAGCAACAAAATTTACTAACCATTTGCATGAAAAAAGAAGAAATCCACACACAAAAAATTAATCAACTCAAAGCTGATCTGTGGGAAAAATTAAGCATTAAAATGCATGACGATTGGATTGTAAACAAAAGTCACGTAGAGTTTCCCTTCGAAATCAAATGGCTTCTGTCCTTGGGAAAGAAATTTTCTCTTTTCCAACTCATTGCAGATGGCGAAGAAATCATAAGAGCAGAAAAAGATGAAATAGGACAAGAAGAAACTAGAGCTAAGTATAGCAATATGCTTCACTCTTTTCAACGTTGCCACCACAACGACGCATTCGACAAATACATCACGAAGGTACAAAAAGATGCGGTAAATTTTCTTTAAAAACACAAAAACATCATAATTGTAGCAGCTGATAAAGGCAATGTGACTGTTGCGATGAATACGACGGAATATGAAGACAAAATGACGGAACTTCTGTCTTACCGCTCTACATACAGGGTCGCAAGAGCAAGCCCCCTCACCACTCTACAAAACAAAAACAATGAATTTGTGAAATGGTTGCACAACAATAAGATGATCGATGATAAGGAAAAAGCAATTATGACTACCTACACAGCACAAATACCTGCAATATATGGTTTACCGAAGATTCACAAACCAAATATGCCTCTCCGGCCGATAACGTCATCGTTGAAAGTTCCTTGTTACGAAATTTCAAAGTACCTGGGTAAAATATTACAGTGTGTCACAAAAAAATCTCCTCACTCTGTAAAAAATTCGTTGGAGTTTAAATCCAAAGCAAAAGATTTTGTACTTGACACAAACGATATTTTGGTTTCTTATGACGCTGTTTCTCTTTTTACTAATGTTCCTGTTCAGGTTGCAATCAACATTATTAAAAAGAAATTGGAAATTATAGCTGAAAATACCAAGCTGAGCCAAAACACATTTATCGGATTATTAAATTTTTGCCTCAAAGATAACAACTACCTGCAATTTAAGGACAATTTGTACAAACAAGTACAGGGAATGCCAATGGGAAATCCTCTTTCACCGATGATTGCGGACTTGGTTTTAGATTTCTTACTCGAGGAATATTTTAAACTTAGCTACAAACCTAAGTTTATAGCAAAATACGTTGATGCATCTTTGCGATTGTGGATAGAGAAGAAATTGAAAATGTCTTACGATGCTTAAACCAGTTTAATGAAAAAATACAATTCACCGTAGAGAGGGAAAAAAACAGATCGATAGCGTTCTTGGACGTTAAGGTCTACCGCGGAAATGATCGACTTTCTTTCGACTGGTACCAGAAAGATATGGCATCTGGGCGACTTGTCAATTTCCGATCTAGTCAAGCCAAGCACATTCGTATAAACACTGCGTCGAACTTAACAAACAAAGTTTTTGCATTGAGTGACCGAAAATTCCATTCCGCCAACGAAGAAAAAGTTACGCAAATACTCTTCGATGACAGGTTTCCAGCAGCAGTTATAAGGAACTTGATACTTCGTCAAAAACACCAAGTTCGTTCAGAAAATAAGTTGGAAGAGAGGAGATGTGTTTATAAGAGTGTCGTTTATGTGTCCAAACTTTCCGAAAATTTCAAAGAAATGGTCACGAAAAACAACCCGGAAGTCAACTTGGCATATAGGTCGAACCAGACTGTTGCATCCCTATTCACCAACCTGAAGACGAAACCCGACAAAAATCCCCTTTCAGACGTAGTTTATAAAATAAATTGCCAGGGAAAACGGATGAATCCTGCAATCTTTGCTACACCGGCACCAACAAACAACTCCTTCGGCAAAGAATGGCGAACCACAAGTCAGATATTCGCCTAAAAAGTTCTGAGAAGACGGCACTGGCTTCTTACATTGTTGATACCGGTCACACACCAAACTTCGATGGAGTGGATATCCTTGCAACAGAAAAACATACATCTAAACGTTACACACTAGAGACGCTGCATACAATTAACAACAAATAATATGAACCGCAAACAAGACACAAAATATATCTGCAGTTTACTGTTCATTAGTTTCTGACAATAAATATCATTAAACGTAGACTAATCTTCAAACCAGAAGTGTTCAAAATCCGTTTTCAATCTGTTTTTTTTTGTTATTTTTTTCAAACAAATTATTGTTATGTATATTAAAAGTCTTAAAATTTAAAGTTATGTAAGTCATATTTTGTTCGTTTACTTGTATCAATATGTACAACATTAATTCTCTTTTTAATTTTGTAAATAAAGACACCCCTAAAGAAGACGGCAACCACCGTCGAAACGTTGGGAAAATAAAATGAATATTTAATCACCATTACGACCAATAAAGCCGAAGAAAAAAAAAACTTCTCCAAATCCAAATAAAAACCAACTTGGTCAAAAACTTCTATAATGGAACAAATTTTCGCAACGTTTGGAGTACCAGAGTCAGTGTTATCTGATAATGAGAAACAGTTCACGGGAAAAGAGTTTAAAAAATTTCTCTCAAGCTATGGAGTTAAACACGTCAAAACGGCTGCCTACTCAACACAGGCAAACGCTAGTGAGTTCGTCATTAGGTCCATCCTTTCAGCCAGCCGGTCATATGTCGGACCACACCATACAAATTGGGATAAACACTTAATTTCTATTAATTGGTCCTTAAACTATGCTTTGTTATGAAAGCTAAATGGTTTGAATAATCCTGAGCATGATATTATAACCAAATCATTGAAACTGAATATCATTCATAAACATCTCAAAGATTCTCTTGCTAAACTCACAATCAGTATGAACATACATATAATACAAGGTCTAAAAACATCAGCTATAAAGTAGGACATGTAGTTATGAAACAGAATTTCGTTTTAAGTGACGCTGCTAACAACTTAAACGCAAAATTCTGTCCAAAGTTTGTGCAAGCTTAAATAAAAGCGAATAATGCCTAAAGCCTTTATAGCCTATATAGTATATAAGGAAATAGAACTAAAAGTTCCATGAGACACCTTAGGAACAAGAATTGCTTATATTCTCAGGTCCTTTTTCGTTCAACAGACTTTTCCTTTCGTCAAAGCTATTGAGATGCTTTGTTGGGGACCAAATACATCTAGTCCATGACTTAGCACCAACATAAGAATAAATTCCATTTATCTCCAAAACAAAACAAACGAACACTTCCCATACGGAATTCCGTAGGAACTTAATTTAATCTACAGCTGATCAAATGTCAAATTAAACTCCGCGAAACCATATCCATTGCCTGATTTTCGGAAAATTGTGAAATGAAACCCCGTTTATATCGACCGACTTTTCTTCTCGAATAATACTCATATTTCTTTCCAATCTCAACTCTTGCGGGTGGTAGAACTATCAAAAAAAGGTTCAACGATTTGTCCAATTACTCATTACGTTTTATCAGAAAAAGAAAGAAAAAATATATAAGAAATACGAGTAGATTTTTAATTAACTGAAATTATAGTAAAATTAAATTGTGAATCACAAAAATAAAGACTTTTTATGAAACTAACTCGCAACCTACATATCAATTCAGCTCTGAGAACAAGTTTTTTTTTATTAAGCAATCCAATCCTCATACAGTGCCATCAAAGATTACTTTTATCAAAAAAAAATAAGGAAGAAAGTAGACAACGATTCCAAATAAAATAGCTTCCCCACCGGCAGAATACGTACGATTTTACAGAGCACAACTATACCAAAATATGTACAGCGAAACTACTTTGCTCCAGGTCATCGCACGTATATGGTTTTGCATGTTATTTTGTTGGATAATGGAGAAGCACAAGGATTGCTAAAAGCCATAAAAATAAGTGAAAACAGAAGTTTAATAAAAATGAAACTAAACACGGGCTGCAACGAAATAGCTATGAAAATGCTAAAAAAACTCTTTTAAGATAAAGAACGCAGGTGTTTACATTCAAAGAGATTTAACTAAGCAAATGCAGTTCAAACGAAGAATTTTGCTCCAATACAGAAAAACAATAAAACGAAATAATCCAAACGTTATAGTCCGTATTAAAAACAGTTCCCTTTATATTGAAGATAAAATATTTTATTTAAATAATAATGCTCGTAATAAGCTTAAATTTAATGAAATCGATGATGAACAAGAACTGCAAAATATGTATGGACAAATGGACTTTGGAAGTGTCATAAATTCTGTACTGTCAAACAGAAGGCATGGCGAAAGTACTAGATTAATCTTAAGCCTAGTACGCTGCTGATGCGAAACGAAATTTTTCGGTGGTCTCCACTAGGAGAGCGAAATGCTAACGAAAACCACAGCGGAAAAATATTTGCGCAGAGTTCTGTAAGCTGTCAAAAACTATTGACAAGTTGTAAAAAAAAAGTAATTTTGTCACCAAATTATTTTTAGATGGAAAATTTTTTGTCGCCAAATTACTTTTAGATGTAATTTTCTTGAAATAATTCTTGGATTTAAAAATTGTTCTTGTTACACATAGAGGATTTAAAATAAAACTCAGAACCGTTTAAATGATGGAAATTAAGCAAATACTTTGGGACTTATTAACTGGTTTATCTGCTGATTTGATGAAATTTCTATCAATTTTAAGAAAATCAATGAAATAGGGAGGTAAACCACTCTATAATTCGAAAACTACGTCCTTCATTGGGATGGTGTAAACGGTTATGAGTTCTAATTTATGGTTTCTTACTAATTCCGGATACCATTTTCAAGTCCAAGAATTATTTCAAAAAAATTATATGTAAAGGAAATTTGGTGACAAAAAAATACATCTAAAAGTAATTTGGTGACAAAACTACTTTTGGTTTTGTTAATGCTTCCTTTGAAAGTATGAAGTGATGATTCTAAAATGATATCGCTCGCCTTTATTGGACAATCCGTTCCAAAGATATAGTTCCAAGGCTATTCACTGTTCACCTTGAAATACATAATCTGAAAATACTTTGAAGTGTATCTTTGGAACGGGTTACCCTAAAAACTTGGTTGATACCTTTTTGTAATCTACTCTTGATGCTCTCAAAATCAGCATCAAAAGTTTTTATGTAGAAGCCTTATTGCAAAAAATCACTCTTGAAATACGCATATTTAGAATGATGTATGCGTATTCCTGGAGCTATTTTTTTTAATACAACTTTTTTGCAAAAAATGTTGATGCTTCCTTTGAAAGTATGAAGTGCTGATTCTAAAATGATATCGCACGCCTTTATTGGACAACCCATTCTTTGGACAACCCTTACTTTCAAAGGAAGCATCAACATTTTTTGCAAAGAAGTTGTATTAAAAAAAATACCTCCAGGAATACGCATACATCATTCTAAATATGCGTATTTCAAGAGTGATTTTTTGCAATAAGGCTTCTACATAAAAACTTTTGATGCTGATTTTGAGAGCATCAAGTGTAGATTACAAAAAGGTATCAACCAAGTTTTTAGGGTAACCCGTTCCAAACATACACTTCAAAGTATTTTCAGATTATATATTCCAAGAGAACAGTGAATAGCTTTTAGAATATATTTTTGGAACGGGTTGCATTTTCACTTGTTCATCAGTGAGTTTTCTTAGTGGGTTTGTACTTGACCGCTCTGCTACTCTGCGAATGCTCTTTGATCGATTCCCATTTTAACTATAGGTCTTGCTTCCTCAATTAATACCAAAAACGAATGAATAGTAAAAATGCATGGCCTTATATGTCAAATCCAATTGACAAGTGACCAGCTTGCAAGCAGCTTGATTTGCTATCAAATCCACGGACAGGGCATCTGCCATATGATGGTTCAATTACATTAAAAAACTTCGTCCAGAAAAGAAAAAGAAGGTAGCGATGGCAATATGAGGTAAGTGATTTGTCATCATCTTCTTTCTATCAACACAACAAAGGACTAGCGAGGTCATCACCTGAAATTGTAGACTAAATAACAATGTCCATCCCGTGCCGATTTTCACGAAGTAAACATTAAACAGATTATCTTAACTTGAGAAATAAGTTCTGGGGTATGGTATAAAATCGCCAAACAATGAGATCGGAAACATGCTTTCTAAATAGAGGTGGGTATCGTTTAAGATGGCCTTTTTGCAACCAAACATTATTGTGGTAACGATGATTTCCTTAATTGTCGTCGGTGCAGCGGAAGGCCGCTTACCTTTGGCTTCCGGCCTGGATACATCTTGTCCCGACCAGGTCGGAAATTCATATTCGTACTGACAGTACCGGGCGGTCGATTTGATTTTTTCTTTGTGACAATTGAGTGAATTTATGTGTTGAAAGTATGTAGTTAGAAATGGTGAGTGTTTTTTTTTTATATTTATATGGTGTCAAAGGTCGCATAGAATTTAAAAGTTGGAGTAACAAATGTATTTTAAAAATCATGACATGGACAGTTAATTGCAGAACAAACTACTGAATCTTGATTATAATATTTTTATTTAGTAGTCACTTAAAATAAATTAATTTTAAAAGGACATTAGTTATTTTTAATCTAAGCACTAGCACTAGGTATGAGAAAAGTCGATAGTTGGTTATAATCAACACTCCAAATAAAGATCAGCTATATCTTGTTCGCCGATAAGATATGTGAAGGGTGTGCTTCTTTCCAACTTCCCATTTTCATTTTGCAGATTAAGTTTAGTCGATTTTAAAATTGGTTTTGATACAAAATTAGAATTGAATGTATTTTGAATAATTTAATACAGGAAATGCACAGAAAAACCAGACACTAGAGAAAACACAAAGCCAAAGAAAAATCAAATAAGCATTCCAAGAGCTTGACTTTTTTTTTATAAAAAAAATGAAATGTCAAAATTTCGCAAGCAATTAATGTGCAGGTCAATTAAATTGAGAACGAAAAGAGTGGAGAATTGTACTAAGAAATCTACTACATCTATCTACTAAAATTACACATTTCGTCGTTTAGCAGCGTACTGGAAAACGAAAAGTAGAACGAAATTTTTCATTCATGATTTCGTCGTGTCATTTTTGTATGGGATTTTTCGTTTCGCATCAGCAGCGTACTAGGCTTTAACTTTAAGTCAACCAGAGATGCCACTTTATGAACAACATCAAAGTGTATTGTACCAAGAAATTGAAAATTAAATGCCGTCAGCTCAATAAATATAAATCTTTGTAACATATCAGCCTATAATGTATCTGGTTTAAGTAACAAACTATTGTATGTAGATTTTTTTAATTTTGTTAAATCTTTTGATCTCTTTTTACTCTTCGAAACGCATGTTACTTCAGAAAATTCAAGCAGATACTTAAGACATTTTAACGGGTTTAAACTTCTCTGGATTCCTGCAATTTATACCAAAGGACGTACAGGCCGAGGGTGCCTATATGGAATAAGAACAACACGATTTTGCTCAAATCCAGGAAACAGCTGTTATTAAAGACTTAGAGCGAAATGATATGTTTATAGTGCCTCTTTATTTAAATTGTAACAAGTGGACCGAGGACTTATAGCAACTTTACAACATTTTATCGTGCTAAGCTAGTAAGAGTGTATTATTAATAGGAGAATCTTAATGCCATAACTGGTAACAATCAAGTCACTACAGCAGAAAATATCACCAATATTAAATAAATGGTAACGCTAGAGCATCCAGAGACACCATATGTAATAGTAATTGTACAACATTACTTGTTTTGGTAAGCACCTCGTTGAAAAGGCTAGATCTTTTCAAAGCCTCATAAGCTTAACATGGAGAAGGATTTTTTTCAAACAATAACATAAAGTTATCTACAAAATAACAAATACTCAATTCTTTTGTGAAGTCTACACTTTGTTATGCAGCACAAGTTTGGGGGGTGGATGAGTATGAGTTAATCGAGAAACTTCAGAGAAGTTTATCAAAAAAATGTTCAAATTACCCATCAACACCCCAAATTATGCGATTTGTCGGGAAACGGGTTTACCAAGGATACTCACGAGCACACTGAAATTACATGCTGATTATCTAATTAAGGTTCTAGGATATCGAGACGATCGGTTGAGCAAAAAGATGCTTCTTTACGAAGTAAGGAACAAAGACTGGTGGTGTGAGAAATGGATATATATTGCCAATACGTTTGGAGAAGTTATACAAATTGATTTAAACAACATGCACAATTTTATCGAATTATCCAGCTTAATGAGGATTCAGTTAGGAACTATCTAATAGAAACAGCCACTAAATCAGAAAGCCGAATAATATATGTATAATCAATTAAAATATAATTTGGGTAGTACTAATTATTTTCGCGATTGTCTAAACATTAAAGATATTTCTTTAATATTCAAAGTAAGATGTGAACTACTAAGCCTTAATGGAAAAACATATAATGGCAGTTTTACTCCGTTTTGCACCTTATGCAACATCAACTCGAAAGAAGACTGTTTTCATTTTGTAAGCGTATGTCCAGTTTTTATACATCAGTGGATGGATCTGACTGGACAAAACTTGTCAATTATTTGAAGTAAATTTGCATATTTAGAATGCTGCTCATAACCGAATTTATTTAGATATTTTATTTAGTATCTTTAAGTTGCTAGTCGAGCTGACGGCAAGCCAAAACTTTAAAAAATTCAATATTATTATGTTAATGTATGTACCTATATGAAATGTAAATAAATGGATAACTTACTTACTGGTTTTTCATGTGCTTGGCCAAAGAAGAGAATCAGATCGATGACAATGAACATCGAACATAATTTCGAAGCTACGTCATCAGATATTACGGCAAGAAAACCATCTCTGATTGGAAGCAATTTTCATCGAATTTTCTTTTTTTTTGTCAAGACTCTCGACTCGAGATATAAGCATTTCAAGTTTGCCGTCTATACCTAACCGAACTATATTCAATTAGTATAAAACTGTATCGAATTCAAAGTGAAGTGCGATAACGTTTTCATCACCAATTGGACGTACATACTTACATATTCAAGTGCCCAAGAGATTCCTGCAGACAAAATTCTACATCATCCTCATCTTTCGCATCGTTTTACAATAGACTTAGTTAAGGCTATTGCTTTATAAAATCCACATCACGATCAACCTGTCCTTCAATCTAAATTCCCACAATACTACAATATTATCAACAATACAAAAAAACACGAAACCATCAAAATCTAAATTTCATTCTGATTTGTAAGATCCAGTCAGTCATCAACGATAACAATAGCATCAGCGTTATCAGTACCAACAACTTCATCATCACTGTCTGTTATCAGCATCATTATCATCAACATCTTGAGCAATACCCTCAGCGTCTTCCTACTGCCAACCTATAATTATCATCAAATCACAATTTGTGTAGTTTGTTTTTCCCCCATCTGTATGTGCAAGAGCACCGATGAGAAGTGTGAGATCCGAATTTTGAATTCCGAAAGTTAAGTAAACTAGTTTTTTTCTCTTTTGTTAATTTGTTGCTGTAAAGCTCGTTCACTTGTCATAACTTATTTCTCTTACCCTTTTAATCACTTTTAGCTAGAACGCGGGTGACTCAATCTGCGGTGCACATAAAATTGAAACACCACTGATGTTGGGTAAATGATATGGTCATTCAAATAAAAAATTAAGACTTTATTTGGTGAGCTCATTTTTTTTATTTAAACTTTATTAAATATATATCTACATTTGAACGAACTACTGTTTTTTATATAAACAATCCGAATTTTTAAATTTACCCATTTTCTCAGTTTTGTACCGCATATTAGACCATTGCAATTAATTTTGTTGATGCTCTTAAATCGGGGGTGGCCGTGGCGCGATAGATGTGTACTCGCCTGTCAGCCTGGTGTTCGCAGGTTTGATTCCTGCCGTTATCTATGTCGTCTTTAAAAAAACGCATTAAAAAAAATCTCAAAGAAAAATTATTTTATTTGGATTGTTATTTTAAGGATACAATAAAATTTAGTTTTAATAAATATGTAAATAACGAGCAATGGACTAGTCGTGTTTTCCCTGGCGGGTGTGCTATCAAAGTTTTTGCACCAAATCGACCTCTTTAAAAAAAAAAAAAAAAACAGAAAATCTGTTTATTAGTTTGGTCTAATCAAGTGACATTAACCACATTATTGTGCAAAGTTTTTAAATTATTATAATTGAAAACTCTTTTAAAATTTAAAAGAAAAAAAAATAAATTCTTTGTTTGTGCCTTCGAACCTAAAAAATCTATCATACCCTTTCTCCAAATCAAATAAAACGCTCTCATATGTCTTGCCCAAACAATCAACGAAGCAACCCATCAAACCCTAAAGTGTTTAATTACTCACCTCGTACTTCTACAGGCTCTTTAAAACCAATTAAAAAAATGGCCGACGAAAGCTCCTTGCTTAATAATTTGGATGAAAAATTATAAACGCAAAGTGAGTTTATTACTTCTACTTTATCCGTACAATTCAGAAAAGAGCACGACTCACTAGCACAAAAACTACAAACACAATTTGCCGAAGTAACCAAAAACATTTCTGATGTCATTAAAAGAGTGTCACAAATTGAATCATCAATCAGCAATACTATCGCCGACATAGATGCACTTAAATCTGACGTCAATAATTTAAAAGTTTCTTCAACCAATATCAACACCGAACTTGCAAAAACAAAATCACATATTAATACCAACAAACAAGAAATTCCCGAAATGAAAAAACGTCATTGCTGATCTTACAACAAAACTCAATAACACAATTGCTTTACTAGACGATCAAGACAATTAAAGAATTTCTGACACGCTGTGCTCTTTGGAATACCGTGCACACCCGATGAGAATCTTCGTTTTATGTTTAATTACTTATGCCACGATATTCATATCAAACCGCCCGCACTGCTTGACATTTTCCGTACACGCCCGAAGACAAACAACAAACACTATACAGCCATCATTCTTAAATTCCGATCGGCTTACGATAAGAACTTTGTGCTTACGTCTATAGCCAAATATAAAAAAGAAAACAACACAAAACTTTCACTAACCAACGTAGGTCTTAAATCTACTGCACAAATTTATTTACGCGAGTTCCTAACTTCCAAAAACAACTCGTTAATGCGATCCGCCTTGCAATTAAAAAAACAACATAAAATAGCATCTGTGTTTACAATTCGTGGTCTGGTATATGTCAAATGTCAACCGACAGATGAGAGAGGAGTACATATAGCTAACTTCGAATCCCTTGATGGAATTGCCGCCTGCAACTAATAAATTATTCTTCTCTTCGTCTTCCAGTGTTTGTCAAACTATTTTATTTTTAAATTATTTTAAATTTTTTTACTTTTTAAATTTATTTTTCTTTTTTCTTGTTTTCTTTTTAATTTTATTATTTATATACATATTTTCATTATATTATAATTTTCAAATATTTTCTTGATTTTCTTAATTTTTTCTGAATTTTTTTGTTTTTTTTCTTTTCTTTCTTATTTTTTACATTTGTTCTACAAAATGTCTTTGTCTTTTTATTTTGATCTTCTGTTGTCGTCTTTTTTGACTTCAAACATTCTTGTTTGTTTGTTTAGCAATTTTGTTGAAAATGTTTTTATGCTTCGGATTATCGTGGAACTTTCTCTTTGTTCTTATGTGCCTTTTTTTATCTTCCTTCTTCTATATGATGGCTTTAACTCCTAATTCAAATGATTTTTCCGTGGTTGGTGGTGATGATGGAATACTTCGCTCCATGATTAAGATTTTAAGTAAACAGAAGACAGGTTTACAGATTTGTCACATCAACGCCCAGAGCCTCTACTGTAAATTCGATGAGTTTAGGGATGTTTTCGAGGAATCAAGGGGTAGATATAATTTGTGTTTCAGAAACTTGGTTTTGAAGCAAAAACAGTGATTCTATGTATCGATTGCATAATTATAAGATGTGGTAGAAGAGGTGGTGGAATGGCGGTATATGTACGCAATGGTATTATTTGCAAAATTATTTGTAAGTCAGAAGTGAATAGTAAGATAAATTACTTATTTTTAAATATTTTAAATGAAGGAGTTAGTAACCTTCTATTAGGTGCTGTTTATAGACCTAATAATAACATTGATATTAATCCATTGCTAACCCTCCTCGAAACCATCACTCTTGGATGTTCCAAGGTCATCATTTGTGGGGAATTTAACTCCAACCTTCTCGATCAGACATCTCTCATTGATGGTATGAGAACCTTCAATTTGTTTCCGGTAAACACGACTAGTGCTACACACACTTTTCTAGAAACTCGGCCACTCTTTTAGACGTTTTCTTTTTCAGTGATTTAAGCGACGTTCAGTTATATGATCAGTTATCAGCACCGGCTTTCTCTTAACATGACCATATCTTCGTATCTTTCAGGTTCATTATCAAAGGAGTACTAACCTCTTATATATATAAGAATTTTAAAAATGTCGATTATGCGGGTCTTGGGCATGCTACCCTCGGAGTTCAGTGGCAACAAGTGTACTTTTTAGAATCCCCTGACGACCAAATTGAATTCCTTAGTAATAATATCGTCAATTTGTTTAACAGTTATATTCCTCTACGAACTAGAATTATAAAACCGGGTGAGCGTCGTTGGTTTTCGAATGAAATCAGTTGTCTTATTTCACAACGGGACCAGGCATACAACAAATGGAAACGTTACAGACTAGATAATGACCATCAAACGTATCGGATGTTGCGTAATCGAGTAGTTTGTAAAATAAGGCAAAGCAAAGTCCAAATATATTGGAGCAAGTTATCTCATACCATGAATAGTCGTCAGTTATGGAAAAATATAAAGAATATGGGCTTAGGAAAACAGTCTCAACATATTGATACATATATCAATGTAGATGCCTTGAACCAAGAATTCGTTACATTACCATTTCTACCTCTATCCGTCCCTCGCACAGTTTGTACTGATCTTCTTCCTAATGCTCGTCAATCTCATGAGTTGTTCGATTTTCAACGTGTTGAAAGCAATGATATTGTTGAATGTATATTATCCGTTAAATGCAATGCTGTTGGTACTGATAATATCCATCCAATTTTCTTAAAGTCAATTTTACCTGTTATCTTACCCTTTATCACTCATTCCTTTAATACGATTTTAATGACTGGTTTATTTCCATCCAAATGGAAATCGGCTAAGGTGTTGCCTATCCCGAAAAATGGTAATGAATACAGACCAATTTCCATTCTTTCGTTTTTGTCAAAATTTTTTGAGCGAGTTGTGCAAAAGCAAATTAATGAGCACCTAAGAGCTCATAATATCCTTTCTCCAAAACAGTCAGGTTTTCGCCAAAAACATAACTGCGCTACCGCCATTTTAAACGTTGTCGAAGATATCAGACTTGCTTTGGATGATGATCATGTATCTTTCCTTGTACTTCTCGATTTTTCGAAAGCATTTGACACCGTGGATCACTTCAATCTCTGTGACAAGATCTTTGCAGATTATGGTTTCTCTTCGTCGGCAGTGCGCTTGATGTCATCCTATCTTCGGGATAGAAAACAAGCAGTTTCACATGACAATAAAATGTCGAATTTCCTTCCGACTACTAGTGGAGTCCCTCAGGGTTCGATACTAGGCCCACTTCTATTTTCTCTATATATTAATGAACTCCCCAATAAGATCAGAGGATGTTCTATCTAAATATATGCTGACGATGTACAGCTTTATAAAAGCTGCCCGCTTGGGCTTATCGAAGACTGTGTTTACACAATCAATAAAGACCTTGAAGAAATATCGCGTTGGTCAACTTATAATGGTTTGTACTTAAATCTAAATTTGTTCAAAATCTAAATGCATCATTATTAGTAGGAAATCGCTGAAAATCGATTACTTTCCCAGTCTGTACATCAATAATTCGCCAATTGCCTATGTTTCTTCGGCCCGAAATCTCGGAATGTTATTTAATAGTACATTATCTTGGGATATGCATATCAACGCAGCCGTTGGCAAAGTTTATGGAGTACTCCGTATGCTTTGGTGCTCCTAGCATTATACCCCTTTCAAAACTCGATTGCTCTTAGCCAAAACACTAGTAACACCTATACTCACATATGGTTGTGAAGTTTTTTGTCATTGCGACTCAGTAAGCAAGAGAAAGCTTAATGTCGCCTTTAATAACACTGCACGATATGTTTTTTGCTTGCGAAGATCTGACCACATGTCAAGGTTTTTAATACAAATCTTTAATATCTCTCTCGATAACCTTATGCGCTTCCCTACTATTATACTACTGTTCAAAGTGATCCAAAGCAAACAGCCGTGCAGTTTATACAATATGATTCAGTTTTGTTCCTCTAACAGATCGCAACAACTAATTATTCCGCGTCACTCATGTCTTACTTCGGAGAGACAGTTTTTCGTCAACGCCATCCGCCTGTGGAATTCATTACCACGGCACCTAAGAAGTATGAGAGGTGAAGCAGAGTTTCGTCGAGCGCTAAAAATCCACTTTCATGATTAAATAAATCTTTTTTTTTCTCTTATACTCCCTAACTGTTCTTTGATTTAACTTTTCTTTTGTCAACAGAGACATATTGTATTTATAACAATTTTTTCTTTTTATTATTTTTTTATTGCTTAAACTTAAATTTAACTAATACTTAGAGATTATTGTTATAGTTTATCTTTGTATACTTTTAGCTTAACACTATCTTAAAAGAAGTGAATTCTTACTGTGTAAGCATACAATGAACTAATAAATACAAATACAAATACAAAAATTATTTCGGAGTAGCATCAGATCATTTTCCATTTATGAAATCAAATTCAGAAATTAATTAATGATACGTTTAATCTAGCTTTTTTTGAATAAATAAAATTTAATTTGTTTGGAAATTTTGTAAAAATGATTTAAATCTATCTTTGTATTTGAATTAATTTTCTTCGTTTAAAATGGGTATCCGGTTTTCTTTGTGTAAGTGTGGGGAAGTGAATCAAAGGTGAGTGTAGTGGTGAGAAAGTGATTCTATAAGAGGTTCACAATTGAGTGCAGCAAAAGCCAAGGATTATCCATATCCATTGTTTGTGCGATATATGGATAGTGGGAGGGCGACACTAAGGGAAACAACTTCCATCTTTAAGTTTCCTATGGATTGAGGTTCAATTTTTTTTTCTTGATCATAGATTTTTTTTTGATTTTTGTTTTATGGATTAGGAGAATTGAATTATTTTTCTATGCATGTAAATTAAGTACAGACTGCTTGCGCAAGACCCCACCCCACCGACGAGATAGTTTTTCGTGCATTACGCTAGAATGCCTACCCGCGCACAGCAAGCTGAAGAACCTGCCACATTACCCATAATTTCCTTCAGGGATTCCTGTGTTCCTGGGTTTTCTTTGGGAATGCTTAATATCGCTTTTGATGTGATAGGACCAACTTCCGTTACGAATTATTAAATTATTTAATATATAACAAAAAAGTAATGTGTGGCATACCATTATGCAATTCAACAAAAAAAAAGTAAATCAAGTGATGCTTGTTAATAATGGGGGTCAAAACAGTAATCATTGCCGCAACGTAAGAAATACAACTATTTACATCTGGTTTACAAGCCATGTTGGCATTGCAAGTCAGAACAAAAACTGAACAGGACGGCCATACGTTAAATCCGCCGATTGACACAACACATATTAGCCGTGTTTTATTATAGCTAATAACGCATATTGTTCAACCCGTAAAAATAATACGGTCTGAACGAAACAAGAACGAACTTATATGTTAATAAGTAAGAGAAAAAATAAGAACACGTGTTTTGTTAAAAGAAATTTTAGTCTCATTAAAAATACATACATACATCAGACTCAATTGCATTTGATTTATTTTGGGGCTTTCCATTTTTGGAATTCACTCTACTTGTTTTTCACAATTAATCCGCATTTCAATTAAAAAAGATTTCAAAGGTTTCGATTGCAACTTTAACTTGAAATTTATAATCGCTAATAGAAGATCTTTCATATCATTCATTCTCTTCCTTAACCTCACCCTCACGCCCGCGCCGTGTTGAAACATTTAAAGGGTATTCATAATCCCTTGAGCGCGTGTAGATTATAAAAAAAAAAAAAAAAAATATTCATTCAGTGTTAAAAATAAAGTATATACTGTTACAGATTTCGTTGGACTCATTAAAAAGTAACTAAACAAAACAAGAATGATTGATTGTAGACTCGAACAAAAAAATAAAACAAGTTATAGCCACTGGCAGCGACAGTCAGTACTGCCAGTGTGGTGTGATAACACATCTCTTCACTGGCATGATTTTTCTTAAGTTTCACTGACTCATGTTGCCAGCGTCGTGTGTCATTGAATCGTGCGTCAGTGTAGTGTGATAGGCAGTTTTTCAAGCATCAGTACACTGACCGGCTTGTAAAAAGTTTCACTGACGGGCTTCATGGGTCAGTGAGTTTTGGGACCCAATGGCACAAGTCTGCCAGTAAGTGTGATAACCATTTTTTCTCCACTGACCACTGACGAGCAATAGCTTCACTGGCGTAGAAAACGCGTCAGTTTGTGTGATTTGTGTGACGTCACAGCCCGTCAGTGGTCAATGAATTCACTGGCAGTATGATATAGGCTTAAGTACCGGCAACTTGTGTGCTTTGCTAGAATCAAACTCTGCCATTATATTTTCTAATGTATCTCTCTTAATGCCCTGTTCTTGTAATGATTCTGACTCTTCCGAATTAATTTCTTGAATATTATTTTTAACTATGCATTTTTTCTGCTAATTTCTTATATTCTTTTGCCCGAGATGTTAAATTAGTTAAATATTTATGATCTTCACTACTTAAGTCTTTCTGATTAATAATTTTAAAATTATAAGAAAGACAAAGAAAGGTGTGGCCGTGGTGCGATGGTTGTGTGCTCGCCTGCCAACCTCATGGTCTCAGGTTCGATCCATGTTGTCGTCTATGTCTTCTTAAAAATTCCATTAAAAAATTGAATGTTGGGCATTCAAAGTCATTAAACAAAGAAAGAAATGTTCGAAAGAAATATGCCAAAGTTCTGATATCTCCTTTAGCTTTAAGTTTGCTCCCTTGATTTACGTTAACAGTTGGGATGTTTTTTAAAAATTTGTGTAGGAATTTTTAAGCCCTCCTAAGGATTCTTCTAGCTGTTTGAAGTCCATGTACTAGAGAAATAGAAAGAAAAGAAAACCCAATATTCACTATAACCCGAAGTTAATCAAACAATTTTCTAGCTTACAACACATTTTATATATTTAAATTTTTTTTAAAACTAACATTATGATCTGAATTTTTCTTTAAAATTATTATTTTTTGTTGTTGTTGTTTTTCACTCTTTGATTGATTATACATTGAATATTGTAATGATACCATTATACATACATACATGTATTTCATATGTTATTTCTAAAATTGTATAATAATTAAATTTAAAATATTTAATAAAAATTTGCGAAAAGATTTTCTTTCTAAAATTTTGAAAAGAATTAACGTAAAAAAAATAACTTATTCCGTTAAGGTTTAAGGTTATGGTTCTGATATGAAATAATCAATTAAGTGGTCGCTAGTGTGATCCCTTCACATGTCGAAGAGAGGATTTGAACCTGGGAGTGTGACGAGTGGTTGGGCCGACCAGAGCACTCGACCACGCTGAAAGTTGGAATATTGTGGACATGGTAAGCAGAATTGACAAACGAATTATGTGAAATACATTATACATGATACGGAAATACAAAATAGAAAAAAAAATGGGAAAAAAGTTAATAAGATTCGTTAACTGACAACAAAAGACGAAGTTGTATGGGATTTTAACCAGAAAATTAAAATTTGGACACATAGAACTAAATTCTGAGAATAATCACAATGAAAATAATTTTGTCTTGGAAAATTTCGTTTAGAAATGTAATGATTATTATAAGTGGTTCGATGGTAAATATGCATCACGTAACTTAGGCACGTATGTATCAATATAATGGATTCATAATCTCTCTATCTAAGTTAATTAATAAACTCATTTCAAAGAAGAAGGTTGTTTGAATTTTTATGATAAAGAACACATTATGGCGCAGTCGGTGAAAAAAAATAAAAAATAAAAAATTAATGGAGTTGAAAGTAAAGTATTTTGTATATCGGGCATATTGATAGAAATAAAAAACCGTAATGGATTTTAAAAATCCACGTCGGTCCTCTGGTCCTGGAAGGGAATTTGAAAGAAAATTTTGCAAAATTCAAGCAAAGTTACACTGTGTACGCTGTTGCAACAAAAACGAATAAGGAGGAGGGAGTAGGGCAAGTGGCGAGATTTTTGAGTTGTGCTGGAGATTCGGCAATCCAACTTCATGCAACGTTTCAATTAACCGAAGACCAACAAAAATCTATTGAATTAGTCATATCGAAATTTGAAGACTATTGTAACCCACGCACGAATGAGGTATACGAACGATATTTATTTTACAAAAGATCCCAAAAAGAAGGTGAACCTTTTGATAACTTCATGGCCGATATCACGAGACTAGCCGAAAACTGTAATTTTGGCGATAAAAAAAATTCAATAATAAGAGACCGAATTGTTATTGGTACATCCGACTCCAGTTTGCAGGCGAAACTTTTGCGAATTGATGGATTGACGCTCGAGAAAGCAAAAGAATATTGTCGGATTGCTTAAATAACCACATCACAAGCAAAAACGATGCAAAAAAAAGAAGCTGGAATGCAGAAATGGGTGGATACAGTATCAAGAAATAGGCAAACAAAATTTAAAAACAATCATGATAAAAAACAAAATGTATTTAATTCAAGGTCTGAGAGAAAGAGTAAAACATATGTGAACAAATCATTTAATATGCAGTGCAAGTATTGTTGTAGGTAAGATGCCCAGCATACGGGAAAAAGTGTTCCCGTTGTGGAAAACAAAATCATTTTGCAGTTGTGTGTCGAAATAAAAAAAGGTGAGTGACATAACGTGTTCAAATTATTTGGATTTTGATTGTGAAAATTTATACACTGACTCTGCGAATATGAAAAACGGTCAATATACAGAAAAAGATGTAGAACGTGGAGAAAGTTGGTATGAGTCGGTTTCTATTAATGAGAGACGAATTAATTTCAAATTGGACATTGGGGCAGAAGTTAACATAATTCCGTTCAGCACATATCAAAATATTAAAGAAAAGCCTAGTTTGTCCAAATGTGCAGTGAATTTGGAGGCTTACGGTGGTTATAGATTGAAATCAATGGCTAAGGTAGTTCTAACATTAAATCATAATGGTGTAAAAAAGAAAGCAATTTTCGTTGTCACTGGTGTGAAAGCAAAACCAATACTTGGTTTACGCATGTGCCAGGATTTAAATCTCATTAAGAGAATACATGCAATTGATTCGATTTCAAAAGAAGAATTTATTTCTCTAAATAAAGACGTATTTACTGTATTAGGTAGAATCCCAGAAAAATGTTCCATTGAGTTGAAGGCATCTGCGAACCCAACTCATAATCCTCCACGTAGGGTTTCAATAAGCTTAATGGCGAAGCTCAAAGAAAAGCTTGACGAGATGCAGGCTCGGAAAATTATAAATAAAAAAGGGGCCCTTCAGAATGGGCCCATAATTTAGGTGTTCTTGAGAAGCCAGGTGGCTCTCTACGACTATGCTTAGATCCCAAACATTTGAATGACAACATTATTCACAAACCTTTCTTGATACCAAAGCTAGACGATTTTAGGTACAAAATGAGAGACATGACAGTTTTTTCAGTGTAGACCTCAAGGAAGGTTTTTGACAAGTGCCATTAGATGAGGCCTCGAAAAATTTAAAATTTAGGACATGAGTTCTCAAATGATGGTATAACGCCAGACCCTGGAAGAATTAAGGCTATCCAAGCTATTACACTTCCTGAAAAGAGAAAAGAATTGGAAAAGATTCTAGAACATTAAACTACTTAAGCTTTTATACCAAATTTTTCAGAACTTAATTTCTCCGTTAAGAAAAACGTAGTTTTTCAATGGAATCCTTTGCAACAACCTTACATTCATTTTGACTCAACAAAGACATAGTCATTCAGACAGATGCATCAAGTAGAGGGCTAGGCTGTTGTTTGATGCAAGACGGTAAGCACATATCCTTTGCTTCTAAGAGTCTAAGTGAAAGAGAGACCAATTAATCCCAGATAGAAAAAGAATTCTTGGCAGTAGTTTTTGCGTGCCACAAATTTCATGAATATATATATGGACAGTCAGATTTAATTCAGACTGATCACAAGCCGTTGCTTGGTATCATGAACAAACAAATCAGGCAAATATCGTTAAATAGATTGCAGCGCATGAGAATAAAACTACTTAAGTATAATTTGAAATTTTAATATACACCAGGGAAGGATTTGCATGTACCTGACCTACTTTCCAGAAAATTTATTAGGGAAGATCATGCTGCAAATGAAGATGAATTTAGGGATGTTGTCCATAGCATAAATTTGAGTGCGATTAAAAGAAAGATATTTGAAAAGCAACTTTGGAAGATCCAAAATAAAAATGTTAAGTGTTGCATGTAAGCAAGGTTGGCCAAACAGCAAATCAAAACTGCCTGAAGAACTTAAAAATTTTGGAATATGAAGAACAGGTTTTATTTTGAAGACAATTTACTATTTTGTGATGACAGGGTATTTGTACCAGAATCCTTGAGAGAGAAAATGTTAAATTTGCTGCATGAAGCGCACTTAGCTGTTGTTGAAACAATAGCTAGGGCAAAAACATTATTTTATTGGCCTTTCATGAATCAGGACATAGAAAATATTATTCGAATGTTTCAAACATGCGAAAAATTTCAACCAGCTAATCGAAATCATTCTCTTTTACCCCATGAGATACCTCACAGACCTTTTCAAAAAGTAGACACTGATATATTTGAGCTAGTATCAAAAATTTACCTGGTGGTTATAGACTACTTCTCCAATTGGAAAGAAATCCAACAACTCAAAGGTAAAAAGGCAACAGATGTTATTTTAGCATTCAGAAAGGTATTTTCGACACATGGTATCACAGAATCGGTGGATGCAGACAACCAGCCATTTAATTCATTTGTTCTTAGACAATTCGCTGAAGAATGGAATTTTGAATTCATTTATTTGAGTCCTGGATACCCAAAGTCAAACGGACTTTCTGGTAAAGGGGTGCATATTGCTAAGATGTTGTTACGGAAAACTCAAGATCAGGGAAAGGATTGCTATGCAGCTTTGTTAGAACAATGATCCACAGAAGTACCTAGACTTGGACATTCACCAGCAGATATGTTAATGAGTAGAACGCTTAGAACTAAATTACCCATAGATAGTTTACAATTAGTTCCAAGAATTTTTGAAGATGTTTATGAGAAACATCAAATATCAAGAAGAAAACAAAAGAATCTCATGATTTTATTGGGTGTCGAAAAGATGTATCCCTTAAACCAGGAGATAATGTAACATATAAAGTTGTCAGGCTTTGGAAACCTGCCCAAATTGTAGAGAAACACAAATCTCCCAGGTCATTCATTATAAAAAATGAAGAGCAGGAGCTTATGCGTCGCAACTCGTAACATTTGAAAAAGTCATTATATGAACCCTGTTTCAGAGACTGTTCTGATATGAATGATCAAAGTAACTCGCTAAATTCACATGCTAAAATCCAACAAAACAAACCAAAACCAGCACTATCCAATTCTACGAGTCCTAAGCCTATTCGTCAGACTAATTCAAACCCTACACCAAATTGCCAATCAAATCCAAATTATAGAACACGATATGGACGTGAGGTAAAAAAAACTGATTTCTACACTGCACAGGACAGTAAGTAATTAATTTGATAAAATACTAAAATGCTGTTTCGTTTACTGATATAGTCCCAGTACAGTATTTGCACTACATAATATGTAATATACAAATTTTATGGATATGTATATTCATTTAATATTTTTAAATTAACCTAAAAACCTTTATATTAAATCGAAGAAATTAAAAATGTAATTATCCAAAAATGAAATATATCAGAATGATTTAATTATTATATATTGAACTTGAATTTAAATTGTGGTTGATATTATGACTGAAAAATCAGTATTATTAATGCAAGGAATTATTATTATTTAGATTTAGAAAATTTAGTTTTACAAATACGATGAGTCCTGAAAGCTGTCCGTGAGGACGATGAACGTATAAACGGATATTCAGGTATATCTTTATATGCTATAGGTTGCTTGTTGTTGCTACGTTGATGAATCTAACAAGATGCGCATTTTTGAATGAAAGGTCCTTGTTAAGCTTTGGCCAGAAAACACAATCCCAAGCTCGGCGTAAACATTTTTTGAAGCTTAGGTGACCTCCATGAACGTACTTCAAGATTTCGTGGTGCATTGCTTCTGGTATAAGTGTTTTATGTGACTTATGGATGATACCGTCACAAATGTTGAGTTCATCACGAAAATACCAATACGGCTGTATGACTTCAGGAAGGCTACGTACGTCATCTGCCCAGCCTTTTAGGATGTATTTGAGTTGCTGACATGTCTCAGCAGCTGCTCTTAAGGTGGTTAGGCGAGTTAGTTCTGCATCTGAGATGGCCAAGATTGTTTTGACTTGCAATTCGTTGTCTTTTGTGTCAACTGCTGGTGCTGGTGGATTGTTAACGTCGCGGCTTAAAGGATCTGCTAGGCAAATTTTAGACCTTTTCTTGTAGATTACTTTTGGATTGTACGTCAGTAAGCTTAAGCGAATTCTTTGGAGTATAGCTGGAGATGCATGGAGCGGTTTTTGGAATATTGATTCCAATGGCTTATGATCAGATTCAACAATTGGTTGCATACCCCGAAATATACGTGAAACTTCTGGCAACCGAATTTAATGGCAAGAGCTTACTTCTTGATTGACGTCATATAATTTTAACACAGGTGGCATCGGAGTATTTCGGAGTAGTGTCATCATCTGGAAATAGTTTGGTATAAATCTACTTACGTAAGCGAACGTAGCGAGAATTTGCTGAAGCTCTTTTGGGGTAGTTGGTGGCTTCAACCGGCGGATTGCTTCTGTTTTTTTTTTTTGGATCAGCAGCCATGCCTTTGCGCTTAATGATGTTCCCCAAGAATTTTACTTGAGACTGGTCAAACTGGCATTTGTCCTTATTGTGTTTAAGTCCATTATCATGAATAATATTTTGAACGCTTTCGGTTGTTTGGCTGAGTTCTGCTGTTGTTATAGCATGGATGAGTATATCGTCTATTGCTACTTCTACATTTCGAAGATTCGCAAAGAGTTCTTGCATGATCCGTTGGAATACTTCTGGAGCTGAAGATATACCGACAGGAAAACACTTGCAACAATAAAGCCCCCATGCTGTTGCGAATGTCAGGATGCGTTTGGTCCGATCAGACAATCGGACTTGTCAAAATCCTCTCCTAGAGTCCAGTAAAGTAAAGAACTTTGATCCGTTGATTCTTGCTGAGATGTCTTCGATTGTTGGCATTGGGTGGTGGCGGCGCAAAATATTTTTGCGTACAATGGTCGGATCGATACAAATTCTGATCTTATTATTCTTTTTAACCACAACCATACGTGAAACAGCTGGTGTTGGTTCTTTAATTGTTTTTATGACATCGATCTTAACCACTTCGCGGTGAATCGTCATCGTAGTAAGTTCAGCTAATTAGCATTCCGAGTGTATATTGAGTAAACTAAAGAGATATAAGAGATTTAACTATAAAATTTGACAAGCGCGGAGTGTCGATTAAGTTGAAGCGAATATTGCGGTCATATTTAGATTAAAGACGAACAATTTTAATAAATGCAAAAATGTCATTCGTGGAGAATCGGGTATTCGATGCGCGGGCGTTTGCCGTAAAATATTCCACTTTACAATCAAATGCAGTCGTATAGACTCATATAGTAGTGGTATATTTGATACGTGTAGCAGAGTGCGGTACATATGTGATGACTGTATAATGTACATAGAAAACGTTGATTCTGTAATGAAGGAGATGCATGAAGCATGAAGGAAATTGTAGTTGCACAGCTAAATCTTTACAAAATCAAAGCGAAAAATTTGATAATGGTGTAAACAAAATTGCAACAGTTTCCGAATCTATAATGTACATAGAAAAACAAATAAGTCAAAAAAAGTCGATAAAAGCGAAGATCATATGAAAGAAAGTGTCGAACATATAGCAAAGTCAGTTTGTGCACTCACTCATGAAATTAAAAAGAACAACAGCAATATAAAACAAACCAAAACAAAGATAAAAGCTCCTTTGCTGACATAGTGAAAAGAAATGAATCATCAGTCCATGCCTATCCTTAGGCTAAGCAGGAATCAAATGAAACTCGTAAACAAATCAAAGAAAAAATAGCTCCAACTAATGTAAATATTAACAGTGTTGTGAACAAGAATGATGGCGCTGTTGTTATTAAATGTGGGGACAAAGTATCATGAGAAAAATTATAATTTGAAATTGAAAATAAATTCAAAGACCAATATAATGTTACAGTACCTACTTAACTAAACCCAAAAGTGTGTGTCATGAGTTTAGAGAATGACGAACAAGAAAATGAAATCGTCAATAAAATAAAGAAACAAAATACTGAATTAAGTGACAGTTCATGTATTCAAAAATAAAAACAAATGGAGAAATTTGAGCGCGATTATCGAAGTAGATAATAAAAGTTTTAATAAAATAAGGGAATTAGAAAACATAAAAATAAGTTGGGTTAAATGTCCGGTTAGAGAGTATTTTAGTCTTACGAGGTGCTTTAAATGTCAGGGTTTCAACCACAAATCAAGTGCTAGTAAAAACACCATGGCATGCATGAAATGTGGTGGAGGTCACTCTGTGAAGGACTGTGTCAATGAAGAAGTTTAATGTAAAAACTGTATGGAATTAAATAAAGCATGAGATGAACGTTAATTATGAACATAAATCAAATGGCAGGAACTGTCCTGTGTTCCTTCGAAAAATAAGTGATACAAGAAAGAACTCAATATTAGCAATCAAACGAACTAACTTACATGTGCTCTAACGTAAAGGCCTAATAAATAATTTTGATGTTCTTGCCTTTTCTGAAACCCATTTAACAAGTGATATAGACAATAATGAAATAAATCTACCAAACTATAGTGAACCATTACGTTGCGATAGCACAAGTAACCATACAGGCGGTGTAGTTTTATATATTAAAAAAGATATTCGGTATACAATTTTTAGTGAAATACATGACCCTATAAAGATTTGGTGTTTATGCTTTGAAATTTTCACAAAATAATGTAGAGAAACTGTTGGGATATTGTACAGATCTCCAAGTAGTTCTGATCGTGAATTTTGTACAACATTTTCGACTTGGCTTGATGTAGTATTCCATTCGAATTTTAATATAGTAGATAATTTTAGGGGACTTTAACATAAATTTAATGGATAATAGTTATACCTACACCTAAGTTTTTTCTGATATTTTAACACAAACCAACCTAAAACAAGTGATAAATAAACCAACTAGGATCACGGAACGTTCGCGGTCACTAATTGACTTTGTTATATGCCCTAAGGAGAAACCAATTTGGGCAGATACGGCTCCGGAGTTCAAAGTGGGTGACCATGAAGCTATTCAAATAAAAGTGCCAGTGGCAAGTAAAGGAACTAAAATCGATAAAAAGTGTTTTAATCTTTTTAAATACAACAAGAGTCAGTTGAGAGGTCTTCTCGGCGAAAAATGTTAAATAAATAGTTAAATATTAATAGTATTGAGTATAAGATGGTTGGGCGCTGTAGGACGCGGGAAGTCACTGATTGGCGTCAACATGGCGACGTCCAGTGATGCAACAAATACCACACGTCCAAGTGGTAACCATCGGATACTGGTCTCGTTCATCCGGACTTGACTTGCTAAACTAATAAGCGCGAGTGTTGAACAAAAGACAAAAATAGCAACACTATAACCTTCTGTCGGAAATGACTGGCTGTATAACTGGGCTGAAGTCTTGGTCGAGCATATCAGAAGGATGGTGTGCGGCGGATGAATTCACCACAGAGAATCAACGGTGCCATCAACAGCACTAAGGACAGAAACCGAGAGGAGTGTTCCCACTAAGGCACTTCTCCCTCTACAAGAGGACAGCGGAAGAATTCTGCAGATGAAATCAACGGTGGCGTCTACAGTTCCAGTGAGGCTGAACTACTTAGTGAACACCTTATATGGGCTAGTACGACACATTCGGAGCTCAGGCTTATAAGGAGCGGTTAATCCAGCTCCCCGCCATTGGAGTTATATTGTAAGGGTCTGGTCCTCCAGGTTGGGGGTCGTGACGTCGGGGTCACTTCCCGGCCACGTAAAGCAACTTTTAGTTTCGAAGCAACAACAAGCCCCGGATACAGACGGATTTACTGTTGACGCACCCAGCAAACAAAATAAGGACAACGAACTTCGGATTTGCACGTGGAATGTTCTGTCTCTGCATAGACCACGTGCAGCCGAACATTTAGCGGATGCCCTAGATTGCTACAAAGCAGACATCACCGCCATCGAAGAAGTGCGATGGGATGGGCCGGGCAAACGAAAATTGAAAGACTGCAATATCTACTATGGTGACTGTTATCGACCACAAGGGCAACACTTTTTTGGATATGGATTCGTCGTTAGAGGCAGACTTAGACAAGAAGTCTTGAGTTTCAACAGTGTGAACGAGCGCCTCACGACAATTCGCATCAAGGCTAAATTCGCCAACATCAATCTCATATGCGCGCATGTCCCCACAGAGGAGAAAGACAAGACGTATGAGCAATGCCCTAGCTATGACATTAAAATTGTCTTAGGTGATTTTAATGCCAAACTAGGAAGAGAAAACGTCTTTGGTGGCACAATTGGAAATTATAGCCTGCACGAAACCACCTCCGATAACGGACTCAGGCTAATCGAATTTGCTGCGGGCGAAACGTTGTGGTAGCCAGTACGCAGTTCCCGCATCTCGATATACATAAAGGGACATGGCGAATTCCTGGTCAATCAACTGCCAACCAGATAGACCACATTGTGATCGACGCAAGGCACTCCTCCAGTATCAAGGATGTACGAACGTTCCGAGGAGCCAACGTGGACTCGGGCCAAGGTAATGCTAAGGATATCCAGACCAAAGGCAAAACGGGAAAATACTTTGAGAAAATTTGAAGTCGGACTGCTACAGTCGCAGGAAATCACAAGGTCTTTTTCCGATCAAGTCTCTCACGCCCTCTTATATCGTCCTTTGCCTTTGAAGAGTTGACAGGAAGCAATCAGAGATACCGCCTCTAACGTGCTTGGCCTCGCACCACCACCACAGCGAAACCCCTAGTTCGATGAAGAATGCCGGCAAGTACACACAGCCAAACAACATGCATAAAAAGCGGCGCTGCATAGGACTAGAGCTGCTCGCGAGCTTTACGAGCAGAAGCGGAGAAAGGAACAGAAGCTTCTAAGAAGGAAAAAGAAAGAGCATGGGAAGCGCGCGATCGAGGAAATAGAGGGATGCCATTGCAGGAATGAAATTCGGAAGTTTTGCCAAAAAGTAAAGATAACCTCCCAAGGGTACAAGTCCCGAACCGAAACCTGCAAGGATGATCAGGGGAACATCGTGGTAGAATTGCAGTAGGTGCTGAGGATATGGTAAAATTGTTTGCTGCAAATTGTATAACGGCGATGACGAACCGAATCCCGCTATTATGCATGCTGTACCATTCAACCTGGACGACGCACGTAGGCCAACAATACCGTCCACCCGATCTCGATGAAGTAAAGATAGCTATATTTAAACTTAAGTCCAACAAAGCTGCTGGAGCTGATGGTCTTTTCGACCAGCTCATCTGCAAAATATGGTCAGAGGAAAGCATGCCTGATGAATGGAACCTCAGCATTGTTTGCCCGATCCTCAAAAAAGGCGATCCTCTGGCTTGCACCAACTACAGAGGCATCAGTCTTCTTAATACCGCCTACAAGATCTTCTCTGCCGTACTTTGTGAGCGCCTAAATCCTTTCGTCAACAACCAGATAGGTCCCTATCCCTATTAGACCAATATCGCATATGCGCCTTAGACAGGTATTTTGTGTTCTTGAACCACTTTATATGCTATTTTACACTTTTTATTAGCTATTGTGCATTTCAGCTCGACTTCACCTAACACTTCGATTTGATGGTTGGCGAATGAGCGAAGTGATTTTACTTTACATTGTTTCATGATATTCTTAGCTTCATTAATTAATTTGATTGGTAACACGTTGCATTCTGCGCCTGTATCGAGATGGATGTTGCATTTTTTTCCGAATTAGAAGTGATTTCTTTCGTCTATAGCTTCGAATTTTGTTTGTTCTGATTGGACTCGGATCCTGTTCAGCTGTCGTCATCGTTAGCATCGCTCGTGTCTCTACTTTGTCCGCATATTACTGCGCTGACTGTCTTACTTTTATTGCAAGCATGTTTTGACGTTTTCTTTTGCTGCTGTTGTTTACGACAGCATGATTCAGTGGTTTTCTTTGTTTTTTGCATTGGTCAGAATGCAGGACATTTACTGTTGTGGCAACAACAGAATAGCCCAACAAGAATCTATGCATATAAAAACATGATAGATACAACATTGCACCACGACGATGACCAAATTTTTGTTACTCTGTAATATTATACTTTTGTACATTTAATTTATTGTAGCGTAAGCGCTTATTTTATATGAAAGTAGGATGATTAAAATAATAAAGTCACTTGCTGTAAAAATGGAAAATCAAACGCTTGTTTTTAATTGACTTCCCCCACCAGAGGTAAGGAGTCATTGCATTAATCTAAAACGTCGACACAATATTTACGGAGTTCGTGCTTTTTTCCGCAGTTGCGACAATGGATTGCTTTGGCCAGGAGGCGCGTTCGTAACTCGTTGTATTTCCGTCGTTTAAATTTTCGAAGGCGCAGTTTTGTGCTTGAAGTCTTAGTCGCGACATTGGTTCATCGATGTTTTTGTTATCGTTTTGGTAAATCTTGTGAAATTTGTAGCGCTCGAAAGTTATATTTATTTTTGGGATAAAATAATTTTCGAAAAGATTGGTTACCTGTTTCAAGGAGAGTTCATGTCTTTGTGCAACTTCGGGTTGTGGCCGGAAATTATAAAATTGGGCCAATCGTGGACATAAAAGTCGCAATTTTAATTTTTTCTGGCTTAGAATCCATTTGAACGCCCATCTCGAAGAATGTGTACTGTTGTTACCACAATTTTCACGTTCTTGATATATCTATTACGAGAGCTTTAGAGTCGCGACTCGTACCCCCCTTGCCTAAAACACCCGCAAATTTTTTTTGAGGTGAGTAAGAGAAAACTCTCTTAAATCACTCTTGTGGTGGATTAAAAAGTACTTTTGGTCAAACTGACAGAAAGTTTTTTTTTTGTTAATTTGTCAGTGTGACAGTTCAAATAAAAACAAATTACGTGAATTTACTTTAGTTTTTATTTTCGGTTGCAAAAGCCACTTTTATAACTAAATTGTTTATGCTTTATAGTAATTATTCTTACTTCTGAAAACCACCAACAACTAAGCAACAATCTGTCGATTGATGAAGTTATATTCAAGAAGCTGGTTACATTCTCCAACATAACCGAACTACGTACATAAAAACAATCGGAAGTTTCTGTTATTAGTTCGTGATATAAGTGACAAACTAAAGAAATTAATTAACTCAAAAGCAAAGAAACACATCAAGCCAGGTGAATGTTCAAGATCAAGTGTTCAAGGTTCTTTTGTTTCGAAATAATTATTTTTATAAATTCATATTTTGCAGTACATCATATTGCATTAAAAACTACGATATAATTGATATCTTTTATATGAAAACAAAAGTATAACAATAAATTAATTCCCGTCTTAGGATACCGAACTGATAGCATTATGCTGGGAGCCCATTTGCGTCAAAACCTTATCGAGCCACTGAAGTAGTCCATGTTATTTCAATCCAACATGGCGTGGAGGTGACGTCTTGTCTTTCACAAAACTCATTCCAATTGTGCACATTTTCGTTAGTTCGTAGACAGCTTCCAAGCCATGGTTTACTGATTGTTAGAGTAACTGAGAAAATTCCTGATTATTGAAGATCTTGAAAGAGCATACCTGCGTAATTTTTCATACTGTGCTCGGATGGAGGCCATGATGGTGATTACGGTTGCGCGATTAATCAAATATTGCCGAGTCTGACAGACATTCAGAGTAAACTTCCCCGGTTACGTAGTAAAGGCGCACTCCTTTGCCTATGTGACGGCTGGTGTTATCCATGGTGCTATTGCTATTCACGTTAACCAGCTGACCGAGACAGAAGCGATCCGAATTGTAGAAGGGATTCGTGAACTCATCCACAACCACAGAGTTGTTGTTGCAATGGAATACTCCGCCGAGCGACAATTGAGCTCGTAATACGCGATACTAGACCATGAATGCGGGCTCTGAGTAGCTGACTTTGGCGACGTCACCTATCTGAACATCTATCATTTGCCCTCCGTCATTTGGATTATTTAAGTCGCCATCTTCTGAAGGGCAGTAAGTTGTTGGTGGTGTCTCTGCTAAGAAACCATATGGGCTAGTTGGATTCGAATTTACAGAGCCGGGACTGCAAACCGATGTCATGGGCGGACTGTTCGGACTTAGATGCGAGTTAAATCCCGCTGTCGAGTAACTTTACGTTCTGAGGCATTGTGGGTTCACTCATCTGGTTGAATTGCAACATTGAGTTGCCAGGAGCAAATTCTGAATGCCTTGGTACCAGCACTGTTGGCAGAACAGGCCTCTGGATGCGTTTATAATGATAAGGATTAATGCAGACTTCTTTTTGTTTAGCACTAAATGGGAACTGATAAATTTCGAGAGGTTTGGTGGCTCTGAAGATCTGGGCAACGTCAGACACGCCAGTAGGTCACATGTGATAGACCTTTTCTGTGGGACACCTAAATCATAATAAAAATTATTTATTAGCATAAAATTTTATTTTCTTAATTTGCTTCTTTTTTTTAACTTGTAAACGACCGTCCAACGATCTAGGTATACTTACATATTTTGATGGCTGTCCGCGACATGAGCGTTCTAGTTCTTGTATAGCACCTTTGCGCTTTTTTAGTTTTTTAACCCAACTGTCTAGTGCTTTTTCTGCCCACTTTTCCTCCTCATCACCTTGTTTACAGGCGAGAAGTTTCTTAAATGCCGGACTGGTAAATGAAAATAATGTTCAGAGAGTTGACATTGCAATGCTTGTAGTTGATTCAATATCATCGGTGTCCATTCTGTGTGTAGCACTCACCCGATAACCGGGAAAGCTAATTCAACAAACATACAACAACTTATTTCCAGACATCCTTACCCCGCTTTGCAGCAACAGATCCACTGCCTGAACAAATTTCAGTTCATATCAATTGTTAATATTTAATATAATATACATACATATTTCGGGTGAAAGATATTCCGGGCAAAACTCACAATAGGACTGAACATACTCTAGTGCATTTTTTATTGACATATAAAATGGATTCCATAGCAATTGAAATTATTGCTGCAAATAAGACTGTAAATCGAAGGATAAAGCTTAAGATCCAAAGAAAACAACTGAGAGGTGCATGCAATCCATTTGATATGGATGAAAACTTGTACATACTTATAGATATGAATCAACAAATTCAAAAATAAATAAATCGAAACTTTTTTAATTTTATGAGAAATTTCCGAGTGAATAAACAAGCGTTTAAGTACCTACGTTTTAGAGGAGCTGCAACAGGAGTTTCAAGAAGTTAGATGTTCCTCATCAATAAACTTGGTTTGTCGGCTGGCTGTTGCGCTGAGATTTTGGGAGAAGGTAGCAACCAGATTGGTGCTAGTAAGGATTCCAAAATTTGGAATTTATGTTTCAGCAAATAGTTACTAGGTTACTACAAATGTATATTTAAATGTATGTTATGGATTTTAATTCTGTAAATTAGGATGGTAATATGTACCTACACTACATACATATATGGAGCCTAGGTATGTAAATATGTATGTGGGTACATAATATGCCTGTTTGGTAACTAAAAATGTTCATTAAGTTTCCCAAACATACATACAGACCACATTATTCACCGTTCTGGATAGTGGGTCTACGCCAAACAAATTCTATAGGCGTGTTTGCCTGTATGTTATTGAGGATTAGCAAAGCCTATCGTACTTAAGAGAGGGTAAACCTGTTACCAATTTGATTTTCGTTTTCAAGAATGCGAAAGTTGATACAAAATATTAGAATTTCTTTTTAAAATATGAACATCATACTCATATATTTGTTATATTTCCACTCCCAGAATATGTTGTCGGTTTTGGTACTTTTAGGTTGCACCTTCGGCGGATAGAGTGTAGATGCATTTTTGAATTTCATTTATAAGCATTCATCAATTTTATTTCTAACGACTTCTTATATTCTTATGTAAAAAATATATTTTAAATTTAAATTTATAATAAGAGTATGTATATCTTCCCGTGTTTTATTGGAAAACAAGCAAATGACTTTACCTACGGGAGCCATTACAACATACTATTTTCATGTAAAATTCGAACGATCCCGAGCTTGGCCAGCCTGCCTGGTACTAAATTTTTTTAAGTGAAAGTAAAGCGTAGTGACCTACTGCAATAACTAACAATAATTTACACTCAGAAATTACAGCTTATGCAAATTAGCTATTCAAAGAAATTTCACGGAAAATCTTGAAATCAGAACTTATCCGAAGCTGCTATAGATTTAAACAAAATCTATTTAGTGATTGATAATTTTATTTGAAATCAGGTTTTATCATTTTGGGATAAGAAAAATATCAAAGAAGTAATAAATTAAATGTTTAAAATTCACATCAAAATTCTTTACAACAAATTAGGTAAAATAATATTATATATATGAGAAAGAATTTAAATGATCGAAAACACTTATGTGAAAAAGTTGATGAAAGTCCATACAAATTTAAAAGACATAATGTAATTCCTTTTTAAGCACCAATCACTATATGTGTATATTTCTAGGCATACAACCACGTTTGTCACTTTAGTATCTTAAGTGTGACTGCAGTTTGAAAATAAAACAAAAACGTTTTTGTATTCCGTAGGTATATTTTATTTTTAATATATATTTTTTTTGACGTTTAAACAAGTTGTTCGATCTATATATCGAACTTATATCATATATTGCATGGAGTGAAAAGTTCGAAGCACGTGTATTAAAAATTCGAGCTGACGACATTTATTGTAGGCACGGAAAAACGCTTTGAGAATTTTCTCATGGAACTTTAGTTTATTTCGGCTTTGTTCACTTTTAATTTAAACAAGTTTAATGTCTTAAGCCTCCTTCTTAAGCTCTTTCACGGAACCCTTTCGCATCTGCTTATATATCCTTGAATTTAAGAAGTTTTAAAGATGTCAACAGCTTTTAAAAAATCTGTTCCAGTATAAGCCAACTATTGGTCCACAGTCTACAACTGAGTTTGACACCTTCGAATTTCATTTTCTAAATGCTTAATTTTGGCCAATTCTTTGAAAAAATTTCCTCCAAAAAATGTACATTAAAGATCTACAACATCTTCTAATGTGATTGAACAGCAGAATATTTGGCGATGATATGTTACTTGTTTAGCAACATTCAGGTCTTTGCAAATGAGTGTTTGTTCAAACACAAATTTCATGTCAGGATCAAAATATTTCTCATTTTCAATCAGTGCAAGAGCCGAGTTAACATTTTCTTCGCCCACTAAATTCTGCGCGAACGTCAACTTTTGGATCAATTTGGCGTGATGAGATCTTATTAATAGGAATTATTGTAACTATTTGTTGTAGCTGGCCTCTCCGAAGAATCGGTTTGCTAGTTATATCATCATCTGTTACATGGCTATACAAACTTTCTCCAGCGCACATCATCAGCGCGAGACAATTTTTTTCATCGCGTACCGAAAATAATTTACAAACCAAGCCTTTTACTTTACGGTGATCGAAATTAGGCTCAGGGTAGCGATATTGCAGGTCCTAATTGTCAGCACTGTTTGGTCCAGTTGCTGTTGTTTCGTAGATCATTTTATTTATTTGTAACTGTAAATTATTAATTTCTAATTATAATTTGTCTTGCATTTATTTATATTTTGTATTCGAAGGGTCATTGTTCTGTCTCATTTTATTTCTGTTTAAGCAGTGGTCGACTGATTCGTAAATCCATCTCAGATGTTTTAATTGGTCTTGTTAGAAGGAATTGTTCTTCGTTTGTAGATACACTTTGGGTTGGTTTTTTGAGCTTCTTTATACAATTTAGTCTTGTTTATCGGCTTAATTTAGGATCTGAAAACGACCGTCGACCTCTTTCATTTGTTTTTCCTTCTGGTGAAGTGCTTTTTTTTCATCGTTGATAATTTTTTCGAAATTATTAGTTCTAATATTTATATTCTTTTTACTAATTCTAAAAGTTCAATGGTTTTGCAATCAAAACTGCAGTTGCTTGTATTTTGTTACCGTTTTATTTGCGTAGTTCAGCTATGACGTCCTCACGTTAAAACCCTAATTTTACTAGGTCATTTACATTAGTTTCTGAAAATTTGTCATCAATGTAATAAAATATTAAATCGACTACAAGCAGTTAAGTTAACGAACCTGTGTCCATTTTTTTGGCTTTGATTGCTTTGCGGATTTCATCATCTTCAGCATTTCTCGTAGATTCTTCTACGACACATTTAATCGGAGCCACATGAAAGGCGAACCCAATCCGGTAATTCATTTTCAGGTAAAATACGCACTACATTTTTATGAAGATCGATGTTCATCTGAAAAGAATATTAGATAGAAATAATCAGATGTGGATTACTTTAAAATAACTTTAAGCAGTTATAATTGTTGACGTCATTTGGAAACAAAAAGATACCGATATAGGTATATGAAAAACGTATAATACAATTTCATTAGAAGCAGGAATATATTTATAGTTACACTTTCTTTCCTAGTATTTTGTATCTAAGATACGTGTTATATACGTAAGCAAAAAAAATTGCATGGAATATATGTAATTATGTATATATATTTATTAATATTTTATATATTTATTATATTTTTCTTGGTTTTCAAAATATTTATCTTCACTCCTTTCATTACTTTGTATTTTTTTGTCGTTTGAATGATTTTTTTTTCATTTTGCCGGGTGTCTTCATCTGTCAAAATACTCACCTCAAATTGAGTAAACTGGTCTTTTCTTGTGGTGGAATTTAGGCACGTGTGTATTAATATGCTATTGTTTGCTTCTACTTTTTGATTGGATTTTCTTCATTTTGAACATACAATTAATAAATATTGCTTAATTTGTAAATCAGAATCAACAAATAGCTTTTATTAGTATGTTTTTTGTTTGATAGAGGCCTTTAAAAATAGAATTTAACTAAAAAGAAATACATTTTTTAAATTTTGAATTTAACGGATTTACATTTTGAATACTCGTATATAAGCTCACCATATCTACCAAAAGTGCAAATGAGCACTCCTCCGTTTCGATAAGACTGTGTTGGTGTCTGTCCCATTTGACCATTTTGTTCTTTTTAATTTTTTGTGAAGATTTTTTTTGTCGTATCATTGGGCTACGTTTTGAATACGACTTTCTTCTCCGCGTTACAGTTTTGCTGTGCGGGTTTCGACACCATATGATTTTATGTATTTCATTAAACCTTAAATTAAATAAAAAAAACAATTACTCAGACTATTCTATGTATAAAATTACACTTCTTTATTGCAGCGTGCATTTGTATCGAGTGGAAGAATATCTTACATGTAACAAGAAAAGCATAGAGAATAGAAAGGAGTACCAATATATGTTTATAGATAGAGGGAGAGCACTATATTTATGATACGGATGGTGGATGGTATGGGTTAGGTTGGAAACAGTTGTAAGTTGCTTGCAGCTGCTTAGGTGTCCTCTTACACTAACATTATGATCTAGAGTTTTCTTTGTTTTTTTATTATTATTAATTCTTTCTTTATTTTTCGAATGTAAATATATTTTTGATTTATATAAAAAAATTTTACCATTACCAAATTTTGCCGTCTGTCTAGTTGACTATTTCGAGTTTTTTATGCAAATGAGAAGATTTAAGTTTTAAAGTACAGAGAATATTAGACCATAATAATAAAATAATTGTTAGCAAATTCGATGACACAAAATTTTAGTCGATTTAGTAATAAGGTAAATCATTTTTAGTATGGTACTAGGCTAAAAAGAGGATTTTGAAGAGGGAAGCAGGAAGGATAAATATAAAATACTACGTTTCCGCCGACCACTAAACCGAGATTTAAGTAGATTTAGCTAAATCTCTTACAAATCTTGAGGATTTCCCATGCAAATTTTAATCTTCTCAGATGAAGATTTAAAATACATCTCATTTAAATCTTCAATTAAACCACCCTATTTCCATATCGAAATGAACACATTCACCGGGAAACTGAATTTTTCTCTTCGGTTGACACAGATGAAGCTGCCTGTTTCACTTCTACATCATAAGAGAAAATGAAAAGATATATTCATTTTGAATAGTGCTGTCAAAATTAATCTACTTTTGGAGCGGTGGAAATACTTTTTGAGATTAGTAAATCTACAAGAGATTAAAGTTCTGTGGAAACGTAGCTAAGTACAGTGTTTTCTTTTATTTTTTTTGCGTTTTTTTGTTAAGTGCTATACGATATACAAAAGGAATTCGGTGAGTTTGTTCATGTCATCCTCCAGCGAGAGTATTGTGAGTACGTCGCTGTACTTACAAAACAAATTATTTGAATAATATTCTCCTCTAGGTACATACCTACTTACATACTTACTTTTCTTTATTTAATACCCTATTCTTTTTTATTCGACGTGTTTATTCTTTTTTTCGTATTGAATTCGACCCACTCTCAGCTGACTAGCCTGTTGGCTGCATTGTTGTTGCAGTGTGGTTGCAATATTTTCTTCTGTTTTCTTTTATCTCTCTTCGTATTTCATGGTCTTTTGGTTATTACGATTTTAACTCTCGTGTATGCCGGGCACATTATAATATTTATTTATTAAATCGTTTCTTTTGTAAACTTGATAATTTAAAATTGGATTCGAAAAAAATCCCAGTCGCGGTTTCTAAGTTTTTCGGTAATCATAATCTTCATATAATTAATTGATTTCGAGTTTAAAAAAAAAAAAAAGAAATAATTAATAAGTGGAAGCGATATGAAAATACTTCCGTGCGTCGGCTTTTTTGGTCACTGTAGTTTTAGTAATGAAAATATTTGTTTACATTAGCTTTCCCGACGTTTCGGCAGGGGTTGCTGCCTTCCTCAGGGGTACTTTATTACGACAAAAAATGTATGCATTGATTATATTCAGTATTATAACAATTATCACAATAAAGTGTACACTCACTATTTTTGTATTGAAATAATTTTAATGTTATATGATTAGGAAATCATTTGTGAAAGAGGATAAGCACTTCAAATGAAGTTTAGTCTATTTATTAATACTAAGAAACTTATGTTTATGAAGATGAGACAAGAGAGCAATATACCGCAGCAATATTTTGTGTGTCTTGTTTTCTATTCATGTTGTTGCTGTTGTTTATTATGTGTAATGTTTCCAGAGTATATCGTTTCGATACATGTTTCTCCGTCTGCAGAATTTTGACACCATCATAATCTGGAGAATGACCGCTTGCGATGCAATGGCTTGCCAGGGCTGTCTTCGCAGGATTATTAAGTTTTATGTCAGACCTGTGATTTGACATACGTTGTCGAAGGAATTGTTTTGTGGTGCCGATGTAGCACAAGTTACAAGTTTCTTTCGGCTTCCCATTACAATTTATCTTGTATATAACATCTGTTTGCTTGGCTTGTTCAGGTTTTGCTTTAATTTTTGTGTAGAGGTGAGCCAAGGTTTTATTAGATTTGAAGGCTAAGCGGACGTCCGTTATTTTTTTGCTGATGGCTTCTTTAAAATTCTCGCTTAGGCTTGGCACATAAACCATACTTTTGAAGTAACCATCCATCTGATCCTTATTTTGTGTGAGGGGAATTTTGTGCCTGTGTTTTAAAAGCAATCCAAGAATTATGGCTGAGGGATAGCCATTATCGGTGAGAATTTTTATCATTTTATTTTCATTTACATAATGGAATCGTTTATCACTAAGTGTAAAAACTTTACCTATCAGGTTGGAGGCAGTCTTTATTATTATGTGTCTGGCTTGATTGGACCGGAAGTTGATTAATCTGCCCGATGCTGTATTTTTTTGGTACCAGTCGAATATTAAACGGTCATTTTCTCGGTGAATCTTCACGTTAAGAAAAGCTATCGCTCTATTTTGTTCCATTTCAATAGTGAACTGGATTTTCGGGTGGTATCCATTGGGAGTACATATAATTTAGCTGATGTTCCGTTTGTCCATCACTGCAAATATATCATCGACATATTTTGCAAATGGGTTTCACTTAAATTTCCTTGAAGCATTCATTTAATACGTGGTCTAGCACTAAGTCTGCAATGGTGGGTGACAGCGGGTTTGCCATAGGCATTTCAAAAATTTGTTTGAAAATGTCATCTTTCAATTGTAGATAATTATTCTCTTTCAAACAAAAGTCTAGAATCTATAGAAACTTGTTTTGATTAATGTTAGTGCTTTTACCAATTAATTCCCATTTCTTTTTAACTATGATAATAGCTAGCTGTATGGGAATATTGGTAAAAAGAGACACCGCATCAAACGAAACTAAAACATCATTGTCTGTTAATTTAATATTTTTAGCTTTATCAACAAATTCATATAAATTTTTAATTGGGTGGGTTGAACTTTTCGACGCGCACTATAGTATTTTACCAACAAACTTTGAAAGTTCGTAGCATGATACTTTCATTGATGACGTGATGGGGCGAAGGGACATGCTTGCTTTATGAATTTTGGGTAAACCATAAATAGATGGAAGCTCCGCGGTGTACGTTGTCATCTTCACCTTTTCTCTGTCATCAATAATATTGTTGTTGTTAAACCATTTAATAAGACCGTTGTTGCGAGTTTGTAGTGTTTTTGTTGAGTTATTCCTCACCCGCCTATAGGTATTACGATCAGACAACAGTATGCTCATCTTCTCATCGCTCTCTGTACGTTCCATTGCTACTGTGACATTACCTTTCTCAGCAGGTACAATGACAATGTTCTTGTGCTGTTTAAGGAAATTGGTTGTTAGTGTATTTACGTAGAGCACATATTTGGCAAATCTATCATTTTTTTGGTGGCGTTGGAATGAGTGCAACATATTACCATATTGCGCTCTCATGAGCTCTTGTTCTCCTTCGTCTTTTACGTTGCGGATTACTCTCTTTTCATCAGCAATCAACTGAAAAAGAGGGAAGCTTATGTTGTCAATTGGTAGTGCAAATTTTTTGCCCAAAGACAACAGCCATTTGACCTCAAGAGGAAATTCAATACGAGTTTGGTCATGAAACCATTTTTCATGCATTTCAATATTGAATTCTTTCCAAAGCTGCGATTTTAAAATATCTATTTTATGTATGTTAGATTGTTGCTTTTTATTATATGTGTCCTTGAAAACTTGTCTTTGCTTTGTGGTGAATTGTTTGTATTCATTTGGTGCTAGGTTTTCTTTCATACATGGGTCGTGGAGACGAAGTGCGTTGTTTGTGCGTTTGATTTTGTGGTGCATTTCAGATATTTCTACGTTGAAAACTTTTTGATGGAATTTGATTTCTATTTTTTCATAAGCAATGAGGGATTCTTTATTCGAGAGGGGTTGTTTTGTATTGTTTGTTGATTTTTTAGATGATTGGCGATGAGTCCAGTTTGTCGGCATATAAGTAGGATTTTTAAGTTTTGTTTTTGTAAAGCTAAAGTTCTTTGTGAGTTGCTAAATTGTTTTAAATTATTACATACTTGTAAACCGTATTCACATTTGATGTATTGGTAATAGTTCTTCATGGTGATGTTGGTGGATTCTGCTCGGCTAGCCGTCTGATGATGATATTGCTAGATGATTTATTGACCAATTTGGAATTTAATTAATGAGTGGAAGCGATATGAAAATACTTCCGTGCATCGGCGTTTTTGGTCACTGTAGTTTTAGTAATGACACTATTTGTTTACATAAGCTTGCCCGACGTTTCGGCAGGGGTTGCTGCCTCCTCAGGGGAACTTTATTACAACAAAAAAGACGAACAATTTACACATTGATTACATTCAGTATTATAACAATTATCACAATAAAGTGTACACTTACTATTTTTGTATTAAAAAATTTTAATGTCATATGATTAGGAAATCATTTGTGAAAGAGGATAGGCACTTCAAATGAAGTTTAGTCTATTTATTAATACTAAGAAACTAATGTTTATGAAGATGCGACAAGAGAGCAATATACCGCAGAAATATTTTGTGTGTCTTGTTTTCTATTCATGTTGTTGCTGTTGTTTATTATATGTAATGTTTCCAGAGTATATCGTTTCGATACATGTTTCTCCGTCTGCAGAATTTTGACACCATCAAAATCTGGAGAATGACAGCTTTAGATGCAATGTCTTGCCAGGGCTGTCTTCGCAGGATTATTAAGTTTTATGTCAGACCTGTGATTTGACATACGTTGTCGAAGGAATTGTTTTGTGGTGCCGATGTATCACAAGTTACAAGTTTCTTCCGGCTTCCCATTACAATTTATCTTGTATATAACATCTGTTTACTTGTCTTTGTCAGGTTTTGCTTTAAATTTTGTGTAGGGGTCAGCCAGGATTTTATTAGATTTGAAGACTAAGCGGACGTCCGTTATTTTTTTGCAGATGGCTTCTTTCAAATTCTCGCTTAGGCTTGGCACATAAACCATACTTTTGAAGTAACCAACCATCTAATCTTTATTTTGTGTAAGGGGAATTTTGTGTCTGTGTTTTAAAAGCAATCCACTAATTGTGACCGAGGGATAGCCATTATCGGTGAGAATTTTTATTATTTTATTTTCATTTACATAATGGTATCGTTCATCACTAAGTGTAAAAACTTTACCTATCAGGTTGGAGGCAGTGTTTATTATTATGTGTCTGGCTTGATTGGACCGGAAGTTGATTAATCTGACCGATGCTGTATTTTTTGATACCAGTCGAATATTAAACGGTCATTTTCTCGGTGAATCTTCACGTCAAGAAAAGCTATCGCTCTATTTTGTTCCATTTCAATAGTGAACTGGATTTTCGGGTGGTATCCATTGAGAGTACATAGAATTTTGTTGATGTTCCGTTTGTCCATCACTGCAAATATATCATCGACATATTTTTCAACAAACGTGGGTTTCTCATCAAATTTCCTTGAAGCATTCATCTAATACGTGGTCTAGCACTAAGTCTGCAATTGTGGGTGACAGCGGGTTTCCCATAGGCATTCCAAAAATTTGTTTGAAAATGTCATCTTTAAATTGAAAATAATTATTCTCTTTCAAACAAAAGTCTAGAATCTCTAGAAACTTGTTTTGATTAATGTTAGTGCTTTTACCAATTAATTCCCATTTCTTTTTAACTATGGTAATAGCTAGCTGTATGGGAATATTGGTAAAAAGAGACACCGCATCAAACGAAACTAAAACATCATTGTCTGTTAATTTAATATTTTTAGCTTTATCAACAAATTCAAATGAATTTTTAATTGAGTGGGTTGAATTTGTCGACGCGCACTATAGTATTTTACCAACAAACTTTGAAAGTTCGTAGCATGGTACTTTCATTGATGACGTGTCTTTTACGTTGCGGATTACTTCTTCTCCATCAGCAATCAACTGAAGAAGAGGGAAGCTTTTGTTGTCGGTTGGTAGTGCAAATGTTTTGCCCAAAGACAAAAGCCATTTGACCTCAAGAGGAAATTCAATACGAGTTTGGTTATGAAACCATTTTTCATGCATTTCAACATTGAATTCTTTCCAAAGCTGCGATTTTAAAATATCTATTTTATGCATGTTAGATTGTTGCTTTTTATTATATGTGTCCTTAAAAACTTGTCTTTGCTTTGTGGTGAATTGTTTGTATTCATTTGGTGCTAGGTTTTCTTTCATACGTTGGCCGTGGAGACGAAATGCGTTGTTTGTGCGTTTGATTTTGTGGTGCATTTCAGATATTTCTACGTTGAGAACTTTTTGATGGAATTTCAGTTCTATTTTTTCATAAACAATGAGGGATTCTTTATTCGAGAGGGGTTGTTTTGTATTGTTCGTGGATTTTTTTAGATGATTGGGGATGTGTCCAGTTTGTCGGCATATAAGTAGGAATTTTAAGTTTTGTTTTTGTAAAGCTAAAGTTCTTTGTGAGTTGCTATATTGTTTTAAATTATCACATACTTATAAACCGTATTTATATTTGATGTATTGGTAATAGTTCTTCATGGTGATGTTGGTGGATACTGCTCGGCTAGCCGTCCAATGATGATATTGTTAGATGATTTATTGACCAATTTGGAATTTAATTAATGAGTGGAAGCGATATGAAAATACTTCCGTGCTTCGGCTTTTTTGGTCACTGTAGTTTTAGTAATGAAACTATTTGTTTACATTAGCTTTCCCGACGTTTCGGCAGGGGTTGCTGCCTTCCTCAGGGGAGGTTTATTACGACAAAAAAGACAAAAAAATGTATACATTGATTACATTCAGTATTATAACAATTATCACAATAAAGTGTACACTCACTATTTTTGTATTAAAATAATTTTAATGTTATATGATTAGGAAATCATTTGTGAAAGAGGATAAGCCCTTCAAATGAAGTTTAGTCTATTTATTAATACTAAGAAACTAATGTTTATGAAGATGAGGCAAGAGAGCAATATACCGCAGAAATATTTTGTGTCTTGTTTTCTATTCATGTTGTTTCTGTTATTTATTATGTGTATATCGTTTCGATACATGAACTTTAGCTTTACAAAAACAAAACTTAAAGTTCCAACTTATATACCGACCAACTGGACTCGTCCCCAATCATCTAAAAAAATCCACAAACAATACAAAACAACTCCTCTCGAATAAAGAATCGCTCATTGTTTATGAAAAAATAGAACTGAAATTCCATCAAAAATTTCTCAACGTAGAAATATCTGAAATGCACCACAAAATCAAACGCACAAACAACGCACTTCGTCTCCACGACCAACGTATGAAAGAAAACCTAGCACCAAATGAATACAAACAATTCACCACAAAGCAAAGACAAGTTTTCAAGGACACATCAAAGCTTTGGAAAGAATTCAATATTGAAATGCATGAAAAATGGTTTCATAACCAAACTCGTATTGAATTTCCTCTTGAGGTCAAATGGCTGTTGTCTTTGGGCGAAAAATTTGCACTACCAACTGACAACAAAAGCTTCCCTCTTTTTCACTTCATTGCTAAAGGAGAAGAAGTAATCCGCAACGTAAAAGACGAAGGAGAACAAGAACTCATGAGAGCGCAATATGGTAATATGTTGCACTCATTCCAACGCCACCAAAAAATGATAGATTTGCCAAATATGTGCTCTACGTAAATACACTAACAACCAATTTCCTTAAACAGCACAAGAACATTGTCATTGTACCTGCTGAGAAAGGTAATGTCACAGTAGCAATGGAACGTACAGAGAGCGATGAGAAGATGAGCATACTGTTGTCTGATCGTAATACCTATAGGCGGGTGAGGAATAACCCAACAAAAACACTACAAACTCGCAACAACGATCTTATTAAATGGTTTAACAACAACAATATTATTGATGACAGAGAAAAGGTGAAGATGACAACGTACACCGCGGAGCTTCCATCTATTTATGGTTTACCCAAAATTCATAAAGCAAGCATGTCCCTTCGCCCCACCACGTCATCAATGAAAGTATCATGCTACGAACTTTCAAAGTGTTGGTAAAATACTATAGTGCGCGTCGAAAAGTACAACCCACCCAATTAAAAATTTATATGAATTTGTTGATAAAGCTAAAAATATTAAATTAACAGACAATGATGTTTTAGTTTCGTTTGATGCGGTGTCTCTTTTTACCAATATTCCCATACAGCTAGCTATTATCATAGTTAAAAAGAAATGGGAATTAATTCGTAAAAGCACTAACATTAATCAAAACAAGTTTCTAGAGATTCTAGACTTTTGTTTGAAAGAGAATAATTATTTTCAATTTAAAGATAACATTTTCAAACAAATTTTTGGAATGCCTATGGGAAACCCGCTGTCACCCACAATTGCAGACTTAGTGCTAGACCACGTATTAGATGAATGCTTCAAGGAAATTTGATGAGAAACCCACGTTTGTTGCTAAATATGTCGATGATATATTTGCAGTGATGGACAAACGGAACATCAACAAAATTCTATGTACTCTCAATGGATACCACCCGAAAATCCAGTTCACTATTGAAATGGAACAAAATAGAGCGATAGCTTTTCTTGACGTGAAGATTCACCGAGAAAATGACCGTTTAATATTCGACTGGTACCAAAAAATACAGCATCGGGCAGATTAATCAACTTCCGGTCCAATCAAGCCAGACACATAATAATAAACACTGCCTCCAACCTGATAGGTAAAGTTTTTACACTTAGTGATGAACGGTACCATTATGTAAATGAAAATAAAATAATAAAAATTCTCACCGATAATGGCTATCCCTCGGTCACAATTAGTGGATTGCTTTTAAAACACAGGCACAAAATTCCCCTTACACAGAATAAAGATTAGATGGTTGGTTACTTCAAAAGTATGGTTTATGTGCCAAGCCTAAGCGAGAATTTTAAAGAAACCATCTGCAAAAAAATAACGGACGTCCGCTTAGCCTTCAAATCTAATAAAACCCTGGCTGACCTCTACACAAAACTTAAAGCAAAACCTGACAAAGACAAGTAAACAGATGTTATATACAAGATAAATTGTAATGGGAAGCCGGAAGAAACTTGTAACTTGTGATACATCGGCACCACAAAACAATTCCTTCGACAGAGTATGTCAAATCACAGGTCTGACATAAAACTTAATAATCCTGCGAAGACAGCCCTGGCAAGACATTGCATCGAAAGCTGTCATTCTCCAGATTTTGATGGTGTCAAAATTCTGCAGACGGAGAAACATGTATCGAAACGATATACTCTGGAAACATTACATATAATAAACAACAGCAACAACATGAGTAGAAAACAAGACACACAAAATATTTCTGCGGTATATTGCTCTCTTGTCGCATCTTCATAAACATTAGTTTCTTAATATTAATAAATAGACTAAACTTCATTTGAAGTGCCTATCCTCTTTCACAAATGATTTCCTAATCATATGACATTAAAATTTTTTTAATACAAAAATAGTAAGTGTACACTTTATTGTGATAATTGTTATAATACTGAATGTAATCAATGTGTAAATTGTTCGTCTTTTTTGTTGTAATAAAGTTTCCCTGAGGAGGCAGCAACCCCTGCCGAAACGTCGGGCAAGCTTATGTAAACAAATAGTTTCATTACTAAAACTACAGTGACCAAAAACGCCGATGCACGGAAGTATTTTCATATCGCTTCCACTCATTAATTAAATTCCAAATTGGTCAATAAATCATCTAGCAATATCATCATCAGACGGCTAGCCGAGCAGAATCCACCAACATCACCATGAAGAACTATTACCAATACATCAAATGTGAATACGGTTTACAAGTATGTAATAATTTAAAACAATTTAGCAACTCACAAAGAACTTTAGCTTTACAAAAACAAAACTTAAAAATCCTACTTATATGCCGACAAACTGGAATCATCGCCAATCATCTAAAAAATCAACAAACAATACAAAACAACCCCTCTCGAATAAAGAATCCCTCATTGTTTATGAAAAAATAGAAATCAAATTCCATCAAAAAGTTCTCAACGTAGAAATATCTGAAATGCACCACAAAATCAAAAGCACTTCGTCTCCACGACCCATGTATGAAAGAAAACCTAGCACCAAATGAATACAAACAATTCACCACAAAGCAAAGACAAGTTTTCAAGGACACATAATAAAAAGCAACAATCTAACATACATAAAATAGATATTTTAAAATCGCAGCTTTGGAAAGAATTCAATATTGAAATGCATGAAAAATGGTTTCATGACCAAACTCGTATTGAATTTCCTCTTGAGGTCAAATGGCTGTTGTCTTTGGGCAAAAAATTTGCACTACCAACCGACAACATAAGCTTCCCTCTTTTTCAGTTGATTGCTGATGGAAAGAGAGTAATCCGCAACGTAAAAGACGAAGGAGAACAAGAGCTCATAAGAGCGCAATATGGTAATATGTTGCACTCATTCCAACGCCACCAAAAAAATGATAGATTTGCCAAATATGTGCTCTACGTAAATACACTAACAACCAATTTCCTTAAACAGCACAAGAACATTGTCATTGTACCTGCTGAGAAAGGTAATGTCACAGTAGCAATGGAACGTACAGAGAGCGATGAGAAGATGAGCATACTGTTGTCTGATCGTAATACCTATAGGCGGGTGAGGAATAACCCAACAAAAACACTACAAACTCGCAACAACGATCTTATTAAATGGTTTAACAACAACAATATTATTGATGACAGAGAAAAGGTGAAGATGACAACGTACACCGCGGAGCTTCCATCTATTTATGGTTTACCCAAAATTCATAAAGCAAACATGTCCCTTCGCCCCATCCCGTCATCAATGAAAGTATCATGCTACGAACTTTCAAAGTTTGTTGGTAAAATACTATAGTGCGCGTCGAAAAGTTCAACCCGCCCAATTAAAAATTCAGATGAATTTGTTGATAAAGCTAAAAATATTAAATTAACAGAGAATGATGTTTTACTTTCGAATGATGCGGTGTCTCTTTTTACCAATATTCCCATACAGCTATCTATTACCATAGTTAAAAAGAAATGGGAATTAATTGGTAAAAGCACTAACATTAATCAAAACAAGTTTCTAGAGATTCTTGACTTTTGTTTGCAAGAGAATAATTATCTACAATTGAAAGATGACATTTACAAACAAATTTTTGCAATGCCTATGGGAAACCCGCTGTCACCCACCATTGCAGACTTAGTGCTAGACGACGTATTAGATGAATGCTTCAAGGAAATTGATGCGAAACCCACGTTTGTTGCAAAATATGTCGATGATATATTTGCAGTGAAGGACAAACGGAACATCAACAAAATTCCATGTACTCTCAATGGATACCACCCGAAAATCCAGTTCACTATTGAAATGGAACAAAATAGAGTGATAGCTTTTCTTGACGTGAAGTTTCACCGAGAAAATAACCGTGTAATATTCGACTGGTACCAAAAAAATACAGCATCGGGCAGATTAATCAACTTCCGGTCCAATCAAGCCAGACACATAATAATAAACACTGCCTCCAACCTGATAAGTTAAGTTTTTACACTAAGTGATGAACGATTCCATTATGTAAATGAAAATAAAATAATAAAAATTCTCACCGATAATGGCTATCCCTCGGTTATAATTCGTGGATTGCTTTTAAAACACAGGCACAAAATTCCCCTCATACAAAATAAGGATCAGATGGATGGTTACTTCAAAAGTATGGTTTATGTGCCAAGCCTAAGCGAGAATTTTAAAGAAGCCATCAGCAAAAAAATAACAGACTTCCGCTTAGCCTTCAAATCTAATAAAACCTTGGCTCACCTCTATACAAAACTTAAAGCAAAACCCGACAAAGACAAGCAAACAGATGTTATATACAAGCTAAATTGTAATGGGGAGCCGGAAGAAACTTGTAGCTTGTGCTACATCGGCACCACAAAACAATTCCTTCGACAACGTATGTCAAATCACAGGTCTGACATAAAATTTAATAATACTGCGAAGACAGCCCTGGCAAGCCATTGCATCGAAAGCGGTCATTCTCCAGATTTTGATGGTGTCAAAATTCTGCAGACGGAGAAACATGTATCGAAACGATATACTCTGGACACATTACATATAATAAACAACAGCAACAACATGAATAGAAAACAAGACACACAAAATATTTCTGCGGTATATTGCTCTCTTGTCTCGTCTTCATAAACATTAGTTTCTTAGTATTAATAAATAGACTAGACTTCATTTGAAGTGCTTATCCTCTTTCACAAATGATTTCCTAATCATATAACATTAAAATTATTTTAATACAAAAATAGTGAGTGTACACTTTATTGTGATAGTTGTTATAATACTGAATGTAATCAATGTATAAAATTTTGTTGTCTTTTTTGTTGTAATAAAGTTCCCCTAAAGAAGGCAGCAACCCTTGCCGAAACGTCGGGAAAGCTAATGTAAACAAATAGTTTCATTACTAAAACTACAGTGACCAAAAAAGCCGAAGCACGGAAGTATTTTCATATCGCTTCCACACATTAAATAAATTCAAAATTTGTCAATAAATCATGTAACAAAAAAAGAAATATATATATCTACTTGTCTGTAGAAGACAATAGTGCACCACCATAACTTTGAAAAACTCTTGAAGTCGGCAGATGAAAATTGTGGGCCGTTGTCTGACTCCAATACTTTTGGAATTCCATGATAAGCGAAGATGTTTTTTTAGAAAATTTATGACGTTACTAGTATAAAACGTATAAAACAATTTCATTAGTAGCAAGAATATATTTATAGTTACACTTTCTTTCCTAGTATTTTGTATCTAAGATACGTGTTATGTACGTAAGCAAAAATAAATTGCATGGAATGCATGTAATTATGTATATGTATATATTTATTAATATTTTATATATTTATTAAATTTTTCTTGGTTTTCAAAATATTTATCTTCACTCCTTTCATACTTTGTATTTTTTTGTCGTTTGAATGATTTTTTTTTCATTTGGCCGGGTGTCTTCATCTGTCAAAATACTCACCTCAAATTGAATAAACTGGTGGTGTAATTTAGGCACGTGCGCATTAATATGCTATGGTCTGCTTCTACACTTTGAATGGATTTTCTTCATTTTGAACATATAATAAATAAATATTGCTTAATTTGTAAATCAGAATCAACAAAAAGCTTTTATTAGTATGTTTTTTGTTTGATAGAGGCCTTTAAAAATAGAATTTAACTAAAAAGCAATTAATTTTTCTAATTTTGAATGTAACGGATTTACATTTTGAATATATAAGCTCACAATATCTACCAAAAGTGCAAATGAGCACTCCTCCGTTTCGATAAGACTGGGTTGGTGTGTGTCCCATTTGACCATTTTGACGCCATTTTGTTCTTTTTAATTCTTTATGAAGATTTTTTTGTCGGAGCATTGGTCTAAGTTTTTGAATACGACTTTCTTCTCCGCGTTAGTTTTGCTGTGTGGGTTTCGACACCATATGATCCTATGTATTTCATTAAACCTTAAATTAAATAAATGAAACAATTGCTCAGACTATTCTATGTATAAAATTACACTTCTTTATTGCCGCGTGCATTTTTATCGAGTGGAAGAAGAACATAGAGAATATAAAGTATCAATATAACAAGAAGAACATAGAGAATAGAAAGGAGTAGCAATATATGTTTATAGAGAGAGAGCACTATATTTATGACACGGATGGTAGATGGCTTGCAGCTGTTAAGGTGTCCTCTCACACTAACATTATGATCTGGATTTTTCTTTATTTTTTTATTATTATTAATTCTTTCTTTATGTCTCGATATATTTACATTTTTGATTTACATAAGAAAATTTTAGCATAACCAAATTTTGCCGTCTGCCTTGTTGACTATTTCGAGTTTTTTATACAAATGAGAAGATTTAAGTTTTAAAGTTTAGAGAACATTAGACCATAATAATAAAATAATTTTGAGCAAATTCGATGGCACACAATTTTAGTCGATTTAGTAATAAGTTAAATCATTTTCAGCATGATACTAGGCTAAACAGAGGATTTTGCAGCGAAATAAAGGAAAATTTATTCTAAAAAGTTAAAAAAAATAGTAGTTTCAGAGTTTTAAGTTTAAATTTTTTTTAGAGTGCTTTGAAAGAGGAGTTGTAATGGAAAATAAAAAAGAAACTCGCTTTGACGAAAGGAGTTATTTATCGCTAGAGAGGAGCGAATTTTGAAGAGGGAAGCAGGAAGGATAAATATAAATATAAAAATCTCTTATAAATCTTGAGGATTAATTAATTTAATCTTCTCAGATGAAGATTTAAAATACATCTCATTTAAATCTTCAATCGAAGTACCCTATTTCCATATCGAAATGAACACATTCATCGGGAAAGTGAATTTTTCTCTTCGGTTGACACAGATGAAGCTGCCTGTTTCACTTCTACATCATAAGAGAAAATGAAAAGATATATGCATTTTAAATAGTGCTGTCAAAATTAATCTACTTTTGGAGCGGTGGAAACACTTTTTGGGATTAGTAAATCTACAAGAGATTAAAGTTCTGTAGTAACGTAGCCAAGTACAGTGTTTTCTTTTATTTTTTTTAAATGTTATACGATATACAAAAGGAATTCGATGAGTTTGTTCGTGTCATCCTTCAGCGTGAGTATTGTGAGTAAGTTTTAATTATTTTAATAATATTCACCTCTAGGTACATACCTACTTACATACTTACTTTTCTTTTCTTAATACCCAATTCTTTTTTATTCCACTTGTTTATTCTTTTTGTTCGTATTGAATTCGACCCACCCCCAGCTGACTAGCCTGTTTGCTACATCGTTTTTGCAGTGTGGTTGCAATATTTTCTTCTGTTTTCTTTTATCTCTCTTCGTATTTCATGATCTTTTGTTTATTACGATTGTAACTCTCGTGTATGCCGGGCACATTATAATATTTATTTATTAAATCGTTTCTTTTGTAAATTTGATAATTAAAAATTGGATTCGAAAAAAATCCCAGTCGCGGTTTCTAAGTTTTTCCGTCATCATAATCTTCATATAATTAATTGATTTCGAGTTTAAAAAAAAAGAAATATATATATCTACTTGTCTGTGGAAGAAAATAGTGCAACAATATAACTTTAAAAACTCTTGAAGTCGGCAGATGAAAATTGTGGGCCGTTGTCTGACTCCAATACTTTTGGAATTCCATAATAACCGAAGATGTTTTTTTTAGAAAATTTATGACGTTACTAGTTGTTGTCTGTTTTAGTTTTTCCAAATACGATGAGTCCTGAATAGCTGTCCGTGAGGACGATGAACGGATATTCAGCTACATCTTTATATGCTATAGGTTGCTTGTTGTTGCTACGTTGATAATTCTGACGAGAAACGCATTTTTGAATGAAATCTTGCAGGTCCTTGTTAAGCTTTGGCCAGAAAACACAATCGCTAGCTCGGCGTAAACATTTTTCAAGCTCAGGTCACCTCCATGAACGTATACTTCAAGATTTCGTGGTTGCTTAGGTCACCCCCATGAACGTATACTTCAAGATTTCGTGGTGCATTGCTTCTGGTATAATGATACCATGATGATACCGTCGCAAACGGTGAGTTCATCACGAAAATACCATTACGGCTAAACGACTTCAGGAAGGCTGTGTACGTCATCTGCCAGCCCTTTTAGGATGTATTTGAGTTGCTGACATGTCTCAGCTCTTGTTAAGCTGGTTAGTCGAGTTACTTCTGCATCTGAGATGGCCAAGATTGTTTTGACTTGCAATTCGTTGTCTTTTGTGTCAACTGCTGGTGCTGGTGGATTGTTAACGTCGCGGCTTAAAGGATCTGCTAGGCAAATTTTAGACCTTTTCTTGTAGATTACTTTTGGATTGTACGTCAGTAAGCTTAAGCGAATTCTTTGGAGTATAGCTGGAGATGCATGGAGCGGTTTTTGGAATATTGATTCCAATGGCTTATCAGATTCAACAATTGGTTGCATACCCCAGACATATATGTACGTGAAACTTCTGGCATCCGAATGTAATGGCAAGAGCTTCCTTCTTGATTGATGTCATATAATTTTAACACAGGTGGTATCGGAGTGGTGTCATCATCTGGGAATAGTTTGGTATACATTTACTTAAGTAAGTGAACTTACCGAGAATTCGCTGAATCTCTTTTCGGTTAGTTGGTGGCTTCAACCGGCGGATTGCTTCTGTTTTTCTAGGCCATGCCTTTGCGATTAATATTGTGTCCGAGGAATTTTATTTGAGACTAGTCAAACTGGCATTTGTCCTTATTGTGTTCAATTCCATTCAGCCTTATTTTGAAATTTAGTCGAATTCGAATGATTTGTATTTTGAGATTCCAAAGTTCACTTAAACAATCGAAAGTTAATTTTTTCTTAAAAACTAAGCAAACTTTGACTTTCGAATGATTCGAATCAAATGGCATTTCATTCTCGTTCACATTTTCCTGTCGACTAGATTCAAACATGTAAGTTAAGATATTTTTGTTTCAAAATAAATTCAATATATGAAGTATATATATCACATTCTAATTGGACCAATGGAGACCAAAAAGACTTACTTAATGGAAGAAAATCCTGAAGTGGCAAAAGGATTTTCAACACACCGAGTTGATGTTGATCGCTTTTGAAGAGAAGCTGCAGAGAAGCTTAATAGCTTCGGACATCCTTCTAAAACGGTGCAACTTGGAAAAAGGTAAGTAAATAAATTAAAAAAATAAGTTTTTCATAATAATAAACTTTGGGTTCAAGGTTTAGGCTGATTTTAAATCAAAATCAAAGAAGAAACTTGTTGAAAATGAAATGAAAAAAAAACAGTCGGGCTTCAATGAAAACAATCTTGTGTCTCTTACCGAATTCGACCAAGCTATCATCAGGATTACTTCTCTTAACCAGTCCGTTGCAGGCATAAATGACAGGGTGTTTGGCATAAGCATTGTAGAGTCTGAGATGGCATCAATATCCAAAGTCATTTCCATGACATCATGCCATGAAGGACATTTTGAAGCAGATGAAAATTAAATGAATGAAAGCCACGGCGAGCCATCTGTATCACGTCGCAATAGAAAGCAGAAAGACACTCCAGTTCAAATTTTGCAAAAGCATTATGAAGTTCAGGAAGTTTTTTTCGCAGAATTGTCTTCTAAACTGGATGGCATTAAAAACGAACTTCACCGCATGAATAGATATTTTCAGAAAGCCGATGACATACAAAAGAAAATGTATCAAGAGAATTGTGGGTATAACGCGCGAAAAATTGGAACTTGAGAAGATGATTCTAAAACTGCAACTGGAACATGTAACCAATAACCTAGCTGCCACATAATTTTTAGCTGCGTTTTATTATCTACGGGTCTGCGTCTGGGTTATTTTGTAACATGTATTACAAAAACAACACGAGATCCAGGTTTCTATCGGGGTTTCTATCTGGGTTTGCAAATATTAGTATTAAATTCGACTAACAGAGGGTACATTTAAGTACATAACCCAGATCGTTTTATTTTCACGGGGTGAACTATATGGGTTATTGTCGATAATAAAACACGGCTTTTGATATCCTGTACAAATAAAAATGAAAGAGTGCTACATTTATATATAAGGAAAAAGGTCCTTCCTCAACTTGTGATGTGTATTTTATATTTTTTTTTATGAATTAAGTTTTTTTTAGTTAATTCCTTTTTTTTTTTACAAACAAATACAATTTTTTTTTACAAACAAATATTTTTTTTTTACAAACAAATACAATTTAAATAAATGGATTTGCAACGATATCTCTCTTTTTAAAATTAAAATAATCCAGTGATTCTGTCACGAGCGTTTCGAGCTTCGTGAATATGTTGTTTCACTTTCAGCATCCAAGTCACCAGTTCTAATTTCTGCGCGTTCTTCTATTACCAAATTATCAACATTATCGGAAACTTTAGAGGGAATGCAGATGTTGAGCAGACTTTTCTGGTGGTAATGCAATTGCCTAGCTTTAAGGCAACATCTGAATCTATTCTTTAGTAAGATTATAGTCCTCTCATTAATATAGCGTGCCTTGGAATGTGTATGTTGTATTTGCTTTCAGGACTTCCGGAAATTGGTGATCGATAGGGTTTCATTACCCATGGTTCTAGGGATTATCCTGCGTCACCCGAATTACTTTAGTATTATTGCTATATATCACTTCATAAATATATGCTGTTTCTCACCTAGCAGCCACGAATTTCTTTGTCCTTTAGTGTACTGTTGCAGAAGATAGTTGCGGACAGAATATACTTTACACGTGAAAGCATGGTGAGTTGGCATCTATACACCTAATCGGCATTTGTTGGTCGCAGATCTATCAGAACAGATGGTATATACTCGTTCATATTTATAATGTTACAAATAATATAAACAAATTAATGTATCTGAAGACTAACAATAACTATCTTTAAGCTATAGAATGCCTATCTATTGTAAAATAAATGATTTTTTCTGGTGGAGGGGTATGGATGGCAACGTGCGAACCATCAACACATCCGATTACACCCGGAAAACCAAATTTTTGGTAAAAATGTCACCTTATTTCTTCTCTTTATGGATCGTGGGCTTTAAATCTTAACCATTTGGCGCAAGGTTTAGTATCTAATACCGATAACTTTTTTAATACTCTTTGATACGGATGATTGCGATAGTTTAGTGGTCGTATCCTTTCCTACTCCAAATTGGTAACCCCCTTCCGCGACAAATCGCAATGTGGTAGCTAACATTATGATGGGAAGAATAGACAAAGATACACCCTTTAAATTCCGTAACCAACTCGTCCAATACGTGTTTGAATGCACTTTTGTTTAACCGGAAATTTTCTACAAATCTTCGAGGAAATTATATATGTCAGGCATTGAAAACAATTCTGTTTCACATAAATATACATACTTTGTATTGCTAAATTCGAATGGATTTGATGTATCCATTATCCTTCTCCTATACAAACGCTCCTCGCCGTCACTATTTATAAATAAAATAATTGCCATTTTATATTTTCCAATGTGTTTCTTCAAGTTATCAAATGTTTTTATAAGACAATTTGCAAATTACAATTGAAAATTCAATAGTGTGACCAGAATGTGTAAATTAAATAAGCTTTCAAATTGCCCTCTGATTACCCGTTTTTTTTGCTGATCAATTTGAAACAAAATTTAATTTACATGAAAATTTAAACATAAATTCGGAATTTTACTATACAAGTGTTGTATCGTTATTTTATTTTTTTCTGATACTCGTATCAATCAGTTTACCGTACTGTTTCCTTAATGCTTCTTCATTTAAAATTGTCGGTTTTTATTGATGTTTTCAAATTTAAACTTTACCGGACTTTGAACATTACTTATTTTTTACTATATTTTTCTTATAAAAATGAGATTCTTTGAAAAAAATCACCTTGGTCATACTAATTCAAATTGAAATGTCAAATATCTGAAATTCTTTCTAGTTTATTTTATGTATTTATTCGACAACGAATACTATTCGTTCGAATGTTAAAATACATAAAGTTCGTTCGAATGAAAAGAAAAATAAGGCTGGTTATCTTGAATAATATTTAGAACTCTTTCGGTTGTTTGTCTGAGTTCTTCTGTTGTTTTAGCATGGATGAGTATATCGTCTATTGCAACTTCTACATTTTGAAGATTCGCAGAGTTTTTGCATGATCCTTTGGAATACTGCTAGAGCTGAGGAGATACCGACGGGAAGACGCCTGCAACAATAACGTCCCCAATGTATTGCAAATATCAGGATGCTTTTGGTCCGATCAGACACTCGGACTTGCCAAAATCCTCTCCTACAGTCCAATAAAGTAAAGAATGTTGATCTTATTATTCTTTTTAACCACCACCATAGGTGAAACAGCTGGTGTTGGTTCTTTAATTGGTTCTATGACATCGATCTTAACCATCTCATCCAGAGCATTTATTGACATCATCTCTTATTTTGTACGGAATTGGTCTAGGCGGACAAATCTCAAACGTTGGATTGGGTTTGAGATCTATGTCGTACTCGAAGTTTTTTAAAAAACTGTGTCCCATAAAAATGTCTATCAACCGCGACAGATTGAATTCTTCGTATTAGACCAATATCTCACATGCATATGTGCCTTAGATAGGCATTATGTTATCTTTAACAACTTTAAATGCTATTTTACACTTTTTGTTAGCTATTGTGCATTTCAGCTCGACTTCACCTAACACTTCGATTTGATGGTTGGCGAATGAACGACGTGATTTTAATTTGCATTGTTTCATGATATTCTTGTATTCATTAATTAATTTGATTGGTAATACGTTGCATTTTTTTCCAAAATCGAAGTGGATTTCTTCCGTCCATAGCTTCGAATCTTGTTTGGTTTGATTGGACTGGGTTTCAATTTGAATTTTGCCGACGTGTGCTGCCCAGCTTTCGTCATCGTTAGCATCGCTAGTGCCACTACTTTGTTTACGACAACATGATTCAAAGTGGTTTTCTTTTTTGCGCGTTTTGCATGTGACGGAATGCCGGACATCTACGAAGTTTATGCTTTTTTCCGTAGTTGCGACAATCGATTTCTGTGGGCAGATGGCGCGTTCGTAACTCGTCGTATTAAGCGCAGTTTTGTGCTTGAAGACTAAGGTTCGACATTAGTTCGTCGGTATTTTCGTTGTCGTTCTGGTAAATCTGGTGAAATTTGTAGCGCTCGAAAGTTATATTCATTTTTGGATAAAATAATTTTCGAAAACATTTTTTACCTGTTCGAAGGAGAGTTCTTGTGCTTGTGCAACTTCGGTTTGTGGCAGGAAATAATAAAATTGAATAGCTATTGGGCCAATCGTGGACAGAAAAGTCGCCATTTTAATTTTGTCTGCCCTAGAATCTATTTGTACGACCGTCTCCAAGAATGTGTACCATCGTTTTCACAATTTCCACGTTCTTGTCATATCTTTGTTGTGCTCTATTCTGAGAGTTTTATGTGGATGAATAAATTGGTTTATATTAAAGTCCCCTGCCGTTGTGAACGCCATTTTGTTCTTTTTAATTCTTTATGAAAATTTTTTTGTCGTAGGATTGTCTACATTTTTGAATAGGACTTTCTTCTCCGCGTTACAGTTTTGCTGTGCGGGTTTCGACGCCATATGATTTTATGTATTTCATTAAACCTTAAATTTACTAATTAAATAAAAAAACAATTGATCAGACTATTCTATATATAAAATTAAACTTCTTTATTGCAGCGTGGTTTTGTATCGAGTGAAAGAATATCTTACATGTAACAAGAAGAACATAGAGAATAGAAAAGAATAGGAATATATGTATATAGAGGGAGAGCAGTATGTTTATGATACGGATGGTGGATGGTATGACTTAGGTTGGAAACAGTTGTAAGTTCTTGCAGCTGTTTAGGTGACCTCTCACACTAACATTATGATCTGAATTTTTCTTTATTTTTTATATTATTATTAATTCTTTCTTTATTTCTCGATATATTGACATTTTTGATTTACATAAGAATATTTTAGCATGATCAAATTTTGCCGTCTGTCTAGTTGACTATTTAGAGGTTTTTATACAAATGAGAAGGTTAAAGTTTTAATGTACAGAAAATATTAGACCATAATAATAAAATAATTTTTAGCAAATTCGATGGCACAAAATTTTAGGCGATTTAGGAAAATGTAAAATCATTTGTAGTATGATACTAGGCTAAAAAGAGGATTTTGGTAATTTTAAACCAGCTTAGTATCGTACTATCTTCTTAACATTTTAATAAATTTAAAATCACAAAATGGCTACTTTATTTTTTAGTATCGTACTAAATCCATATGCCACTTTGACATTTACGAATTTCAAAAAGTTATGTTGGCTTACTTTTTTACACTACTTTGGAAGTGTTCAGTTGTAGTTTATTAAGAAAATAGATTAAGTACGGTTCTAGTTAAAAAGTGTTTAAAATTAGGAAAATATTAGTATTAGCCAATTGTTAAGTAGTATCATGCTAAGCCCTTAACATCAGGCTGTTTAAAATTTTGAGCCATTGATTTTAATTTAATAAAATATAAATACAAAAAGATAAATTAAACAAAAAAAATTACATTTTATTAAAGCATTTTCTTTACTTTTAAAATTTTAATTCAATCTATGAAACTGCTACGGTAACCTAAAGCACGGTTCATATAAAAACAGAGAATTTTCCAACCTGAGCGACCATTTAAGAGATCTTTTGTATCTTCAAGTTTAAAGAAGCGCTTTGAGAAATAATGCCTGTGGATTTCTTGCCAGATTGGACAAACAGCCAGGAAGTGGCACACGTTTTCGATTTTACGGCGGTTACACAAACTACATATCGCGTGAAGGTCAATTCGGTGTGGTCTATAGTTTAGACAGAGCATCTCGGTCCTTGCTTTGAGGATAAGACTCATATTGTTAAGAGTGAGATTTGCGTTAAAATAATTGTTTATAAAAAGTGTGTGGTTTAATTCTTTATATATAAGCCTAGTTGGCGATGTTTGTACCCTATTCAGGCATTGCAAATGTCGGTTTTTATTGATGTTTTCAAATTTAAACTTTACCGGACTTTGAACATTACTTATTTTATACTATATTTTTCTTAAATAATTATGCATCATTTTTAGACCATCATTTTTATAAAAATGAGATTCTTTGAAAAAAATCAACTTGGTCATACTAATTCAAATTGAAATGTCAAATATCTGAAATTCATTCTAGTTTATTTTATGTATTTATTCGACAATTAATACTATTCGTTGTTAAAATACATAAAGTTCATTCGAATGAATAGAAAAATAAGGCTGCTTATCTTGAATAATATTTAGAACTCTTTCGGTTGTTTGTCTGAGTTCTTCTGTTGTTTTAGCATGGATGAGTATATCGTCTATTGCAACTTCTACATTTTGAAGAATCGCAGAGTTTTTACATGATCCTTTGGAATACTGCTAGAGCTGAGGAGATACCGACGGGAAGACGCCTGCAACAATAACGTCCCCAAATGTCAGGATGCTTTTGGTCCGATCAGACACTTGGACTTGCCAAAATCCTATCCTACAGTCCAATAAAGTAAAGAATGTTGATCATATTATTCTTTTTAACCACTTCATAGGTGAAACAGCTGGTGTTGGTTCTTTAATTGGTTCTATGGCATCGATCTTAACTCTCTCATCCAGAGCATTTGTTGACATCATCTCTTATTTTGTACGGAATTGGTCTAGGCGGACAAATCTCAAACGTTAGATTGCGTTTGAGATCTATGTCGTACTCGAAATTTTTTAGACAACTGTGTCCCACAAAAATGTCTTTATCAACCGCGACAGATTGAATTCTTCGTATTAAACCAATATCTCACATGCATATGTGCCTTAGATAGTCGTTATGTTATCTTTAACCACTTTAAATGCTATTTTACACTTTTTGTTAGCTATTCTGCATTTAAGCTCGACTTCACCTAACACTTCGATTTGATGGTTGGCGAATGAACGACGTGATTTTAATTTGCATTGTTTCATGATATTCTTATATTCATTAATTAATTTGATTGGTAATACGTTGCATTTTTTTCCAAACTCGAAGTGGATTTCTTCCGTCCATAGCTTCGAATCTTGTTTGGTTTGATTGGACTGGGTTCCAACTTGAATTTTGCCGACGTTTGCTGCCCAGCTGTCGTCATCGTTAGCATCGCTAGTGCCACTACTTTGTTTACGACAACATGATTCAAAGTGGTTTTCTTTTTTGCGGGTTTTGCATGTGACGGAATGCCGGACATTTACGAAGTTTATGCTTTTTTCCGCAGTTGCGACAATCGATTTCTTTGGGCAGGTGGCGCGTTCGTAACTCGTCGTATTAAGCGCAGTTTTGTGCTTGAAGTCTAAGGTTCGACATTAGTTCGTCGATGTTTTCGTTGTCGTTCTGGTAAATCTGGTGAAATTTGTAGCGCTCGAAAGTAATATTCATTTTTGGATAAAATAATTTTCGAAAACATTTTTTACCTCTTCCAAGGAGAGTTCTTGTGCTTGTACAACTTCGGTTTGTGGCAGGAAATAATAAAATTGAATAGCTATTGGGCCAATCGTGGACAGAAAAGTCGCCATTTTAATTTTGTCTGCCCTAGAATCTATTTGTACGGCCGTCTCCAAGAATGTGTACCGTCGTTTTTACAATTTCCACGTTCTTGTCATATCTTTGTCGTGCTCTATTCTGAGAGTTTTATGTGGATGAATAAATTGGTTTATATTAAAGTCCCCTGCCGTTGTGAACGCCATTTTGTTCTTTTTAATTCTTTATGAAAATTTTTTTGTCGTAGGATTGTCTACATTTTTGAATAGGACTTTCTTCTCCGCGTTACAGTTTTGCTGTGCGGGTTTCGACGCCATATGATTTTATGTATTTCATTAAACCTTAAATTTACTAATTAAATAAAAAAAACAATAGATCAGACTATTCTATATATAAAATTAAACTTCTTTATTGCAGCGTGGTTTTGTATCGAGTAAAAGAATATCTTACATGTAACAAGAAGAACATAGAGAATAGAAAAGAATAGGAATATATGTATATAGAGGGAGAGCAGTATGTTTATGATACGGATGGTGGATGGTATGACTTAGGTTGGAAACAGTTGTAAGTTCTTGCAGCTGTTTAGGTGCCCTCTCACACTAACATTATGATCTTAATTTTTCTTTATTTTTTTTATCATTATTAATTCTTTCTTTATTTCTCGATATATTGACATTTTTGATTTACATAAGAATATTTTAGCATGATCAAATTTTGCCGTCTGTCTAGTTGACTGTTTAGAGGTTTTTATACAAATGAGAAGGTTAAAGTTTTCATGTACAGAAAATATTAGACCATAATAATAAAATAATTTTAAGCAAATTCGATGGCACAAAATTTTAGGCGATTTAGTAAAATGTAAAATCATTTGTAGTATGATACTAGGCTAAAAAGAGGATTTTGGTAATTTTAACCCAGCTTAGTATCGTACTATCTTCTTAACATTTTACTAAATTTAAAATCACAAAATGGCTACTTTATTTTTTAGTATCGTACTAAATCCATATGCCACTTTGACATTTACGAATTTCAAAAAGTTATGTTGG